>QUSF01000022.1:6577245-6852469 GCA_003676055.1 Chloebia gouldiae
AGGGGAGAGGAGGGAGCACAGGGCAGGAGCACAGCCCTGGGCAGTGACCCAGCAGAGCTGTCCTGGCCGCAGCACGGAGCTCCTGGCACACCCCACGAGGACGCTGCCCTGGGGCACTCTCAGCTCACAGCAGGGCACTGCCCACAGGCTCACCTGCTCAGCCTAGCAGGACGAATCCATCCTCATTCCATCACTGGCCAGGTGAGGCTTTTCCAGCCTTCTCCTCCTGTCAGCTCAGTGTTCTTGCCTGTGCAACGTGCCCATGATCATGCAGCCCATTGTGCCTCATTCCCAGAGCAGGGACCTGTGCCTGGTCTGCTGCAGTTATTTTGATAATGCTTTTCAGTAAAGGCTGCTTAGAAGAAAATGTTTACATTTTGGCAAAAAGATTGTAATTGGATGGACAGGTTGAATGCGTGTTCAGGTGAGGGAAGACTTTAAAAGCCACTGAAATTTGCTTCTCCAAAGCAGCAAGATTTTCTCATTTATTGAGACATATATTCATCATTGTTCTTTAAGAGTAGAGGTGTCACTCTGTAAAAGGCCATAAAAATGCAAAAATAGAACTAGGCCATCTTTATGCTGCACGTCAGGATATGTGCAGGGAGGTTATTGATCATAGAAATTACACATAAGAGGTTCCTAAAATAACACAGGGGGAAAGGCAGCAGCTCTCACAGTTGTCTTTTAAGTCTGGAGGTTCAAAATAAAATGGGATCACTATTGAAATGTTAAACAGGAAAAGAAAGTTCCTGTTGATACTGGATTGACTGTGTCCTAATTATGAAAAGATTTTATGTCCTCCTTTTTCTCCAGTCTCCTATCTATTTGGCACTTCCTTCAAAAGGATATCTACATCATCAATAGAGAAAATCAAATCATCTGAATGTTGAAGTCACACTTTTGAATGATTCTTAAGATTATTTGTAATATTAGAATTAGTGACTTCTAATGTGATATTAATTTCCCTTAAAAGCTGCAATATGAACTCAAAAATATAAAGTGAGTCCCCTCCCTAGTAAATGCCTAGGTGGTAATTCCAAGGAGGAAAATAGAGAGATATTTGTCCCCTGTTCCTCAGGACAAGAGATGACATCCACAATTTTTGGTGCAAAAAGGAAAGTGTATTATAAAATCCATTTCTTCATTTTCTATTACTTCTTGTCTCTAGTGCCTAAGCATGAAACAGAGTTATTTTAGCTCTTGCTGAAATGCCATCAATAGCTGCTGCAGCAGGAAATATTTGTGAGTGAATGCGTGTCAGAGCAGGGAGCGGGTGCGGAGTCCCCATGTTAGACCTGGAGATTCACCTCAGTGCCCAAAAGCAAATGAGATGGGCTAAGTCTCAGAGAGACTCCCCCACCAAAGACTTCGTTTTCTTTCTCAAAAAGAGTTATTTGTCTGATTCTGTCTCGCCTAATTATTTTCCCCTGAAACTCTCGAGCATATATTTGAATAAAACAACATTATGTAAATAGAAAATAATTCAACTCTAGAAATCATCACAATAACAACGTGGAACACACCATAACTAAGCAGCTAAATGTTAGGATATTATTCTACATAAAGGGCCAATCCAAATTACTGTGGCTCATATAAATGCCTGCTTAGATAATGTTTGGCATCGATTAAAAGACAAGCATGTATAGAGCTCTAAAATACTACTTTAAAAAAAATATTTATTTTTAGTTTTTAGAAGTTAGCACCTAAAGATTCAAAGAATCAAATTGTCCCTTTTGGAAGACAGGACATCACTATTCCCTAAAAAAAAAAAAAAAACAACAACAAAAAAAACAAACGACAGTTTCAAGAAACTAACAAAAAACAACATCAGAAAACAGAGGAGAGATCCCAGCTGAGGAAAAGAGGGGCAGGTTTTAAGAGCTGTTGGAAAAATTATACTTGTTTCTATTTGATGGCCCAGAAAGATTCATCCGCACACTGGGAAAAAGGACTTGGGCCCACCATGTGTCATTATCTTTGAAAATTCATCCAATGGATGTAATTCTGTAAAACACTCAAAAACAAGCTGTGCTGTCAAGGCTTAGAACAGAATACAATTAAAATAATTTTGTATTCATTTAATTAATGAATTAAGGGACAAGGGAGAGGAAGGGAGAAAGGAATAGAAATGGACATGGTCAAGAATAACCACTAATGCAGATTTCCCAGGAATAAATGGAGCTTAACCTGAGCAATTCCCTTTTATGTCAATGTAACAGGCCCTTTGGATGGAGGAATGTTGTAGATATAAAAATCCTGATTTTTAATTGGCTTTCAGAAGCTGTTTCTAAAAGGTTGGTGCAAAATTGTCTGAAAACTGCTTTCAGAGAATAATTCCAAATGATCCTGTTTTTCAGGGGAGGGAGGCAGTGAACAGAGTTCTGTAGTGATTTATTCTGCCTCCAGTATTTTCAGTAATGAGGAGGACAATGGGACAGTGTACATATACTTATTAAATTTGTGAACACCATCAAGATGGAAGTTGTTTCAAAGATTTTGAAGGACAGAATTGGAATTCAAAAGATTGTAAAAAGCTGAAATATGCAGTGAAAAACAAGGCGCTTTCCTATTAAAATTGTTTAAGCACAATCATTGTGAAGAACAGTCTGACATAAAAGGATTTCTGGGTTTTAGGGGACTGAAGGCAAAAATGCATCAATAAAACTCTGCTGATTCCAGAGAAGAAATTGTATATTAGGAGGCATAATTAAGTAGACATCCTGCAAGATATGAGACATATGAGAAGACATTAAATGCCAAACCTGAAGAAAGATGTGTTAGGAAAGGCTGGATTTCTGAAACCTCTCATCATTCTATGCGAGAAGAATTAAAACACTCATTCTGTGGTGCTGGGACTTCAAAATACATAAAGTGTTGCAGCACAAAGAATAGTCATGATCCTTTGAAAAGCCAGTAATTTGAATTTCCACTGTGTCTGTGCAACAGGTGAACATGCAACCTACTTCATAAACAATAAATTTTGTTCTTTGCTGTTTTAAGAGATAACAAATTATGACTATTTATCTGAGAACAGAACTCTAATTTTTCCCTGACCTTCTGTCTTTTTTTTCTCTGAGCTTTTGATTGTTTACAGACCAACAACCTGACATTAACAAGCCTGCACATGGGGCTTGTGAAAAGAAAGAGCCATACCTGGATGTTATAGCTTCACTGTAGTCCCTGATAAAATTACATCTTTAGAGAGACTCTAAAAGAATAAATTAGATTATGCCAGAAAGTAAAAAGGACACTCATGCTCATTGCTAGCCTAGGTATGTCAGGACAGAAGATGCCACTGGAATATGCTTCAGGTGAGAGAAATATTGAAGCA
This sequence comes from Chloebia gouldiae, assembly GCA_003676055.1. Lineage (NCBI taxonomy): Eukaryota > Metazoa > Chordata > Aves > Passeriformes > Passeridae > Chloebia > Chloebia gouldiae. The sequence goes on from QUSF01000022.1 coordinate 6,580,580, forward strand.
AAATATTTAACCAGATTTAACTTCCATTAACCAGATAATTCACTAGAGAAATTGTCCTCCACCTTTGCTGGCTGGAATGGAAGCAACAATGAGCAACTTCCTCCCTCTTTTAACTCTTCCTTAAATCTTACTCTTAATTGCTTTTGCTCTTGAATGATGTGAGAATCCTGCAGGGAATTTGTTCCAAAAGCTACAGGCAAGGGACTGCTAAATTACTGCTTAGACAAAACAGCAAATAACAAAGGCACAAAGTTGGCTTCTGTCATTTTATACTGTCCGGTCCTTTCCTTCTAAACTGTCACTATGTGGTGTATGGATAGGTAATAGACAAATCCATGGAATGCCTGAAGCAAAGAAATTTTTAATGTATTCAAATCATTACAGTTAAAGAAAACAATAAACAAGGCATACAAATATTTAGAATAACATAATAATGACAGGCACATTCCCCTTGTGTTAAAGTATATTAATTGCTGGAAATAAAGTAATTTCATTGACAGACGAAGCAGTCAAAACAACAGATCTGAGCTGGCTGGTACATCTTAGCAGACTCTATTTCTGGGGAAAGATACAGGAGTATTTGATTTGTAAAACAACTGTTACCTTATGGGAAAGTATAAAGAACATTCTTCTGGGCAAAAAAAATTCTGTTGTGTAAGTCAAATTTGCTGAATTTATCTTTTCTTAATTTGCATCGCTAAGGATATTTGCAGTGTTCAAAGTGTGTATAACTGGTGGGTTTAATTAATTTCTCAACTCTGCTACTTGAGGCAAAAGAAGATGAAGAAAACCAGAAACGTGGGCAGGAGTGAGAACACAGCACTGCTCCCTGCCCTCCCACAACTCAAGCACTGGAAATTGATATGAAAGCAGGGTCCTGATATCTCCAGAGTTCATCTGCTTATTGCCTCCTTAGAGGTTATAATCCTCTGTTTGTGAAGCCACAATGGGTAGTGGTAGAGAAGATTACAATGTCACAAATCCTGTCAGAGGATTATAAGTCTGTCAGGTTGTGAGTAATTATGATGGAAAAGCAAACCTCCAGAGGACATAAAAATAACCTTCATAAAAGGAGATCCAGTGCCACATAATAAAAGTCTACATGGAAAACCAACCTCAGGCTGCAGCTCTTTTGTAAAGCAAGAGCCCAGAAAATATTACAAGGCCGTGAGTGTGATGGTACAGTATGGAGCCCAGGGGAAATGAAAAGCAGAGGAGAGAGGCTTCCAGCCAGTTTAGTCACAAGGCCAGTGATATTCCACTCCCACCCTCCCAGGATGGCAGTAAAACAGCCAACTGATTTCACTCTGCTCCTACACACTTGGAGCCTAACCAGAAACAAGGAGCCCAAACCTGAAACATGATGAAGGCCCCATCTCCTAAATCACTGTGACCACTGAGAATTCAGCACCTCACAGCATCACAGCCTTCATCTAGAAGAGACTGGGAAGCTTCAGTCTACAGGTCTTGATTTTAACTGATACACAAAGATGCAGTTGCCTCTTTTCCATTTGCAACCCGTCACAGAGTTCAGCTCACAGGCATAAGATTCTTTTATATATATGTATGTATATTAAAAATTCCCGTGGATTTAAACATAAAGTGGTAGTAGCACATTTAGTAAGAAAAAGGCCCATTTACAGGAACACTGAGTATTCTGCCCTGGCTGGACACAGCAGTGGAGCCTCACATCTCTTTGGCCTCACTGCTATTGATTTTCCTTCTTTTATGTTTCAGCTCCACTCCCACCCATTCACCCACCCTTTATATCATTATTAAAAGAAATACAGTCACTGACTTTCACATAGGTAAGTTTCTGAAGGATGTAGATAGAAAATTAAAGGAGTGGAGGCGGGTGGATTTATATTGTAAAATTCATGCTGTCCTCATCTTCACTTCTGATAAAAGTAGTTCAAATGAAGAGTCCATCTGATATTGAGTATGGTGTTGAGTGCCTTTATCTGACAGCAGCAGAGAATTCCACAGCACTGGAAGGAAACTTGGGAATTTTGTCACTTAGAAACAGACATAGGGCATTGTTTGAGCAACAGCAGCACTGTCACTACAAAGTTCACTGATACAACTCTGCAGTTCATCTGCCAGAGGAAATTCAGCTCCTCCTAGGATGAGCACCAAAGCCAGAGCATCATGGATTTTATGACCTGGCTCCTCAGCCTTCTTTCCTATGTCCAGATGTAAGGCATTGTCTCTGAACGTCAGCTCATTAATCTCCCTACCATAATTCCTCCTTATGAAGTCTGCACCCACAGTAACCCTGTCCATGGGTGTCTCAGATGAGACCAAGGTGCCAAGAGCTGCCATGCTGTCCCTCCTTTGGTGTCAGCCAGCACTGTGCTCCCTGCTGGTGCCACTCACAGCAGGGATGGGTGTCCCTCACCTGTGCTCTGCTGCCAGCACAGCCCCAGCACCACAGGGCAGAGGGAGCCCAGTGCCTCCAGTGTGACAGTGTAACTGCATCTCCTGCACGGGGCAGGAAAGCCTGTCCTCAGAGATCCACTGATCACACAACCTTTACCATGAGGGACAGCAGCAGAGTGAGAGGATAATTGTGCAGGAAGTGAATATAAGTCATAAAGCATCAGGGGTCAGTGTGCTGAGAGACTCCTGCACTCAGTGGCACCACAGAGATGGGACTGAGTCCTCCAGTGACTTGCTAGGACAGAGGCATCAGTCAGTATGTTTGGTGACACGCATTTATACTGTAGACTGTCACTTCCATTAACAGAAACATCTTTTTTTGCTGAATGAAATGCCATCCCAATCATCTCAGACCTTTTCTGTGATTGTGATTAGATGGGTAGGTTGTCTGTGTTACAAGGATGTTTTTGTGATATGGTGCAGAGACAGAACAGATCATTGACTAGCATTAATTACCATGAAAAATATGTATGGTCTCGGAGCTATCACATTTAGGGACAAGACAACTACTCACATGACTTGTGCATCACTGATGAGAAAACAAAAAAGTCTGCAGATCTTAAGGGACAAAGATATATAGGGGTGACTTATGACAGCATTATATACAGGGCAACACAGCTCTGTGGACTACTGAGGGTAGAACCTCATCCCAGAAGTTGCATTGCAAGGCCACAAGAGTTGAGAAAAGGCAGCAGTAATGATCAAAGATTGGAAAACGTTGCAGAAGAATGCCATTAATTTGTTAAGACCAGAAATACTATTTTTCAGCTATGTGGAGAATAAGGCCATGGATATTTGTAACAGCAAATGCAAACAAAATATTCAAGTTCATAAATTTTTGGTCACAACCTATTTTGCTGTTTCTGAGAATAACCCCTAGAGTACAGGATAAACACACACCTCTCAGAGAATGTTTTGCATATCAGCACCCCTGGGGCTCCTAGAGCCTCCTGTCACACATTTAGTGTGGGCAGAATGGCTGTTCAGCTGCAGGGACCACACACCTCAGGGGTGTCAGTATGTGCACAAACAGGGCACTCTCATGGACGTGGCACCCTGGTTTTGATGCATCACCCTCTGCAGAACAAACCCTTGTATGGGTTGGGTGTGAATAAGGATATCCTTTAAAATACAACATTTAGTGCAAATCTGAAGGAAGGGGTAAAGAATGTAAATAAAGACAGTGATAGTGGCATCACAATACCTACAAAGACACAAAATACTAAAGCTATAAAGGTGTAAGAAAATCCACAAACACAAAACCTCTGTGAAGGCCAGTCCAATTGCAGTGGGACAGCCTACAGAGAGGAAAAAGCAACTACATAGGCAAAGGTTGGAGTGTTGGAGTGTCACTCCAATAGTGACTCCTGAATGGACAACAGTCTTATTATCCAGGAAGGAATGGAAAGGAATTACTTTACAGCCACAGTCACATTGTTGAAACCCTACAGTCTTCATTATATGTGGGATTTTTCAGAAACAGCACCTGCAGCTTCTCTTGGTGAAGCTTGTAGGAACACAAGTATGGATTTTCAATGCTGGATGAGCTGGTCTTATAATTAAGTATATTAGACTCAAGAACAAAGAGGCAAATATGCTTCCTGTGTCAGTGTAGTTATGGATGGGAGGGGAGCAATTTTATACTGATATTCTCTAATCACTCAGCTCTCTCCTGTTTTCATAGCTGTTATTTTCAATTTTAGTTAGTTCAGGGCATATATTTTTCTCCTGAGTATCTGAAAATGCTCAGCTATTATTATATTTTGCTCTGAATTTTCTCTTTTTTTTCCCTTTGACTTCCCAGACTTCTTTTGTCTGTCTTGTTCTCATTTCTTTTGTATGTGTGTCTGCAGGTGGCTTTTATAGCAAAATCTCATTCTGCTTGCCTGGACTCCCCCCACCCTCTCTTGTTTGTTACTTCATTGCCTTTCTCATTTGTGCTTTTCCTGATGCCTGTAACCACTCATTTCCTAATAGATTCCATTCCGTGCCTATGGAGCTTGTTCATTTTCCCTGTCCTCAAGCACTGAATCATTGACTTTATTGTACAGAAAGGAATGAATCCCCAGGCCACTCTGCAGAGCAGGTTCCACTCTCCCGTGGCTGAAGAGGAGGAGGGAAGTGGCTGAGCTCAAGGGATGCCCGTGGCAGGCTCTTGGCTCTGAAGCAGTGAACAAGCTCATGGTTGCTGCACCCTCCTCACAGCCCTTCCTCTAACCCTGAGCTCCCATAGCTCTGGCAGCTTCTTGACAAGATTAATCAAACTGAGTGAAGACACAGTGTGTCCTATAGAAAATGCAGAAATCAAACCACTCAGCTTTGAGGATTTTACCCTGTTCATACATGGAACTCTGATTGGTTTTACCTTGAGTTCTTACTTGTATTTAGTGATGACATTGCTGGGTTCCTGAATGAGGTGCATAAATCAGATGTAACACCATCTTAATTGGACAGAGTGCAGAATAATTACAGTGACCAATAGCACTATTGTCAGGTGATTCACACTAAACTAACTCCAAATTTCACAATCAGAGAGGGGTGCCAAAAAGCATTTTCACTTGAAAAATGCAGTAAACAGTTAACTGTAATATCTTCAATTGCTGAGATATAGGTCAAGGTAGTAACGAGATAAGGTAATCATCAGTATTTGTCAGCTACTGGGAATGTGACCAGAAAGCAATGCCTCAGACATTTCTAAAAGCTCACTGTTGTTGGCTGGGATATAAACCTCACTTTATCTAGCTATAAACTGGTATGGTGCAGCTTCCTTCCAGTTATTTTGTCCTCCAGGTGTCCCCTAGCAGCTTTTCTATACCTAGAGGTCTTAAGGGAATTACAGTCAAAAACACTCCAGCATAAAAAGAACTTTTAAATTTCTCTTTTTCCTGTCTCATTTTCTGCCCATCAGACATCTAACTTGTGTATGGTGAGCTCCAGCACATTCCAAACTCTTCCTTTTGGGCTGGTAGCAGGAAGACAGAGAGCAAACCACAAACACTTCATCCACAATAACCCCTCAGACTTTCAGAAGGTTAGGGAGCCGGCTGGCATTGCATTTCCTTGCTTCAGCAGAAAATAAAATAGGTTGGGAATATTGCAGGTTTTTTATGATATCACCATTGCTAATCAGGTTTGATTATTCATGCTAGAAGCTGTGGCACAAACAGTTTTTTGAGTCTTTGTGATGTTCATACTCTCTGCTTTTTAAAAATAAATACATAACTTGGCAGGGGCACAATGCAGCTGGTTGTATGGAATGTGGTGGACAATACCAGTGTCACATTGCCAAAAATAATCTGTGCACAGCCACAGCTTTCAGGTTAAAGTTGTCCCCATTCAATGAAGCAGCTGTTTGCAAATACTAATCACAGAATATTTGGTTTATAAGAATAAGTGATTTCACTTGGCACAAGGGGTCACTGGCAAAGCTGGTAGGGATTTTTCTGGTTAAACTTTCTTCCAATTGAAACTAGTCCCTTGTATCACAAAATATTTTGAAGAATCTGAATGATTATTATTTCCTCCCTGAAATGTAACAATTACTATTTTTTTCAACTTGAGAAAAAAAACAATCTCAGATTTTGCATGAACATCTTATGAATTAGTTGCAGACAGATGCCTTATTTCCTGGGAGAATCCCTATTCTGTATTGCTGAGACTGAAGGAGTGTTAAATATGAGATGACTCTACCAAGGCCAATCCCTTTTTTGGTTATAAATGTGGATTGCCCCAAGGTAGGACAGTGCTGCTGGAAGCCTCCCAGTTGCTCACAGCTTACTGGGCTCCTGCAGTGCTTACACTGGCACTGCCCAGACTGCTCAGAATTTACATTGTCCCACTCCTGCTTCAGTTATGAACATTTCCTAAGCAGCATCCAAATACAGGTGAATTTGCTTGTCATGTTAACTACATGGGAAGAAAATGACATGAGTGTCCTGTTTGCCCATTTATTTCTAAAAAACCAAAGGTAAGGACTCAGATCACACACTTTAGTGAGCTTGTGAACACGTGCTACATTCAGCAGCAATGGCCAGTTAGACTAAAATTTAGTTTGATTCAGATTTACACAGATGTACATATCAAGCTGAGATTTCTCTTGTAGGCCCTAGGAGTTCATTCCAATGGAAGCCTCTTTATAAACAGGAATCATTCTTCAATATGGCTAAATGCACTTTGCCAGAGGTGGCCTTTTGCTTAGTTCACTTTGTGCAAATGGCCAATTGAATGAGTAATTTCAGCTGTGTCTTCTATGTGATGACTTAGTCTTGTGTAAGCATCTGGCTGTGCGTGAGGGGCACTGTGTTAGTCAGTGTGACAGCGTAAGGATGACTGTCTTTAATTAGCTTGAAATTCATAATTTAGAAGAGTTCTGGGCTTTTAACAAGACAGGAGAGGAGTCAAAGAAGATCTAGAAATTGAAAACATATTTCTTTACATCTTTGTAAACACTCAGGGGAGAAAATGCCAGCACCATCAGTAACCCAGCAACCAAGAAGCAACAGACTCTGTCACTGAACACCCAGACAAAGCACAAGTTCACCTCGTTCATCTTCCCCAGTACATTCCTGAGGTAGCTTTCTCCACTGTGTTTAGAGAGATGACTGAATAAAACTGATATATCTAAGTAAGAAACACATACAGAAACCTGTCATAGCTGGCTATGCCTTATTTACATTGTTTTTACAAGTCTCCACGGCTGGAAGTCATTTCAGCAGTGAGTGTGGTGCTCGTAATATTTTTAACACAGTGAAATCATGTTTTGACATATTGAATAATAATGCCACAAGGAAACTTCATAACAGTAGCACCCATGAAGCACTGATTTAGCTCTGCTCAGAAGACAAATCAATGACTGTAGGGTTAAAAAGTTGACACTTTCCTTACAGTGAAGGTCCCACCCATGCTGGTACCTTCATGCTGCCCTTTACTGAAATACAGCTGTGCTGTCATTCCTGCTCAAAGTGCACTCACATGTGAAGCCAGAGGAAAGAGATATTTGGAAGGTATGGATGGTTTGGAAAGAGTGGTCAGCTATTCAGTGGTTCAAAGCATTCTATTAAGAGGCTTTCCTCAGCTGTACTCTAGAGATGGAATGGGATTATAGGATTGCAGAAACTCCTGCACTAGGAGTCACTCAGTTGCCTCCGACATGCCAGTACTAGAACTGAACTGAAACATACTGAGACTTTTTACTTACTACAAAATAACAATTCCTTAAAATAACAACTGTTTCTGTGGAATTGCTGACTTAACCAACTTAGCCTTTCAAGGTAAACTAATAAAAAATATTCAGAAGGTGTTCCAATAGTTTTTGGAGAATTCTGAAAGCGAAAAGATTATAATTTTTGGTTCTTCCTTATTAAGAATCAGTAATAGCAAGAAGAATCTTCCTTTTATTAGATGATAGCACTGGTACCATTTTTGTCCCATTACCTAAGGTCTCCTCCCACCTTGGGCACAGGTGTATGGGATGGGCAGAGCTCTGCATGAGCAGGGACAGCCCCAGTGAGAACAGCAGAGGCTGCATCAGGTACCAGAGACAGGGAAGAAGTTAAAAAACACCTTCGGTTTCTTTTCTCTCCCAGAAGTAAATCTGTTAACTGACTTCAGAGCTCCTGCTTATTAATGAGCTGTGGAAAGCCAGGTGGCTCAATTCCCTTAAAATCTGGCAAACTGCAGGGATATTTGGCTCCTGACAGATCCTGTGGGCACTTGGAGGATGGTCCAACCCATCCATCACAATAAACCGCCTTTCCCATAACTGATCAGCTTTCTGTCTACATGATCTCTATGCTGTGCTTGATGCTGTGGGAGTTACTGTATTGTCACCAAGACAGCACCATGGTCTCATTGCAGGAGAAAAATGTGCTTGTCTGTGATTGAAGAAGTCATGAGAAGGTTCTGGAATTGCCAATCAGCTCAAAATATCTCAAAATACATAGCCTAGAGAAAGACTCAGCAAAAAAGGTACACTGACCATGTTGAAATCTGTTGAAATTTAGGTTTGCAAATTGAGTGCAGCATACAATTATGATCAAATGTTTTAGAGGCTGGAACTGAACACTAGAAACAAATGAATTTTATCTTAGAAAGAAAAGTATACAGGCTGTATTCTCTACTGAAAAGGAACAAATCAATTTCAGAAAGGGTATAGGGTTAGTGGTGGCATACAACTCTACATAAGAAATACATCTTGTTTTGATGTATTTCTGATACAGAAAATGTGATCTTTGTGTAATATTACAATACCCAACATCAGAGGAGAGGAGAAAACATAAGGACAAAGTGTGTGTTTTGTAGAAATCACCTAATGATAGTCATGAGGCAAAAAAAGCACATTTTACATTGTGATGCTTGTCTACAGCATAATGCTGTGCAAATAACAAAGCTGCTCCTGGTCTTAAAAGCAGTGTAACTGTGAGTGTGCAGCAGCCTGAGCCAATTTAAATGAGTCTGGCTCTTTTACTGCAGAGAACCACTCTACTGCCCTGTATTCAATCTAACTTGGAACAAACTCCATGTTTTGCTTTGTATCTTAATGCTGCAGCAAATTCAGTATTGTCGGTGTTTAATTGTTTTGAAAACCTATTTTTTAGTTCAAAGATCTTCTTATACAAAAATTATTGTGTGTTGCCATAATTACTTGTCAGCTTTTAATCATATCATTAACTGTTCAAAGTACAGGTCTGGTGTACTCAAACTCCCACTTTGTAATAAACACTGTTTTGTTGCATTAAATCTCAGGGCACATTTTGTCTAATCTGTACTCAACGATGACGTAAAAACCTTAAGTCTAATTTACCTTTTACTTAATGCTTGTTGATTTTCTTTAATACAGATCCACCCCAGATGAATAATGTCATGCCAACATCTCCCCTCCTTCCTCAGATGGCACACCAACATTCCTATCCCAGCCTGGGCCAGATCACAAACCCGTATGAGCAGCAGCCCCCAGGCAAGGAACTGAACAAGTACGCGTCTCTGAAGGCGGTCGGTAAGTGAGCGGCGCGAAGGGCGTGCTGCTGGCAGCTGCCCTCCTGCCCCCAGGCTGAAAACAGCCTCTTGCTCATCTGGACTATATCAGGGTTAGATTTCATATGGAATATCGTGTAACTTGGCAATGCAACGAAAATTAAGGGACTGCAATTAAGGGATGAGAAAGTGACATGCAAGGACTGGTGATGATCGGATGTGAGCTCGTACATGCACACAAAACCACCCCATGCCCTTTCACCTGTGGTGTACACACAGGGCTCAGGCCCAGATCTTTATGTCCCAAACCTCTGAGGAGTAGGGAGTTGGACTTGATGGTCCCTGTGGGTCCCTTCCAACCTGAGATATCCTATAATATCCCTACATATGCATTGTGATGTGTATTTCCCGCAGCTTTCTACACAAATGAGAGAGAAAAACAGCTTATGATTTGGACACTTGCTAAATACTTGCAAAAAGAGAAGGCACTCACACAGTTCTGAAGTAAGAGCTTCACTATTCCCTGCAAGATGTTCATTAGTAGATTAGTGGAAGAATTTTATGAGCTCTTGTGATTTCAAACAATTAGTGCATGATAAAACTCCTAATAAATATCCCAGTGGTGACTTATTTCTGTGCCTGATTAATGTTATTTTAAATAAATGAGGAAATATCCTCAAATAAACAGTTGTGGGGAGGGAAAAGGACAATAATGAGTAAAGAATTCAAAATAATTTTCATCTTGAATGTCTAAGTTTATAATAGTTTTCAGGGGCTGTAAATACCTGCTTCACACCCTGTAATGACAGAAAGCCCCTTCTAGACAATAATACATTGAGAACTGGGGTGCCTTTTCCAACTAACCCCTGCTTAGCTTTCACATATAGATGTTAACATCGTTTCCCCATAAATTCAGAGTAATGCCACTCTCCCTATTTCCTGACAGAGATACGTATCTAGGAAAAGAGCAGAACAGCTCTTTCTGACTAAAGAATTGAGTTTTCACCATGCCAGAAAAAATTTTCATCACAAATTTACATTTATTTATCTGCACTTCAGGACACCAGACCTCTAATAAAATGTACATCAAAGTCCCATCTCAAATAGCTCAGCTTTACTTTAGCCTGTTGGTTTTATTTCTTACAAGTGGTGTTATAAATCTGTTTATAAAAACAAAGGTTAATAGCTTTCTGCTGGGTTTTGAATACCAAGCAGCTTCACAATTCCTTCTTCAAAAGGTGCTACTGTGTAATGATGTGGTGATTGTCACAGATTTATGCACTGATATTGAGCTTCTTTTTCAGATGTCAGTTTAGGTCAAGCCAATCATCAAAGCTGAAAGGTATTTAAGCATAACAAAATGAGTGATGAAACACTCTAAGAAACTTCTCTCATCTGCCCAAGAGCCACTAAATGTGCCTTTTAAAAAATTATGAAATTAGAACTTATATATTTCTTGTGTGTCTGAGTACAAGTTTCTAAAGCAGCTAGATTATAACCATACAGTTAAATCAACCTTGAAAGATTGTGCACTTCAGCTCCAGAAATTGTATAATGCCTCTCAGAATCTTAAACTAAATTAAACATAATTTCCAGGACATCTTCTTCCAGGGGGATTGCACCATCTTTCCATGCTATTCCCATATTCTTTCCCTCCCTTCTATCTTTTTTGCCAAGTTTTAAATGCAGGTGAATTTTCACAAGTACAAAAGTGCTGCATTGTGATCCAAACTTCTCAGCAGAAAACAAAAGTGGTTTTGAAACTGTTACACATTCACCCTTCTATCTGGACTTAGGGAACAAGAACTAAATAAGCTGGGTTTTCAAGCATTTTCAGACTCTCAAGGCCCTGATTCCCCTCAAGAGTACCCCCTGAGTACATCCCAAGGTCACAAAGAGATTTTGCCCTGATGCCAGCCAGGCCTAAGTGTGTGACCACGGTGACATCCAGCTCTCCAGACTGCAGGGTTTGTGTTGGCTTTTGGAGAGTTCTGAAAAAGGAAAAAGGAGCTGGCCAGCATCAAGCCCACCAGTACAAATTTAACCTGACAACATCTTTTGAGCAACCAGACACAGACTGAGTTCACCCTGACCTCATGTCACAGGGCAAGGCATTTTTTGCCTGCCAACATTCAGACTTGTATTTATGGATCCCCACAGCAGGTTAATGAGTGTGTGTAGCCCATTCCCTTTTGCATTCATTGATAGTGGCTTGAGGGTGCATTCATTTGCCACAAGAGAAACGTAATAAGGGATGTGTTCTATATTTCTCCATGCATTTGAGGCAAAACCATATTTATTTAAGTGCCCCTTACTCTGCATGATCACATTGTTTGGGTGTAGTCCACTATGCTTCACCCTTTTCTTTAAGAACCCTTTCTTTAATAATGGAGGAAGAAGCAGTTCTAATGTTTTGTAGCAACTGTAGCTATAGTACATTAATATCCCTCCTCAGAATGTGGCAATAAGTGGTAAGAAGTTTAGATAACTGAAAAAGTGAAGCTTTACCAGAGGCAGTATTAAATTAATTTCTACACAGCTGCTTTCTTCTGAACTACAGATGTCCTAAAAATTTGGCTTATTTTAGACTTGAGCTACTCATTCCTCAGTGATTGTCTGCTGTGAAAATTCAGTTTATGGAAAAGTAGAGAGTCACATTAATCTCTGTTTTGATCATGTTCAGGTTCTCCATTAGCTTCAGTAAAGATTCAAGTGCTTGCAAAAACAAGAGACAAGAGAGCCCTTGCTATCAATTTGCATTGTGCTACTGAGTAAGAATGACCCATACCTTGGTAGTGAGAGCAGGCTGATCCCCAGGAAGCAATTTTAAAGCTACACCTCATACTCCAGGTGACAGAGCTGAGCAGAGTCTTGGACTGCTCATGCATGTGTGCCATGCAATGTGTGCACTGCAGTGTCTGATTCAGCACCACAGGGGAGGAGAGTGTTGAAAAGGCTGCTGTGGATGCCTTTATCTTTAAAAAGCTAAATATTTTTACTTGAATAATCTCAAAGTGATCTCAAACACTTTTACACTCAATGAAAGAGGATGTTGTCCTCATTTCTTGTTAGGAATTCCTTTCTTTGCTGCAGCCTCCAGAATTCCTTAAGTACTGACCATTGCTGTTGACCAAATTCACCTTTTCCTCTGACTGTCTGCTGGCATTTACATCTCTGAATGATGTGAGGACATTCTGTGCCGATTTTGTATTCTCAGATGAGTGCCTGGAGTACAGCAATGTACTGGTGAGTTGAGATGTGCTTACTGTTTTCCTTAGTGCACTAGAATTTTATTCTCCTTCTACCTTGGCACACACACCACCAGGGAATAATGAGCAGAAGGCAGAGGAGCACTTGGAAAATTAGACAGAGCAAGCATTTCCTGAACAAATAGATAAGAAATTTGCCTCCTAGCATCTCTAGCCTACTGGCTGACTGCTCTCACTTATTGTCAGGTGCACACTGTTCATCCTTTAGATTTCCATTTTCAAGCCACAGAAGCTCTTTTCAACAGTGCCAAATTTTTCCCACCTCAGAATGTGAGAGATTTTCTGAGGGAAAAGGGTTAACAAGCTCCGAGACCAGTCCCAGCAGAAGTGGTCATTGAATTTTGTGTGGCAATTCACACCCAGTGTTTAGAAATTTCCATTTTTTGGTCACCTGAGAAAACATGATCCTGGTTTTCTTCAGTACTTTTGCAGTATTTGATTATTTATGTGAAAAGTGCAGAAAGAGGTTTTTCTGCATAAATTATTCTTATTTCCAGTTCATCAACCGTGTTTTTACTCCATGCTTAAATGGTTATTGCTCACTTAAGCAATACTGACATGCCTAAAGCTACAAGTGGATGGAGATCTTGTAGCTGAACACCTTCATGAAATTCAAGTCCCAGGACATACAAAGGTAGCTCATCACAAATTTTTATGCACATCATTTGGACATTCATTTGGAAAGCATGAACAGTCCAACTTCAAATTCCACTCTACTAAACTGTAAGAGTTGTAGTCCATCCTGTTGCATAAGAGTTCCTAGAGCTCAAACAGACCTTATTATCCTGAGTTATTAGTTATTTATCCAGTCACACTGTTCTTCAAGTCTGGCTCAGTAACAGTTGATTTTCTTTCCTGAATTTCAGGGAGCAAAGTTATTAAATATCTTTAGACCTTGCAGAAATGAAAAAATACTCCAAACCCAACTTCTAAATCCCCAGAGGACTTGGAAAATGATCAGTCAGCTGCTGGAGAGGTGCACAAACATGCCAGTAAAAACTGAGAATACAAATTTTTCCACAGTTTAACATGATTTTCTGTTTCTTTCATGAATTTTCTTCTTCCCTTCTCACACATACAAACATTTGAAGAAGTGACTGGACATTGTCAAAAAAAAAGACAAAATAAACATACAGTGGACAGAATTCCTTCCTGAAACACAGACTGAGAAAGCCTTCCCTGATGCTGGGAGTTGTTAGTCTCCTGTGGGATTAAATCAGATCTAATTGATTTGATATAGTGAAGCTAGGAGGATATAATTGGCAGCAGACCCACCATCACATCTCTGAGTCTACAGCTCCCAGCATTTCTTGAAGCTGCACAGTTCTTTGATCCCAGAGGAAACATTAGACTGTGATCCAGCTCTGCTTGCAATTGCAAAACTGCAAAGTGAGATTCTGCAAATATGACACTTAAAGAATAAATATCTCCTGGTTAGGTCCCTGCAGAAAGCAGTGTGGCCACAAATGTGCCAAGGCACCAGGCAACAGCTGCCCAGAAAGCTGAAGCATATGAGCAAACTCACCTGGTCCTGTGTCCTCTGCACACAGAGAAGATTCACAGGGAGGAGCAGCCAAAGTTACCTTCGGGCTGTTATCTTTGAACCATCTTCCTGTCTGAGGCGAAATTTGTTGCTGCTTTCTCCCGAGCTTCAAACTTTCAATTTCCATAGAAATGGCTGTAACTGTGCTGGTACAAGATCTGTCACCATGAGACTCTGTACCATTCCCTGTAGATCACTGTGCTCTGGCCTGGAAAGAAACACTGTCATTGGAAAAATGGAAACACACAGCATGTTTGATACAGTGCACTTTTAGAAAAAACAGAACTACAAATTTATTGGACCCAACATGTTTGTATTAAATTACTTTCCTATATCAACAGTCACACTGTTGAGGTAAATATTCATGTTTCTTTGGAAGGCTGAAAAAGGATTTGTGTCTTCTTTTCAAAGACAAAAAAAATTTTTAGTTACCACTTCCATAAGCAGTTACACAAAGCTGGATCAAAAAAAAAATCTGGGGCATAGGAGTGTCTCACTGGATTTAACACCATGAAAAACAGGGAAGCACAGATTAAAGCATCACTTGTAATATCCAGAGGGTGATTCAGATAATGATTTAATATATCCAGAGGTATGTTTTGTGTCATAAATAATGCTTGCCTTGGTGATCTGCACAACTCAACACTGGAACTACAGATCTGGCTCAAGAAACTGTGACATAAAAGCTGGGTATCTTTTTATTATTATTATTATTTGCTCAGCCCAGTGTGGCTGGAGATTTTGAAGCTTTTGAGTGTTCATTTGTTAGTGAAGCCTTTCATATTTTAATCCTTGTTTCTACTTCAGGCACAAGAGAAAAGCCAAGCAGCACTCAGGAGCAAGCCTTGCTTTACCAACCCCCTGCCAGCACCTTCCCTCAGCCTTCCCATTCCCCAGCCAGAGGAAGTGGAGAATCACTTCTTGCACTCACATCTTCTGATGATAGCCAGCAAATTTCAGAGCCTGCCCAGTGCATGCAGATCAAATTACAAGACCTTTTGTTGCTTCCACTAAATAATTTAATTATTTTATCTGTTATTTACCCAATTGGCTTCTGATACAGGCACACTGTCATAGGTAAATACAAAACGCTTGGAGAGTCTTGATCAAAATATTTTTCTGTTTTATCATCCAGAACACTCATTTCTTCTTCCAGTGAAGTACTCATATTTTAATTATAAATGTGGTGTTTGTGCAGAGCCTCAGTATCGTGAGCTAAATCATCTGCTTTGCTGACATTCTTTTTTGGCTGTTTAAAAAACAACATTTTACCATAAAATCTACAGGAGGACATTCTTTCTGAGGATGGGAAATTGTGCTCTAAGCAATCAGACTTCCAAGCAGCCATTGCCCATTCCATCCTTTAGCAAACAGGCAGATTTGTGAACTTTGGGGATATGTTGGTCTTGGCAGAAGCAACATCATGGCAGGTGGAAGGAAATCACAAACAGTCCTTCTTTTACAAGAAGCAGTTTTAGCACCAAAATAGGATTCTCTTAAACACTGCCATTTATGTTGGCTCATTTCTTAGACTTTAGCAACACACTGAACTTGGGAAAGAAAGGAAATCTGACCTTGAGGTGTATTTAGTTTAGGTTTAAACTTTAAACTTTTAGTTCTGTGGGTTGGACTCACACCTAGTCAATTTGGTTTTTCTGAACTTGGCTCACTCCCTAGTTATGTAATGGCTGAAGAATATTCATAAGAAGTTATTAAATCTTAACCTCTTTTTCATGCCAAAAGAGCAAATTTATATCTGTGCATCCTAATTTTTATTCTTGATGTTGATATTCTTTGCACCTATGCTCCCTTACCACAGAGAAACAGCCTCTTTTATTTTGTTTTCAGCACCTTAAAATAGTGAAAACTAAATCTTCACCAATCATTCATTAAAGTTCAACCACTCCACATTCCATCAGTTATGCACCATAGAGAACTCACAGCCTTTCACTGAAAATTAGGTTGACTCTCTGGAAACTAATTGATTTTAAAAATCCTTATTATGTGATAATGAATCAAAATGAAACAAAAATCTCATTTTATAAGATATAACAGAGAGATCTAAAATAAGAGTACCAGAAACCCAGCTGACTGCTAGAGAATGGGGGTTTTGCTGTCTTTTGCTTGTCTTTTGGCCTTGAAGGTAGAGCCTTCACAGGAAATGAGCTTACAGCAACCAGGTTTATTTCCATCCATTGAGATCAGTGGCAACCCCAGGAAGAAAGTAAGTCTAAATCAAACATGGGTTATTCCAGCCTATTTCTATGAAATGCTGAATAATTATTTATGAGGTTTTTTTACATATTAAGTGATGTGAAGACATGAGTGAAATTTTATGCTCAGGCAATAAAAGTGAGCTAATAAAAACAAGTCTCAGCTCATGTGGTGACAAAGCCTAATTATGCTGAGCATTATCACTTGCAGCCCTTTCTAAACATCCCTCTCTGTAACTGTTTTATTTTGCAATATAAACATACTTTTCATTCCGCAATGCAATTTTTTTTCATCAATTATTTAAGCATAGAGATTGATCCTAAAGATATGAAAACAACTGTGAATACCTGCAGATAAATAGCAACACTGTGGGATCCCAACTCCAATCTAGATTGAATCTGAAGTGTGGCTTTTAACAGTTCCCACCATGGAGCCTACACATTGCACTACTTGCTTTTAACATACTCCACCCTTCTTCCCTCTGGACTATTAGCTTTGTAGGTAATGTATGCCAATATTTTTGCAGGAAGAGTTGCATACCTGTGTTCAATGTGTGATATAATTTTAAGACTTTCCAGCTTTGTACATGGATATATGCCAAAAGCAGAGTGCAATGTTCTTCAGGATTACCCATGAACACAGAAGACAGTAAAACAACTGATAGGAATGAATCCCTTATTAGCAGTATCATATAAATAGCAGCAATTATCTGTCTGCTATTTTGGTTCTGCAAAGGGGGCTCTAAAGACAGTAAATGTTTTTAAGTAATTGCACACATAAAAGTCACGGAGACCATTACTTTATTCCTACACATTCATACTATAAGAACAAAGGGCTTGAGGCATGGAGGGAGGAAGAGCAGTAACATGAGTTGCAATGTACAGTTCATTTCTGCAAAAGTCTTTTTCTAACAGCTTGTTTGAAGAAGAATAAGGAGAAAAGAGAAGCTGAAAAAGAAATCTGATATGTAGTAGTTACGATACTATAGCATAAAAAAATCACCACAAAGGTATCATTTGTTTCCATTCTAAGGAAAAGATGAAGTACAACAGGTAGGTTTTGCAGTGGGAAGGTTTGAAAAGCTTTCTAGGCTATGGAAGGTGCTGCTGTGGAGAGCAGCCCTGCCCCAGGGGAGGAGGCAGAGCTGCAGCTCAGCACTGCTGCTGCTCATTTTCCCCAGCACTGGGTATGATTGCAGATCCTGGGGAAAAGGGCAGAGAGGAGCTGTGCACTCCTCTGGCTGTGCTCTGGTGTGTCACTATTAACTATTCATGGCAGGGAGCTGCATTTCCAATTCCTCCTGGGCTGGCTGTCAGTCACTGATGCTGCTGCCGTATGTGAGGGCTCTGCCTTGGACTTGGCCTAAGCTGCAGGAAAACCTAAAGGAACTCATTTTCTTCTGACAGGGCAAGTTTGGGAATTGCCAGGGAACACAAGTTCCTTTCAGTTTGGCACACATCTCTAGTCTGGAAACCTCTGGCAACCATGTTCAAGAGTTTAATGATACAAATGCCATAGAGTCTAAAAAGAGGGAGACAGAAAAAGAAGAAAAATTCAGAACTCAGTATGTATAACTATGAAATTACTTCATTTCTTTTTTTTTTTTCTCCTGAGAAAAGAGTAGAAAAACATAACTTTCTCATAGAAACTACTTATGCCAGAACTATTTTGGGGAAAAAAACATTCTTCAACACAGAAAAATTACTAAAAATCCTTTCAAATTAAAGCAGTTAAGAAACATATAAAATAAAAATAAATTAGGCAAAAAATAGCCATTACATCCCTGGGACTTATTTTTTTTCATTTAACCAGTACAATTCAAAAAGCCTGTAGGCTTTTCTTCATGTCAAGAAATAATAGTGTAAACCTAGTATGATGGCAGTCGAAAGGCATAAACATGCAAGTCTATTTCAGCACTAAAACCACATCTTAATTACATGTTCAGACTCCAAATTGGGTTCTCTGTGTTCTCATGCAGCTTCCCATGTGATCACATCTGGTATTTGCAGCTCATCTGTAGCTGATTCGGACATACGTGTAAGAGTTATAACCAGCAGTATACTAAAAGAGGCAAAAATATCAATCAAAAGTATTAAAATTGAAAACAAAATTGAGCACACCGAAGAATGCCAACAGCAACGTGTGAAAAGAAAATTCCATTACGTTCATGCAAAGAACAGTTACTACAAATAAATGTGGTCAGGAATAGCAGAGCTTTTTCAGTGTTAGATAAGGTAAATTGACACCTGAAGGAAAGCCAAGCAGGCTCTCTTAGATGCTAAAGCAGCCCCAGGAGCAGGGCAGCCCTGGGAGGCTGCAGGGAGCCCTGGCTGCAGGGCAGAGCTCTGGGTGCCAGCTCTGCTCACTGCTCCTGCCAAGGCAGAGGCAGCAGCCCCTGAGGAGGCTCTGCCCTTACACAAACAGAACGTCCTCACCAACCAAAAAGGTTACAAACAATTTTGTGTTCTTGTTGATGTATGGAAGCGTTGCAAAACTTCTGACACAATCAGATTTATCCTGAGAAGCATTAAAAACCACCCGGTGAAAAAGCAAGCAAGATTACTGGAAGAAGTGGAAGAAGCCTTTTAAGCAAATCTCCTAAATGTTAACCTCTTTGGCTTTGGACAGCATTTTCAGAAAGCAAGCCAAACCCTCCTTTCCTAAATCAATTTATGCTGCAGTCATGCTTTATTCAGAAGTTAAGCATGACAGCATAACTCCTTAGATAGTTTCTATTTCAAAAGCCAAGTTTTTATACCATATATATGGTTTCCAGTAAAAAATCTAATAAATATGCTTAAATGAGATAAAATTAAATAAATATTTCACAGTAGAACTTTTCATATTTATTTGCCATTGTAGATGTCATGAAAGCCACAAGCTTAGAGGGCTTTGGAAAAAAAATAATGAAAAAACAGATTTACAGTTACAGGACAGACACTGGCTGCATTTTCAAAGAAAAGTCAGAGATTTTAATACATAATTCTCTTAGACTTCTTTACAATTTTATCCCTTTGATCAAGAATAGAATTGGTGCTCTTACTTTCTTCTAAAATTTATCCTTCATTGTACAATACTGAACCAGCAGTTTAGCATGTTGGTGCTCGAATTTAAAATGTTAAATCACTTGAAGATACAACCAAGCAGTGTGATCTTTGTCTATCTGCATGCAACAGATTTCATGCTTGCTAAAAACATTTACAATTCTAATGTTAATTTACCATGAATCAGCCACCATTTGTTTCCAGGTTAACAGAGCCTATACTCTGATTAGTCAGGAAAGGTCTTGTTTTTCTTATACTGGTTAAATTCAAGTATCTGCATGCCAATAGTCCCTAGGTTCGGCAGAATGTGTGTGTGTCTGGAGTATTTTGATCAAAACAAAATCACAATATCACTGCAGCACTTTGCAAAATTGAATCATAAATATTGCAATTTAATACTATGTAAATCAATGCAGGCAAGTATAAAAAGCCCAGCTGGAAAATCTGTTTTACATGTTCAAGGAGAAACCTGCCTAAACTCACACAGTAAATAAACATTTGGAAAAAGAGAAAGGAAAAAACAGACTTTGCAGTGCTGTGCTTTTTGGCACATTGTCAGAAGAGGGACACTTCTGCTCCCAGACATGTGGCTACTTGTGTGTTCCAGGGAATGGCAATCCTGCTTCTGGTGAACCACACATCCTGTCTGATGCCTGAGGAGTCCATCAAAATCTATCTCAGTGATCCCAGCCAGGCAGCAGACTTTGCTGTGAGGTTTAAAGAGCATTGCTGAGGCTGGAGGCTTCACTTACCCAGTCTAATTACATTCCTGTCCTAAACCATTCCTAATGTGTCTCAAAACCCAGAAGTATTCTGGCCTCTTCAGCCTTTCATAAACTGTCATAAAAATAATCAAAAGCAGAGAAGAAATGTTTGGGCCTACATATTTATCTTTTTTTCATGTCTCATATCTTGCAATAATTTTATTTCACTGGGAAAACAAAATGTAGTCTTGTGTCTGGAGGTGGACAAGCTCTTTTCAAACAATGTCTGAGAAGAAAAGGTTGATATGATTTTTCTTTTCATGCTTGGTCTCTCTCCAGATCACTGTAAGAAATCAGTAAATAGATGAAGTGGTAAAGGGGGCCAGGAGAGGAATAACTCTGAGCCACAAAAAGTAGGTTCTACAAAACTTACGTGGGGTTCTATGCATTATGTGCTTTTCTTTACCTCTGACAGTAGTAGGAAATAAAAACCATGGGAAAGAATCCAAAGATATAAAATAGTCTTAATTTTCAGAATGTCTTGAATAAAGGCAAAATGGTATTAAAAGAAAACTAAATATTGAGGACAAAAATCAATGCAGGCCACAGGCTGAATTCTGAGTTTTCAAAACTCAAAAAAAAAAGAATGAGAAGGAGGGCTGTAAAAATGATTTTAAATGGCATTTGTCCTTGAAATTTAGTATGGTTTAACATTGCCCCAACTTGTATAGAGCCACCCTAGTTCCTATGTGATGAGACAGATCTCACACATCAACCTGCCCATTCCCCATTCTACCAACAGAATCCTGTCTAGCTGAAATTTCCCCATGCAGTCTGTTTTTCAACCCATATTGTTATTATGCAGAGCAAATTCTTCTATGGTCCATGATACTTGGTGAGCCCCTTAATTCAAAACACAGATCATTAGTTATTTGTTTTACTGCATGGAATACATTTTTCTGTGAATTTATTGGATCCAATTCATACCTAGGGCAGCTAATTCAACCTCTGTCTGAGTTTTTTCTCCTCACCCAAGAATAAACTTGTGCAAGTGTACAAATGATACTTCTTTGATCTTCAGATGAAATCCTGCAAGAACTCTCACCCAGAGCTGGTTTATGTCCCAGAAGCCTTTGAATATATTGTCTGAGATGCTACCTTGGAAAGGCAAATGAATAAGCAATCACACACTCAGAGAGGATCAACAGCACCACCAGAGGCAGCAGCCCAGGGCTGGCTCTGAGGCAGGATTCATTGCCCTTCTGTCTTTCCTTGAGTTTCATTTCCATTACTTAGAGAAAGGGAAGTTTCCCATGGCTTCAGGTAATGACAGCACGGTCTCAGCAAAGCCCTGGCTGTGGAAGCAAAGCCTTGTTACAAACTGCTGTAGAGAACATAGGGACAGCCTCACAGAGAAACTGCCCACAAACAGGCACTCCCTCCATTTCAGCTGCAATAGGCTGTGGCACTATTCTATTGCTGTCCTGTCCTCAGCACTTTCCACTGGCTTGCTTACTTCATGCTTGCCCTTCATTTGAAATACAGTCTTTTTGGCTAGAATAAAGCTCTGCATTTCACAAACCAGTTCTTAAAATACATTCAGATAATGAACAATTCTGCAAACATCTAGTGAGAAACAGTGTCCCTACATATTTTGATATCTTTGACTGCAACTGTAAGCTCACATGGAAGTTTTGGGGTTTTGATTTTGTTCTTTTAGTGTCTTTAGAGCTTTTATAAGGGCTCACTCCTTTGTGGATTCTCTTCTCTCACTTCAAAGGCTTCTTCCCACTCCTAGGTGCCTGTTTTCACAAAAACTGTAGGACAGCATTGTGTTTCAGGATTCTACCTTCTCCCACAGCTGTAAGTGGTGTGAATATTCAGAGCCATGTTATGGACTCACAGAGCAAAGAGCATTGTCAGTAAGTAAGAGTTAAAAACCACATGTAATATTTCACAAGAAAAAGAAAGCATTCACAATGATAAGGCATGGCTGCATGTCTCTATGCCACAGTGCTGCCACAGTGCTGCCACAAGACCACTTTAGCTGGGGAACAGAACATTACAGAGTTTCAGGGCCACCTCTCAAGTATGGCTTATATTCAAAGAAGCTCACTGAAAAATTCTGGCCCTTTGGCAGCCACAAGGATTTTTGCCATTGATATTTAAGAAAACACATTTTCATCCATGGTATTTACTTGGTAAGAGACTCACTGGTTTCCATGCTTTTGTTACATAACTATGGATTATGAAGAAAGATGTGAAACTTCCATGTCATGCCAGGCTCACACTTAAGGCTGGAAAAAAAAAATCCTATTTCAACATTTTTTTCCAGATGAACAGTAAAACAGTAACTAAATTTATGGGTGCAGCACCTTAAAGAAGTAAAAACCTTACAGAAATATTGAAACTGAGAACATTTTTATAATTAGATATCAAGAATAAAGAACACAATAACACTCAGAATTAAAGCCCTTCTATTATTATTTGGCAATGCTGTAATTATAATTTTTTATTCATTTTTCAAACACAACAGCAATATCTTTAAATCATATTTTTACCAATCAAGATACAGAAGCAATGCAAAAGGCACTTCTATAGCACCTTTCTTCCAAAATCTCAGAATACTCTACAAACAGCAATTCAACTTCCTAACACAACTACCTCCTCCAATGTGCTAACAGCTCATTTTACATCAGGTGAAACCAAGGCAGAGAGAAGTTGAGTCATGTATCTAAGGTCACATAACAAATTCATCCTCTAACTCCAAAATATCTCTTTGGATGTTTAAAGTCCACAAAATATTTATAAGGTCTGCTTAAGGAGAAAAACAAACTCCCTCAGATTCACAGTTGATTTTTAAAGTAGTTGGCTTCAGGATACTATTAATATACTTTTCTTGGTAAAACATTTTACAAAACCATACTCAATATTACTCTTCTGAATCTTTTCTGCTTTGAAAATGAAAAGCAAAACCCTGTTTCTACACTGTAGTAGCATCATGGCACAGCCCACTGATATTATGAAACCTGCATGAAAGAGCAAGGATGGCACTAAGAGTTGCCAAAAGCCCTCTTGAACAACTGAACAATTCAGGTTTATCACTGCTGATTTTGCTCATATTTGCTACAAAATCTCCTCCCCCACTTTTTGGTACCAGTGCCTGTGTGTCCACCTGCATGTGCAAGCAGAAAGAAAACAGGATGGAGGGGAGTGAAAACGTTCAGCACAGGGCTGCCTGTCGCTGCCAGCACTGAACTCCGGGGCACAGGGAAGAGTCCTCAGGCAAAGCCTGCAAAGTGTTCCTTGGTCAGGACAAACACAAACAGCAGCTCTCCCACACTGGCACTGCCACACCAAACACAAAATCAGCCACTAGGCAGATGTTTGCCAGCTTTCTGCTTGACTTTGATGATGAGGATTTACAGTTCACATCCTGGTTTGTTTTCTTCAAGCCCAGTTTCCAGAGAACAGCTGACAAGTCCCTAGAAAGGGACTATGGACTATGTTAGTTAGAGCAATTAATGGAACCAAATTTACAGAATTAACTGTTTCACCTTCTCTCTGCTTTTCCATAAGAAACAAAGAGTTGAAAATCTGGCATTTTAACAGCATAAACAAGCAAAGCCAACCTGACCTATGTCAGAGGCACAGTCCTTCTGAGGCTGATTTCTTCCTCCCTGTTTCAACAGTGAAGGTCTCCTTTATATACAACAGAAATACAACTTACTCTTTTGTAGGACATCATCCTCAGTGTAATTAGAGATCTGAGTGGCATATCTAATGTCTGATAAAATTCAGAGACCCAGGACCATGGCAGTGGGAAAAGGTGCCAGTGAGAAAAAGTTAATAGAAACTGAGGACATAGTGTAGGCTTGTTGTGGCCTCAAAGGCAAAAATGGCAGGCAAAGCCAGGAAATAAAAATATCTGCAAATTTTGGTCATTATTTATATATCTGCAGCACCGCTAATATTTCTAGAAAAAGAAGTCATTATTTACCTTGCAGCTGATTAAAGGTCTTGGCTACAGAAGACAAATTGCTGCAATATAACTAATATAAAATTAAAACTACAAACTTATACATTTACTCTAGTCTTGTGTTAGATTAACTAAATTTTTAATTTTTGTATGCAAATTAAACTAATTTAAATGTGAAACAGGCATACAAATGTATCTCTATTAAAAGCTGGACATAATTAACTGTGCTGAATTTAAATTATATAAGCTAGTGTGACTTTTCATAAATAGCCAAGGTCTAAGTCATATGACATGGAAACTTGTTCCCCTAAAAGCTGCCTGCAGTGCCTTTGATGTAAAAATTTATATAAATGAAGACTTGTGTGAATATTCACAGTGCCTTTTCTCCAACCATTTTTTTCTATTATTGATAACAGATTAATGAGATAATAGTAATGCAAATGCATTTCCAGCCCGTTTTTATTCATAATGGCTCTGTGACATTCAGAGAATATTATATTAACAAATTAAAAGGACAAGCCACATGTAGAACTGGAAACAGCTCTTTCAGGGAGAAATAGGTACAACTTCTTGATTATTCAGATTACAGCTCTCTAAATGAAACAACTCACTCCAAAATCAAAGCAGAACTTCACAGACTCTTTGTAACACATGACAGGTCTATCAGCAATTACAACTGCACACCCTGGGCTGAAATGAGAGCAGGCCATTATCTACATTCTGTGATTTGTTTCAAGCAGAAGACACCTGTATGCTATAGAAAAGCATTCACTCAATGCCTGAAAATGGAGTTGGGTAAAATACACAAAGCCCAATCTGACAGCACAGAAAGGAGCAATTTCAGCCCACTGGAGATGAAACACCTCTTTAATGACACAATTAAGGATTTAAGAGCAGAGTCCAGTTGCACGGTCGTTTATTCAAAAAATGTCATGACATAATAAATAGCAACTGCCTTTGGTAATATTCCTCCCTGTTGAGGGGCCAGGACAAGGGGGATGCACAACTGAAGCCTGATCTTTAAGATTAATATGATGCTCCTGGGAATTTCCCTGTCTTGCATAAAGATCCAGTTCAGAGCTAGAGACAGGGAGAAAATTCAAAGTGCAACAAAAGCCTCCTAGGAATACCCAGGCGAGAGCAAAATAAGGAAGCTACACAAAAAATAGTGCAGGGAATTAAAAACCTCATGAAGGCAAAAGGAGATGAGCTGTACAGACAGCTACATGTACCAGACTTCTGCAGAGAAGCCTTACATGGCATGGCTTCAAGGAAAACGGATGGATACAGCTAGGGCACAGCAGAAGTCAAATCCAGGCTGATACAATAAATATTCCAAGCACACCACTGCTGATTAACACAGTGCCAGTTGATCTACGTATTTGGCACTATCTTAAATGAACATCTAAATTTTTGAAGGGGGAAAATAAACACTCTTTACATAAAAGGAAAGATCTTAGAAAATGAAATTCAGTTAAGCTTCCCTTAAACCTCAGTCTCAAAATTGAAATGAGTTGCTGGATTTCTGCAGAATGCCTTTAGCTTCCTAAGCATGGTTCATACTTTCAAACAAGGCCAGATAAATGCCAGCAATAACAAACTTGAGCAAAAGCATGCACTGGAAGACATTTGCCTAGGAAATTACAGAGGGCAAAATCCTGATTTGAGAGCTGCAATGCAGTATTTGTTGGCAGGGCTGTTGCTGTATTTCTAAGTGACACTGACCCCAGAAAATTGTCAGAACCTGGAATTTAGGATTTTCATGGTCTGTAAAATCACAGGGTAAATACCCAACCTTCAACAACCCAAAGTATTTTCAGCCCCATAAAGCATTAGTGAACTTCTGACCATTTAGGAGAACACATCTCATTCTCAATATTGTCCTGAGGCATTGAACAGAAACGGGTCCAACTCATCACACACCACCAGACCTTACAGCTGGCTGGGTTAAAAATGCTCAAGTCCTTTGCATTTAAAGGGATGTGCTCTCGCACAGCAGTGTGACCCAAGATGCCTCAGTATTCCCAGGAAAGGCTGTGTACTTCTGTAGGATTCCCAAATTTCCTATGCTATGTGACATGAACAGTGATGAAATTCATAGGACTTCTCCCCATAATGTAAATTCCAGCACAACCTGAGAGATTTGGGGCAGGGACAGTCCTTTCTTCAAGGTCAGCAGGGTTTTGTCTGCATGTATGAAAGCCTGGCACAATGGCATCCAAAATTCTGCTCCAGAGCAAAAATGAGGTCCAGGAGGTGGTGTGGATTTCTCTTACTGACGTACCAGTAAACGTTCTGGTGTGCAGATGTAAGATCTACTGTAAACCATTTTTTCTTGTGTCCAACTGATTCGTTTTGCCCCCTGTCCCTTTTGACCCCAAACAGCTGACAAAGTCAACGATGACTTCTACACCAAGCGCCGACACCTGGCCGAGCTGGCTGCCAAGGGGAGCCTGCCCCTGCACCCGGTGCGCCTGGACGAGGAGAGGGCCTACACCATCGACAGCGGGCTCACGCGGCAGAACGGGAAATCCAGGATGGGCAAGATGCACACGCAGCCCCTGGGCTACAACTCCCACTACAAGACCTGGGATCCCAACGACCCGTCCCTGCGGCGGCAAGCGTTCACAAGCAAGGGCAAGCACGGCATGGGAGACCCAACGCTAAGTGACCCGCTGACCACCCGGAGCCAGCACTACTTGGGCCCACAGCCATACTTCATAACCAACAGCAAGACAGAAGTAACTGTTTGAGTTTGTTTTCTTTCTCTTTTTTCTTTTTTTTTTTAATGAAATCCTTTAAAAACCACACGCAAATGTACACACAACACAAACACTCAACCAAAAGGCAAAAAAAAAAAAAGAAATTAAACAACAAAAAAAAAAGAGTAAACAGAAGGAAGGAACTTCTACCTGGACACTCTTGGTATCCAGCCAGCTGTAGGCCGAAGAGTGGGTTAATACCATTCAGCAATACACACTGAAGGTTGAATTATAAACTCCATTTGTATTTCACAATGGAACACAAACCCTTGTGACTAAATTTTTTTACTTGAAACTAAAATCCATGATGAGAAGTAGCACAATCTAGAGAAACTTTATGTCTGCTTAAACATTTACACTATGTTCCTGCCTTGAGACAGAGGAAGAGAGAGAGAACAATATGCTGTAATATATTATTTCAGAGAGGAATTTTGTATAAAACCTGCTAAGAATCACTAGACCTGTGAAAAACCGAGAGCAAACATCTTGGTATGATCCCTAACATCTACTATTGTACTTTCACACCATCTTATAGAGAACGCAAAAAATATATATACAATAAGGGACAAAGACACTTTCACAAGAAATTTATAAAGACTGTTATGATTAAGAGCATATGGGACCTTTCTGGCTGGTAGAGAATTCAGCAGGATGATAACAGCAGAAGATTTCATTTCAGTTTACTTCGTTTGATTTGAAATATTTGGGAACCTCCAAAATAAGAAGAGACACTTCATATGACACAGAAAGCTGCTGGGGGGAAAAGGGCATCAGAATATTCCCTCTCAGTCCTCCTGTTTTCAGGCAGATGGTAACTATTCTCACTTTGCAGACTGTCAGGATTTTTTCTTCACCTAAATGTTTTGCCTATCTTCAACTGCTTCAGACTGAAATTAAGCGTGGGTGGTGCCTTTACTGTATTACTATTGTTCAATGACAGTCTTGTTCTTCAAAGTGACCCCTCTGTTCCTTTAAGCTATTTCCTCATGTTTTGCTAAGGATGACAAGGGTTCTGCCCTGCTCAGCCTCCTCTGTTTGTTCCGAAAGGAAACTGGACTACATCTCCATGCAGTGGTTGCACAGTCAAGACTATTTAGTTAGCCCCTTCATTTTCCCAATTTCAACTTTTCCCCTCTAGTCTCTCATTTTGTATTTGCTTTTAGCCATGGTAGTTCTCTGTAGTTCAAGTAAATGTTATCTGGTATATTGTCTCTATTGTTTGGCTTTCTCTAGTGGCGTTCCCTCTTGGTGGGCTGTGTGGTGGAAGAGGCTGGTCCAGCCTCAAACATCAGAGATCTGGGGTTAAACTAAACAAACAATTGGACTCATGGTCTTGACTGTGGTTCTGATGAGCAGGATGCCTTGTTTGTGTGAGTAAAACCACTTGAGCTGGGCACTGGTAGCGAACTCACAGTCCTGGGCCTGTAAAGGCTTCAGCACATCCACAAAGAGACAGAGTTGGGATGGGATGGGATGGCAGGCAATGCATTCAGTCTTTCAGTAAATTCCTGTCCTTCCCCCAATGCAAGTCACTTGGCTAAATCCCAACTAGCTGTCCTACTACAGTTGCATTCTCACCAGCTGTCAATTCTTTGGGAGATTAGGTCTGGAAGAGTATTTAGGGAGGAGTGAGAACTGTTATGTTGTAAGAAGAATTGGAAGTGGCATTTCTTACTGTACTCAACTGACTGTCAGTGCTTCTGCTTAGTCAAGGATGCAAGGGCTAAGATTTTGAAATCTGGTTAAATGGAGATACTATTTTTTTTAGCTATATCAAGATTGATTTGCATCCTGAGAGCACCAGTATCTCTCCATAAGCGTGCTGCTAAATTTTATGATCATATGTTTTAAGACTATCAGAAGTGGACAAAGCCCACAAGACAAATACTTTGCACACAACCCAGACTCTCCACTATCTTACTTTTATTCCTTCAATCTTTATTGCCTTCACAACTGGCTGACTTAATTTGACCCTTTATGGAATGTTGCTGTTAATTCATATGCTTTAGATACACATTACAGCTGCACTCTTAATTCACACAGTTTTCGTGTAACTTGAGCATATTTTATGTGGAAATATTTTAGTAACTGTATGTTCTGTAAGTAAACCCGTGTTAATACTTGTTAACTACAGAGTTTATGATACCAATAATACTTCCTACAATAAAATGTTTGTTTGTTTTTTAAGAATGTTTATTTGTAAACATATGTATTCACTATATTACTATGAATTTCTTACCTGGCAATAAAACTGATTCTAAGTGAATCCAACTTGCTGGCTCATTCCTAAACTTGTATCACTGCCAATTTTTGAGTCTAAACTGAGCCAGTGGGATTCATATCAGCACAAAGGATGGTTTGCCTCTGCAAGTGTGAACAAGGGGTTCTTTGGAAATCAACTGCATGTTACCTGCATTAAGGAGAAGCTGGGTGATGTTTGAGGCTCCTTCCAGGCCCAGCCATGGTGTGACTCTATGACTGCCTGCTACATACAATGTAACACCAGATACACAGGGATTGCCAGCCTTGCAAAACTGCACATGCCCTAAAGCCTCCAGGCACCACACACGCCTTGTGCCACTTGATCAGTTAATTAATGTTTTGAGGCTAATTGCTCGTAAAGCTGACAGAACTTTGGTAGAGGGTTTGGGTAGCTTCTTCTCCTTTTTTTGCTAAAATGATAGTGAATAAATTTCAGAAGAAGAAACAAGGAGTCAGGAAACCCAGCTTCAGAATCCACTTACTGCACGACCTTGTGCAAATCCTTTACACAGTTTATGAGCCTTTGGAAGCCATGACACATTATCAGAGGGAAAACATCAATTCAAAAGTCTCCAGAATTAGCCTTTTTACATAGTAGAAAAATCTCATTTTCAATATACACCTTTATGGGTGCCAGGGAATAGTGCACAAAAGCCCCATTTTTTGTTACAGAAGCATTTCCCTGTCTCAGGTACAACTACAGAAACAATCCTTTTCTGCCACAGGGCTTAGGAGAGACATGCAGAGTCTGGTCAGTGCCAGGAAAATTCTGGGCAGCCTTGGAACCCACAGGGAAGCCTGAGGAGCCCAGTGGAACACAAGCCTAACCTGCAGTAGACACAATTTCCTGTTACAGCTCCACCACCAGCCCATCTATGCACATGCTGTTTCTAGCAGCAAATTCCTGACTGGAATCACAAATGGCAAAAGGGCCAACTGCTTTGCTAGTAGAAGTGTGTCAGCATAGCTTCTGTTCTTTCAGGTGCATGAAAATCTCCAAAGAAAACCCACTGGAATGTGATTTTGTGTTTCCACATGTTTTTTTTCGCTTATAACAGCCTGACCCTTTTGACACCACTAGCAAGAATGGCACTGGGCTCCCATCAGCATTTCTTCCATAAGTCTCTTTGACTTAACACAGATGCAGTGACTGCAAACAGAGAAGTGCACTGTCAAGAAAGGATGATGTTCCTGCACAGAGCTATGGAGCCTAAAAGCCCAAAGGCTTCTGTTTAGAGCCCTTTACCCTGGAAATGTATGTTCTCATGACTAAATCTTCAGAGCACAGTCCTTAGCTTAGACAAACTGAAGATATGATGGCTTATATAAACAGAGGATCGGGTCTCATGAGATTTCGCATTACGAGGTGTCTCCATGACTCGCAACTTTAGATTTTAATAGATCTGGGGAAAGAGCATGCTTTGCTCTATTCTTATAGAATTTTGGGTTATTGAATTTTGGGTACTAAATAAATAACCCTAGTCCACAAATCCCTTTTGCACACAATCTTGAGCACTTTATTTAATCCTGGTCTCTATTCTTGAATACATGAAGGACTTCCAGTGATAAATATAGTCTTCACTGTAATTATATCATCTTTCTATTTGGCATAGATAATTTTATTTTGCTAAAAACAGTTATGACAGGCAATATTATTGTATTAAACTATATAATTTCATATATCATCTGCTGCTGAAAATGTGATCATAGGATGAGTACCACATTACCAAAAAGTGAACATTGTTATTTTTATCATTGGGAAAGTCATACAGCTCTATTTTGAAAAGTGTCTGTAAAACAATCTTGGAATTTATGCTTCATGCTTTAGACATTTTCAGACTCAAATTTTGCTCAGCCTGAAAGCTAGGTGAGTCCTCATACCTGCCAACTTGGTCAGTGACATTAGCATGAAACCAGGACCAAATTAGGGTACTGCTTATACCCCATGTCTGCACAAAAGCTGCTGTCATATAAATGCAAGTGAGGGATGCAACAAACATTTCTGCAGAAGATGCACCATGAAGAGACTGACACACCTCACTCAACTGTGCACTCTGTAACATGTTAGCAAAGCATGAGAGATGTATCTGTCCCCAATGACAGCCCTTTGTGACAGCCTGATCCTAGCTTTGGGCATTCTTCTTATGTCAGAATCTGCCAAAAAAAACAATCCTGAACAGGCCATGCTCCCTGAATAGGCCCTTCTCATCCCACAGCCATTCTTCTAACAAGATAATAGTATTGTTCAATAGCAAGGTGTTCTCCCTTTAGTTTCCATCTATTACTGCTGCTCCCATTTCATATCTCAGAAAAGAATAAGATGCAATTTGCACCTAAGTTCATGGAGCAGTGCTGTACTGTTAGGTCCTTCATGGATGCTGAAGAGGCTCTGTACCTCTCTTTCTCTGCAGGGAACTTGAAGCTAATTTTTCATCCCCAGGCAATCATTCTGTGAAAGGTTTCATTTTTTATTAGTAAAGCTAGAATTCAGAGTTAGAATTCAGTTTTTGTCTATGCATTCTGTAATACACTGTTACACACAGTTGTGTCTTGTCTATTTAAGTCAACTCTAGCTGCCTTCACTTGGCAACTTCTCCTGCATTTACGTGGTTAGAAGCATTGTTGCTCATTAATAGGGGTTGATGTGCTGGCAGAGTTCATCTTCTGACCCTGCACACCCAGGCTTGTGTGCATCCCTCACAATAAATAAGGCTGGGTGAACAATATGCTATCAAAAATGATGATTTTAAATCAAGAGAGAACGTCAGGTAGTGTTGCTGATGTTTAATCTGAGGTTGAGATACAAGTAAGAGCTGAAAACCAGTAATAAACCAGTGGTCATTGGCAGCATTACTTGATAAAGAAACAAGTCCTCCCCAGCAGCAGGTGTGCCAGTGAAGTCACTGACACTCCCTGAGCAGAAGCACATTCTTTTCACTGCATGCAGCAGTTGGCCTCAAGTTCTCTGGGATTTGGGCTTACACTAACATTTTGATCACTGTAGTTATTAGAGAGACTTTGGCCAATTTCAGTGAATATAGTCCTTGAAGTAATTGATCCCCGGAGGAAAGAGTGCTTTACCTGCTACTTATTATTTCTTTAAGCAACAGAAACATTGCAAAAACTTGGATAGGGAGTTGGAACTAGATGATCTTTAAGGCCCTTTCCAATCCCAACCATTTATGAGTCTATGATTAACTGTGCTTTTTTTTCTCTGCCACAGGTGAAGAGAAGCTAGGCTTTGCTTTGTCCTTACAGGAGTAAGAAAGCTCAAGGATGGCTGCTTTTCTTCCTCTTTTCAAGAGTTACAATTCAGCAGGAATTTTTCATACACATCCTGCAGGAGACTGCACTGGCTACTGAGCACAGAGGCAGCCTGTTGACTCCCTCTTATATTAGGAGTGAAAAAATCACGCAGTTGAAAGACATAAAGGTAGACTGGACTATTGTGACCTCAGTACTGGCTTTGCAAGTTGGCTGCTACTTTCCACCACCCCTTTGAAGAGGTCAGGAGAACTGTGTGGTATTTTCACAACTGATGCTCTCCAGTGAACTCCTGCAGCCTTCTTGAGCACCACCTCACACCCAGCACCTCACCTGGGCTCTCACCTTTCATGCCACAGGAGCAGTGATGGGAAACAACCCCACTTAGTGCACACCTGCATGCACAGACACATTTTACATCACGAGCTTTGGAGCGTGCCTCACTAAATCATTTGTGTCTGCAACACCATTGAAGGGTATCACTCACTTGGAAAATCCACCTAACTGCCTCAATACATTTTAGGGGCCTTATTTCAGTTTTGAAGATGGCATCTATATCCCTAATTTACTTTACAGCTTTTGAAAATTAAATACTAAAGAATGTGACATTCTACAGAAGAGACAGTCTAAAGTTTAGGGATGAAAAGTGTCCTTTAGGGCTGTAATGTATTTTGCCATTACTGCTCGGGGAATAATACTAAGGATGATAGAGAGCAATTTGACAGGATTCATTAAGGCAGAGACAGCATGTGTATGCTGTGAGGCACAGGACTCTGCACAAGTCTGCCTATGCAGAGCAAACTGCTCTGCTTTTTACTAACTGTGATTTATGAGTTTTTGCGGTTTTGTCTTTTTTTTTTTCTGTTCTAAAAGATGAATCTCAAAAGCACAACACTGAGAGTGCTCATAACAAAGGTGCCCTGTTGAACACAGCAAGTGGCACAACATTGTACAGCATGACTGTGACAGCAAAGGCCCTGAGCCCACACTGCTGAGTTAGTGGCAGGATTGTCAGCGTGTGGAAAACCAAAACCCACAGACAACACACATTCATGCTTTGATATGCAGAACTTTTAGACTCCACTACAAGTGATTTTTCTCAACCTGACATCAACTAAATGGTATAGAAAAGGAAATGCAGCAGATACACCACAGGATTGCACAGATCTTCTAGACTGAGTTACAGCTGAGACTGCAGTTCAACAAAATAATGGCTGCAACATTGCCTTGTAGTAAACCACAGTTATCCTGCCAGCAGCTCATCTCATCTCCCTGGATGTCTTGTACCTTTGACACAGCTCATAATGAGTAGGGAATACTCCACTCTCAGGCTGTTGCTTGACTTCAGTGTGCACATTCAAAGTCCTTGTGAAAGACAACTACTCCAGCCATTAGGATACTGAAGTCTGCATAAAGTCAAAATCCAGGTATAAATCTTATCATTTTCTACAAACAGCAGCAAAGTATATTGAATCTTGAGTCCCAGATACAATTCCCTTATGAATTTCTGCCTAGCTTCTTCCAAATGCTCCAATGCTAGACACTTTATAGCTTCTTGGACTTTTAGTTAATGTTTAGCTGCTTACCTACTAAGATGTTTTTCATGTTTCTACACAAAATGAGCATCACAATAAATACCAGTATTCCATAGGCTGTTACTTTACCGTGTACAATGTATTTTATTATTAAACAATCATTTTATTAGGTGAAATATTCTCCAAAGACAGCAGTATTGGAGGAGTATTAGCAAGCAATTTTCCTATCACTCCAAGATCTACTGATGATCACTGTTCAGTTATCTTCAGGATTGCACTTTGTTGACAGGTTAGTAATATAAGAATTTACTTTTTAAAGAGCTCCTATATGCACTATAAAATCTATTCCTCCATTTTAAGCACGTTTCCTTTCAAAATGGGAAGACAATACACATATATTTTCAAAAATATTGTGTCTTTATGGACTGTGAGTGAACATGTAGAAGAGAGGATATGCTATACTTCAGTAAAGGGAAAATATTGAGTGTTCCACCAGCTCAAATCCTATTTCCCATATCTATACTATTCCAGCTATAACTGGCATTA
This sequence comes from Chloebia gouldiae, assembly GCA_003676055.1. NCBI lineage: Eukaryota > Metazoa > Chordata > Aves > Passeriformes > Passeridae > Chloebia > Chloebia gouldiae. The sequence continues at coordinate 6,615,113 of QUSF01000022.1, forward strand.
TAACTGTGTAATAATACTTTCTCATACAATAAGACCACAGAGGTTGAAGTGTAGCCAATGCATTTAAACAGCTTCAGGGAAAGAAGAAGTCAACTTTGTAATAATGATTTCCAGTATGTTCTATTACCTTTGTTCACTCTTCATCTGTGACCTTTGAGGATGGGTCAAGCTTCTGAAAAACCAGAGTTACAAAACTGTATGGCTATTCTGTGTAAAATATTACAGTAATTAACAGCCTTTAAAACTCTTTTCTATTGTCTAATCTGACAATGGGAGGAATATATAGTGTATCATGAACACAAGAACAACCAAAAAAAGGGAAAAATATGGACAAGATGGTGTGCAACTCCTTTTGTTAACACTGCCAGCATCACAGAACACTCTCCAGGGAGCAGCTTAACCAACACCAGCAGAAGTAAGCTTGCATTGACAGGGTTAAGCAGCCAGAGGACATACTTCAGAAAGATGTAATGTTTTTTCCTTTCTTCTCTGCACTGCCTCTGGGGATTCGCTGGTTGATTCTGTTTGGCTGGTAAATTTGGGGTTTGTTAATGTCAGAATGGGCATATTTGTTTCACCAAACAAAGTAGAGGAAAAGCTAGATTATTTAAAAATAATCCACTAGATCAAGAAAAAGGTTACAAAACTTCAGAAGTGACTTGGCTGCACTAAGGAAAAACATATAGACTTGATAGTGCTGCCTGCTAATAACTAGAGAAGTTTTACACCATCTGCTAATTTCCCCTTTGTCAGCTGCACAAGGGAACCACATGAGAGATACCATAATAAACAGAGGTATTTTTTCTCCCTTGGAGATCATAAGTCTGCAGAACCTGTGGCGTATATGTTCACTTACACCCAAGCTGTTAATATATACAAGTGAGAAGAGAACCAGTATTTCTATCAATGTGGAATAGCAGCTGAGACAGACAACACAACCTCCACAGAGGGACATATCCATATGTTACACAAGAATAGATGCCAGAAAAATAATAGTGGCTGGGGCTTTTCTTGGAGAAAGGCATTTTAACTAGAGGTCAAAAAACTATTGTCCATAAAGACTCTGCAAAAACAGATATAGCATGAGATCTTAAAAAAAAAACAACCCAAACACAAGACATCTGGAAAGTGCCTGCTGTACATTAAGCTCCTGCTTCTATGATCCAGTTAGGACATAGACTTGGTTATGCCAAAAGCCCAGCTATGCATACACTATATTTCTTGATCTTTTCTGCTGCCTAGTAAAGGTTTTCGAATTTGCTGCCAATTCAACCCCTGAAGCACAGATGGGAATAAAAAGCATCTTATCTCCTAGCACACAATTCCATATCAGGTTTTCTACTATTTTCAAGCTGTACAATCTCTCAAGCTGCATGACATTCCTATTTCCCTTGGGAGACTATCTCATATACACCCAGAATCCTAATTCCTCTGTGCATATTCCTGTGTGTAAGGCTTGAAGTTGTAATAGAGAGGAGATTCTCTCTCATGAAGTTGTAATAGAGAATGAGATTCTCTCAGCTCTTTTTGTCTTGTTCTTTCAGCAACAGGAGAAGAATTGCCAGAAAGCTGTTTCATAAGGTTCTCATCCAAAATTTCAGACAAATTGGAATGTTAGCAGGGAAGGCACTTCTGGGGCTTTGTTGGTAAGCAGAGAAAATTTCTCCTGAGCATCCCGATAGGGGTGCAGATTTCTGCCCTGAGTTCACCCAGTGACATCTTAAAAGTTGATGGCTTATTTCTAATGGTAAGGTCTCCAATCCAAAAGATGGCAAGTAGAAATCTTCTTTATCAAGATTTCTTAATCTGGCTTGTGGCATTTTCATTAAAAATTAGGGAAATGTGGGTTAAATTAGCCTACTGTAAAATATTACTGTAATGGAAGAACACAATTATCAGAAACCTTCTAATAAACCACACAGAGGAATCAAGCAACATTCTTCAGAAGTTTGCTTTAAGCCATCAAAATGCATTTATGTTTCATTGCTGAAGTCAGTGAGGAAAAGTATTACATTCACGTGTAACTCCTGCCAGCTTAAAAAAAAGAGGAAAACAATATAGAAATCCAAAGGTGTTCACCACATAGCATGGGGGCATGAACTAATCAGGATGGAGCCCTGAGGATATTGCACAGTATCACATACACACCATTATTCTATATGACAGGTAGGAATGAGAGCATAGACAAACACCTTTCAGAATAACAGCTCAGGCAGCGGAATTGCAAAATTCAGGACTTGGAATTCTAACACTGCAAAAGCTGCCTATGAGTCAAGAAATTCAGACAGGTCAAATAGTAAATTCACAATCTTCCCACCCTGCTCAGATATAATAAAGCCTCAATATTGTGCCAAGCCTTGGCCATCGTTATTCCAGAGATACAAGGGTCAACTGGAAAGTACTGGGGAAGCAAAAAATTGGTAAGGTTATTATAATCAGTTATTACTTAAACAATGAGTATGAATAAGCAAAGGTGTAGAGAAAACAAACTGTGAGGAAAACAATGGAAAAAAACTGCAGCTGTTTATGCTGAAGAGAGGTATTATGTACAGAGAGGTATTATGTACAGATTAAATATTTTGCAATAGAGTCCCTGAAAAGAGGATAAAACTGTTCATGCCTAGAATATGGAAAGAGTTAGGTCTCATCCTAACCTTCCCTGAGAAGAAAAGGCTCATGAATAACTTCATCATATTATTCCAGTACTTTAAAGGGTGGCTGAAAAGGGATGGATGCTCTCTTTTCACAAGGAGCCACAAGGACAAGACAAGGGGCAGCTGGGTGCAAGTTGCACTGGGGGAGATTTCATCTCAGTAAAAGAAACAATTTTTTTTTTTACAGTGAGAACAACTAAACACTGCAGCTACAAGAATCCCCATCACTGGATTTTCAAGACCTGAGTGAACAGGGTGCTGGATCATGTCATCTAGGCTGAGTAGACCAGATGTCCACTTAAGGTCCCTTCCAGCCTGGGTTATTCTGGGTTATTATTTCAGCTTCTACACTTATCTCACTGGCAGTGCAGGTAAGGAGTGACATATGTAATCATCAAGGCTGACACTGATCCCTTGATATTTAAAAAACAGAGGATTTTTTTAAGAAGACAAAATATAGTCAGCAACTGACAATAAATCATGTTTTAGATTGCATTATTATATCTATGCAAAGAGCTGCCAAAAAGAAGAAAATAACATACACCACCAGAGAAAGGAAAAAACCTCTCATTGGTGTAAGCACAATTTAGTCAAGTATTAGAAGAAAACCCTTTTGAATGGCGTGGAATGACAAGCAATGAAATGCATTATATACAGAGGCTGTAGAGCTTCCATTGCTAAATGATTTTAAAGAAACACTGAACTGATTCTGTCAAGAATGATTAGATATTTCTGAACCCTTCTTGAAGAAAGATGGACCATTCAAAGGCCATTACAGCTCTCCTGTTATTTTCTCTTCAAGGCCCAAAGCAAAGATGGGGCAGAAAGTCTTTTTCCCTAGGAATGAGTTTTTTCTCACATCCTTTTATCAGTTAGCAGCAGATGAAAGCTGTAATTAGAAGCATAAAGGTATCTGCTGTTTCCCCCAAATTCAGTGTTGCTACACTGCAATTGCAAATCAGTGCATAATGTTGCCTAGACAGATTTACACAGCAGCTAAAAGCACATATATTCAGACATGCTACAGACTGTCTGGGAACAAAGAATCCTGAGGCACAAACTACTCCAACTGTCTTATTACACATTACCAATATCAACTTCATTTTTACATTTTACAGGAGCTCTTTCATTGCGTGTCCTTCCCTGGCAGCCAGCCACAGTTTTTAAAAGGTCAAAATCCTGATCCTCAATATAACATCCCACACAGATGACGTGATCTCAGAGGTAGAGAAAGGACCTACCTCTGCAAGTCAGCTCAGAGCTACAATCTGAATAAATCATGACTTCCATGAAAGCATTGGAAAGGGCAGAAGAATAAAGAAGGGGGGTAGGACAGGCTTTGAACTATGAAGCAAGACAGGGCTTCCAAAAACCATAGGTTCCCTTTCCTAGCCTGAAATGGACTTCCCCCACCATTTAGGATGAATCAGTTGATTTTCTGTATCAGTTCAGTTAAATAGTTAATTAGTTCAGTTTAAAATATTAGTTATTTGTGTAAAACAACCTGTCTTCTGACTGTCAGTTTCCTGGTACAAATAATCTAGCCCATACTATTTAAGGGGAAAAGGCAAGGAGAGGAATACAGTCCCAGCTGCTCCCAGCAGAGTTCATAGACAGACTCTAGGCTGCTGTGGGATGCACACACAGGGTTAAAGCTCCAAACAGATAAATTGACTGAGAATTTAGACAATGATGTCACCATGACCAGAAGTTGCCCTTAAGATAAATAAATGGGCTTTCACTATTCCCTTCAGGCATTTGCTGTCCCCTTGGCACCAAGATGAAATCATAATGTGTTGTAATTACAGATAAAAGGGATTTGACATGAGAGCTCTCCAAACAAGCCAAACATCCTGAAAAGTGAAAAAAAAAAAAAACCCAACAAAAAAACCCCAACTTGCTTGCATGCTCATTCTTCAGAGTCAAGAATAACCATCAAGAAAATTTTCTTATTATTAGCAGCTGTTCAGAAATCAGTGCTGGATACATTAGTTAGATCAGTGGGCTTTCCCAGAACAAAAAAAGAAAATTATGGAAAGAGGAGGATTTGAGAATAAATTAGACTGCAACAGTGTCAAAAACATGAAAATCTATAGTTCTGGCATGCAGAAATTACACAAACCTAAATCACACTAACAAGAGATAGATTCTAAGCATAACTGAATAACTTAAAGTATAATCACCCATTTTTTAGTCAGCACAGAGGATGGACTCATCTGCAAAGACTCCTCTGAGAAAGATTCCAGGGATAAGGAAAAGGAATCAGGAAAAAAACAAATAGCAAATGTTATGCACTGCTATGCCTGTAACTTGAAAACAACTCTAAATTATAGTTGAGGAAATGTTGCCATCACCCTACAAAGGACAGCATGAAAATGCCTTTCTATTTTCCTATGACCAGATCATAAGGCATATGAATAAATTCTTTAAAATTACCTCTGCAAGTGCTGGTACAAGAGCGTATGTCAATAATATGTTTAAAACCCCTGCTATGGCATTAGTAAGTTGTCCACGTGCTCTGTGGGGGAACCCCGTGGGAGTTCATTCTGCAAGGATTCACTTTTTTGACCTGGTTTGAAGCTGTGGGCTGCTGCCAACATCAGACTCCCAGCTGCACAGAGGCATTCCTAAAAGGCAGTGACACTCACAAAAGAGACTTCTCTCCCCTGTCAGGAAATTCAGCAATCCAGGTTATTGGTATTAACCCACTACAGAGAAAAAGCACTATAAACTGAATGCAAGTTGAATTTGTATCAACAATACAGATGTGCACGCAAAGAGCATAGCCCAAAGCCATACTTACAAAGTCTGTACACACTTTTATTGATGAAGTAGAAAAACTGTTTAAAAATTTAATTGCAAGGATCTCACATTTGCAACAGAAAAACCCCAAGCATGTTAATTGTCTCCTCAGTGAGTTCACCATCAGCAAATGAAGACCATGCTAGGAAACTCAAATTAGCAGCAGCAGTGATTATTTTAATGTTATCCCTTTCATCCCTTAAAGCCTTTTCTAAAAAATTAAAACAAAAATTACTCTTAGGATGAATTGTTTCCTCCAAGGTATTTTATCTTTCGAATGTGAAATACTTTTGGCCTAAATAACAGAAACTGCAGATGTGACTGCAAAAGTGCATCTAAAAAAAGTAATTATCTAGTATAGAACTTCATAAAGCTTTGGGCTACTCATTTTCTACCTACTCTCAATACTTGCTTTGCTACTGTTTCACCCTGCTAGTGCTGTTTCTATGAGAATCATTGTCTTCAGTTTTGTAAACCCATATCATGGTCTTTTTTAGTAAAGTGTGAGGTGTATTGAAAGAAGAACATTAAACAGGATTTTTATTTTCTCTTGTCCTAATGAGGATCCCTCTCCCTTGACAGACAGTGCCAAAGAAATGCCACATATCATTTTATTTTGTGCTAGTATCACCATCCACAGACAACCATACTCTGTAAACACTCTAGACCTGGTTGAATAAAATTATATATAAAATATAAATAGCACCCCTACATTCAGTCTGCAATGTAGAGATAGCTTGTTGATCTCATTAAACTATAGAATAGGTCATTTAATATTTATAAATGTAAATGTAAAACAATTATTCAGCTATTTCACAGGGAAATTGGTGATATTCGTTGAATATTGCTTGCAATCATTATTTGAAAAGTTTGTGTACACAAGCTTGATTCTCAAAGAGAAACAAACTGCTAGAAGTATAAATTGGATCAACAGTCTAAAAATGATTGTAAATTCTAGAAGGAACTAGTAAAAAGCTTCACCAGGGTAGCAGCAGGATCCCTTCAGAGGGATTAAATCCCAAACAAGGCAGCATTATGGCCCAACGTAATCCTCCCGGGCTCTGCCCTGACCTGCCCGTGTCAGCTCCTCCCGGCCGGCCACGGGAGAGGCTCTGTTTTATTCATTATTACATAAATTTAAATAAAGGTATGTATTTATAATCTAAAGTAGCATATAGTATAAAATCCTAGCTTGCAGATGAAGTTCTCTATTTCTAATGCATCACTTCCCTTTTCCAATGCATTCCTTCTTCTAAGCAAATGAAGTTACCAAGTTGTAGGACAGTTGCAGACTTCTTGTTAAATATTTTCTCTTTTTTAAATAAAATGCCATTCCTCAAACACTCTGAAAAGTTAAAACAAAACAACAACAAAAACCCAAAACAAAACCAACTGAACAAAAAGAGGAAAACTGGAAAAATAGACAGCAAAGTGAAGAACTGTTTTTAAAGCTCTAGCAATAGCTAATACCAGTTTTTGCAACAAAACCAGTCACTGGTAGCAAGTGATGAGTTCTGAAAGGCCTGAGCAACTTAAGGCGACTTGGGATTCCTTAGAAGTACTTGATAGATTTTCAGAATTTGTTAACATTTTGTTGCTGTTTCAATATAATTTTCAATTTGTAGGAATTTTTCGGTTTGGTAGTAGCAATTTAATCTAAACAAACATTTTCAGATTGGAAATGCAATTTTTACTTCTTTACTGGAAAAAATTGTCACTATAGCATTAATTATTCTCTTCATTCTCTGTTAAACTGCTGCATAATAAGAGGTTTATTGCTAAAAAATATCTAAGGAAGAGAATTTCATTTCAGCATGAGATTGGTCTAAAACTATTTTTGGCAACTGAACTGAAATAAAACCTGTAGTCTACTGCTGGAGGAAGCTCCCTCAAGTCAACATCATGAAATCATGTCATAAAAAATTTGGGTTTTCCTGCGTAACTAATAATAAAGATAAAGAGTTTGTTTTAACAATTCCCTAAGAGTGAGTTAGAGCTTCTGAGTTTTTAGATACAAGATTCCTCTTGATTTCAGTATTGGTTTTATGTTTTAAAAGGATGAAATGTTGCCTTTAATAACATGTTTTCACTTCCATATTTTATCTATAGATCAGCTCTTCGTGATTTGCTCTCCATACTCTAGTTTTCTGTAAGTGATTTTGTGCACCATGCATGCACCTCCAGCTTTTCAAGCAATGGCAGAATATACAAGTGGATAAAACATGATCTTTGGAAGTTTGCAATGAAGACAGATATTTCATAAATGTCTAAAAAGATTGATAGCAAGTCAGAGAGAATTAAAAAAAAAAAAAGGCAGTATCAATCTACATAATATCATTCCCTGTCAAGCAATGGGCAATCTTTAGTGTGTGTAAACAACAATATCATTCATGGTTACCACAGTGTAATTGCCTGCTGGATTTGAATGAGGTTTGTCTGAATATAAATGAAGGGACTAAGTGAAGATAAAGGAAGCATCTGAAGCTAGAAACAAAAAAAAACCCTAAAATTAAAATGATGAAGTCAGATGCACTTCCATTTATTTTGTGTATGAATACGGATGATTATTAAACCAGGAGAATTATAACAGGAGCCAGAGTGGAGCACAATGCAGGGAGGAAAGGCTTCCCAATTCCATTCTGGCAACGTGCCTCAGCCTTGACACCCAGCATTATTGCCAGAGGAACTCTAAGCCTCTTTTAAATAGTCTTGAAATTGCTTCAAACTGTATCAGAAAAACTGGTGATTTTTAGGGAGATAAATGATTGTAGAACCCTCACAAATCCATATCCCTTTGTGCCAAGGGAAATCTAATACCGAGGTCACTGGTGCTAAGAGGCATCAACCGGGCCTGCCACATCTTCAGCATGTTGATTATTAACTGAAAATTGTAACAAGGAACAGAAGGCAATATAATCTGCCATTGTCAGCGTGTTGTCATGACTTGGAGCAAACCCAAGTGAGCAGCAACATTCAGTGTGTAATTCCCAGGTGCCAAAACCAGAGCCAGGGGATCAGGCCTAAATCCTGTGAGATATCAGCTGCTGAAAATGCAAAATACCAATAGGTGGTGTAATCCACCTGAACTCCAGCCCCGTGTCAGACTGGGACCTGATCCACCACACTGCCAGGGCAGGCAGGAACCAGCACCGAACCCTGACAGCAGAAATGTGGCCTGAGGCAGCTTGGGATGGGGAGGGAACCTGTGCTGCAGAATCCAGTGCAGAGCTGACGGCAGTCTCAACATGCAAAAACAACAGAGCAGCCCACAACAGGTGTAGCAAACACTACCAACAAAAACAAACCACAAAAAGACTCTGTTTGTCTTCTTCCAAACAGGCATCTCTGTATGGAGCAGACAGTTTGGATTCCCAGGCTAATCCAGGCTGTCTGCCTCCAATGCAGCCATTGGGACAATGTTAACAACAAAAGACAGCAGCAAAGTCGAAGCTGCAGAAGCCAGAAAGATTTTGCTCCATCCCCAGAAAACCATTCTGGAAGCTGCAGAGGCAGGCCCAGACAAGTGGATAGATATATTGGTGACCTTGTCAGTCCACACCTCAGCCAAATTCAGAGATCAGCTGAGCTGGACACAGCTTTCCCTCTATTCTCCCACCTCCACCAAAGAGCAGAATCCAGATTTTAAGAAGTTGCAGACTCTTAACACTTGCTTATGAAATAGAATTACTTATGATTCAATATGTTAGAAAACGTTTTAAATAATATTGAAATATTTATTCTCCAGGCATTTCGATTTTTTAAAGTATTTTCATTTTCTAAATTTAAAAATGAAGATTAGATGTTCCTTTCTCTGCTTAAATAAGACTGATGAATCTGAAATTTTAAAAAGACTTGTGTTGAACAATTATTCTTAAACAGCATTTCCTCATAAATGTTCTGTTTTGATATCCAGGCAACATTTGGCTATAGTTTTTTCTTGATTAATGTACAATTAACTCCAGCTTCTGACACAATAATATTAATATCTGAACCTGTCTCCATGGGTACACTTAGTACCTGAGCAGGGTACCCATTTCATAAAGAGTAAAGTAGCTCTTACCCATCTAGCCTTCTTTCAACCCTTCTGAAATACAAGCAATCTTTTCAAAAGAATGCAAGAATTCTAAAAGCTTTCAATTATAGCAGAATATATGTAGGGCTCAACTTAAAATCTTGGTTTTCCACTTTTTTGACTCCAGCTGTAGTTGTTTCCCTGTTTATTTGTATGGCAATCTGGTTCACACTGTTAGACGTCAGCTGAGGTGACATTCTGTATGATTTAAAACTCCTTCTCCAATGACAAAAATACTTATTTAGAAGATTGTGAAAACCTGTTTCACAACATGCTCAAATCTAGTGGGGGGGGGGGAAGGAAGCCAAAGACTTTTTACATAAATATTTGCAGGAAGTATTCAGTGTATTTCAGCCTTTATATCTTATAATTTTGATCACAGCAGATTAGTTGCATAATGTCATTTTCCAAAAGTATAAATACAGCTACAACTGGAGCTTAAAAACATCTAAGATCAGTAAAAGAAAATAAAGGAATTGACATGAATCTTATGAAGCAAAGTCATAATTTTGGCATTTCAATGCTTTCAAAACTTGTTGTGCATGAAAAAATATTATGGCAGATGGGATTCCCAAACTTAGTTTTCAAATGCTGAGGTTAATTTTAATTTTATTCACTCAAATGGTAAATCTTGGACAAACATTGTTAAAAAAGATTAAATCAAATCAGGCATAAAAATTTCAACAGAACCACCTGTGCCATCTGAAGTACTAATGTTTGAATGAATACATCCAGAATAAAACCTATTATTAAAGCATTATAGATGGCAAATGTTTAACCAAGGAGATAATCCAGAAGCCGTCCAACAGAAAGACAGGGTCAAGGGGAAAAACCCCTTAAATAGGAAAATAAGCATAATGCAGGATCACCCTGAATCTCATCTGTCAAAATGGGTAAAAAAAATCTCAGAAATAGGAGCCAGTCAGAGAACAGAATATTTGTACTCCCCTGGCTTCCAGCAGTTTGAGCTCAGGCTCATCTGAGCCAGGTATGGCATCCTCCTATTTAAAGATCCCCACTGGATAATTTTTCTTTCATTTATTTCCCAATCACTTTTTACACATGTGAAGTTTTAGAACCCTCAATACCCTCAGACAGACATTCTGTACCATTTTGTAGTGTATGAAGAATAAGCTCATTTGCATCTACCACCTGCTAATTTCATTTGATACCCTCTGAGTATTTTAAAATATCAGTTGGATTTAGGCTAAAACGAAGTTGTGAACACAAGATTAACTGTTCTTTATGGGACTTTTACATCCATTTATTCATGTGTTATCTTAACATTTAACATTCAGTAAATGAAAATTTGTGTATTTTGTAGGCTAATTTAATTAAAGCTTAAGGTTACAGAAAGAGGAATAAAGAAACTCTAGCACAGAACTGCTAAAGAAAGCCATAGAGAAATGGAGCCAGACAGGGACATGCTGGCTCCTAAACTGCTCCTGTAGGATCCTAGTCCAGAACATTTCCTCTTGCAAACATCTCAGGGCCCATAGGCTGCTTCTACAGCCTTAGAAAGAGCTCATTAAGAGGAGCAAGTCTCATCAATAGCTTTAAATGTATTAAGCAGAGGTCCATTTCTCTAAGAAAATTTAACCTGTGACTTGAAAAAGACTAAAAACGCCATTGCAGTCAGAGCAGACAACTTTTTAGAGGAAATAGACTGTGTAGGAAATTGGTTGAGTTACAGGGCACTAATGAAAAATCTTGTACATCATTGTTTTTAAATAATAACAGCTAAAATATGGTTTTTATTCAGAAGGAGACAAACTTTCTCAAATCAGGCTGCACAATGGATCCCCCCTATGTCAGGAAACTCAAAGGGTTGGCAATTATTTCCTTTTCATTTTGCTGCAGGTCACCTTCTGCTCTAACAGATGGCCAGCCCCTGGACAGTATTTGAGAATCAATGTGAATTTAAGCTTCAAAGCAAGGTATGCAGAGCAGGAGAAACAAGTTTAAGGCTAAAGGTATTATTGCCAGTTCCACTGCATAGCTTCCTTAACTTCACCATTACAAGCAGAATCAAGTGGCTCTTTTAGAAGAGATTCTTTTCCAAAGCAACACTGACATGAATGAAAGGAGAAATAAGAATGTCCGAGTCAATCCAAGTTAATTACCTCTTAAAGAGCTTCAGGATATTTAAACTATTAAGATAAATTTGATCCCTTTTCATTAAAAATAAAAATCTAATGTCCTTGTTTCCAAGGATCTCTGATGGGAATGGGAGTTTGGCAGAAGTTCTATAGCTATCAGCCAAATCATCAGGCATAAAATGTTGTTTTAATAAAGGATAAATGGCAACAGATTTAAAGTCAGCAGGTATGTAACCCGGGGACAGAGAAGCATTAATTAAATCAGTAAAGACAGGCAGAAGCTCAAGAGGAAAAACCTAAACAAGAGTTTGGGAAGCACTGATAAGACTTGATTTTCTCTCTGCATAGCTTTTGCCTCCAGCAATTCAGTCCTTAAGATGCAAAAAAGCTGTGAAATGAGCTATCAGAATCCTTGTCAATCACTGGACAAGGTCTACCATGGTCAAAAGGTACTTCTAAGGCCTGCAGGAAAATAATGGAATTAATCTATGATGTGTGTTTATCAGCGACTAACTGCAGATTTGATTATTGAAGCAAAGAGGCTTAAACAGAAGGGGAAGAGTGATAATGGATGAGTTAAGGATTATTATTCTTACTCTCTTTTCATTTCAAAGACCATTTTATTGTTTGAATTGCATTTGCTAATTTGCATGTTATGGGAGACTTCCTGTGTTATGAGGAAAAGGAGACAATTCTGCAAATTGTTTATCGAACTCATATCAGGTGGTGTTCTTTTTAATTCCAAGTTCAGGGGGTTGAATGTTCCATTGGAAAAGGTACATATTTATCCCTGTTCCTCATTGAGGAAGATGCAATACACAATGAGAGAATAATAACCTCGACTCAAAAGAAATATGATAGTTATATATTTTGTTAAATGTTTAGTTGAAAGAAACTTGAAGAAAATCTTAGGAGTACACAAAGTCTACTTTGTGTGTATATGTATTAACATATAAAGGTGTATATGCACTTTGTGTGGAAACTACTTGTTTACCCGTGGAAATAATATTTAAACTCCACCAAACTATCAGTTTTCTGGAGTCTTTGTTATTGGCCTGAGGAAGGACTCACACATGAGAATTAACTTCCAACTTCAGTCTATGTAATCTGTATCTTATCAGTTCAATTTGGAGGCACATTAAACACATCAGTACTCATTCTCTGGATATAAATCTTTCACTATCAGGTGAGGAAGTGTTTTCTGTCTGGTTAATCAATATGAAAGATTAATGCTGTCACCTCCATTATTTAAGTGAAATTAAATTAAGGTGATGATTAAATGGAAGACACATGGTTAATGTTCAAATATGTTCTACAGATCCAAAAATACAGCCTGGAGCAGGAGTGTGTGTATTTCTATATATTTTTATTATATGAGTGTAAAAGTTTGAAGGGATCTGACTTTGTATCACCTTTCAGTAAAGAGCAACACAAAGAAGATCGTTGCACTCTTTAAAAATGAGGTGGAATGAACATGGAATGCAGTCCTCTAGTAGTCAGAGAAATGTAACATTAGAGAAAAAGTAGAGATTTATAACATAGCAGCTGAAAATGTACTCTGGATTTCAAAGGGTCACTATATCAGATTTTTAAAATTACCAGTCATAGATAAAATATGCAACCAGTTTTCAAGACATTGTGTCTGATGTTGTCAGTAGGTGACCACGTCCTAATCTGCATTTTTAGTGAATTGAAGCCAATCCAGATCCCCAACTGAGAACAGGGTCCTGTTCCCAGGTTTTGAAGAGCTGGAGCCAGGTGTAATGGGCAGATCAGCATAGGAAAGAGCTGCCTCAGAGTGGCGACTGCAACCACCTAAGATACCAGAAACAGACGACAGATTTCCACAAGGAACATTATCTAAGATGTTTGTCTGTCCAAATGACAGATATTTTCCATTTACTTCTCCTTATCTTAATGTGCAGCCAAAAGTGGATTTTTTCAGCGTGTCACTTTTCTATAAAGCCCTCAAACTGAGTGAGAAGTTCTATGTTTCACTTATTTAATTTCTTACATGAAATATTTTGCATTTCATAGCTCCCCTCCGCCTCCAAATTAACCCAAGCAAAATCAGCATAAAAAGTGGTGTTTGGGAAAGTTATTTCAAATTATTTGCACTGCTCTGAAAACCTAGGTGAATAATGACATTCACTTAGTTAGGCTTTGATGCCAGGAGTCTAAAAGAGCTTTCTCACCAGTAGAAATCTTCTATTAGTGAAGAGTTTACCTAAAGAAAACTAGATCAAAACAATTCCAAGTGCTAATTATGTTCTGCATATGAAGGTGCTCCACCTTCATAAGCACAAATAATGAAGAGAGATTTTTTAATAAACAACTTCTCTAACAGGAAATTAGAAATCTGCATCCCTATTGAAGAGAAAATAGCAGTAGAGCTCATTTTTGATTCACTGAAAACAATGCAGGTTTTAGTGAGAATGGAAGGACAGATCACTTACAGGGGACTTGTGCATTAGTGGCAAAACTAATCTGCATAGGCTTGTACAGATCTCTCCAGAGCCCAAATCAGAGGAAACAAGATGTGACAAAGTGGAAGGGCTGCAAAGGAAAAAACTGAAAACATTTGTGAAAAGACTCAGTACTCCTGCAGCAGACTAATCAATCACCTGGTAAGTATGTGATCAACACACATGGGAATTCCCAGTGCAATAATAATAACAACAGGTAGATAAACTGTGTGATACAATTTTGCTAGATCTGCTGCTACCAGAGGGAAGCAGTCATTCATTCTGGGGATGACAGTTATACCCTCTGGCTATCACCACTAATTAAATCCCTATCTTTCCTATTCCATTTTTCCCCAGATATAGATGCGATCAAAGATAGAACAATATATGGAAGGAACAGAAAACTAGATTTAGGTAATAATTTTAAAAGCAAAGTGAGATAGTCTGAGATATTTATTCAGTCCCCCTGGAAAACAAGGCATGCTTCTGGCAGGAAGGCAGGTGCAACAGTGTTTGAGGTGATGTGACCATAATGTTGTAATCAAAATCTTATGCCTCTCTCAGCTCCTAAAACTGCTGGAAAACCACAGAGTACACATACAAATGGAAATAGTTCATGGATATATTGATGTTTCCTACAATGTGGCTACAGCACTGGTGGGTAAGGGAAAAGCACCTGCTGCCATCTGCCTCGACTTGTGCCAAGCATGTCTTTGTCCCACAGGACAGTCTTGGCACTGGAGTGGGCAGACATGGATTTGATGGGGGTCACTTAGATCAGAAGTGGCTGGATGGTCTCACTCAGAGTAGAAGACAGCAGCTCCCTGTCCAGGTGGAGGGCAGAGACAGGCAGCATTCCTCAGGGTCAGTGCTGGGGCTGGCACTGTGTGACACCTCTGTTGGTGACACGGACAGTGGGACTGAGTGCACCCTCAGGGGAGGGTGTCAGAAGGAAGAGTTGGAAGGGGTTGGAACAAGATAATTTTTTAAATCCCTTCCAACCCACACCATTCTATGAAACAGTGTTTGTGACACTTCTCTGATTTACTCACTTTTTTGAAAGATACCTCAGATTTTACCTCCTCATTAATGAACTTTGCCAAACCAATCACTCAGCAGATCTTTGTGTCAGGGTCCAACAGGGAGTCTGTCCATCATGAAGACAATCCATTTGCTTCAGCCTCATGGGTCTGATCCAGTACAATTAGTGAGGCTTCAAGGAAAAGGCGCAGTCTTCCACTCCTGAAGCATTTTATAATGGCTCATTATCTTTTATAACCTGCAGTGCTACATCTTATGCTTTAATATGGAGACTTACCTTACTACCGACTTTGAGGAAGAGATGGCTTCTAACTATGCTTAACACATTGTTTCTTCAAAAACAAAATTAAGAAAAACATGCAAAACTCCTCTTTGCAGAAGTATGCAAAACATAGAAAATTAATATAAGAAAGCAGAGCTCCAAATTAAAAGTTGTACTGCAGATCACCAGTGGAACTTAGGGAAATAAAATATCCAGTTCTTAGGGAGTAATTGAATCCCATACTTTAGTTATATTCACTAGCAGCCTGATGTCCTGGCACACTTTGCTGGGCTAGATCCTGGAGCACAGATTTAGCAGAACACAATTCCTTGAGCCTAAGCAAAAGGTACAAGGCACGTTCTAACTGCAGATGCTTGTTGCTGTGCTGGTTGTCAAAAAGCAGGGTCTGAAAAATATGGAAAGGCCTTCCTTACACAACAGCCCTCTGTCTGCAGCTCTTTGATCACTCATACCTTTCCCTGGTCATTCTCTAGGTACTGGCATACCCTTGGAGGAATTTTGCAGCTTAAGACATTACTGCCCCAGCTGTCAATCTCAGCCTTCCACAGAGGTGGCTCACAAGCACAGTTTAACAGGGGGTGCCAACTTGTCACCAGAGAAAGGCAGGATGTGCACACAGCCTGCCCTGCCAGCGCTGGCATGGGCACCTTAACCTCTGACACGGGAGATGGGGCACAATGCCAGAAACTGCTGCAGCAACATTCCTCAGAGGATCTCTGCATCCTAAACAGCAGCCTTGTCACAAAAGGGGATTTAAAGCATTTTAGCTTCAGTATAGCAAGTTATTATAACTATGAGCAATGTGGCTGAAATGAGAGTGACTACACATATCTATAAAAGAAGCTACTTGCTTAAGTACTTTGCTGAATTGGTGTTTCCTACCCTCCATATTGGTATGTCTGCAGCAATCAATGGAAAAAAGCCAGAACACACCAGCACAGCTCCCCTGGGGACCCACATTTACTGAAGCAGTCATGGAGTTGACTTAGGGTTTCTGTTTCTAACAAGGCCTGCCAACTAAACAGAGAATAAAGGGATACAAACCCTGATACTTTCAGATATAAAATAATCAGTCTCAGGACTGAAAGCAGTACCCTGAGAGCTGAACACCCAATGGCTCTTGAGAGGTGTCTTGTACTTGGTGACAGCTGTGGCCACAGGGGACACACAGCGGGTCTGACCCTCTACAGCAGCTCCTGCACTCCGTTTCTTTAAGGGACATGTTTAATATCTGGCTTCATAATTCCTATTAAAGTGATTACTGCAGCAGGGAGTTCACACTGCTGGAAGACAGGTTTGCCTAGGTGCAGCTATTAATAATCACCCTTCGTTAACTTGGTGCAACACTCCTGGGGCACAAATGCCCATGAAAATAGGGCTCAGGAGAAGACCAGAGACATTCCTGCAGGATGGGCAAAAACTGGGCAGGTGACCATGGCACTGGCACAGGGAGCTATCCCAGACTCAATTCCCTGCTGCAAGGGAATACATTCTGGTATTTCCAGGCGTAGCTACAAAACCAATAGCTTTTAAGACATCCATTTAGTATTTTTTATTACCCTGCAGTGACAGCAGCAATAATTAATTCTGAAAGAAATAATGCCTGAGGAGCTCTAAAACTACACTGAGGTTTCACTGATCCTCAGTATGCGTGTTATGATACATATCTATATAGGTACATATCTATGCATATATTCAAAAATATATCAATCTGCAATGTAGATTTCAGAAAATGCAGAACTGAAAGATAAATTAAAGTGCACCTAAATTTACTCCCATCCTGAAAGAAGTCAAATGTAAACATATTATTAAAGGATGGATTAGCATGTCTAATTCCATGGAAATTAGAATATAGATAAAAATTTAAAACTGTAATTAAAAGAATGAAGAGAGAACATTAATAGGATGAATTATACACTCTACTGCAAAATGGTATGTAAAATTGTAGGCCTGTTTTCAAAATTAGGAAGTGAGGAAAAAGATACAGTCTGTTCCTGGGAAAAGATTGGTAATGAGCAGTTAAGAGCTATCATACAAAAACTGTTGATAGATTCTAAAACTTGTTAGATGTCTTCATTATTCACAGGTATGTAGAAGAAGGCTTTTCATTCTGTGTTTTACAAAAAGAATTGAAAGGGAGTAAATTTTTTTTTCTTACAAATACAGTTGAAAATTACAGTTTTTGTAGTTCCCTGGCAACAGATTAAAACTGCAGCTTTATATTACCCATTTTAGTCAAAGGATCTCAGAGAATTTCCATCTCTAACTATAAAAGTAAACAGTTCAATTTCAAGTTAGAAGTACAGACATTCCTCTGTTTCTTTATGCAGTATTTTTTGGCTGAATTTCAATTTCAGTTTAGAGTATGATAAAATATTGTCATGTTATAGAATAGTTTGGCTAAGAGCTGTCAAAATCAATCGATAGTGAATAAAAAAATACCAAAGGTTTTCTGTTCCTGATGCTGATGTAGAAAGGCACCTCCTGGAGCAGAATCATCAGCTACAGTCCTAAAATAATGAAATCTCTTTGTCTTAAACTGATGTGTAAACTCATTTTAATCATAACTTTGTTTGGCATTCCACAAAGCTCTGGCCCCAGAATCTCTCTGTAGTACCCAACATATGATGATAATCTGCATCTGAAGTCACTGTCTACACAATGAGTTCAAGAGTTGTATTTTGTGTATTTACAGGTGCAAGAGCTAGAAGATTTATATCCTTCCTCTGCTTTGCAATTCCCTGCTTACTTCAGTTTTGTTTCTCTACTGATTGCTTTTAATCAAGATTTCATTTTAACTAAACACAGACATGTATTCAAGCGATTCCCACAGTAATTGAACTCTCTACAGTACAATAAAATTCCTTCTGTGTGTCACGTCGGTTTTCTTTCTGCAGAGCAAAGGAAACAGGTTCTGATCATTATCTAGTTAACTCCATTTAACTCCAGCTAAAAGAGCACCCTGCTTATATAGACAGGTATATTCACAGCTGTGTCTACAACCTCCGTTTTGGGAATCATCAGAAAACACAAACCCAACAGAAATGTACATGTACGTACACACCCAATCCACAGCCAGACAGGAGGGAGGTGGGAAACAAGTTATCATTTCAACAACTGCAGCCAAACCATATTCACTTGCAGTGCTCAGGAAGCAGAACCCATTTTATGCTTTGATAATTATTTACTTTATGGAGAAAATGACTGCTTTACTGTACAAACTGAAAATACAGTGTTTGGTTTATTTTTTTAACCCACTGAAGGAATAACATCTGTTAACTCTTTTACTGTTTACTACTTTGTTCCTAATAGATTTTTCTAACAATAACAGTTTACATGGATGATTCACAAAGATATTTCAAAAATAAAATACAGCTGATACCTCGTAATTTGGAGGTCATAACTAAATCTCATCAGCTAGAATTGAAGTTTCTATCACTGTATGTTCACTGTTCTCCAAGGCACATTATTTAAGCAGCAATTTCCTGGGTACAACTTCTCCCAGCAGATTGTGGATATCACTGGATTTATGAGCCTAAACCCCAAGTAATTGCTCTTAGGTGTAAGACAGTTTTGGGTGAGCTGTCCTAACATGCACCCCTCTAACAGTGAAATCCTCTAGAACAGCCCGAGGGTCAGAGAGAAGCTCTGGGGGAAGGGAGTGCAGCAGATCCGGGGCTGGGGGTTGGCACTGCCGTGGGGCAGGGGGACTGGTGTCATCTGGAGAAGCTCAGGGGATGAGGCCTCAGCACAGGAGCTGCAGGATCAAAGCTGTGCCTCCAGGCCAGGACCAATGAACCCATTTCATGGATGACTTGAGTCAAACTTTGATGCAGAAGTGACTCATTAACTCAGTCTCCCTGTGGCAACCAGGATTTGTAAGCCACCTCAGATAGACCTCGGGACAATTCAGGCTGGGACCTTGAAAGGATCTAGTCCAGCTTCTTGTTGCAAACTTCCTTTCCATGCCTTATATAAATATATATATGTAACATACAAACACATTTCATAACTGTATATTTAAGCAAAACCAGGTCAAAAAGGAGATTAAATTTAAGGACATAATTTTGCCCCGAGTTAAGGAAAAAGCAGACCTGCTGTCTTATAAAAGAGAATAAAACAACCAAACCTCTGAGGCAAAATAACATGGAGAATGAAGCATTAACATTAAAGCCATGTTGGCTTTTCTGCTAGCAACAAAAGTGCACATAAGAGTTAACATAAAAAATTAAAATGAAATAAATATGCTCTCTAATGAACTAATATACGTGGGTAAGGTAACATCTGCTACTTTGTTTATAACAAATGTGTCAAACATTAGATATGCCAGCACTCATGCACATGTTCTGATGGAAGTTGGAGGATTTTCTTTATTTGCCCAGCAGAAAATGGAAGATTTTATGTCATGGCAAATGTCAGACCTGAGAGCACAGAGAGAGAGGGGTAGAATTTTCTTCTGAAGCAAAGAGGCAGCCTATCCAATGACTCTGGTTAGTTGGATACCACAGAAAAGGAGTCTTAATTGATTTGGGAACAAGCAAAGAAAATATTTTTTAAATTCTGACCTACTTTCTATCTCTAAACAAGATTCTGTGTAAGGAGTGATTAGTAAACTGCACTAGGTCAGGATAATCCTGGGAGATTTTGTGACCCTGCTGCTTCCTTTCTATTAGTCTTCCCTTAGCAGGTGCTGCCAGCAGGGAAACCCCAGCCTTTCCCAAGGCAGGCCAAACCTGCTCCCAGAGAATATGGGGATATTCCTACTGCTTCACAAGCATCCTCTATCCCTTTGCAGAAAGCCTTGGCACTGATGAATTGTTAGTGCCCACCTCAGTCAGGAAGCAGGAAGATTCTCCACCACAGCCTATTTTCTTTTTGCCACCAGTGTAAAGTGAGAATGTAGAGACTAAAACCTGAAAGGTGCCCTTGAAAGGAGTCCCAGCCTGATCTAATGCCCAGTTTCTTCTGTAATGACAAACAGTCCACAGACATTTCTTTGGTGCAATGGATCACAAACCATGAAAGGTTACTACATCTAAATTAAACATTCAACAAGAATCTAGACTAATTCCTCCATTTTGTTGGTAAAGTTCAACAGTTCATGTTAACTGAAAAGTACTTTTAATTTGCCTACAGTCCACAAAAGATAATGTTGTTACGTAATAGAAACCCAGAACCCTAGGAGTCAATAAAAACACTCAAGATTTCCATCCACTTGTTTGGATTCTTTTATGATAAATCATAAAAAATCATAAAAGTCTCAGGATTACTAATATGGAGTAATTTTTGCTTCTTTTCTTTAATCTGTTTTCACACTAAATATTTCAGCTATTTTACCCTGTTAAAACTTTTTTGGTTTTTGGTTGGTAGGTTTTTTTAACATTGTCATCTCACTTTGGGTACTCACTAAAAGATTACTCACTGTAATATCTATCATAATATCACATTTACTTATTATTGAAGCACTTTTATATGAAAATGCAATATTAAAATATGAAAATATGATAAAATATTGAATATTAAAATTGCTGTGCCTGTAGCATATACCAAGGCTACTGAAAGCTCTTTGGTGGCAGGAGGATGAGGAAGTCACAAGCACTAAAAATTGTCATTTAGGAAGTTTCTCATATCAGCTCAGAATATTATCTGGAATAGGTGATTTCCACTCATCAGCCCTATTCTCACTTCTTGACCCTCCATTGCTTTACTGGCAGCCTTTTCAAGTTAATGCTGGAAATGCCTACAAGCTCCCAGTCACTGTGCTATACTTCAGCTCAGCTTCTTCAGGGAATTTTGCAATCAGTGGTGTTTTCAGAACACAAAATAGAAATTTTTCTGACAAAATATACCTAAGGAAAGATTACTCGAATTATTTCAAGTATGCTGACAGTACTAGAACACATTCTTTCCTCTACATATAAGCTGAACATGGAAACTATTTTAATATGAAAATGTTTTCTCAATTAAGGTTTACTGAATATTTGTTATTTTCCAAATTTTATTTTGACACCAGAAAGTAACAATAATAGTTCAGATAAAAAAAAAAAACTTCAATTTTATATAGTGTATGCATTATTTTATGTTCTTAATTTATATTATATATTACAGTGGTTAAAATTGCTTTACTCTTCTTTTTCCTCATACTTTCCCTGCACTATGCTTTTAGTAGTTACAGTAGAAAAAACTACACAAACCAATTTTCCTTACTTTCAACTTCAAGCTGTCTGACAGTCCAGTGGGATGTAATAGAGCACCACGTTCCTTCCCCTGTCCTGCTAATTTGACAGGAGCACCCTGTGAGTTGTTTATACCCTTCTGTACAAGTACATCCCTATTGTAAAAGCTTTTCTTCATTTTCTACATCTGAGTATTTTCAGATATGAACAAAACTTTCACTGTAAATATCTAGGCTGGGCAGGTTTGCTCATTTCTTCTGAGTTTTGTTTGTATTCATTGGAACTTCCCATAGGATTCTCAGGAACCATCACCAACTTTGAATTGTTTGAATTTAAATACATATATTAGAGGATGGTTTCTGAATTCTTTCATGTATTCTTCAAATGTAGCAAATCCCCCCTCTCCCTTTATAATAATTCAATTTATTGGTAAGAATACACTTTTCTATTTAAAATGTTTATCTCTTAATCTGCCATGTATGAAGTCCTGGCCCCACAGCTCTCACTGATTTATTTTTGTAGGCTTCCATAATCATCCAGTCTTAGTTATTAATACAGAAATCTCTTTAATGGTCCAAACAGTTCTGCAGATATCACCATTCTGCTAATCTCCAAACAGCTAATTAAAAAATTAAACATCATGAAGTTAAAAAAATAAGTAATACATTGATTATAAGAGAAAACCTATGATAATAGCAATTTATTACATATCTCCAGGAATCTTATTAATTCACTAATGCTGCTATCCATACAAGTTTAGCATCAAATTATACCCAAATAAACTACTCCAGGAAGTTTGTTACAACATGAGGACTTTCAGGCAGCACTTCCCCTGCATTTAAAACAAATTTGCAAACAAAGAGTATTATATTTTTGCTTTGCATATGAAAATAATCCATAGTAAGGGTGAGGAAAAGGAAACAATTACACTACAGTCCCCCCTTTCCTTCCAGTGCTGTTAAAGGCAGAGAGATTCCAAAACACTCCTATCTTTGTTGCTGAAGTTAATCAGAACGTATTTGCCCTGTGATCATTACCAAGGTCAGCAAACAGGAGTTAACAGGACAAGGCTGAATTTCACAAATACTGGAATAATTTGATGAGTGTTTCAAGATGCAGATTGAATGGATGTCCAGCTGTCACCTTCTCTCTATTTCTGCACAACAAAATGGAAATTAATGTCTAAAATATTTTTCAGCATTACAGATCACATACAGACAGAACTTGGTTCACAAACTATTTCTAAGGAGAAACACAAAATGTCTCATGCATCCTACATGCAAAAACTACATTAACACTCAAGAAAGCTACCAGAAAGTTGTTCAAAAGTTTAAGTGATATCATTTAACATAAGATATTTAAATGCTAAAATGAAATTGGACTGCTGTGAATCATCTATAAACTGTATTTTGAAAATACTAGATCAGAATGAATTAAAAGATTATTACATACAGTGAAAATGAGGAAAGAAATAATATTTTTATAATTCTATGTTATCATTTTGGAAATTATCCACTAATTTTCCTCCTCAACTTGAAAAGGAGACTATCAATGAGGAAATTGTAGGAGTGGTAGACTATGGCTTCAAAACAATTATCTAACTATAGATATCAGCACAGACTCTCATTATTATTGTAAAGCCATTCAAAAAGACATTTTAAGCCCTGATTCAGGAAAATGCTCTATATTCAGCATATCATTTCATAGGTCCCACATATTTAAGAGGGACTACTTTCCCAATCATCTGCTTCATTTTCACTTATTTTCTGGGAATGTCTCCACCAATATTCAACAGGCTTGGGTGATCTGCAGCTGGTTGGCCAAACAAGTTTTAATTGCCATATGGCAGAAACATGAATTTGCTGGTTTATGCCAGGGCTGCTGTGTTAAATTTTTTTTTAGACTGACTTCAGTGATCATTTGAAAGAATGAAAAATACCAAAACCCTGTGGGGAGCACCCATGTTTGTTCCAGTGAATTTTTTCATAAAATCTGGAGGGGATGGAGAAATGGAAGTCACACAGGTTGTCACTGGAATGAACGATCCTTGAACAGCTCTGAGGACACCTGCAAATAATCCAATCCACTGGACTGCAGGGAGAAATGTATTTCTTTTATTTGTACTCTCTCAAAGATCACAGACAATCTGGCATTGTAACTGCAGATTCAACATAGACACTAAAGTTTACTCCAACACAACGCTTGTGAAATGTTAGGTAAAAACACACAGAAAAAAATATGCATAGAAGCACATCACAGACTCAACTGGCAGTCAAGTCTGGCAGAAGTCTATCACCTAGTGACAGCTTCCTTTTCTCTCAGCTGTTAGGATGGTATAAAGAGAAATGAGAGAGACTTCCTAGGCTTCATTACTGTAGAAAGAAAATTGTTCCCAAGAGAAAAATTATCAAAAAGTCATAAACACTTTTCAATGTTTTGAGGCCATTCAAGTCAGTGTTTGATTATGTCAATGTTTGATTAAAAACCAAACTTGCTGATATAGACAAAAACCCACTCAGTGCTAGGGACAGAGAATATTTACTGGAAGTGTAAAAGAAATTACTGAAATCGAACTCCTATCTTTAAATCAACCACTGCCAGGTTAGAGGAAGGGAGATTTGTCTGGTGTAAAAGAACTATAAGTGCAGTATCCTCATTTGAGTTTGGTGTTTATGTCCCTAAAACACAACTGTCATGCTTAGCTCTCTTAGTCACTGGGTATTTGGGAACACTGCACATGTCAAAAGAAAATATCACTGGTAGGAGCACCATAGGCAGCATATGAACATCATTACTTGGAGGTAACACGCACAGTGGGAAATCTCAACTATTGGGAATCAGAACTCTACAAAGACTTGAGAAATGAATCACTCTTTTTAATGCTTTCTCTTGTCTGGGAAAAAAAAAAACAACACCTCATCTCTCTCTTCTTTATGGTTTAATTTCTCTTTTGTTCATTTCCACTTGCTGATGCAGCTGAAAAAACTACACAAACCAGTGGCTTAACACCTTCACTGTAGAGTGTTTGCAAAGTAAGGAAACCAGAACCAAAAAAAACCCATCTGAGCAGTTAGCAGGTAATACCTGCTGGTGGGAGATGTCCTTGCAAGAGATCTGGTGGCTTTTACAAACCAGCCAGGCAGCTGCACAGTGTGGGCCCACTAAGTCTGCATAATGATGTTTAGTGAGCTACAATATAGAGAGCTCTAGATAGTTTTGACTTTATTTCCGACCTCAGATGGGTGAAACACGCCAAAAAAAAAAGAGAAAAAGATTACACAGAACATAGTGGGTTTGCAGATTAATTTATGAAGTAATTCCTTCTAAGAAAAAACAGTTAAGCACTGAAGTCTGTTTTGTTCTTGGTCTTGTAATAACTGAACACTAGTGTGAAAAACTAGTATGAACTCTAGCCTGCAAAACAGTGATGTAAGTGTTCTGCAGGTGTAAAAGCCTCTGAAAGGTTTCCAATTGAAGACTATAGTTCAGATAACCTCTTAAAACAAAGGGCCTTGGAAAATACTTTCTCAAAAGGAATTTCTCATTTGGGAAAAGGGCAAACATTTTCACAAAATAAAGTGAAGTAGGACTGCTGTGAGATAAGAGAGTCTACAAAGATTCAGTTATTAGTCACTGGTTTGAGCAAATCCTTGCTTAAAAAAAACCCAATGTCTCCACACATTTCATTACTCACAGGGACATTGTGAGGACACTTTGGGACTGATACTCAAAAACATGTATTTCCAGTTTGTAGATCAATCTAAGTGAGATTTCTGTACAGTGCAAGTGATTTCAGTAGTAACTCACTACCCACACGTGCCCTACTCCAACGCTCTGGCATGAAACAAGGTGCCACAGTAAAAGAATTTAGTAATAACTTGGGTTTGAATCCTTTAAAATGACACCAAAGTATTCAAGTTGTTTTTACCATAATTTAAATCATGATAAAAACAACTTGTTCTCATTTAAATTATCTTCCCTTGGTGTTTTTTAATAAAGACAGACATTATAATGACATTGTTGAGACCTTAGCAAGGCTCCCTTAAGCAAGAGGAACATGAGGAGAGAAATCAGTTTAGTGCATGGGCAAATTCCCACAGAGCCCCTGTGGAACCTTGCATCACAGATTAATTCCATTTTTCTCCCTTCACCTTGTTAAGTACATGCCCTACAAGTGCTGGAATACATTCAGAGGAGAAAGGGAAAGAAAGAAGAAATGATGACAACGCAGAGGCAATTAGTTTCTGATTACCACATATAATAGGTAAGGGAAGGAGGCAAGGGTCAAACAGACAATATTGGAAGCAATTTAGAATTTGCTACATTATTAAAAAATCAGAAAACCTATCTGATTAAATCAAAGTCCTATATCAAAGGGAAACTATATAATAGTATACATTTAAAATATTTTTATTATAGTTTTTTATTACCCTCAAGCTTCTAAAAACTGAGAGTTCTCTGCATTTCTTGAAGATATAATTAAATTACAGACCTTTCTTTTAAATCTTAAACTGAAGTGTATAATTCCATTCAGTTCCAATGAAGGAATAACAAAATTTTAATTTTTATACTTCATTAGCTTTATCTCTTTGCCCTGCCCTGAAGCATTGCCAAAAAATAGCCTTGGTATTCTATTCAGTCCAAACTATTATAAAATTCATCAGAATGCTTTGCACTCGATGTGGACACAAAAATTTCTACTGGTCATTTTCGCTGGGTGCATAAAACCACTTTCTGTCAGCTCACAACACTTTCATTCACACCTTGTTCACTATGACATTTGTCTGTAAAGATAATGTATGAACTATTTAAATTTAGCCAATATGATTTTAGAAATATATTGCCTTTGTACTCCCCAAATACTGCACCCCACAAGTTTTCAGACTCATATTTCCAGCACAGCACTTGACTATCTCAGAAAAGCTAACTACTTAAAGTGTCTGAATACGAAGGACATTGATTAAATTGCAGAAAACTATGTAGTTAGTTTAATTGAGAATTTAAATAACTCATTTCACGTGTCTTAATTCACCTTGACTATCATTTAGATCAAACCAAATTGAGACTGCTTTAATAATGAGCAAGGTTGTCTACACGGGGATTAAGCGTTGTTTAAACTGCTGCAAAGAACTCCGTGCTGGCATTGCCGTCCTGGCAGGATGTGCTGACGCAGCGATTCTCCCCAGTGGCAAGAGCACCGAGAAATGGCCACGTCCCTCTGACACCTTTTGCCCCAGCCATGGTACGTGTCCCCCACACTGCAGTCTGTCACACTTGAAGTGATTCAAAGTGAAAATAACTTTCTGGAGCAAAGTTGCTGTCACGAGCAAGATGTAAAACAACCTCAGAGCTGGCAGCCACACAGCACAGCCAGACAAGCTCAGTTGACCATCCACTGCATTTCCTTCTCTGTACTGAGTGGCTACTTCTGGTTTATGTTATTCCCTTCCCTTCTGCTAACAGCTTTCCCATTTCACTCAGCACACCTCTGTGATGTATTGGGAAACAGAAGAAATGCTACCCTGCTGGGCTCACCTGTGTTTAACCACAAGCTCCTGTGCTGATGATTTGAGCCACTTGTAGTGCATGTGATCACTGGGAAAAGCATCCAGGGTATGATGTTCTTGAAACATACTAAATTGTATTAACAAAATCACCTGTGGTTGCTGTTAGTATTACAATTCCTGTGTGCTTTCAAACCCACACAGTTGACATACAAAGTAGTCATGACATTATAACCTGTAACTGCCAAAGATGCTTCAAAGGTCTGTTCAAACCCATTCTTCTTTGAACTGGAATGCCTGCTAAAGTACTTGCAAATTTCACTGAAGTTATATCTGATTTTAGCTCACAACATCATGTGGAGGACAAAATATATAAAAGACATCATGCTTGCCAGATTATGGGCTCCTGACTAGAGCTAAAAAAGTCAGCTCAAAAGCAGATGGGAAATACAAATGCTAAGCTTTGATTTCTGTTGGAATAGGTACAGGAACTAATCTGCATTTATAGTAACCTCTTCAGTTTCATCTCACAAGATATTCTACTATGCAGGAAGGTTCTATATTCTGCCTCATCATGTTTTCATATTTGAAATCTGATTAAGAGCAGTGAGATTATGCTAATACTTCTGATCCATGTTGGATGAACTTCAGAGATTTATATGCTTTATATTTTGCTAGGGTTGCATTCACACCTAAATTCAAAAGATGTTTTTTATACAAACTTGGAGGTAAAAGCAACTCTAGTAATACACTGAGTAACTAGTAATATACACATGAATCCCTGAATGTTTATGCCACACAGTTTTAGACCAGACCAAGCACAAAAGTATTTTATGGGAAGATACAAGTTTGCATCATGGCCAAGTGTTTTCTTTAGGTTTAAATAAGTGCCAAACTCTGCCTGTGCCATGCACAGAAGTTGTTCATAGGTTGAGTGTCAGGCGTCCTACTTTAAGCAGAGTTGGAAGGACCTCCAGAGGCCCTATGTAGCCTATACTGCTCTACAATTTTACAAATAGCCATAACTGATGGCAGTACATAATGAGAAATCAGAAATGACATCTCTCATGATGAGATCATGAGCTCATGATCATTCTGTTAATGTTGGTTCAAAGCCTCAGGTAAAACACCACCAGTGAATCTCCACCTGTAGCTACTCGTGCCATTGTCCCCTGATGGCTTCTGCCCCATTCACGGTGGCACTGGGGATGGCCCAGTGCTCAGGAGCTGTTTGTTCCACATGCAAAGGAGGCCTGGTGGCTTTCACAGATAACACTGTCAGGTACTGACTGCACAAATACAGGCATTTACAAGCACAAAGAGAAAAACACCCAATGTTGCTGCTTAGGTTTCTCCTTCTGCCTAATATCAAAGGGTCAAACAGTGCACAAAGAATAGCACCACAATAAAAAAAAAATCTTTAGCATTTTCTGTGTCAAAGTCACTGTGATGCTGTAGCTATACTCCTTTACTTGTAGCTTTTATAACAAAGTGGTTATTAAATCTGACACTGCGCTTTGACACTCTGCTCATGGAAAAGGAATGTTTAAGCAAGCCCCTTCCTCAGGTGCATTTATTTCTCAGCAAGTATGTGAAGATGGATACACAAGAGCTATGCTCAGGCTGTAACACAAAAACCCAGGAAGATTCTCTAGTCTGAGTTTAGACAGACACATATGAAGAAGGCTCGTAACATCTTTGGGGGTTCTAATTTTTTTTTTGTGAGGTTTCTTAGGGGCTGGTTTGTTTCTTCTGGAGGGTGGGGGTATTTTTTTGTCTTTTTACAGGCATTGTCACATACATGTCCAAAGCTTACATTTTTCAAACAAGTGTTTGTTTTTTCATTAGGACTTTTATTTTATGGGACAACACACCTGAGGATAAAAGGACAATCAGAAATTTGAGATTTTGACACCTCTGCCAATAATAATAGTGCTCTCTAAATACTTAATGTGTAATAAGCATCAGAGGAAACATTAGGTTGCTCATGTTTTGTAGGGTTTCTTCAGTTAATTTTGCTATATATCCTTCAGTCAATTTATGTCTGAGAACCTTTTTCCTAATCAGAAATCCAGACATTTTTATAACAAAATAATAACAAAAAGAATACAACATAATTTAACTGGAAGAGAAAGACAATTCGGCTGAATTTTGAAATCTATTTTTTATACTTTTCAAATCAGCTCATTGGCAAGCAATGATATACCAGTTTTTCCTCCTTGTTCCTTATTTCTCTGTCACCCATCAGAGTGAAATCATTAACAGATCAAAATTGAATCCTATGAAAATTAAGGTCACTAAGAGGCATACAAAAGGAACCACTCCCTTAAGCAAATACAGAGGCTTTTTATTTACTAGATTACCATGACTGAAAAAGCTTATCAATTGCTCACAGAAAAAATCATAATTTGCATGAAAGAAGGATCTCAGCATGCTGTGTTGGTAGCAAGGTTCCACAGCTGATCTCTGCTGCAAAGCTGCCACATGAGACCAGGAGAAAATTTGATTTTGGCTGAGAGCCAGCTAACTGCAAACCAGAATATTATCTTATTTTATAAGGACACAAAGTTCATTAACACCAAGATTCAGCAAGTAACAGGAGACTTTGCTGCCCTCCTTGTACTGCTATGCCTCAATAGCGATGGGTTTTCATCAGGAAAAACTCCAGATTCCCCAAGTGTGAGAATTCCTGTGTGGCTGTAATGTGCCTCAGTTACAACTACAGCACATCTGGAGCAGTTTCACTGCAGTATGAAGGGAGCTCCCATTACTAGGAAGGGGCAATTCCTTCTGCTGTTGTGTATGGCCACATAAGAGACAGCAAAAAGAAAGGTCTGATAGTCAAGTTTAAAGTATTTTTAGTCAATTCAATAAAAATACTTTCCAATCATATGTTAAAAAATAATTAAAAATAGCCTGGTTGGGAAGTAGAAATGGCAAACATCACATACCAAGCTGAGAAAGTTTCTAATTTACATGTACTGCTTACTCCTTCCTGAGCATGGCAGGTCCCTAGAAGTTTTGGAGAAGTTTATAGGTCCATGCAAAAACCAGTTTGGCTTGTCACTTAAGGCTATAACTCAAACTGAGTTTCTTTATTTTGTACACCACCAGAAAACAGGAACAGACAAAACAACTGTATGTTCTATAAAATATAATTAATAAAATGTCACATTGACTGGGTGAACTCAATTATAAAAATAGGTCCCCTTCAGTCACAGGTTTTTCTTTCCATCCTGAATAATGATTTGGGGATTAAGACAGCTAGAAAATAAAGTTTCAATACACAGCATTCAAACACCAAAACTGACATCATCCAAAAGAAACCTCAGGAGACACTGCCCTCTCCACCTGCAGAAATGACTGTAGTGCAATTCAGGGTGTTTGCCAGTGTAGGCCATCATGAAATTGGCAGAGAAGTGGCAGATCCTGACATTTTAAATTAGTTGAAAACAGAGAATGAGACTAATGAAGAGGTGGAATGTGGGCAATAAAAATGTACCCACATCACATATGCTAAGTAAACAGAAGAATGCTTGGTACCTCAAGCTTTGGTCCTGAGAATAAGGAAAATTTGCAAAAAATTAGTGGTGTGTTCATTGCAATATGCAGCCTTAAGCTAGTAGCCGATTTCCTGGGATAAAGGAAGGTTAGTTACTGCAAAATCTAATTTAAAACCTGTCTGGAAGAGAACTAGATAAGCACGTGCATGAGGGAGGTAGCTACAGAAGAAAAAGTGCAATATACTTGAAGCTTACAGAGTAGAGTCTGAGCAAGTGAAACATCCTCAAGGAAACTCAGAGCATCGCTGGCTCAGGAATTTGAGATTGAACTTAGCCAACCTCCTTACAATAGAGAAATACAGTAGCAGGACATCCGGGTGTAAAAGCAAAGCAACCACGGCATAACTACACCAAGCACCACTGCCCCACCCCTTCCCTCCTGCCAAGCCCATAGCAAATACATTATCTGTGAGGTCAGTCCTCTCCCAGCGAGGGAAGAAAATACAGGAAATGCAGTTGTAACAAACTTGGGGAATGCAAAACACCTGAATAACAGATGGACAATCCCAGCTTCACATCCTTTTTGCCCCCCAGCCAAGGTGCCCTTCACAGAACTGCTGGAGAGTTTGGTCTGTCAGAGCACACTCCCAGCCAGGACACACTTCCTGAGAAGGGGAATTCTTTTCTCTCTGTCAGGGCTAAACTTCAATCATCCAAACAGCCAAGGTCTGATTTTGATCCAAACTACAACACTCCTGTTCCCCTTGAGGGACTACAAGTGACTTGGCAGAAGCACTCCTTATAGCAAAGTCCTGTTTCTTGAACATAGAGAAAACATAAAGGAAAACAAGGAGGTTTGGTTTCTGGTAGTTTGTTTGGTTTGGGGTTTTAATTTGGGTGTTTTGGTTTTTTTTTTTTAAATGCTTCAAGTTCTGGTTGTACATTAATTTATGTGTTCAACTTCAGAAATGCATTGAACCTTCCTAGCATGTAACTTCTGGCAAAATATGATGCCTTACTACCTCTTGGAAACATGATTGTTTAATGCACCTGATGGAGTTCTTTGGGATTCTTGGTGTTTATTTTTTAAACTTGCATGCACATACAAACCACCAGAAAGTCATTCTATTGCTATTGAACCTTACTTTCTTCTCTCTACCCTAAAGGGAATCAGCAAATTGCTTTCACATAGGGAGCTCCTATAAAACAGATTAGTCATTGTTTGCTGACCCAACTACATAAAATATTAACAGAAGGGAGATTATTGCCTAACAACATCAACATTGAGTTACAACCAAAGTTACACAGTTCTTGTTGATGACTTTTAGTACTCTGTATTAATTTCACCCATTTCTCTTCAATGCATAAAATTCTTATGCATTAATTCATTCAAATAATCTAAAAAGTCTTCCATACAGAAGTCTTCATGTTAAAATTATTATTTATGAGGTGTCAAGTGAACAGTATTACAGCTGTAAGAGACTATTTGGTAGAGACATGGGACAATTAAATTTTAAAAAACTGACATACCTTGTTAATTAGAAATGCCAACATTTGACATTTTTATTCCAAGAAAATTTATTTATTATAGATTCATTTAAATTTTGGGAGAAAGCTGATGCTGGGGATTCTAATCCACAGCAGACTTCCAGCCACAGGTTTCAGATCACCTTCCGTAGCACAAATAGATATAAATGAAATGCACCAAACCCTCTAAATCTAAAACTCTGAGTAAGCATTGCTGTGTCAAAGAACTGATTTCCATCCACTTTCTGATTCTTCATTTCCCACTTGGGACTGTGCAAAGCATTTTTTAAGCAGTCTCTCTCAAAATTATTTTTATACCTGGCAGTTCTATTCAATGAGGGCTGTTCACACACAGTGAGCAGATTCCTCTGTACAGCTGTAGAAGAGAAAACTCCTGTATTAGAATTTGCTTTTTTTCCTAGAAAATTTAATATTTCTATATACTGGAGTGCTTAGAACATCAGAGAAAACTTCCTTCAGCATCACTGCACAGAACTGGAATATGTTTTCTTCTCTAACCCAGCTATTTAACAGTGTCATGTGACCAACCTGCCTGAAAATCAGCCATAATGGCTGATAAATTCACACAACACAGCAGCTGAGCTAAGAGTGCCTCACGTGCCAACATGGATTTACAGTGGGAAGGAGACAGTGAGGTACCCACCTTGCCACACCCCTGACCACATGCCAGGAGTAACAGGCTAAGGGTTTAACTTTTCAGGGCAGCATTTGGAGGAATCAGGCCAAAGCCCACCAGCAGTGATCCTTTTAGTCTGAGTAAAACAAGTGCTGGCTCATCCACACAACTGTGTCATAGTTCATAGAAAACTTCATTTCAACTGACAGCCAGGTTGTGTGTTTGAGCTTTGTTACTTATGCGAAACATGAATCCTTCTGCAAAACCTGGGTACCAAAGGGAATTCTCCTTTTCAGCTCTTTGTAGCAGCTGGCTGAATAGAACAGGATAATTAAATTCCAGCACTCAGACACCTGAGATTTACTGACTCTGAGAAGTAATGCTGCCCCCAGTGAAGGAAGCAACATAAATAGCTCTGGCTCAAGGGGTACCTTCCACATATTGACATTGGTTTCACAAGGTATCAGTATGCCAAGTTCTCCCTGAGTGGGATCCACAGGCAAACCTGCTGGGGTGGGGTTAATGTGCCAAGAGAGTCATGGAGAGGCTATTTGAAGCATCTGGAGCATCTCTCAGTTTGAATAGAACACAAAAGAGAAAGTTTAAAGGAAAGATGCAGTAAGAAAGGCATATAAAAAACAAACAAAAAAGTCAAGTTAAAAAAAACGTAAGAAACCAAGCTTGAAGAACATTCTAGAATTAGAAACAAAGAACTAATCTACTACTCCTTAAAATCCAAATCATTGTGGAGTATTCTAGAAAGAACTACTGTGCTATGGCTGGGTTCAGGCTTTAGGCTTCACCTGTGTCCCTACAATATTTTTGCCCAGGTTATCTACAATCCATGAGTTTATTCTTCAGGACTTGTTGTCACTGGAAGGCAGGAGTATTTAATGTCCTTCTGTATTTGGAAGGAACATCCTCCCATGGCTTCCTGAGGGGGAAAATAATCCTTCTCCATTTGACACAGAATGTTGCAATCCATCTGCAGAGACACAGGTGAGAATAGCCTGACTGCCAGGATGCCAATGGGACAGGATCTGCTCAGAGTCCCTGCCAATCCCATGGACCGATTGTGCAGCAGAATCACCTTCAGCTGCATCACAGTTAATTTTGGAAGAGGTGCAGGAAAATGTTACAAAAATAAAGCTTTGTGAGAATCTTTCTAGACACCACTAGTAAGTATCAAAAGCTGCTGAAGGTAAGTGGAAGATAAAGGCATGAGAAAGAACAAAAGGCATAGCTTGTCTATTTTTCTTGCTGATGTTGAGATGCTGTTTCAAAAGGGGTTATCTCAAAGAATACAGACACGTGCTAGGGACTGAGCATAATTATTTAGACTGGCTGACTCACAGATGTCACCTTTAACTGTTTTGTCAGTTGTCATGCACTGCCTGACAATCCTGTTCAGAGATGAAGTACAAGCAAGGCTGCACATGTACTGTCTAACAGTGCTGCACATTGCACCAAAGGCACTGTCAAAGACAAATCTAAAGAGCAGCTCTTCAGGCAGATTCTTACACAGCAAGACATGAACAGAAGAGCCACATAACTCACCCAGGAGATATTGGCCTTCTGCTTTATGTATGGGGTCCAAGATCAGAGACATGCAGGGCTGAGGTGTTAGAGCTTGAAGCATTCAGAACCATTGAAAATACTTTGCTCTCAGGGTACGAGGTCATATCCAAAAAACTTTTACACAAGGCTGACTTCAACAGACAGTTAATCTAATCTTAACGTGGAGATTTCAAGTCATTATGCATTTATAAAACTGTAGATGTCACTAATCTAAAGGAGTTTGAAGGCACATTGAAGGGACAGAATAAAAATTGTTTCGGAAGCTGTTCACTGGAGAGCTGTATTCTTTCCATGTGTTCTGTGACAAAAACAATTAAGACTGACAGACTGGAAAATCTCTGCCTTTACTGCAAAAATATCGATGCCTTGTATCTGCTAAATTAAGCCCACCTCTGCAGGTGTTTGTTTTTCCCACTGGCAGAGATAAAACAGTCAGGGACATGTTCTAGGCACCAGGGAACTGTATCTCGATATATGCAAGCTTAGTAAACACAAAGTAATTAACTAATTCTTTTCTTATACAGTTGATATAAACTTTTATAGTTACAAATCAGAGACTTGTTAGGAAGCACAGCAATGAAGCATCACTGCCTGTGACAAACAAGGAGACTGGAATAGTACAGTATTCTTGGGTCCATGTAGTGACCTCAGTTATTTTAAAACAGCACAGTACAGGCACTTACACAGCTGTGCTTGGTCATGGTTTCCAGGCCACTTCAAAGAATTTCAGAACAAATACTTCAGTTAAAGAGACAAAGGAAATTCCTACCTATACAAATTATACTTTCAATCAAGACTTACGCTGCTTCTGCCATTGTTCAGAATTGAAATGACAAGGAGTAGAATTAAATGAAATTTTAAATAACTCACATGTAATCCAAATATAAGTCCATGCTTCTCATATGTTTCCTGAAAGAAGCTCTTGAAATATTCTTACCACTTATTTAACACTGCAGCTATGCCTAGTCACTCTCATTAAGAGAGATAAACATATTCAGAATAATTCAGCTCCACTAACTCCCTTAAGGAAAAGAAAATGAATTTTTAAAAAAACAACTGCATTTTGAGTGCATCAGCCCCTAACATATGCTAGAAATTAGAAAGTAATTACCGTTGCTTAAATGTCTTAAATATTGGCTGAAATATTTTAACTTCCTTTAAGACACCAAATAATTGAAACCAAATTCTCTGCTCCGAAAAAAAATTAAATGTCTCTCCTTGAAAACAGAGCTTGAAGGTGATAAAAAGGTACTATTTTAGTTATGCTTCTTAGGATTTTTTGTTTAAGAAAGAGAAGAAAAAGTTTCTGAAATTGTGGCTGAAATTATTTTATCCCAGCTAATTTTTTTGAAAGCTTTGAAATGTGTTGCTTGAATCAAACTTGATTCCTTTTTATTTGTCTAGATTTTAGCTTTTCCTTTGTCAAATCAGGGAACATTCCTAAAAGCTACATTTTTTCCATAGACTGGTCTCTAATGCCTGAGACTGGTATCTGCATGGAGGACAGACACCAGGCAGTACCCCACAGAGGATTCCTGCTACCAACCAAAGAAAACTCAATGACATTACTGGAGCTGATGGCAGAAAACAGGGACACTGGGGTACCAAACTAACAGTTTAAAAGTAGACATATCAAATGCACAAACAGAAATATGGGAAGTCTTGGCACAGCCCCAGGTTAAATCCAGGACACCTCAGAATATGAAGGGGAACAATACATAAAACTGCTGCTCTATGGCAAAAAGTCACATTCCTTCAAACCATGACTGGATCAAGTGGAACCTTCTGATGGGAAGAAAATTGTCCTTCCTCTGCAAGCCACCTCATTTTCAGGAAGGGAAGCTTCAGTCAAGTATACAGGCAGGCAGAGAAAGAGTTAAAGAACAAAAAGAACTCAGCAAGATCTGGGAGCCTGGAGTTTATTCAGAGACCAGGAAACAAGGGAGAAAATAGAGCTATTAAGGGTAACAGCAGAATACCAGCTCTGGGATTGACCAGTAATAATGGATACAAAGAACTATGAAAGAAATTTGAAAATACCAACTCCTGTACCTCTCTCCTGGAGAGAGATAATGCAGAATTAAACCAGAAAGTATCCAAAAATATGAAATAGTAAAGTATCAAATTCTCACTGAAAATGTGTTGGAAACAGGTGTCTGATTCTAAAGATTCCCTTAGAACACCTTGTCAACCTGTAGTTTCAAATTAACACTTAAATCAATTTCTTCTCAGGACAATCTCAGATTAAAATAGGGTCCATCCTATTTCAGATTGCTTCCTATCTCCACCTTCCTTCTACTTATGAATGCTACCATATTTCTGATTTAACACTGTCAAGAAAGGAAAACAGAACTTGTAGCCTCATCTTTAATTTACTTCAAGCTAAAATTTCCCAGTCACCAGTGATTTCACCTGCCGTGCCCCAGAAAGTATTTACTGAAGGGGGAAAAGCCTTTCTGATGACATCTGTGACAATAAAATATTGGTATGCATTAGAGAAGCAACAGGACAGGCAGAACATCTGCCAGGGGCTGTTTTCTCCTCCCTGCCACCAGCATCAGCTATTCCTACTGCAGAGCTTCAGCCAGGCTACAACAGTACCAAGTTTTTAATGCAGATGAATTCTGCCCAATATGTTTTTAATGTCATTTCTAGATTTATTTCACATTTTTATTGCAAATTCAATTCCCAGAGGAGCTCAAGCACTTTGGAAACTATGTGAAGGGTTGAGCTTCAACAAACTATTAATGTTTGGAGCTAGAGGCAAGGAAATATTTATCAGCAGGAAGCTCCAGGTATGGGTGTAGGTAACCTGGGACCAGGACTACAGAGAGGGGGCTCCAATAGATGCAAAGTCATTAAAATGGGATTCAACACCTCCAGGATATTAGTCATGGATTTTTTTGGTGTCATACTTCAGCACCTCTTGTTAGACATTTTGTAACCACACTAGTTTCAAAGAAGGAGTGGTGAAGTTTCATATGTTAAACACATCCACAATATATATTACCTTACAATGCCACCCTTTGCCATACAAGCATGCCAGGTTCAAAAACAAGCAATCATTTAAGAAGGGTAAGAAATTTACCACATTTGAATATAATTACACATTCTTTAGAAATACTTAAGACATCCAGTCTCCTCATGTGTGACAGATCATCCTCTAGCTTTCAGGGGACAGCAGCTCCAAGCAAGGATCTCAGCCAGCTGATACCATTGCTCTTTTAATATGAGCTTTGGCCATTTTCTGCAGCAAGACATCCAATGCATCCAACCATGCTGGGTGCACCTTACAGATATTATTAACACTTGAATCATCACAAGGTATCTTTGGATGCCTATATAAAGACACGCTGCATGAAAATTCACAAGCTTGTTTCAAATTTTTAGGAGTAACAAAGTGTCCTGGAAAATAACATGTTAGACAAACAGATTCTTCTAGTTGCATATCTAAAATAATAGTTCAACCTACGAGTCTCATCCTAGTTGGAGAAATTTCTTTTTAACCTGGAAATTCATTTTGTGTTGTTCTGCCTTACCTCTAATACCACTGCCTCTTGTGGGCTGCTTTTTTGTAAGAAACTTCCAGTTCTAGGAAGTACAAAGTCCTCATGACATAAAAGTAAATGACTTAAACATTTCATTATTTAAAATAATGAATTAATGCTATATTCTGATAACGTATTTAAAAAGACCAATAGAAAAGTATCCTAGAGGGTACTTGAAATGCCATATCAAATTAAATCAAAATGCAAAAACTCTCCTGGTTTTGAACACAGAATGATCCTGTGGAAAAAAGGAAAGGAAAAAACAGGAGACCTATGTTAGGAACAGATAGAGGGAACAGCCAATTAAAGACTTACAGATTAATCAAGAATGGGAAATGTAATTTGGATGATTAAGTATCTTTGGGCTTTTCATGAAAAGGAACATAAGGAATATACAGAGAACTGGTGTCAGATTAACATCTACACGTGATGGGATCACTGAATACTCCTGCACCTTCCAATACAGTTTCATCACACCATCCCAAGAGGCATCTTCCCAATAATTCCTATTAGAGAATGAACTAATTAACTGGGCAGAAAGACAGTCACAAAATCCTGTCAGTCTAAGTCAAGGATTAAATCTGGCAACATGGCTTTCAATGTTTTTGAAAATGGTTAGGTAAGATTTTCAATTAGTGTGGATCAAGTAGAGTCATAGATTTCAAAGGCTTTTTAACACTTCAACAACTGTTTCAAATCTCCAATGAAGCATTATTTGATAACAGATGTTACTGGCCTTTGTTTCTAAATCAAAAGGCAAGGAACAATACCTTCCAAAACAAACCGAAAAAGTGTTTCAATAAAAAACAATGGAGTAAAAGCTTCCTATTCACAGGAATGGAATGATGATGATGATTATATTGATTTAAAAAATAATGGGAAAAATAAAAAAAAGGAGGAAAAATCTAGAAATTACTCCCAGTAAAATGCAAAGAGTAGCAGCACAAGATAAATTAAAACCCAATAGAATTGCTTTTCAGAGAGAGAGAATGGAAAAAGAATAAATAAGTTGTTTTCCATTAACACAGAAATAGTACTACTACAACTATCCAATCAAGAGATGCAGAAAATGTGTAACTAGAGGAGAGTGGCATAAACAGATTTTAGTGACACAGTGATAAAAAGGAGATTAAAAAGCAGCAGAAAGCACAGAAGCAAACAAGTATTTGTAAACAGCAGATAAAGAACAGCTGAAGGCTATAACATGGCTGATAAAGCAGCCTTGCAACTCTAATCACCTAAGAGCCAGGACTCCTGGTTTTGTGAGGAGCACATAACTCATTGTTTTCATAGAGCCGTAAATTTCATGCACAATTTTGAAATATTGAAACATGCATCCCTCAGGAAAGCAAACAGTTTGCAACTAAATGAGAAATGGACACTAGAAATGGAATAGCAGTGCAGTTTGGATAGAACTCCCATATGCAGAGCAGGGTGTCCTGTTGGTGCCCAGAAGCAGCATCACTTGTACTGTTTGACTGTGCACTGGGAATTCCTGATCATCCCATCTGTGTCAGGAAAGAGGGAAGGTACATCACCAAGGAGCAGTCAGGAGCAGGTTGTAGGAAAGGATGCCTCCCACAGCCATTTATGGATGCACAGATGCTTCAGCTGAGGATTTCCAGGAGGGATTTTATACACGTTTTGGTGTATGAAATATACAAGTATATACAAGTTTTATCCTGTTATGTATAAGATGAGAAAAGTTAACTTGCTTCCTTGCTAAAATCCAGGCAAGTCTCAAATTGGTTTTACATTCAACTGGGCTCCCACCTATTTCCTTTGCTTAATAAGCCCCTCAGAAAGCACATGAGGGCACATAGATCTGACTAATAAGAGCATGGCCAAAGCCCAGAATGAAATGTCACTTCAATGCTATTAAAAACTGACTGTATGTATTTTCTTCATTGTGTTTAAGTGATCCTGAAGTACAGAGAAATATCTGGAGGGACCTTAGGCCAGTAATAAATCCAACAGCAATGAAGCCTAAGAATGCAAATGGATGACAAATGTGTGGGAAACAAATTAGACACAATAAAGTAATTGAACATTAGTCTTTGTCTAATTGATTTGTTACTAACTGACATTGATTGTACCTATCCTTCTGGATTTCCATGAAGCTATTCTCATTTTCAATACAGTTGTGAATTTGCCTGAAGCCTTGTAAGAAATCAGCATGCACAATAACACAGGGCAATACTTCCTGTAGTTTCCTGCTGTTACATTCCAAATTATTCCTCTTTGCACAGATTAATCCATGTTTTCTATACATCTCTATTAGAAACAGAACATTTAGATTTGCTAAAGGCTTTGGAAATCCACATACTGTATACAGCAGATTAAAGTTTGCATCAGGAAAAAAATCAGAATTCAAAGCTTTGAGAAGGCATTCTAGATTTTGCTGTACATAAAAATATCCCTGTGTACTCCTATGAACAATAACAAAAAAACCTAATCTCCTCTTGAGCCTTTAGCTCTAAGTTTGTCCCAGATTCTGACAAACAGCCTGCAATTAAAGATCAGAATAGGAATCAGATTTCTAAACCTCTCTGGAGGGTGCCATATTTGGACACGGGTTGATAGGACTATTCCCTTTACTTTAGTAATTATACTGCAAACTGTTTATAACTCTGTCCTAGAGACTAAAAACCACACCTGAATAGGGCTTCACCCGCTGAGCACCTTTAAGTACTTTATGTACAAATTTTCCCTTTTTAAAAACATATTCCTGTTTCCACTGGCCTGATTGACTGGGGCCTTTTATGGGTTTTTTGAAGGTATAGATGAGTAATATAGTTTATTCTACATCTGACAAAAGTGCATCAAACATTAAAGATGGCACAAGATGAAGCTGTTTACCAGCTAGAGCTATGTGATATTCGGTCACCTAAAAACTCTTTCAGTTTATACTCATGTTCAATCTTATTAATTCAGGCTTTTGGTCCCTTAGCTGTAATTAATTCTAAAAAAAGTCAAGTAAAACAATTAGATGGTAATAAGAAAATTTTAGGGACTCATTACCTTTTGGTTTGAATTTTGATTCTTGACTGCACTTAGGAAAACTGAGGAAAAAAACCCATGGGGTGAAAAATTTAGGCTTTATTAAGCACCGATCACTTATAAGGAGAAGCTCTGAAATACAGCAGCAGAATTTCCTCATCTTGAACCATTTGGACTAACAGAGAGACTTGGATATGGTATCTACTGATGCTCAACAAGTATTAGTTTATAGGGTGCTGTGTATGACTAAGTGTTCTTTGTTACTTTAGGTATTTTTCTGTAAGATTTGTGCCAATTTAATGCTGTAGTAAATCTCCTGCAGAAACTGCAACCATAAAAATATCTGTACCCATTTTGCCCACTGGTACTTGTTAGACTCCAACATAAGAGAAGTCAGTTGAGAAAACCTATAACAGCTCTCAAATTCGAAAGTCAAACCCAAAATTTTGGCAGATGTCAAGTCTTAATCTGCTGAACCTTGCACATATTTTAAGGTAAAAGTATGGGGGCAGAAACCTTCCCCAGTTCTTTTTGAAAACCACTCAATTCAAATATTTCCACTGGTTATCCACCAGTTGATCTGGATAATAATTTTTTGTTTCAATTTTCCACAGTCCCTTGGAGAAGTAAAGATTTGAACACTGCTTGGGCCACAAGTCATTTGGCCTTAATTACAGTTTAGTTTGGCTTAATTTATTTGTGAATGATTTATTAGAATGACAGCAAATATTTCTATACCCATTGGAGCTGGGTTCTGCCACAATATTTAAATCTTCGGCACATTCTTCAAGTATATATACAAAAAATTTTAATAGGTTTACATACTTAATCAAGAATTGAGAGGCCCAACTCAAACTTAAACTTACCAGATATTGAATGCTAATTAATCTAGTATCTGTAGAACCTCCAGTTCCTTCTTGATATCTAATCATCACAGCTTGAAAAAAACAGAGCAAAATAACCCACATATCACTTAGGAAGCTATTTCATCATTGGATGCACACAATTCTTCATCCTGTTTTGGGATATGCAGACCACAACAATGTTGTTTTCCTACTGGTTTCTTATTGATCTAACCCACGTGGGCTTGTTTCCAAAGGCATTCTCTTAATCTTTATGTACAACAATGTTAAAAGAGTATCTAAAGCAAACAGAAAAGGAACTTGAAGTAGTAGGCTGAAATCACAGAAAAGGTTTTAATAAGCTTGACAGAAAACCAAAAATTCTCTTTTGACATCTGCTACTACTGAGGGCAAAAAAATCAAGAACCCCAAGCTATGAGGTAATGGATGCTTTTGAAGTCATAACACAGCTGAACACAAGACTGCTCTTCTCCAACTGCACCTGAGTTTCTGTGTGGGGCTTCTCCTCACTGACTGCAGGTGTTCCACACCCTCGTAATGAAATTAGTTTTCAAGTCTTTTACCCCTACAGATACCTGCAAAGTTTACAAACAGATACTAGTGAAGTTTATAGCTATACTAAAATTTCACCTAGTATTAGGCTAGCAATACTAACATATTAATTGCTTGTAAAATACATTAATCTAAAAAAGAAACTTGACATTCATTCTCATCACCTGTGCTTCATAGGTATTTTTAAAATAATTAAATCAAATTTTATCAGAAGGACGGACCTGAAAAGAACTTTGATCATTGAGCTGCTAAGAAATGATTGAATGTTTTCAGCTACCTAGGCCTGAGTCACTTAAGCATTTAGCTCCTATTGATCTTAACAAAGCTCAGGCACCTTTATACTTTCATGCATCTGAGACTTGAATTCTTAAGACCTTTTAATCATGATGAAAAAATGTACCCTATCACTTGCTAAATAAGTTCGCTCTAGGTGGTACTTATGTCAGATTTCATACGGGCAAAGAAAACAGCAATCATTTTCATGTAGCTTGGGGCTTGAAACAAGCTCTCACTTACACAGGAGTAAATTCAGGGTAATTCCATTTACTTCATTTGATTGGATCTGGCCTCTTGCTTCTGATGCTGCCCTGTGGTAACAAAAATCTGCACTGTGACATTTTTTTCTCCTTCCAAATAAGATTGCATTTTAAGGAGAATGCTTACTAAGAGGAATGTCAAGGTCTTGTACCACTTACAGAGATTGCTGGCCTTTCTACATGGATACTTGAGCTCAAGCAACCAAGATATTTTTTGTAAAGTGAGATAGGAAGCAGAGACAGCACCTGCTGCAAAATGCCATCCCCTTACACACACAATTACTTTGCAATCCCCACCACCCATGAAATAAAATGGAAGTCTAAACACACAAGTTATGGTACCACATAAACTGCATTCAGAAGGCAGGAAGAGCCATGGTTTGGATTAGTACTGCAGTACTTAGAAGAAGATAAGTCAGATACCTAAACTTTTCTGGCACAGTAAATTATTTTTACTTTTGTTTGTTCTGGCATATCTATTCCTAGCAGTCACCTGCCAGGCAGGAGCAGATGTACAGCTGCTACTGTGCCAGGTAACACATCACTGAGAAGGGGAGCAAATTTCCAGCACTTGCAGAACATCTTCTATCAGGTCTGCAGCAGAGTTTCAAGTCTGGCACATCTTTGCATCATTACTCTTGAAAATTTTGGCTTTTCTATTTAAATACATAAATAGTCCATAATAACCTACTTACAGTTCCCTGTGATCATTATTCTTTCCACTGAAATTACGGCAACTGGAACCCTCTGCGCCGCAGCACATACTGTGCACACCCAGAAAGAAATCAAAATGTGTCATCATTGCTGATAGAAGGATAAATATAGTTGAAGTCAGATTAATATTTCCAAGATTACTCATTTCTACTTCAAAAGAGAAGCAAAGATCATGTGCGAAATGACAGCTACCCATCTGGGACTGGAAAAGTCACCATATGGATGCCTTTTGCTAATTATAGATAAATTTTTGATCTAAGGGATTTAAAAGTAGGGATCTGTCAATTCAAAAATATACTTCCTCTCCTCC
Organism: Chloebia gouldiae; assembly: GCA_003676055.1. Taxonomy (NCBI): domain Eukaryota; kingdom Metazoa; phylum Chordata; class Aves; order Passeriformes; family Passeridae; genus Chloebia; species Chloebia gouldiae. The sequence goes on from QUSF01000022.1 coordinate 6,658,977, forward strand.
CTCATTCAGGCAATGCTTTGGTGCTGGTTAATCAATTAAGCAGAGCACTGGATCATACAGATTTGTTTCACCATTAAGAAGGCACTTTTCTCCCACTTCATGCAATATGCAGTGCCATTCGTAGCTCTGCTAAAGGAATACATTACAATGGTTTCTGTTTTTACCCCCCAGATCAGAGTAGTCTCTATAATTTTTTAGCCCAGTGGCTCACACATTCAGAGGCCATGAGACTGTCTTATATTACTGCTCCACATATGATATCTGTACTTGAACTACAGCATATACTCCTGAAAAGCATCCTAAGTGGACTATAAGATGTTTCAATAACATAATTATCACCCAAGGTAAGTTCTTCCAAGAGCAATTAATTTACATAAATTATTAAGTATGTATTCCTAACTTTGTGCAAGTTGCTTCCTATTAGACTGTAAAATTAATTTTTCTTGTATTTTGTCTGCTGAATTGACTGATTAATTCTCTATCAAATTACTCAAGTGGCCGCATTTATTTATAGACTGCATTGTTCTTCAGCCTTTGCTTTGATACACTATTAGGGTGAATTTGTCCTTGGGACAAAAAAAGAGGGTTTCTCTAAACCTTCCAAATTTTGGCCTCCTTCTAGACTGCAAGCACTAGCTGATACTCCAATAGCAATTATATTGCTGCCAAATGCAGAGGCTGCAGAGTCTTTTCATGCCTGCTTAGCGTTTTATAGCATTTATACATGGACTGCATCAGCCTTTTTGTCAGTACAGTAGAAATTCACTTCTGCATGTAGACGTAGCTGATGTGGGTAAAACTGCATTCCTAATAACAGAGGAACAGGCTTTTCCATAAGACCATTGAGAAGAGTCACATGCTTACAATAAAGCCTAGTTTTTCTCCCCTCTGCTGAGTTCACTGAAGGTTAGACAGGGCACATGTGTCAGATGTTACCCCTCTTCCTCAGAAGTGTTAGGAGTGGGGAAGAGCTAAACAAGTGCAATTAAGGTGAATTCAGACCAGCTGTTGTGTATTCACTCCTCTCCAGAGGAGTTTTTGACAAATCATAGCATCTTCAACCATACTTTAGCCACACAAACCCAGTATGAGTTCATGCCAATGACATATTTTCACACTCTTCCTCTCCTGTCCCTGTAGAGTCTTGCATTCTGTCCATAATTAGCCAAGCACCTGCCACTGTTATATACAGAATTAGTCCCTGTACCTGCCCTTGACATACCTGAGTGCTTCCTAAAGATCACTAACATCCACCTTTGGCATATACATATCAGTGAGACTGAAAAGGCTGATGGAAAGGGTAATTGCACCCAACTCATTTAGTTTCCTACCTAAAATATAGCAAATTTGCCTTGTGGAAACCCCAGTTTTCTCAAGAGCTTTTGCTCCCAGAAAAGCAGGTTGCCAGCAGCATCAGGTGCCTTCAACAAGAGCCTGTATTCTAGCTTCTCCCACTACTTCCCTCACAGCCCAAGGGGAAAACAAGATACAAAGAGATAATCACAAGCAATCAATTCCTTTTAATGACTTCTAATACAGGAGGCAATAATCTAGTACAATGACCATCTATTGAGTAATCTAATTCTCAAATTGAGCATTAGTTAAGTAATCCTTTATCCTGAATATCTTATCCCATCAAGGAGCTAGTTTAACACAGCACTTATTCCTGTACCTCTAAAGCTATGCCATTTAACCATTTACACCAAGAAGTTGCTCTGTCCTCACTACTGAAGCCATGTTTCCAATTGCATTTCTAGGAATTACTTAGTAGCTTATATTTTATCCATGCCATGAAAACTTAAACCATACATAAAAGCCTCTTGCCTGCTACAGTGACAGTCCCAAAGGGAGTGTGGCCATTCCCATACAGACCACAACCCTCACACCACTCCAGTCCCTGTTAGCTCCGAGTTTTCCTCATCTTAGAGCGGAATTTTCCACACTTTCTTTCAAAGCAAAATTTCAGCACACAAAAAGATTTAATCCTTCAGCTAACCCAAAGATCCCACACTTTCCTTTGAACACGCAAATTAAACTGAGGCCTCCCTAGTTGTACAAAGAACTTCACAAAAAATCCAAAACAAAACTAAAAAAAAAAAAAAAAAAAAGAGGAAGCAGATTCAAAAATTTTAACACTCCAAATTTCTAAGTTTCTAAAGATGCGGTTCTGAATTGGGTCTCTGGAAAACTTTGTGACACAGAAAGGCACAAGGAGTCACAGGCCTCACAACAATATCCTTAACTTCTATGATCAAAGAGTTGCCTAAAGGCAGCATGAACAGAAACATTCAGAATAAGCTCCTGGAAAACTTACCTTTTGTGAGATTCAATAGTTTACAAGCTACTGAAAGGCAGCATCTATTTCCACTTGAAGTTTGCAAGGCCAGACTTGAAAGAATTTAAAGGTTTGTTTTGGCTTTTAAAAAATCTGTGGTTGTGCCCTGTTGAGCTCAGGAGAGCACTAAGCTGGAAGAAGGGAGCCAAAGTCAAGTCCCTTGCTTATGTGAAGCAGTAATAGCAAATCTCTCTTTTGTCACATTTCTGAAGAACAAACTATTTTCACAACTAACCTAGGCCTTTCTTTGCCCCCTCCATCAAAACCCTACCTCTCTACAGCGAGAAACTGCTGATTTATGGGGCTGGGGAAAAGCAGAACTTAGCCCTAATGATGCAGAGCATGTTCAAGGTCAGAGGGGATGGCAAGGCAGAAACTGCTTCAAACAGCTGAAACCTCTGTGTCCTCTGGGTTTTTGCTCTACTAGGCTAGACTTTTAAAGCTGATAACAACACAGTGGGATTGTGCATTAAGAAATTACCTCCAAAATGTACAAGCATTTTAGTAAAATATCTAATACTTTTGCCAGCTGGTGCATATTGTGATCTGACTTGTAGGATGTACATGTTTCCCAGAGATGTTGAATGTTCAAGCAGGTTCACTTCTTTGCTGCTTTCACAAGCTTAGCTTGCTTAGGATGGCTTCATTTGCATTTAGCTGAAGAAAAATTAGGACTAAGGAAAAAATTTCATGCGGCATATCTACTAAAGATAATAGTTCTCCTAATTCCCCAATGCTGTTCTTTGTCTTAAGGGAAAGTCGGGGAAGAAACAAGGAAATCCCTTAGAATAATGAACAGCAAAAGAACCTAGCCTGTCTGCTGATAAAAACATTATTATTAATGGATTTAAAGGATTGGCACTATCAGGTTGTTTATCTGATGAAAATATGAAGAACAAAATACAAAGTGTGAATTATGACAATTTCAAGGAAAAGAAGCTATGTTTGAAAATTAACAAAGCATATGTTTATGCTTTCTTCAAAACACCTTCAGGCCTTTTGTTAGTATCCCAGGATAATATCAAGCATGAAACAACAGAAGAAAGTTTCTACATTTTAAATTTCCTTTAGAAGTGTATCTAAAAGTACATGGAAACGCAGTGAGCACTGCTTGGGAGAAAACATATCCAAAGCTCTTTTATAGCAGAACTGCTTGTAACACATTAAGTAGAAGGTTTGGTGGATTAAATGTAGATCTTCCCCATGCAGGGAACAGGCAATGTGAACTTAGGTCCTTTTCATAAAGTGCTAGTTTCTAAATTATACAGCTATATCTAGGAGAACCAGGTGTAAGGTAATGATCCATTCAGAGGGTTTAACAAGTGGGTACTTCAGAATAAATGAACATTTGTGTTGTGGGGGCTGGTTTTGTGTGTTAAAAGCCTCAAAATTTTAATCACAGAAAAAATATGCATTTTGATGTACTGGCCCAAACTAAAACCATTAACATAGACCCTAACAGCATGTTGTACTGCAGAGTTCATGTTATTATACATATCTACATCTAAGGCAACAATTGTTTGTAAGCAACTACAGACTGAAATTATCCAGTCCTGAACAGAATGTTGGAATATCAGCCCATATGAAAATCAGATTATGTGATCTGAAAATACTTTCATAAAATCATTAATGAATTCATGGCATGTTTTTTTGCCTTAGCAGAGACCAACTATTATCAAAATACAAAGGTATTTGTTTCTCTGCTCACTACAACTAAGATTTTGGTAAGTTTTACAAAAGGAATGTTTTTCTCTTTTCCTAAGTTAGACATTTCTTCTCTAGGCAATATTCTGAAGTTTTATGTTCATACTAAGTAGAAGAATTCTAAGGTGACATCATAAATGCCTCATGTGCTCTGCAGACCTGAAAAGTCACAAAATGGAAAGTAATGTCCCTGTCTAAGAGTACTGGTTGAACAACAGGAATTATGTTCAGGCATTCTCTTCGCAGCAAAATAAGAACAGCAAATCAGGGCAAGCTGGCAGCTCAGCAGCCCATTTACACTCCATGGGGACTTGGCTGGCACTGATCAGGAAAAGGTGGCCTAAGACCTGTCCCTTGTGTCCCCTTGTGTCGAGCCAACATAAGCAGAGCTGCTGAGGAGGTGATAAAGTTTCCAAGGCGGCAGTACCCTGGAAATGCATTGACTGCAGCTGCCACAGGGAATATCAGTCAGGAAGTGTAAGGTAGTTGTGGGAGGGCTGGCAAATGAAGGCCATTCATTAATCTCTTAGAGATGAATTATGTCTTTGCTAAAATCTCACACGGGTCTTTAAGGAGCCAACTTCCCTTAGGTTCATTATGCAGAGTACAAGGACTACACTGAACTCGGAGAAGCTGCCACTGGAGATGCACTCCCTCTCTTCTCAGTGAAAGATGTCTTGATCTTCTCTAGAATAACTAGAGGACAGAGGAAACGTCAAAGAGGGAACCTGTTTCTCCTATGCAGTAACTTAGAATTTTATAGTTTGACTAAACATTCACACCAGCTCTTTATATAAAAAACATAAAAATTAGTCTCTGTAAGTACTGATTAAGCTTTTAAGAACTATGAGAGCTTTAATTGTGTATTTTGTGTGTGCAGATGTATTACTACAGCAATTAACAACAGCTTCAAGCCATGGCAGTGTACAGCAGTTTCTCTGAGAGCTCCTTGCCAGTGCAGCAGTCTCCATGCTGCCCACTGAACAGAGGGACCACTTCTGGAGTAAGGTACTGCCAGGGCTTAGCCATGAGATCAGAAACTCTTCCTGCTCTTGCAATCATTAAAAAGTGTTTGGATAGATGTGTGTTTATTTATGGTCTTTGCTTTCACCAAACCTCATGACTTGCATAACAGGTGAACACAGTTACAATGTCATTACAACAATACATTTTGAATAAAATCACTTGTGTTGCTTAGTACTGTACCAAGGAACTAAGAAATATTGGCCCTGAGGGTGCCAGGAGTTGACCCTTTCAGTTTTCTTTGTTGTTGCTTCCCATCATTGCAACTATTTTACACAAATGGAAATGGAATTGCATCAGCAAGATTATAAAATCTTTAGAAATAATCATGCTTAAATATTTGGTAAAATTTTAAATTTAAATAATTAAGACTTTAAAAGCACACAAATCTAACTGTGGGTGTACTGGTGTTGTTTCCTGGGTAATTGTTGGAAGTGATATGTGCTCATGTAATGGAAACTTATCAGAATGCATAATCTTGTGCAGCAGCAGCTCCAGACTGTGGAACAATTTTTAGCCTGAGTTGGCACGATTATACTATGAGATGTTACTCCATAGTAACACAGTAGGACCTGGAAAAAAAACCTGCTGTTGGACCTGGCATTTCTGTCCCTGCTGTGCATGGATTATGTCATGGAGAGCTGCAGGCCTTGCCCCTTTGTTCACGTGTATAGCCCAAGTGTGGATTTTTACAAGAAGCTAAGAGAAAGCTCAGCACAGTTTTGCAGCTTTCTGGAGCCAAGGTATGGTTCAGAAGATCTGGTTTTCTGGCAATTATTTTAAAATGCATTTCCAAACCCTTAGTTTCATTGAGGGCAGTGAAATTCAAACACACCTCATAGAACAGTCCCTATAAACTTAGCTACTTTTTCCACATCTATACAATGTTTAACATCAGTGGGTTAAACCACAATTCCATTTTTATAATAATTTTAATAAAGCATTATTCACGGGTGTGCTTCTATGATGGTCTCAGAAAGGGAAGCCAAGGGCTGCTATTAAAAATGTAAAGCATGGTGACTGTGCTTTAATACACAATGCTTCAAGCTTCCCATGAAAATTTAATAAATTTTGATGTTTCAAAGAAACATCTTACTTAACAAGTGCTTGTGCCATTACTCACATGTATTTAAGTGTGTGACATTGTTGTCATCTCTTCTTCCGTTCCTATCCTCTGTAGAACATAGCAGAGAGAACAGGAAAATTCTCCAAAAATGTTTTCTAGTCCCTACAGGCTGAGGACAAAACAAAGATAAACACACTCTTCAAGACACGAAGTCATGCAAGAAAAGTTGTATTTTAAACCTCCTTCTATCTCTTGCTGCTTCAGCAGCCCAAGATCAGAAGCAAATGGGAGACAGATCCTGAGCCAGGCCTCACGTCTGACTTAAAAAAGCAGGTTTGAGATCAAAACTAGGTAAACTCCTCAGCCTAAATAATGTATAAAAAAGTCTCAACACCCCAGAAAATGATCAGGGATCCGAGAAGCAGGTAATAGGATTGCTTGGTACATTCTGACAGTAGCCTTTTCAGGATATAAGAAATGAGCTTTTCTAGCAGATGGAGAGAAAGAAGGGGCACAGTACACTCTCTTGTTAAGGAACCTTCTCCCAGAAAAGCAGTTTGACAGGTGGGTATAAGTTAACATAATTTACACATTTCTATAGCTTGGATAAGTGTAGGCTATTAGTGCAGGCTGATGTAACCCATGTGACAAGAGGCTGCAGACTGAGAAAAGATGAAAGAAGATTCAAGATGAAAGACCTACAGTATATGATGTGCAATTGACACCATCATTTCTATCACCTCTGTCTCCCAGCTCTTATAGATTAGAAGTGAAACACAACCTGCATGTAAGTATGAATATATTGAAAGACCCATAGGCAGGAACCAGAGGAGCACTGACAAGTATCTGAAGGACAATTTAAAGAATTTTACCCTACCTAAAGAAGAAAATTTGGTATTTTTTAGCCTGATATTTTTCCTCTTATGATGCATTTGCACTATAATAAAAAACTATTTCACCTTCCTTCTGTGCCCTCACTTTATGAGGAACAAAAGCAGCAAATTTGGGAGATCAACTACTATATCTTGGGTTTTATTACTCATCATAAAAAAAAAAGTGAAATTCAAGATTTCATCCCAATTTCCATCAAAGATCTTTACAACAGTTATTTTATTTTCCAGTTCTCTTAGAATGACTGAATCATTCCACTGGCCTGACTGGCTTTTTTATTCATTACCTTTAATACAGGTATGGTTGAAAGCCCTCCTTTCCAAATGTGTGTTTAGACCAACTCAAAAATAGTAACCTCAAGCCCACTGTAATTACACTATTTCAGTGTTCCTGTACCTATGCACATGCATGGGCAGAAACCAGGACCCAACTCCATAAAACTCCAGTAAGTGCTTTTTTCTCCAGCCTCTGATACATGGTGCTTATCCCCTCTGCACTCCCCTCTTGGTGCCTTAGACCTGGCTCTGTTGGGAGCTCTTCCTTCCTCAAAAAAAGCCCCAGTGGTGTGCGTAGCTGTATAATACATTCCTTGTTTCTAAATATTTTTAAAAATCTCCAGGATCTTGTCACTGAACAGCTTAGGCACTCACAGAAACAAAATAGGAGCCAATATCTTCCGCCTCTACAGGAATCACTAAGCTATAGCTTTTGAAAATATTGATTTGTTTTGAGGAACATTTTCAAAAACTTTTTCATTGGTCTGTTCTGATTATTTTCTCTGAATGCTACAATATTTAAAGAATGTTGAAACTTTTATAATGGCTGGTGTCTCATATCAAGGCAAAAATAATGTACTTTCAGCTGTCTTGCTTTGCATGAAGATTTTAAAGAATCTTTATTCTCTGCAAACAATAATTGACAACTCCAGACAAAATCACTATGTGTGATTTTTTTTTTCCCCAAAGAATTAACAAGTTTCTTAGTTTTGTTTTGTCATTCCTTTTTTCTATCAGTATGTTTTGTCCTTCTCACTTGAGTAGCCTCCAAAGCCCTGATTTTATGTTACTGTATGTATGTACTAAGAAACCCATGGTTGAAATCAACGAAGTAATTCAGTTTGGAAAGGATCTCTGGAAGTTATCCCATCCAACCCCTCTCACACCAAGGACAACTTTAAAGTTAGATCAAGTTGGTCAGGGTCTTGTTTGATTATCTCCCTGAAGGAGATGCACAGCATTTCTGGGCATCTTGTGCCAGTGCTGGACTGACCTCACCATGAAAAATCCTTCCCATTACAACTGGTTGGAACTGTCCTTGTTGCATCTTGCCTCTGTTGGCCTTGTTCCTTTTGCTGTGCATCTTGAGAAGACTGGCTCTGCTTCTGCTATCCCCTCCCATTAGGAAATTGAAGTCAGCAATTTGATGTCCTCCTCCCTGGCCTTCTCTTCCTGAGACTGAGCATGAACAGGTCTCAGCCTTCTGGTACATCATCCTCCAGCTCCCTTACCACCTGCACCCTCTTGGCCAGAGTGGCCCCAGTATCTCAACATCTGTCTTGCTGCAGGTCAAAAAGGACCACAACTCCTACTCCAGATGTGAGTGAAATTTAGTTTTGCCTCTGTTTCTTATTATTCAGCTGTATTCAGCAGGAAGCAGGTATATAATTTACAGTTTTCCCTCAGTATCTGCAAGCCACGAGGAATTCTTCCCAGTTCTGTGGCTGGATAGTTTTCAAGGAAATGCCTCAAACAAGATGAGTTGCATATGCCTTTGGAGTAAGAGTAGCAGTAGTTTTCCGCAACTATCCAAAGAATCAAATAATAATCTTCTCCCCTAGTCCAAATCTATCGAAAGTAATATATGTAAAGCAGTATATGTTATATAAGAAAAACATGAAGGAAAACAACTCCCTCTCTGAAGATGAGATACTAATCTACCCTTTGTCTCTGTTTCTACCAGAAGTTAAAGGGGTCTTGCAGCAAATCTATTTCCACAGCAGGCATTCCATCGAACTTGTTCATTACATATCTGAAGGTGCTTGTGAGGATCACCAAATACTATTCTGGCTCAGACCTGAGAGGACACCCCTAGTTAGTATTCTGTTTATAAACCTTTTTTTGATTACAGATTGATTTTAAAGAAATGAGAAAAAGGCCAAATGAAAAATAGCAATGATTTCAAGCCTGATCAATTGAAAGTAAAGCCTGAAAAATTCCTTTGCCAGTCTGTTCACATATTTGTTGTCTGAAAAAGCTCTCAAAGGGAAGGGTCAAATAAATAACTTTCTACCATAGATTCAGGATTCCAATACAGAAAAGAATTAATACAAAAAACAGGGACAGAAATGTTGGTCACAGAGGGTCAAATATATCCCTGTTCTAATTCTAGTAGAACTATTACCTTGAATTAGATCCACAGACAACAATCTTGTACAGATATTTCAGTAATAATTCAATAGAAGATTTCATGAAAGAATAGTTTTTCAATAAACATCAAGTGCAAGTGGTAACAACAAGGTTCAAACTGCCTCAAAGGGTCTTCTGAAAAATAAATAAAACTATGTTAAGTCCCTGCTCGGAAGTATATTCCCATATCTAGCTTCAGGAAATGAAAATCAAACTTCTTTGTCTAGTATATTAAGTAGCTTTTCATACTTGCAGATTCTCAGGAGCTTTTGTTACATGGATCCGTCTGCACCTCTGGAAGCGAATGTGCAAAACAATTACATGAGCATGGCCCGGATTAGATGATCTGGTGTTCTGTAATGCCTTCAGCTCCAAGCACTAATTGTTCAATGTTCTCTTCTCCAGAATATATTCACAAACAATTCCCCCGAGCCTGGAATTCCTTGCTAATTACCCCAGTGATCTCCATTCCTGCTCTCCTATCATCTAGTTCTGAGATTCACATCTATTACTCCTACAGCCAGTCTTTGCTGAAGGCTGCTACCCTCTTGATCTAATCCAGACACCACCTTCTCCTTCCCCAGGAGTCCAAATCACCCTAATCTTTATTCCAGAAAGTAATAAATCTGACGAGGGGGAAAAAAGCAGATCCCTGCAACAGAATTGTAGGCTGCCAAATATCTGCCAGAATGCAGGAATTGTGTTCTACAAGACACAGGTGTGAGGGCAAAGTGACCCAGTTACTCCAGGGAACATTTTACCCAGTAGCTAGGGCTCTCATAGGTGCAGTCACAACCTCAACCATTTTTATAATCCAAACACAGCCCTTCAACACAAAGAATATTATCTTGTGGAACACTAACAGGAGAGTGCCATCTGTCCTAGGGGTGAAATGAAGCAAATATGAAGTTCATACCACACACTCTGGCTGATTTATACCTCTGATCTGGACCATGGCTCTTGGTCTATGTGAATCTGCAGCACTGAGGAAAGGTATTAATGATCACCTGATAAAGCTGTAGCTCAACTCTGCAGAGAGATGTGTTGATAATTTTGTGATGCCCTTGCAATAGGCAAGTGTGACTCTCTGTAGCTATGGCAAGCTCTTACGACACAGTGCCTTTCAGAAGAGCACTGCTGATGTCTAGGCTGCTGTATTTAAGAACAAGATTGACTGCAGGCTATTTATAAGTACTCCTGTGTGTGCATACTAAAACTGAGAGTTTAAACTAAGAAATGCTCTGACTTCATATCATTTGTTTTTCCTTCAACAGAAGATTTACCAGCCCCTCTGAAATTCCCAGTAATGAGTCAGAGGGAAAAGAAAAACAAACAAAAAAAAAAAGCAAAAATTTACCTAAAAGAAATTTGAACTTGCTTTCTGTCTCAGAGAATTTTAAGATGAGCAAGTTTGTTTCCTGATTAACAGATTTCTTAATAGATAAAATCTTTTAATATATTGGATGGTGGTAAATGGTCTGCCAATAGTTCCTTTTTATCCTGACTTGAAGCTTTATTCAGTGGTGATGCACTGATTTGACAGTTGTCTTAAAAATCTCTGATGTATAAGAAGACTTAGAACTACAAAAGTTTTTTTTCCACACAGCAAAAATAAACTCAAGCACAAAAGAGTGATGGAAAATGCACAAGATTTTCAAACTAGAACTTTGAAATCTTTGAGAGAAGAAGAAAATTTTGAAGCGCAATAGCTAAAAATTCTTCGGACAAGTGAAGCTTTCTTGAGTTAAGATTCAACTTATCTCGGTCTTGTGATATTTAATCTCCCTGGGTGTTCTGTATTTTTTTGGCTTTCTTGACCCCTACTTTGCAGGAAACCTGTATGGCCTGATGTTGGCTCCAGAACATGCTGCTGTACATAACAGTTTAATACTATGATAATAGTTGTTTCTTTTATTGTGCTGTGAAAAAGGTCCTGAGTGTTTATTAGAGTTGTCACAAGCTGAGTGGCGTGGTTTGGAGGCAGGCAGAAGGAAAAAGTATCCTAAAAATAACAGAATATTTAGAAATCTCAGTGGAGTCGGAGCAGTGATGAAAAGATCAGCCTCTTACTAAACTGTTTTCACCCTTTATGCCATTTTTGCCATTTAATTTTTATAGCAAAAAAAACATTAGACCCTCAGTCTGGCTGTTGTTTTTAAAGCACACTACTGCAACCCAGGTTGCTTACTAAACTGTTAAAATCACTGATATAGCGTTTCAATCCTTACTAGATTTGGAACATTGTTGTTATCATTCACAGCATTCTAAAATAAAAAGAGGTGTTCTACAGACAGCCTGTCAGTATGGGCTGAGTGATTCAGTAATATGAAGTTTCCATCTTAAACATGCTTCTACAATACTGGATGAGGTCTTAATCCCAGTGTTACCAGGCAACATGTTTACAAAATCAAATGCGATTTCTATTCTCTGTGAATGTTGTGAATATTCTGATCTCCAGTTTGTTTCTCTCTTCTATTATTTGCTAACTGTAATTACACTCTTATGTTTAACTCCACACAGTTTAACAGTTTTATTTCTGTCAGAGTTACCTTTAGTACGAAGTTGAATCTACAATGAAAGTTAAAGTATTTGAATAAACATCTGCCTGGAAAGACTGGGTGATAAATTAGCCCACTGATCCCATTTGGTGCCAAGACCAACAGCTTAAAAAGAATCCCAATCACATCACATTTTTATAAAGGTAGAGCCCCCACTCCAAAGAAAGGCAAAACCCACCTGGCCTAGTTGATGTGCACAAACTGCATACAGAAAGAGCCTATGCCCTCTTGTACAATGGTTTTTTTGTTTGTTTGTTTGTTTGTTTTTATTTTAAATACCCTTTACAGATGAGGGATGAGTAGAATAGGATGTTACATGTGTTTCCCATGACAATACAAGACACTGATGAAAATTCTAGACACTGAATGTAGACAATGCCCTTAACTTCAGAGCTAGGTTAAGTTTTACTTTTTTTTTCCTGATAAGACCATGTGTATGCCAGCCAAACCTACTGTTTTGCTGATCCAAACTTGTTTCCATTTTTTCAAAGTATTTCATAATTGAAATCAAGAGTTACACTGTTGCACAATTTTTCTCCAGCCTACAAAGAAACTGAGAAATAAATAAGCATCAGGTTTTCCCCAGTTTCAGTCTACTGCATTAGCCACACCTCTATCTCTTATTCAATAACACTTGAATCTCTAATTTTACTTAGATTTGGCCTACCAGTATGCCTGATTTGGCTTATTTTTAAGAGGAAACCTCCCTTTTAATGTGATTTTAAAGGAAAATAAACTCTGCATATATGTAATGCTTCACAGCTTTTGTGGTTCTCTTTGAGAAAGTATTGGACTGGAACAGTCCATGTAATATTCACTCTTTGTTCCCATTGTTCCTTTCAAACGTGTCATGCGAATGAGAATAGTTTATTATTGATGTTGGCCCATTAAGGAGTCTGTTTGAAGCTTCCACTGACAGAGGTATATTGAGGCCATGTAAAAAATGGCAAGAGACCCATTTTCCTGTATTTGAGCTGCAGATAATATACATTTTCTAAGCTTCAGAAAATAAACCATCAGACCTCCATGCTTTGCTTTCCATATCCCAAACCTTCAGTCAGTGTGTGAAAAAGAAGTAATGCTTAGTTAATAATGAAGACTTAAACCACCAGTCAGAAGAAGACAGAATTACTACAGTGTAATTTTTAATCAGCTGGGGAGGTTAATCAAAGTATTTTATTTGTGCTTCTGCTCCTGTCCATGGAAACTTCACAGCATCATAAGCCTGAATTTTATTTTTGCTGCCAAATCCACCTCAGTGTACTTATCTTAATTTTTATTGAAGGTAATGGGAGTATAGTAAATACAAGTTGACACATCATTTTTTCCTTCTATTTTAGTCATGAATATATATTTTAAACCTTTATGCTGGAATATGGGACTTCTGTTTACTTCTTAGGGGCATTGACCTCTGCCATTTAAAGAACCAAATTGTGAAATTCAAACAAATTGAACTGGAATTCCATTTGGCTGCACTAAATTTATTTTCACAAAAAACACTAACAATCTTTACTCTTTTTTTTTTTCTGTTGCTGCCAATTTAACCACACAACCTATGTGCTTAGGAAAAAAAAGAACAACCAAAAATACCTCACTTCTTTAAAAAAAAAATAGCCTATTTTCAAAGCATAGAAATTACAGAAAAGATTACAGATGTCTCATCTGTTTTATGCTAAGTGAAAATCAAAAAGGCTGTTTCTATTATGACTTTATATTTTAACTATGGAACGAAAGTGAGTAGGCTTTAAAAAAAACTGCCTGAGTTATTAGTCTGTGAATTGCCTGTGGAGCCCAGGCAGTAATATTTTCTAATGTGTGTGTCTGTATCAATATAATGACAGCACCATGCTTCAGATCAACTGGATACTAATTACAGATTTACCTGATAGACTGGAATGGCTCCCAAGGAGCTGTTGCACTCTACTTAGCAAGTAAGTGATTCTCCTAAAAGCTGTATAAGGATTTTTAAAGTAAAATAATCTCATCTGGATACCATTTGATAATACACCTTCTTTAACCAAAAGTTTTGAGGAGGTTCAGCTGCCTCTGCAAAGAGGTGGCAGGGCCCTGGCAGGGGCTTGGAGCTCCAGACACTGATTTTACCTTGAATCCATGAGGTCTATTTGCATACAGAGACTACAGCACGTGAAGGAGCTCCTCAGTTTTCAGCTCTTGTGTCTCTTTTAACTGAGAAGAGCAAGAATTCTCCATTTCATGTGAGAAATAGGATACGTCCATTAAAAATATGAAACAGATTATTCAATTTAAAAAAAAGAAAAAAAAGAAAGAAAAAGAAAGAACTAATTCTTCAAACAACACAGGATTAAATTGTGGGCCTAATGACCACAAGAAATTGTGGAAGAAAAAGGAAAAATTAGGTTCAAAACAGATGAGCACAGGGAATGCATCTGATATACCTTTAATGGAGTTCAGATACGACCTTACACTCAAGAGTGATCTAAAACTGAGAAGTTTTTGAAAGGAAGAAGATGGGTTGATAGAATAATTGTCCTAAATACTCCTGTTGCTCTCCATCCATCTGTCACCTGCTTGGAGAGCCCAGGCTGGTGCAGGGCCTCGGAGCTGCACTGCCCCAGGAGCAGGAACGCTCCTGGCTCTGGAGCTGCCACTCCATGGCAGCAGGGTCAGGGTGGGAGCTGCAGTCACTGTTTACACAAACTCAAAAAGCCTTAGAGAATCACTAAAAAAGACAATTTTTAATGAGCACTCTCTGAAGAGGTGATTAATTTGTTCATGAGCTGTTACTAAAAATGCAATCAGTGAAGTGTAAAAAAGGTTTTATACTCAATGTAATTGCTTGCCTATAATGTAATAGTAATAATGAAAACACCTACAGTAAAAGCTTGTTAACTCAATGTGGGATATATGATCCTGTTTGTAGTTTAAAGCACGAGAACTAGACACTTGCTTATGCTCAGTGCATCTTCTTGATTCAAAAGCACAGTAGCTTAATCAATTGTTCCCATCCCTTCTGGAAAATCAACACTTACAGTTCCTCTTATGAATCATCAATCTCCTTGTCTATCATTTAAACCAAATATGTTTTGCTCTTCTTTGATTGTTCCTGTCTTTCAGGTGTTCATTTCTGGATAATAAAATGCACATTACTAATGACAATAAGTAGTTTCATAATTTCTGGCATATGTACCCTGGGCAAAGAAAGGAAAATTACACTAACACCAAAACAAATAATAATGTGATATAAAATATACTACAGTTTATAAATGCCATGTTCAGATTATGTTGTAGACAAATTCTTGTAATTTTCCTAGGCTGTACAAGACCTTGCTCCACAGACAAATCTGACATTCCTTTTTACATAATTTACATTGCATCCTACATAGTAGCAAAAGCCATTGTGCTCTTCTGGATCTGAATTAAAATCACCAGATACTGGGAGGAGAAAATATGAGAGTAACTGAAAAATTATTGAAATGTGAAAAAAAAATTTATAAGTATATGGTACTTCTCACTTTTTACAAAGTAGGGTGTTTTCCTGATATGTTACTCAGAAAAAAAAATTTACAATTGGCTAATGGTCTATAACTCATCACTATAGATCAGACTCAAAATTCTAAAGAGGATTTTATGCCTCCACGTGAAGATTTATTCAACAGAGTTAATGTGAAAATGAGGTAGCATTCAACATCAGTAATTATAGGTCTGCTCGCTCATTTCCCCAGATCCTTCTGGGATCTGCCGCAGTGATTTTTCACTTTTGTTTTAAAAATGTAGAGTAAATACGATAGTGAAGTCAGTCCAATAAGGTCACAAATGAGACAATTTTTGAATGGAGAAAGGAAAGGCAAGAAATAGCCATTGCTGCTAGGAAGAATTCCCAGTAAGTATAAAGTCTAAAAGATCCAGTGGGAATTGAGATTTATCAAGTCATAATCACTTCCCCTGTGGCAAGAATGACAGTTCTACATAGTAATTTTCTTAGAAGTCTGTATTTTGTACTTTTCTTCTGGTTTGCTACTTGTTTTGTAGAGGGACTAGGTCTATAGTTTGCTAAGATTTCAAGGTTTGGATCTTTCTAATTTTCTCACAAATAATCACACCAAAAATAGCTCAAGAAATGATTAAGAGGAAGCTCCAGTTTCTTGTTATTGCTGATTTTATATGCATGTGGTTTACACCCAGATATCCACACATGCATAGAAAAGCCTTACACCTCCCCTCAGAAAAAATAAAAATACAGTAACTCCTGCAGTCAGATTGAACATAATAGGATTCTCTTGTCAATCTATTCAGAGTGCCTCCATGCAGGCTCCTTCAAATCAATAGCTATACTTACAAAAGAACTGGAAAATGCATTGTAATTAAGAAAAAAAAAAAAAACCTTAAAACACTATGCTTTTGAAGTTTGTTTTTCAATAAACAAAGTCTTCCCTTATTCTAGGGAAAAAAAAAAAAGGAAGAACACATTATATTTTAATGCTACAAAAGCTTTAAAAAATGGGATTTTCTAAGGAATCCAAGGAGATCAGGCACCTACTCCCTCAAGCTCTTTTGAAAATTGTAGCATTTATCTTCAGAAGTGCTTCAGTGGCAGCTGGAGAGCGCCTGGCTGAGAGGATCCCATCAGGATTTCACAACCCCCAAGTCATGTAAATTGTATCACCCCCTTGACTTGCGGAGCTCTTAATCGGCCCGAAGCGCCCCGGCCCGGCCCGGGGGAGGCGCCCCGCGGAGCCCCGGCCCGGAGCGGCGCTGCTCCCGGCCGGGCCCTGCGGGGAACGCGGGGCGGCACAGCTGAGCCGGAGCCTGTGCCGGACCCAGCACACGGCTTCCTCCTGGCAGCTGAAACCAGGCTCAGCTCCTGCCAGCCCGGCCATCCCGGCTGGGAAGGGCGCCCGGGGCCTGTGTGAGCTGCTGGGCACCGAGGGAGGGCTGAGGGAGCTGGAGACGAGAGACTCTCACTTGTTATTGCACCTTTCAGTGTTAATGCTGCCTTAACAGAAAATAGGGCTGAGGTCGGGACTTTCACACAACCCACAGCTGTTTGGTACTGCTGGGGAAAAACTGTCCCAAGCATGTTGGTTCACGTCCACTGAAAGATGGGAAGCAGAAGTGAAGGCAGCAGCCCAGACAGCTGTGAGGGAAAACAAGCAAGAGAAAAATCATAAACCATGATGCCTGAGAGCCTCTTCTGCCTAAATCTTACTCCTAGTGATAAGCTGATTGCAGATCTTTCCTGAGAGCATTCCTACTGCACCAGATGTCAGAAATAAATGTACTGGTTTTTTTCCTTAGAAATTTGAACCAAATACATAAAACAGAACCTCTTGCTTAGACGCAGTCTCATCATTAGAGAATGGACTCAGGCTTTTAAAAATTGTAGTATAAAAGAGGCACAGTAAATGCTATTAATACAGTTTTGTTAAACAAGTGGAGATGTGTGAAACCTCTGACTAATTAAAATTTATTATTTTACAGAAATTTGATATGTTTTTAAAGGTTTATGAACACTAATTAAATTTGTTTTTATAGATCAGAAGTCACCAACTGTTCATCTCAAAGTCTGGGTATTTTTGTTTTGTGTCTGTATGGACAGAAAAATGAATTTTCCAATACATGAGTTATATTTTAGCATTAAAGAAAACAGCTAAATTGTACATAATACGTATAGAAATATATACACTTTAAAAACTGAAGTGTATTGAAGACAATTGATCCTATATTTAAGGTCTGATCCTTCTGCAAAACATGCTGCATTCAATCCCCAAAGTAACAAATTCAATAAACAATTATATACTATTGTATGCTGGAAACAGACAAGCCAAGCACAGAGAGCTCCTTTCATGCATCATTTTTGATTGTCCTACTTTGCTCTGTCAGGAACAGCAGTGACAGCTTAAGTGTTAAAGCTTTTTGACATTGCAACAAACCAAATAAAGCCTAGTTGCACATTTTGAAATTTATTTTATACCACATCTAAAATACAAACAGTATAGGGAGTTTTCATTACTTTCAAACAATAGCAGCCATTGGAGACTGTTTCTGGAGCTCGTGTTTTCCTCACATAAGGATTCTCTCTAGCTGAGTAGCAAAAGCCTGTTTGATAGCCAGCTTCAGGAGCCAGGCTGGCCAACACAATTATTGCACATTCTGTCAGCATATTTCCTCCCTTCAGCTTTACTTCTACAATCTTTTTCAATATTGTTAAAATGAGCAATCATTTGTGATTCACACTCCCAAAAAAGGCATAAACCAACAATTCCCAATGGCTATAAATTATTAATGCAATTGTGCCAGTCACACAGAGCTTAGTGCTTTTAAAAATGGAATGAGATTATCTGCACAGTTATTTTCAATCGGATTCATCTCTTATTAGGGGGCATTATGCATATGGCTTGCTTTCAGAAAGCCATCTCCTTCAAAGAATATTGTTGCACAGTCATTTCTTGTGAAATACTATGCAAACTCTACATTAGATACCAAATCAATTTTTGTTTCAGGAAATAATTATATGTAATGGGTATTTTACTTTGTAGATAGACTGATTCTTTCCAAGTAAAAGTAAAAGTCTGTTCTGTTCTCAGTTGTTATTCCCATTCAAATCTCCCTGCTTTGAGTTGGCCCTCACTGAGTTACACCAATCTAGCATAAATATAGGCAGAACTGTGGCTGTGGCAAATCTTTTTTTGCTGCAATAGCTTTAACAGGCTGTAATAGAAAAGTTTGTAAGCATTACTGTACAATGTATCTGTTAAAACAGCTGGGGCACGCAGCTGTCTCAAAAAATACAAGCTAGAAAATCTTCCTCTCTGGTATATAAAAATCTAAAACAATATTATAGAGCAGTAGAGATTCAAAGATGTGAGTTTCAAGGTCAGTTTGGGGAATCCAGAGGGTAGTCTTTCCTTGTACAGTCTCTCTGCTTCAATGTTTGTTGGATTTTGGACTGTGTTGCCAGGGCCTGCACTGGAAGCCATGTGGAACAGCCTAAATGAACTGGAGACACAGGATGATTTTATATTTACTGTTGCATTTTGTAAGAGGATTGGAAAATTGTCTTTGTGCTCCCAACTCCCTATGACTTATTCAAATTATCCCAACATCATGCCATGGAGCCTGGCAAGACACCAAGCACAAAGAAACTGGAAACAAATTCAGTGCTGCCTCAAGCTGCAGGAGCAGGAGTATTCCCTTGGGAATGACTGGCTAGCAAGGTGGAATCTGGCCTGCATTAAAGGAAGAGAGTTTGAGAGCTGAAATACTGAAACCACAAGGATAAAGAGACTGAGAGTACATAAGCATGTTGATGTAAAGGAACTTAAATATGTTGAGTCAACAAAAACATCAGTGGTAGACTCTTATCACATGCTTAACTGCCCTACTTAATCTAGGCCAAGAAGAAGCTCTCAGTTTCTAAGACCCTTGATTTTTGCTGCAAGCATTACAATATTTTATCTTCTGTATTGGTGGGAAAGTGATCTTTAAAGCACTGAGCTGTCAAAATGCTGCACCAGGATTTTGCTATATTATTTTATGTATTTCAGCCCTGTAACTCCAGCAATCCTTGGATTGAACACATCTTCTACAATATGTGGAACTGTCTGCTTCTCACGGTCATATGCCATGGTGCCATTAACAACATGAATTCCCATCTGTGAATCTGCTTCCTGCCATTTGCCTTGTACTTCATTTTTCCCATCCAGAAGTCGGGCAATAGTTTCTTTCTATTATTCTGATAAGAGTGTGGGTCAAACTCATTCCACTGTGAATGTGCATTTGTGCTTGCAGAGTGAGTGATTGATTGGTATCAGGCAGAAGTGACATCTCCTGTTACATTTCTGGCATGTTATTCTGTGGTTAATCAGTGCTACTGACTGTCAGTCAAGCCTACCAGATGTGACTCTAATGGATAGCTGCTGGTTGCCTGATGTCTGTTTTGTCACTGATGTGACTGGAGTGCTCCTAAAAGTTATTAAAACAAAAAAAAAAAAAAAGGGGGGGGGGGGGAAGAGAACATAGCTTAGCAAGTATGAGGAAACTGTATTTAGAAAGTAGCTGTATTTGTATACCTCTTCTGTTAAATATTCAGTCAGCTGATTTTTTTCAGTATTAACTAATCACAGGGCTATCCATCCTTGTTCGATCAGGAAAGATTCATGCAAAAGAATACTTGGGATTTTTTGATGTGTCTTGTGAGTGGTAAAAGATTGTTATTCTTAATTTAGTTATTTAAATTCTTAGCAGTTCTGCAACATATGCATTATGAATAACCTTCACCAAAAACACCACAGAAACTTCTATTATGACTATGCCTTTTAGGCTGAAGTAGAGTCCCATTGAAGTAAACACGTCATGAAGACAGAAAGGAAGTTTGTTCTCTCCCAAAAGGAGCTTAAAAATCAGTCATAGTGAAAAAGTTAAATTATTTTCATTTAATTACAAACCACAGATCCATCCAGCTTTAGACATAGTATGAATCAAAGACTGAAACTTGAATAGTCTAAGACTCTTTTTCCATTCTGGTTTATACCTGAGACTGGCTCTAGAATTATCAGTTATTTCACAAGCAGCACACTGGGACTTACAGCTCATAATTATGACTTAGATTAATCAGATTGCAGATATTTAAGTATAGGTGTATTTATTCAAGTACCATCTTTAGCAATTGCTCATCCAGTTCCACTGGATCAAGGCTTTATTTATGGATCCAAACAGAGCTAATGCAAATTTTTTAACAAAAGGCCAATTACTTCATTGCTGCTTAAGATTGTGTTGTGTTTTACTTACATGTACACAAACTTTTAATGTGCATTTGCCATTTCATAGTAGGTAAATTTGCTGCCTGAATGTTTTAATTTTTATTCTCATCTTTTAGCTTCAGGAATATTATTTCTTTCAGCAATTATGGATTCAGAAAGCTTGACTGGCATTTGAAAATAAAAGTAAAACATGTAACACAGCCAAACTCTGCTCATCCTATTCAGTTTTACCAGAAGCAACAAGGTCAGAGAAGGAAATGCTTGGTAGGGACTAGAACAGAGAAGGGGAATGACTTACATGTCCTGAGCCTGTCAGAAAGCAAATTTCAAAACTACCTCCACATCTGAGATTTTTAAACTGTGAAAAACCTATTGGGAATATATAAATCTTAAAGTTCAGGGTAAACAGGAGGTGGACCTGATTCACGAATTGCAGCAATCACCATTTTTTGCTTTCTGGCTTCATTTTATTTTCAGACCTGAATTTTAATATGGTATAATTGATAAATGCTAGTTTCTGAAGCAGACATTGGATCTAAAATTTAATTATCTTGAAAATTCCAGGGTAAGTTCTTTTCCTAATGCAAATCTATATCTGCTGACGGCTGACAAAATTCATCTCCAAATGTATTCCCAATCTAGAGATCAAAAAAGTGCACATGATGTCTAATGGAAAGCATCAGGAAGGCAGTTTTTCTAAGGAACAACATCAAAGAATTTGTAGTTTTATTTTTAAGCAGACTGTAATTTAAATAAAACATGAATTATAAACCTTGCAATGAGAATGGACATGGTAACTGTGCTTCATTTTGGTCTCACAGTGAACATGACCCTTTCTCTTCTGACGTCTTAGAAAATATTGATATATCTTTAATGCATATCACAAATTGACCTTAATTCACAGACCTAAAACATTTATATACCTTTGTTGCTTTTAATTTTCAGTGAAAATGACATGGTATCTTAAACACACCCCCAAACAGGATTGTGGTGGTTTTACATTTTATTACTAGGGCAAGACCAAGATCATACTCATTAGTTCTAAAGCTAGAGTTCTAGTGAATAAAACAGAAAGGAAGCTGGAGGTTTGGCACTTTTCTGATGGGTCCTGATGGGCTTTTCACATTACCCATAAATCATGTAAAAATAATATGTTAAAGAAGAATTCTGGAGAAGAAAATCTAACCTTACCACCATCATATCTCCCTGCAGCTGAATTAATAATAATGAGAAATGTAGTGAAACTATGAATTATTCTAAGGACACAGAATTCTGCAGATATTATGTTTTACATATTCATACTTAATATGTGTAAATGTATGCATGTGTCTCTCCACAGCTGTACACAATCCAGTCCACAGTTCTTTATGTGTGACTTCTTGCACCATAAACAGACAATTCACCATGAGTAGCCCTAATAATTCCTTGTAAGCAAGTAGAGTACACAAACTCGGCCAGGAGGACACCAGATGTGGATAACATTGATAACATCAAGAGAAAGGATCTAGATGTGATTTTAGAAAATAGAGCAATTTAGCAATAGGGATATTTATAGTACTGAGGCACAGAAGAAACATGAAGCTAAAGTTAGAAAGTCAAAAGGACCAATCAAGAAGAGGTAAAGGAAATGTGGTTATAACTGAGTCTCTCACAAATGAAATTATCATCTCTATGATGTGCATTGCAATCCTCTCTTGTACGTGCTAGAAAAATGGAACACTGAACAGGAGAATTTTAAATTACATAAACCTCTATAAAGGGGCTAAAAAAACCATCACAAAGCTGGCTTCATCCCATTAGGAATTTAGGGAAACCACGCTTCCACTCTGTTTATCAATTCACCCATCCCTGCCTATGCTGTAACAGCACTTCTATGGAACTTAATTAACTGGTATCTATAAAGTACTACAAAGTTAATATTAAAGTGGTTAAGCAAGTACAAACTCTTACTGTTTTTAATATGGAGAATTGTTCTTTGGAAAGTGATAAAGTTTTGCTGCACACATATGAATGGGTTAGGCCCCTAAAAAAGAAGTGAAGAAAAAAAAAAAGAGAAGCAAATCCCATAGTATAAATCACAGTCTCTCAATTTAAAAGTATGAGGAAAAAATAGCTGAGAAGATGAAACATAAAAGAGTAGTAAGCATTGTGTACTGTAGGTAATACATCTTGTGTGCAACTAAAATACAAAGCAGAAAAATAGCAAATTCTAAAATATAAAAAAAAAGTATTTGTTGCAAGTGTTTGTCTATCAAACCAATTCCCTCCACATCAGTGTTTGGAAACCTTTGTTGTGCTCCTAGATGTGGTCATTATCAGTGAACAAATTGGCACAAGTGATAGAAACTTGCTGTGGGGAACTGCAGGGTGTCAGTCCCTCCTCTCTGGGCAAAGCTGGCACTGCCAGGGCTGAGATCCTTCACTGCAGGATCCCACCTGTTCCAAAGATCTACTGATTTTCAGCAGGCTCTGGTCCTCACAGGGGAAGGGACCATTACTGCAGAGTACAGTGAACAGGTGAGAGGATGCTCCCAACACTTACCCAGGGAGAAGAGGAAAGCCCCTGTGCAGTAACACCATGCAAGCCATGAGAGAATGAACACAGGCTCCCAGCCATGCTCACAGGGACCTTCTGCACTGCAGCTGGGCCAAGCCTTAGCCATGTATGTCTTTCTGACAAACCTTTGGTTGTAGCTCCAGTAGCCAGCAGTTGTGCCCTTTCAAATTCCCACTTTGTTTAAAACATCTTCATCACAACCTAGTGGCAGGATGCTCTTTGCACACACTTTTGTCTACATTCACATCACACAAACAAGATCCTGCTCCAATAAGTACCTTTGAGTGCCTTCAAACCACCTGTCTGTTACATCTTTTTCTCCTTCTTGGACAGTCCATCAAGTACAGGAACGCAAGTTCTTTTTTTCAGACAAATAATATTAATAATATTAATAAGATTTCAAAACATCTAACAGTGGTACTGAGGAAATGTATTAGTGAGTTGGACTCAATAAACCTGTCAAGTGATTTGGTCCCTGCATTTATCCATATTTCCAGAAACTTGGTGGTCTCTTATTTCAGAGAAGATACAGATGCTTTTATAGGTCCATAATTGTATTGTTCCTTGGGATTTTCTAAGTTTATCACTGGGCCAGAAAGACATGATAGAAACCTTTCTAAATGTCATCTGGCTTAGCATGAAGGTCTATTAATAAGGACATGGCACTTTAAAAAAAAAGGCCTTCAAAATACCCCAAACCCATACACTTGTCAATGTTTTACCTACAACTGAAATTAATAAGATTTTCTGAAAAACCAAATTCCAACAAAAAATGAAAGTGAAAGACAATACTACAAGATTTTCTCCCACTCCTAGGAGCAATATTTCTTAGATTTGTTGATTGTCAGATTGGAGAAAAAAATAGAAATTAAAAACAATGCAGGAAAAATACACATCTGCCACATATTTGGAAGAGTTCAGGCATGGAAACAAGCATCCAGATGCTCCTGCTCTGTTAACATCTTAATTAGTGATGATTAGTCAGTAATCTGAACTCTTAAAAATATCGCATTTGACAAAAGTCTATTTCCACTTTTAACTGGTCCCTAACTGCTTACTTAGATTGATTAAAAAAAACCCTTTCAGCTGCCTAGGTAACTCAGTTTCCAATGTTCATTGCTAATTTTTTAGATAATATTTCTCAAGAGGTCTTATGTAATTAAAGAGGTTTTAATCACTAAGATCCTGTAGTGAAGGAAGGCTGTTAATGATGCGCCAGAGAGTGCTCAGTATGAGACAGAACCTAAAGGAAGTTACGGATCTTCCTCAGGGGTGTTCCCTCCTGTACTTTGACTGTCTAACCTGGCAGAGCAGGCAGTGCTGGGGAACTGCAGGACTGATAGCCCAGTTCCAATAAAACAATGGCCTCCTGCTGGCTCACATCTCCTGCTGCCTGCTCAGCTCTGTGATAGCACACGATGTCCCTGAGCACCTGGCCAGCCCTGCCACAGCACCAGGCTGCTTCACAATCATTCCTGGACTTCTTTCTCCAACTTGCACACCATATAGCAAGACATTATTCCTTATTTCCAGTTGGAGAACTGAAGTGACAAAAAGTCTGAAATTAAATTGGAGATTTAATCCTGCCCCACAGCTCAGTTCACAGCACTGATCCCTGCTCCAGCCCTACCTGGCCTCCCTGGTGCTGTAAGGAGAGGAGAGCAATGCAGGAACTCTCCACGGCTGGGATGAGCTGCAGAGAACTGTTCCAAAGCATCCTGCAGTGAGGTTTTTCCACAGCTCTGCTGCCTCATAAGTCATGTCAATGCACAGAAGGTTTTGTGAACCTTCTGTTTCAGGAAGAATTTGAAATCACCTGCAATACATCAACACAGAAAGAAAATTTATTTCGTCTCTTTGAAATAGTGGTAATGTCTTAATTCCTCAAGTGAATATCACAAACTAAAGCATCAGTTAATCCTAAGTAGAGACCACAAAGCTGAAGCCTATCCCACAGCCACACAGGATCAAAGGAAAACAGCACAAACTGCAGACAAGTCCTGGACCAAGGAGCAGCCCAGTCTAACACCCTACACTCAGCACAGGTTGCACTGCAATCCCACTTGCACTTTCAAAACAGCATGTAATACATAACCTACCTGGAAATTAATTGACAGCATATGAAATAGAGTTTAGAGGAAAAAATCAGTAGTTGTTGATGAATTCCCAAGTAAGAAATCTTGCCTCTCCAAAGCTGGAAGGTATCCAGATGTAGTGCTAGAACAAGAACAGAGAGCAGTTTATCTGGGAGCTAAACCTTTATTCAGGTTAGTTGAAAAACTCCTTCCTTTTAAGTGGTCTTTAGCAAAACTGATTCCTAGTTCATGGTTTTACCAATTGTAATATTTAGTTTGTATCCATTACTTATACTCTAAATTATTTTATAGCCCTGTCATTGCTGAAGGTAGTGTGCATTTTGATGTTCACAAGAGACAATATAGCCTGCTTTAATGTATATAATATAAATATACTATTATTTGGCCAAGAGCTTCCATTACCTTTCTTGGACATTATAAGACATGAAACAAGCCCAAGAAGTTCATTATCTCTTGCAGAAGACAGATAATGGCATACAATGCTACAGTTCCTTTGGTTCTGGAAAGGATGAGTTTTATCATTATTTAAGTCCTCAGCCTTTGCACTTCAGATAGGTGTGTTCTGCTACCCACACAAATTTCCAACCAAAGCTGTGTTCAGTATGTGTGCAACTTTTCTGAGTCCCAAAAGACACTGCAACATTTGGTACAGCCAAACATATTACTTAATTCATTATTCACTATTTCAAATTTTGTCAGAAATCCAGACATGAAGTGAAAGAATTAAAAAAAAAGTCATATAAAGAAGTTAAGCAATCTCACCTTCATCAACAACATAAATAAATCAGAAAGCCCATATGCTGGAATTCAGGAATCCAAGTTACATGACGAAAAGCTTACACACAACAGAAATAGCACCAAACCCAGGATAAAAGGGGCACATTTTCAGTGAGTAATTGCCACAACTAGTACTGCATGCTTTTTTCTCTTAACATGGAGCTTTATTAAATGTGACAGTAAACATCCCTTCCTGATGCTTCCTGTAAACTTTCACATCCTCCTGGAAACACAGTGGTGATCAGGGATACATAAAAAGCTTTGCTGTCAGAGCTCCCCACCAAACCCTACAATTTATGTAGCAAACTGCACAATTTTTCCCCTCCCAAGACTGTACTGCACTGAACCAAGAGAAAAATGCAGTCTTTGCCATAAGTCCTTGTACTCCAGGAACTGCAGAATAGCACTGCAGAGCAGGGCTCTGGTGATTCATCCTGGGGGTAAGGGCTGCACTCTCACTAGGTCAAAAGTTGGAAAAGTTTCTTGCAACCTCCGCAAAGAATGAAGTGGCTTTGTAGCTTTGGCAACCCAGCTTTAGCCTTTCTATACAACACCAGTGGAGAAATATCACTCTTGCTTTTTCTTTTAATGGATCTGACCGACTTGTAGTTACAAACATGATTTTATCTGCACAAGTATCTTTAGCAGACATTACAGGAGTCTGAGAAGAAGGCTGAGCCTGCAGACAGCAGATAAAAGCCTCTGCTTGGAGGCAATGGGGAGACATGGAAGATGGAAGGATGGGTCTGGCTTGGGGCTACTGCAGAAGGTGCCCCTGGAGAGACGGGCTGTAGCTACCAACGAAACAGACTTGAAACAATGACACTAGAAGGCTTTCTTAGCAAAAATATGCCCACTGTTTTCATCAAAGTACAAAGAATTCCAATTCTTCGCATTCAAAATACAGTTGATTGCAAATCATGAAAGTGCACTTTGCTATAAAACAGTTTGTACAAATCTGCTCTGAAGGATACAGAACTTGATAAAGTATCCTCCTCTGAAAGGATACAACCCACTTATAGTGGGTTTCAATATACTTACTTTAAATTTTCCATGGGAAACCCTAATTATTGCCAGATAGTGGCTCTATGCTGCCACTGAATAAGGTTTGAGCATAATAATCCGTGGGAAACAAGATATTAATAATAAATCGGTTACAAACACAGAGGATTTATATATTGGAAAATAGCCTCTATCATCAAAGTTAGGTTTTGTTGTTGTCTGAAGAGACTGGCTAAAATTATTGATGGAGTATTAATAGTGCCACGAAGTTGGAAACTGTAGGTAGGAAAAATACAAGAAAAAATAGAATGTTATCAGAGGCCTTCAGGCTAGAAACCTGCCTTTGAATTCCTAAATGTGTGATAAGAGGAGTTATATAACACGTGTAAAACTCAATAAACAAAGCCTGTCTGCTCAGGAAGCCTGAACTAGACCATTTGTTTCTTTTGAGGAAGAATGTTTAAAGTTATTTCTCTGTCAATGGCAAAACTATGAATAAACCTAATGAAAAATATAGAATGTGTGGGTGTAAAGAATCTGCTTGGCTATAACTCCACTTTTGTTTAACTACAGAAGTATTGCTAGTTAAGCGTTCCTCCATCTGAAAATATTGCATTTGGTAAGATAGCTCTCTATTCTGATCACCCACTGAGCAGGGAAAAAGAAATGGGGCACTGGAAACAACCAACATCTTCCTGGTAGTCTAAACCCCTTCACTTGATGAAAATCTCCAGGAAAGAAAATCCTCCTCAGCCAACTTAACAGCCCCCTGATTAGCTGCTGATGTCTGTTGTAAGAGTACCTGTGTCAGGGGAACAGTGGAGAGCTTTTAAAAACGTTACCAGAGGTCATAACTTGGGAATCAGCATTCAATCTTTCAAACACTTTACACTGCAGCAAGTGGCCACTTGCATTGTTCAAACAGTGCTCGAGTGTTCCAAGGCACTGTGTGTTTTGGATGAAAGGTACTCCTGTGTTTGTAACTCCTCCTTTTGCTGCGAACGTAATCTGGAGGAGCCCAAGAGCGCCTCAGCTCCTCTCTCTGGATGGGAGTTTTCCAGGGATCCCAGCCAGGCTGACAGCGGAGGGTGAGAGCGGAACAAACCCGGTCACTCCCGGGTCAGCGCTGCTTGCCGAGGCGGGGGAGCAGCTGCGGCTGGGGCTGAGCG
The DNA here is from genome assembly GCA_003676055.1 of Chloebia gouldiae. Taxonomy (NCBI): domain Eukaryota; kingdom Metazoa; phylum Chordata; class Aves; order Passeriformes; family Passeridae; genus Chloebia; species Chloebia gouldiae. The sequence continues at coordinate 6,687,301 of QUSF01000022.1, forward strand.
AGGGAAGGGCGAACACGAGCCGGCAGTGCACCCTTGGGGCAGTGGATGCAAACTACAGAGCCGGCGGAACGGGAATGCCGAGCCTCCCCTTCCCTCGCTCCTTCTGCCTCCGGCCCGGCGTGCCCAGGACGGGAACGACGCCGAGAGCCGGAGCCAGGCAGGGCTGGAGCCGGGCACGGCTGGAGCCAGGCAGGGCTGGAGCCAGGCAGGGCTGGAGCCAGGCAGGGCTGGAGCACGGCAGGGCTGGAGCACGGCAGGGCTGGAGCCGGGCAGGGCTGGAGCACGGCAGGGCTGGAGCTCGGCAGGGCTGGAGCCAGGCACGGCTGGAGCCAGGCACGGCTGGAGCCAGGCACGGCTGGAGCACGGCAGGGCTGGAGCCCGGCAGGGCTGGAGCACGGCAGGGCCGGAGCACGGCAGGGCCGGAGCACGGCAGGGCTGGAGCCAGGCAGGGCCGGAGCACGGCAGGGCTGGAGCCGGGCAGGGCTGGAGCCGGGCAGGGCTGGAGCCAGGCAGGGCTGGAGCACACGGACACCGGCCAAAGGGCAGCGGTGACAGGACAGCAGAGACACCTACAACCACACACACGCACAACAAGAATTTCTGTGGGAAGGGCAGCCACACATTGGCACAGGCCATGGAGGAGTTGATTTGTCAGAACTGGACCCAAACCAGCCTGATCAAACTTGCAGGTCGGGTAACTTGCCCATGCCTCTGCCAAGTGAAGTTGCCTGGGCACTGTGCGGTCACAGGGGGAGCTGCGGGTGCTGCACTGGCACGGTCACGCTGCATCCATCACCCCTGTCTGAGCAGCACCTGGGTAAACACAGACTGACCTGGCAAGAAAAATACATACGAGCTTCTTCTCCTTCTTATCATCTGATTTTAACAAGGACTTACAGCCAAGGGCAACACAGCTCTCAGCAGACCAGGATTATTTTTCCAATAAATCAATAACCTGTGGTTTGAGGGCAGCCGTTGAGCCTTAAGAAATAACTCCATTAAGTCCAGCTTTGTGTAAGATACATGCCACTTCAGTTCTAACTTACATATATTCTTTAAACAGGGAAAAAAAATCCACTTATTGCTTTAAATTTCCTACAGAATACTAACTGTTAGTCAAAAGCAGGATTTAAATTTGGTTCCAATACTGAATGGTATTTACAGAAATGCAGGTGGGATATATGTGTGTCTATTGTGAGCATACTAAGAAAATTTTATCTACAATTATTTGTTTCAGAATTTATGTAAATATTTTACCACTCTCCATACTCTGACTACTGGAAAACAAATAGAAGGATGATGCATTACTTACTTCCCAGTCAGTAAATTAGAGAGTATTATGAACACAAGGATTTGTAAAAATCTGCTAAAAGATGGTTTATGCCTGAATTCAACTTTTGGATGGTACAAATTTAATGATGATTTTATGCCCGAGTCCTTAGAAATGCCTTAATGAAATTTAAAAACAAAAAAAGTTTTCCCCCAACATTTTTTTATCTATTTGGGACTGCTTCTAACTCTCTTTTTTTTTTTTTTTATGGCAAGATCCAGTAGGAACTGCTGTTATTTAGGAGGTTTAAAATGGATCTTAGGGGATTCTTACAGAACGTGTGTATTACAATCTTACCTACCCATGTTTTCTCACAACAGACAAAATCCCGTGCAGATCTTGATGGTTAACAGTAAATTAACTGAAAATTCTTATTTGGCCCGAATTTACTTTTGAATCAGTAATAAGCTACAGAGATTTAGCTTGACAACTGTATTGTGGAGAAGGCTGTTCCTCAGAAGAGAGGAGCAGTCTCCTACCCAACAGCTCTGTGGGTGAGCTCTGATCTTTTACTTCTGCCTGGGGGCCCTCAACCTGCTGTTGTGCTCTGAGCATGACCACAGCAGCCAGGCTGGGACACAGCAGGGATTGTCAGTGCTCCTCAGCAGCACTGCTCGCCTTTGGCTTAACGGGGAAATGTTGACTGACCAAACCTGGAATGCAGGTGCCATACAGACAGGAGCTCAGGCTGCATTTCCCTCTTCTCTCCCAACACCCAGTGAGCCAGGGCAGAATCCAGCTTTTCCAACATCAGTTTCTCCCTGGGTGGCACTAAGGCAATGCCCCCATTCACTACTGCAGTTACTCAGCCCTGTTCTGTGTGTTCAGGAACAAAGTGGCACAATCAGCCACAGCCAGGAGGGAAAGTCTTCTCCTGCCCTGAAACCATCTCTTTGTTCCCAGCCTGTTCTCTCTCCCATCCCCTCATTTAATCTTACCTCCTTCTTGGTCTCAAGCTGGAGCTGTGCAACATATCTAATACATAAATCATTAACAAAGATTCCACTGTGATAGCAGATCAAAGTTATAAAGAGCTTCTTAATTTCAGGGCCCACTGTACCTCTCAACCAGTTCCACAGGTGCTGCACCACATTCTTGTACATCTCCTCTCTCCACAGCTACTCGGGTTCCCCTGGATAATCACTGCAGAGACCTAAATAATGAGACTTCAACAGATCAGGAAGTATTAGATCAAAAGAAGAGAGTAAGAAATAAACTGACATTTTCCACACAATAAATAGCTTATCATTAGCATTATATAAAGTGTTATGACAAACTTAATTTTGGAACTATTGACAAGAGCCTCAAAGTTAGTCTTTAATCATGAAAAGGATTTTTCCTTTGAAAAGGAAAATCTCTGCTCTTGCTCTGGCACATCTGTTCTCAGTTTTGGATTTATTGGCACAGAAATTAACAAAATCACAAAGCTGATCTTCAGTCATCACCCAGGGGCTTTTTGTATCTGTTTGGGCTGTTCAGACTTTAGAGTTACTTTGATTCATATCATCGACAATCATTACTCAAATCCTTCCAGTAACAGGCCCTACTTTAAATGATATTTTCTATGAAGTGTCATTTAGCCAAGGCTAGGAGGTAAATCTGCTTTCTTTTAATGTAAAGACACTACACTGTAAAAATATAGAACTGAATGTTATTTGAAAAGAGGTTAAAACAGGCTAGAATTCCTGAGCAGACAAACTTTGCGGTTGGAAAACCAGCTTAAAATACAAGGACTACACTTCTACTCTCCAGTTAAATCATTGCTGAATGAAGCCTGGTTCTCAGTCATCCTTTCTAGTCCCTGGCTCCTTGTTTTCCTGCAAGCTCTGTCTGTTCTTTCTTGATTACTGAACATGGAAAGTGCCCTCTGCCCCCACCTCCAAGGCTTGTCTGTGACCTGCACTCAGCTTTTCTAGGAGATGCTCCCAATCACCTGCTACACTCCCCACCTCTTTTAGCTCTCTGCCAGTGCCTTCTGCTGCAGGATGCTGAGAATACTCATCCACTCTTCTGCAGGAGGATCCACTTTCCTGTTCTGCTGGCCAGTTCCCCTGAAGCAGGGCAGGACCAGAACTTGGCCTCTGATCCCTCCAGACTCTGCTACACTCAACACTGAGAACAGACAAACCAGATAGAGCATTAGTCTGCCACACATACATTATATTACATATGTGATATCAAGCATGCTGTGAAGAAAAACACATTTAAAATTCTTAAATACCTTCTCAAATAGGGCCATCCCTAATCAGACCTGAAGCCATGAGGACTTTCTTCACCTTTCCCAGTAAGATCATTACATGCTGACTGGAGCTGTTAGAAGCCCAGACTGCCAGTCTCTTGTACAGAGAGACTGACACTGTACTTGAGTTCGCAATTATAATAATTTGAATGTTTACTTTTATTTGAAAATGTGATCAAGCATTTTCCAGAATGGGATCACGCTCCACTCTAAGTCTTCCTTTCTAAGTTTACCTGTTTCCTGTTTCCAAACCCTAAATTCTGCAGACCACAGCTGTGTAAATTAAAATAATACCCAGATCCTCTGAACCTAAGACAGAGTGATCCAGAAATGGTTCCAAGGTAATGCAGCAACCAAGAACCCAATTTCTGAGCATTTCTGAAATTAATTGACAAGATCAAACCAGTATTTCTCACATATTTCAGAAATCAACATCCATATATAGCACTTACTAAAAGTCAGAAGAGGCATATACAGTGAAAGGTTCATGTCTTAAATGTAATCTTTTCTGGTTTTGAAAAATAGTCTGTAACTAACAAGCATTTACTCATAGAATATAAACCTCTTATCAGTTGCCTCTGAAACTAAGCTCACCGCACCCACTCAGTATAAACTTCAGCATTTATAAAGGCTTACAAGATCAAAATCAATTGTTCATACTTATGTTCCAAATTGTGGGGGGGAAAAAAAGAGATTTTCACTTCTAAAATGTTCACACTTTCAGTCTGATAATCAAGATTATTAATATACTCCTGCTGGAATTTTATTTTTCTTCTCCTCTCCACCATTTTTTGGGAGACATTTCAATGGAGATAACTGCAGTTTTACATAAACTAACACCAGAGAAAGAAATTAAACATACACAGCATGTGTACTGTATTGGTTTGCTTAAACTATAGATTGTGCTTGGCTACTGTGAAAGCCTCATTTAATTTCATTTACTCTCTGAAGGAATAATACATTATTCCTTCGTTATTCCTAACTGATCACCAAATTCTCAAGAAACGAGCAGGCACGCATAATAACTGCAAAAAATAATTAAATACAAACAAAATGTAATCATTTAGCAAATGTAGACATCTCTGCCCTCCTCATATAGTCTATAAAACTGTCTATCATGTCTCAACCCAGACAGACCCCCAGGCCTGTTCCACAGCACGGGGGCAGAGCTCCCTCCCCACCCCCTGGCATGAGCCACAGCCACCCACAGCTGAGAACCCCATTGATAAAAATTTTACACATGTAGTGACATGCAACTGAATCTAGAGTGCCATTAATTCTGTAACTATGTATTTAGGGCAATGTAATTTATTCTTACACTTAAATATAATGAGTCCTCCAATCATTTCCTACCAAACTGTAGAAATCCTCAATTCAGCTCAAAATTGCTTATAATCTGGCCAAACTACTGAACATAAAGTGTCTCTTGGACAGAAGTTGGCTCCTTCATCACCTCCTTCTCTCTTTCAAGAGGAAACAGAACAGTTACTGAAAACAGTTTCTAATAAATGGCACCACTTTAACATATCATAGCAGTGCTCATCAGCTTTATTAATTCCACTACACTGTTCTTGGCCTCCTCCCTGCATAATGTTTCAATGCTGAATGCATTGCAACAAAGGATAACTTTTTTAGGGGAAGAAATTGTATTACTGGCAAACTTATCCCCGTAGTCATCCCCTTCAGTTCCCACCCCTTCCTGGCTTTCTCCTTTGACTTGATGAAATAAATCCCTTTCCAACATCACAACAATGACAATGTACATGAAGCAAATTATTTTGAGAAGATTTTATAAGAACATAAATACAGTTTTCAAACCCCAAGACTCTTTTCTGAGCTCAAGTTTACAGGTCTTTCCAAACTCTACTGACATTGCCTGAAATGGCTCATAAATCCAGCCATATGGAGTGGCTGCAGGACACAGTGGGGCACATGAACTCTCCAGAATGTTGCTGAGGCCTTCAACAACAGCAAAGCAACTCTGGAAAGGGGGAGGACAATATTGTGACTGTATGTGAGTGCATGAAAGACTTTCCTGAATGCTAGATGTTCTTATATTCTTCATAAAGTCACTTATCATCAAGTTGACTTGAACATTTCTTTACAAGAACATTATCAGAGTCACCTAAAGCAAAGGAACTATGATGAAGTATTATCAAAAGAGCAGAAAAACACCTCTGTAAAATCTGCTTAATCTTAGGAAATCAAATCAAAGAACAGATCAGCAAATGAAACACCTTTGGTGCTTGCTAGCATAAAAATTCATTATAAACATCAGGTGAAGGAGGCAGAGTTTAATAGTCTTTTATTCTCTAGAAGAATAGAATTTCAGCTCCTTAATTTACAGGTTGCTGGGGTTCATTGGTAGATAAATATGTTTAGCAAAAGAGGGATGTTTCAATAGTTTTCTTCCACACCAAGGGAAGAAAACCTAGCAAAACTCAAAAACTTTCAATGCTTTCAGGGAGAGCATAGGAAGCTTCTTTGCCTCTTCATACATACATCCAACACTCCATCTCTAAATATGTGTTGAGTTCTCACTTTCTGAAAATATTTAACATTATTTACCCTAAAGCCATCCCTGTATATTGTGATGCAGTGCAAAAAACCAAGCATCCATTCCTTCTGTCCTAGGTGATATTAAATGTGTTTCTCTTATAGCTCACATATTCCCCTCCTACTTTAAAAAATTATTTTGTGAAGAATTGGAGAGACTGCTCTTTTCCATTAGCCCTTAAAATAATATTCAGTGTTTTGTGCAAGAGCAATTAAAAAAAAAGATTAGTTCTGACACAAGCCTTAGTTTTATAATAGCAAGAGAAAATGTGAAACTCAGATGGGTCTTGTTAGTGCTAAATGCACTCCTACTGACTTCAATTTGTTTTGTTCTATTAATTTATCATCTTACATTTGGAATGATTTCATAGTCTGCTAGGAAAAGGTCTCAGAAGCATGAAGCAGTGAGATAACAGAATGAAGATGCAGCTAACTGTGATATTTCAGAGCTATCTGAGTACTATTTGTGAACATACTATTATTCTAAACACAACCCTGCAGCTTTTTCTGCCTACAGCACACACAAGATTGTTCAATAATAACAAACCTGACAGTCTCAGTGGGAAAACTCAGTGAACCCCCCCCCCCCCCCCACAAGCTTCCAACTCTTACTACAATTCAGCTGGAGAAGGCCTGGAATTTATTAATCTGTAATTGCTGTGTCTGTATTGATCAACTTTCCCAAGTCTATTCAAGTCAATCCTTGAACAGAACATGCAGCAAAATAATAAAATCAGAACAGTACAAAATGGCAAAGGTACTTGCTGATACTATAAAGAAGATTTAGTTGGAATTATGACTTAAGCTACACCATGATGCCTTGTTATTTGGACTGAAAGTTGTGGCTTTCTTTTCCTTCAAAATAGAATAATTTCCTGCTTCATAGTTTTCTTATTTTATCTACTTAGAATTCCTGCCAGCTACCAGTAAACAAAGGCCATGTGAGGGATATCCTGATATATGGGTACTTCTGTTTTCCAAGATAACAAACAAGTGTTCAATAGCTCTATGAAAAATGTGCCTTTACCAGCAGTCAGTGAAAGACACACAAGTGGAATATCCAATATTCTTTATGAGCTTCTGCAGCACTCACAAAAGAAGCATTAACTACAAGCCCAGTTACACCTTACTGAGCAGAGCTATAAAATTCAGAGCCCAAAGAATAGAGCTGAACTGGTTTGGGGCAGTTTGGGTTTGTTTGTTTTTCCCTTTATTGACCCCAGTGGTCAGCAAAGGCAATTCACTGGATGGCACTCCTGAATTAGTAACACACTGAATAAGCAACATTTCCACAATGCCCACAAGCTCTGGATGCCAGAGACACTGTACCAGAATGCCATTCTGTAGGTTTAGTGACATTCCAGGCACTGAAAGAAAATCTGTGCTATTTACTGGTGGTTTTGCAACCCTTTAGTTGGGGGATTGTTATGTCCTCTTGCTTCCCTTTGCTTAATTATGATTTTTGTCTCTTTCTTAGCACTGCTTAAACCCACTTAAGGATTGGTGGGGTTAAAAGAGGCTCCATGTCTGTGTACAGATCCCCAGTGAATGAGTCACATGTGTAGGGAGTTCCCTTTATTTCTGCAGAAAATACTACTAAGTCTGCAACTATCTGCCTGTGCTATGATACGTAGGGACTCATAAACTACTTCATCTGAACATCTTCACATTGCTGTGAAATTTTCACATTGTTGTGAAAAATACAGGATGAGTAGAGTTAAAACACAGCATGCTACCTCAGAAACACAACTGGGAAGTCCTAGGAGGCATGATCATTGCAGAAAATTATTTCTATTCAGTGATTATTATGATAAAAATTACCCAACGGTCATATTTGACCAAAAAAAAAAATCTGGAAAAAAGAAGAATTTCAACTTTTTTTCAGCATAACAAAGTATTTCAAATTTCTTTGAAGTGTTTTGAACCAGAAATCAATGCAGAAATTCATTCTTTGGAGGAATGCCAAAGTAACACATGGAGGAGGCCAAAGCACATTATTGATTAATACCTGCATCCAGCTTCAGCCAAAGATATGAAAATGCCCATGAACATCTCAGCAGTGAGCCAAGGACTCAGCAATGCAGAATCTGAGCTGCTGAACCCCACAGGAAAGCGACCTGAGCAAACTTCTGCCCTCCCACATCACCAAACCCACCTCCCAGGACACCTGGTAGCCCCCTCAGGAACTCAGGGGATGAATTCCCATCAGGCTGTGGCTGAATGGCACAAATGTACTTGGCCCTTCTCTGAGTGAAGTGAGATGAAGGCCACCTTTAGCAAGCCCTTGCTGAGAGCAGAAGTGGATCTGCCTGAGACCCTGTGCTTTACCTGGGCTGAGGTAAACACTTCTGAACTCAGCATGTTCCTCAGGATCCTTCCTGCAAGTCTTGTGGAATCACCATGGTAATACTCTCCACTTACAGTAATTATGCTTACACATCCTCTCTGAATACCTAAGGGAGTTATAATCTGCAGAAATAAAAGTAATTATATAGCTGTCAATGTAATACAGCTGTGGACAGCTGTAAATAAACTGTTTACATGGGGATGGAGACATTGCAGAGCTTTAGAAAAGTGTGGCATGAAAGAAAAAAAATGACCCTGTTCCAGTTTGAGAGAATATGCAATTTAATCCATGCAGAAATCTTGTTCATCAGTAATTACAGAAGGAGATAAGAGTCTCCTCAATTAAGATCTGTCAGAAAATGGTTTTATTTTATGTGTCCTGAGAAGTATCACATCAAAAATAATTAGAGAGAGAGACATAAAAACTTTCAGATGTTTTAAATGTATTACCTTCTTTGAAATTTAGAAAAGCTTCAAAGAAATGTCAGGTTCTGGCATGCTCTGGAAAGAGCACTTGTATGTAAAAAACAACAAGGCCTTTTCCCCTAGTTTTATATATATTTGATGGAGCCACTCAAAATAGAATAACTGAAAAACTAATTTAAATTCAGACATGGTTCTTTGGATAACAGTTATAGCTCAATGGTTTGAAATTATTAGGATTGAGCCTGTGGCAAACCCAAGATTGGGACCATGACACAAAGGAGCTTCTGTCAAGCTTTTCCAATTATTAGTCTTCTCTTCCTTGTTATTTATATTTCCTTTCAACTCGCATGTCTGAGTCCCAGAGCAGTAATACAGAAGCTCCATCTCTGAGGAACAGGAGCAACCTGTGCTAGAAAGCCTGTTTGCATTTGCATGGCTTCAAGATTTTCTATGCAAGACAAGAATGCACCACCAAACATTTTTTTTATTGTCACATTTTTAGTCTGTAATCATTCCTCATGTCTTTGGTAACCAGTCTTCAGGGCCCACTCTCACTAATTACCTAATCAATTACACACTTGCTAATCTGTTTTATCCAAAGATAACAAAGAAAAAGGCAGACATAGATTTCTTTTTTCTACTTAAAGACACATTTTCTTGAAACCCTGGTTACACAAAGCCATTCTGATCTGTCAGTCCACAGCCTTCCATACAGATTTGCCAAGAATCAGTGCGAATTAATTTTGATTTGAGTCACTTACTATACTCACTCAGTGGGCTGTTATGTATGATATGGATTGGCTAAGCACTGTCATCAACTCATTTGAAATCAATTCATTCATTGTTCACATCCAGTACACCATTTTGGACTGAGATAAAGTACAATGAAACAAGAAGAAAGACCCACTGGAAGGCAAATAATAGCACAGGAAAAAAAGAAAGAATATAATACTCATAGATTGGAGACAAAAGAATAGAATAGACGGAAACATGGAGATCAAAGACAAGCATTGATCAAAGATAGAAAAGGAACTGCAGACAAACCAGAACCTGTGATCAAAACCTGATGGAAAGGAGCATGGTGTGATGTGAAAAAAAGGAGAGAGGAGTAAAAAATCCAAGGCTCACTGCTTCAGGATATCCTATTTGCTTTTGATTCTCTCCTAGTCTCTAATCCAGACACGTTAAAGAAAGAATTATATTAATTTCTCTAAAATCCCTAGAGATAAAAGATTGTTGCCTGGATGTCTTGTCATTAACTCTCCCTTGTCCACTTTGCTGTCATGGTCATCTTCCTAACACTGTTTTCAACCTGCTTTGCTGGTTGCAAGAAAAGATTTTCTCATATTTCTGTCACACATTTCTCAACAAAGAGCACGTGTTAATTTTTACCAGCTAAACTGTGACACCAGTCTAATTTCTGCAGAGTTCCTGCTGAAGATACCTCAATCTCTTGTTGTGGGCCTCCTGCCCAATGCCCACTGTTCATGCCCTTCCTGCCTGAGGTGCCAGTATCTGCTCCCCAGGAAGAGAGAGAGGCCTTGGAGTTGCTGAGACACCTGGAAAATCACATTCTATCAGATCTAGCCATGATTTGTGGTCCTTTTTCTCCACTGCAGGTTTTGGCCCAAAACAGGGTCATATCACAGGTTCCTGGCCCTGGGGTGATGGACAGTCTCAGAATCCCTAGGCTACAATAAATAATTCTTTTTGGTTTTCACTGTGTTTGTGAGAGCTGAACCCTGTGCAGGTTACTGCTGACAGCTCCCAGCATAGCTCTTCAGTGGTGAAATTCCCCATTGGTACTCACAAATTTGGGGTTTGGTGGAGCTGTAGCAAATCCCTTCTGAGGCGCCACAGGGATATCCATTCTTATTCTGTCTTGATGTTGGGCAACATGAAAAATGCTGGAAGTGATTGGGTAAGCCTATTTTACTATATAATAGGAAATTTTCTGCTTTGTTTCAATAACTATTTTTCAAAAAAATAAAATATGGTTAACGTTTTCAGGTGATTTACCAGACAACATTATTGGTCAAACAATGCTGTGACCAGAATATCTTCAGGATATCACTCAGCAAACAGGTCAGTTAAAGCAGCCACATGGCTTTCCAAACACTTCAGGAAATCTGAAGCACTGACCCAAGATGAGTTTTCATTCTCAGAACCACAGACTGCTTGACATTGGCAGAGACCTCTAGAGCTCATCTGGTCCAACCTCCCCTCTGTAGCATGGCCAGATAAAGCTTAGGACCATGTCCAGATGCATTTGGAATATCTCCAAAGAGGAAGAATTCCTTGGTAAACTGTGCCAGTGCCCAGTGACCCGCACAGTGGAAAAGTGTTTCCTGGCATTCTGAGGGAATCTCCTGTGTCTGAGTCTGTGCCCATGGCCTGTGGTCCTGGAAGGGGCACATTGAGGAGCCTGGCTCTGTCCACTTGGCGCCCTCCCTTCCAGTACCTTTATGTATTGAGAAGGTTCCCTTGAGCCTTCACTTCTCCAGGCTGAACAGCCCCCAGCTCTTTCAGCCCTTCCTGAGAGGAGAGATGCTCCAGTTCCATCCTCACCTTCCTGGCCTTTCACTGGATGCTCTCCAGTATGTCCCTGTCTCTTGTACTGGGAGCCCAGAACTGGGCCCAGGGCTCCAGCTGTGGCCTGAGCAGAGGGGGAGGATCAGCCCCCTCAGCCTCCTGGAAATGCTCCTCATGCAGCCCAGAGTGCATCCACTGCCTTTGCCCAGAGGACACTTTGCTGGCTCATGTAGGTTTCCAGAACCACTGGATGCTTAAAAACGGGAAGCACGAGCTTGGTTTGCACAGGCTCAGACAGAAACAATTGCCTATTTTCAAAGAGCTGGCAACCAACATTTTTCTCATGAGGACATCTTGTGGCTAATATTTCACATTATTGGCAAAAAGCAGAGAAGAGACTGGAGCATCAGGAGTCTTAAATCACCTCTTATGCCAAATGTACCCCCTCATTTCCCATTTAGTCCTAGTTCATAAAGATAGGATCAGAATCCAAAGTTATATTTGTAAATGCCACTGTAAACTATATTTAAATATCCAGGCATGACTTTGTGAGATCATTTCTCCTATCGTAGCATTCAAAATATTCAGTTTTGCTGGAGATATTTTCAACCGTCATTATTGCAATTAATGGCTTGTTGAGAAATGACATTGGCATCTACTGGATAAAGGACTGTTAATACTGCACCACTTATGGGCTCTATAAATTGCTGTATGTTTGGGAGACAGTACTGTAACATCTGTTCTTGGACACGTGCCTCTAGCAGGAAGAGAGTAGATATCTTTCCAAGACTTTCCAAGAACTACAGAGTGCCACTCTGTGAAGATGGCAGTAGTTTTTTAATGTTGCCAGAACACTGCTGCCTTAAGGTACTGCTAAGAAAATAAAATTTGTAAACACAGCACTGCTTTGTACCGGCTTTACCATACTTCACAAGGTCACTTAGGTGATTCTCTTTAGAATATTACAATGTAAACATGCTGAGACAATTATTGAAATAGATGGACCTAGAAGACAAAAAGTTTCAAACTTAAAACTTTCAGCAACTGGGATAGAAAAACAAGAAAAAAAAAATCTACAAAGTAATTTCCAATGAGACTGACTTTAACACTGCCACCATCCTGACAGCAGCTGTATGAAAGCAAGGACACTTCCCATTTTTTTTCAGTAAATCTCTAATCTCTACACTTGGCATCTCAAAGAAGTTCAGTTTAATATGCTTCAAAAGAATTAAAAATTTGTCCTTCCCTTTATCCCAGATAGCCTTATGATGAATTTTCTAGTGCTGTCAGACATGAGGAAGCAATTCACTTAGATAAATTTGTTTGTATCATTTCTTGATCACAAATGATACCAGAACAGAAAATATTTGCCTCCATAAATCAAAATTTTATAGCTATCCTAGCAATGGGTTACAGTACATTAGGATCTCAATCTACAAGCTGCTGATGAAAGATGAACTACACAGTTAATGATTTAATCAGTATACTGTGTTAATTACAAATGAAGCTAAACTCAAGATGAAAATGAAATATAGAAAGAGCACATATAGGACCAATCCTGCCTGCTTTATTCACTGTAGCATTCCTGTTTAAATGCAATGGGACTAGCTGCATGACTGAGGCAAGCAGGATTTGATCCCACTTATATTAGCTCTCATATAAAATATTTACACACTCCTGCCAGTAGTGTATTTTGCAATATTCTCATTATAGAAAAGATTAACTCTGTATCAAAGGAACAATATTATAAGTTTCTGATGGATTCCAGAATAGTTGCAAAAATCGCTTTTTTGAAAATGTTCTCATTTGGGCTGCCTCATTAATCCCTTTAAGCATGGAACTCACATTTTAATTGCAGATAAGACCCAGGCTCCGAAGTATCCAGAAACACACCTGTTCCTCCAGTGCACAGAGCCTGCAAATCTCCACATTTTATGGCCCCAGCTGTGGAGACAAGGCCTGGGGGAGGCTGATGGAAAGGCAGCACAGTCCTGTGGCCAAGGTGCTGGCCAAGCTCCAGGCAAGATCAGCTCCCTGGGAAAGGCTCTCCAGGCTCTGGGTCTCCAAAGTCCTGCTGGCAGCACTGCTGGAGCAGATAAACCAAAACAAGAAAGGGAAGTTCACATTCATCCCAATAACTGATTAGTGGTAGCTTCATGCAACCTTTTCATCCTTACACTCCACTTCAAACCAAGTCCCTTTTGCTCCATGCTTTGCATTGCAGAGGAGCAGCACCCAGAGGGAAGGCAACACTGGCTTTTTTCAGCTGATGCATTAGGGACTACTTCAGGTAAAATAATTTAAATAAGCCCTCTGATTTCTTCATGGTTTCAGAGTTTGTTTCATTTTTGCATGGCTTCAGGACCAGAATTACTTCAGTTTAGTTTACTTTTTTCTCTTGCCTCAATCCTGTACCTAGGGCTGTCTCAGTGTGTACCTTGCAGCCAGCTCCCAGCTTTAACACTAACTGTTACTGATACTGTTAGTGTTAAATACATCCAACACTGTTTTGAAGTAGTAATATAATAATTAGCAAACTTTTGTAGATAAAACAAACACCAGTACTGCATTTAACTGTGCCCAGGGATCTTTTCCTGCCCATGTGTGGAGTGCACACAAGGAAGCACCTCTTGATGGTGATCCCACTATGAGCTTCTTAAGTGCATGACGCCATCTCACATAAAAATTGTAAAAAATTGAGGAGATTGAAGAAGAATCCCAAAATCATCACATCAAACTCCAGCCAGATTCAAATAAATTAATAAAAGCCTACACATACACACATGCATGCTTTTCTTCTGTCTTGTTTCATTCTTGTCTTCAACTAGATGCATAAATGGGTGCACACAGACTGTGAACCTGTATTTTAGATTCAGGTTTTCTTAGATATTTTGAGTAATTTTCATTTTGCAAAATCTAATCTGAGCAGAGCATTTCCCATCCTTACCAAGTGGCCTGCATTTATCCATATGTATAAAGGAGGGTGTGTGTGTATCTTGCCACAAGGATGTAGTACAAGCAATTAAACCCTTGATAATGAACGGTTCATCAGTCTGCAGGTGATGCATGATAAGTGATTGCTCCTGCAGGTACTAATCATCTGCTGCAATTGCTGAATTATAAATTCCCTCTGGGCTGATTGGATTTTATCAAGAAGCCCTGAAGTAAAAAAGGGTTTAGGGTGAGGGTTTTATAGTCTGAAACCTAATATTAGAAATATTTGCCAGTTGGAAATGAGGCCCTCTCCTTTGAAGACATGCTCACAGTGACTGAACAGCTGTCAGAAAAATGCAACCATTTCCAGAGCAGCCTCTGGGACCAGAGTATATTCTGAGGCAAAGATTAAATTAAAAGGGTTTTTCCCACCTCCACAATAATGTATGCAACTCTCATGCACACTGAAACTGTTTTCCCATTGGCAGAGAAACATTCCATAAATCTATATAGGGGTTGAAATAAAATTATCATAACTAAATTCAAACACAAGAGCTAGTTACTATTATCATTTGAACATTGTGTCAGTACAGTTTATGGATTATGTTTGCAAATATTATTTGTGAGACTGCCAGTTCCTGTGATTGGAACCTGAAGGACTTCTATGTATATTGAATTTAGACCACTGTTGAAAATGGAACAGCAGTTTTAAGTTTTAATAAAAGTCTTATCTGTTAAATATATTGTCCTTTTTTCTGTTTTATTTAATTTTGTTGCATTAGTTTTCTTTTATCAAATACCAAAGCAGTAAATACAGGTGTGAAAAATATTTTTTTTAAAAATACATTGAAAATAAATCAAATCCACAAAATCAAAAAGCTCTTTAAACCATCTAACACTTGCTTCCATGTCACATAGTTTCTTTTCAGATTTTTTTGGGGGAAGAAAATATCTATTTTTTGCTAATCTCTAAATGTTTGTTATTATTATTGTTACTTTCCAAAATACACTTCATGGGAACAGAACACCCCAAAGATTACAAGTAATCAGAGTTAATCTCAAATTAATGTTTAATAGCAGCGTTATGATTCTTTTCTTATTTTTCTCATGAAATTCCCTGTGAACACAAGGTGTGTGTCAGCCAATTCAGCTTCATTTTGGCAACAGAATACAGCCCAGATTAAAAAAGGAAGCAGAAGACTGTTTAATCTTTTGTGAGCATGCATCAAAATCCTAACATGGACATGGAATGTCATTTGCTAAAGTTATGCCAAACCCAAATGCAGCCCAGTTTCTCCCAGCAGCCATTCCAGCTGGGAAAACCAGGGAGCCAGCATAGCACCCAACCACAGAGGTGGCAGTTTTTTGCCAGGGAAGAGAAAGCAATGGTTTCAGAATGGTTTATGAGGAAATACAGCAGTGATCTGGTGAAGTAGAGATGCAGGTAAATAACTTCCACACTTCCCACATTCCAGGGTTTTCAGAGTGGCTCTGCCACACCCGCTCAGTGACACGGGAGTCACCTGGCTGTGTGCCCAGAGCCACGCAGGAAAAGCACAGGGGAAGCACAGCCTGCTGCCCCTCTCCTGTCCAACACACACTGATTTTTTCAAACAAAATGATGGTTTTTAATTCTCCCACATAGGCTTCTCCCATATCTTCATCCTTGTTCATGGCTACTGCCACCAGAGCCCATGACACCAGCTCATAAACTGGGAATGATCTTGCCTCATTCTGAGGAGCCTCACACCAGCTAAGGGTGACACTGGGCTCCAGTTGTTGGCTCTTAGGGCAGAGCAGGATGTGCACACTTGGCAAGCAGATCCCTAAATCCTGCTGTAAACCTCTGCTGCATCTCCAAACACTGGCATTTGCTTCCAGCTTGGACAGCAAAGACTGCAGACAAGCCTTGTTCCCCTGCTGGATTTCCTTCTATATGTTCTTTCTGCATGCAAAAGTAATACCTAATTACACATAATTGAAATGAAATAATGATTTCTATAAATCAAAAATAATTCCCCTCAGTGTCAATGTGTCTTTGCATAATACTTTGCATTCTTTTACTGCAGCGATTTTCTTTTCCTTTTCCTTATAACCTAAATGAAACTCTGGGATTTGGGTTATTTTATAACACATCTAGATGCTTTAGCATAATGAACAGCAATAAGAACTTGGCATATTTAAGACAAATTAAAAAATGAGACCTTTGAAAACACAGCAGAGGCATCAATGAATAGTTGAAGGGTCATCCCTGTTAATTTGATTATTCTGACACTGAAAATCTACTTGCAGTGCAAAGTAGCAATTAGACTGTACTCAAATTGGACAAGAACCAATTTATAGCAATAACCCCATAATCCAAGAGCCAGCTTAACTGAATTTTCAAACTATTGACCTGCCTGCTTTGTGGGAACTTCAGGAAAGAAGGTGATGGCTGCTTTGACATAAGCAGAGAACTTACTGTAAATGACAACTACACAGCTGGCTTAAAATCCTTTCATTTGGAGGTATGATGTGATTCTGCTTCCAGTGGAGAATTATATAAGAAAAAGTATGGACAGAAACCCTGCTACTTTAGAAAAAACTTTTGCATTAATTCCCTTGAGGAAAGGCATTGATTAGGTTTAGAGCTGGGTATGGAGAGCCAAACTAACCAAGCGAGGGAGGAAAAAACCAAAGTCTTTGAAAAAGCATTTTCCAAAAGCCTGCACTGCTAAGTTTGCAACCATGAGTGGTTCTTCTTGGGCTTCTCTGGAAATTGCCAGACACTGCACATAGCATTTCCAACAGCACATGGGCACTACAGCTCTTTGGGAAAACAGCTTGTGGGCTCCAGATCACTTGGGTGCCTTTGAAATGTGAGAGGCAGAAGAATAACAACAGAGAAGAAAATCAGAAAGCAGACAGGGACTGTCACCATGTCCTTTCCCCAAGCACAAACTGAGGAAAAGTTACAGCCAGTTTTAATTAATCTTTAATAGATTTCTAATTTTCTCATCCCTAATTTTCCCATCCAACAATTTTAAGAATACATAAGGTAAAACAGACAGGAATATAAAAGGAGAGAACCTAGAAGGAGGAAATCACTTTTCCATTATCTCTCTGACTGGGGGTAAGGAGAAGGTACATGCAATTTACTTGTTTCAGCCTCTAGCAAAAACATTATCCTGAAATAGATTTTGTCTTTGGGAATCTTGATATTTGCTCCATAAAGTGAAGCATGGATCTAAGGAGATTCTTGCAAGTTTGTTTTTATGAAGTTCTGCTGCAAACCCTCATGCCTGGAAGACACAGGGACCTTTCAAGGCCATCAGGGTACCAGTGAGGCACAGGGCACCTGGAGCCCAATGCAAGACTTGCTGAGTGCAGAAAGGCTGCAGTTGTTCCCCAGATGGCACCACATCCTGTTGGCTTAGTGACTTAGGCCTTTTTTCCACTAGGTACAAAAACTCTACAGGGAATCAAAAAACCATTCATGCATTGGAAGGCTGTTCTGAGGTACCCTATGCCATTTCTTCCCCAGGCTAAACCAGCCCCTTTCCCTCTGCAACAGCTCACAGGGAGCTCCAGCTCCCTCACCCTCCACTGGGCTTGTTCACCATCACCCACCTCTTGCTTGTGCTGGGAGCCATGGACTTCCAACACTGAGCACCAGACTTCATTCCAGAAGTCTTCAAACTCTTTGGGCTTAGTTTTATGGGACAATCTAGCACAGCCACCAACATCCAGTGTTTCAGGTCACAGATACCGTGTGTTATAAACAGACAATTCTGTCAGTTTAGTTCATCACATGCAATCCTACTACCCAAAACCAGATTTTCCCAGAGCCATCTGCCCAGGAAGAGCGATGGTAGCAGTGGACAAAGACAGGATCTAGAGGGGAAAAAAAACAAACCAAAGGGAAAAAAAAAAAGGAAAAAAAAAGCAACAGAACTTTCTTCCACCTTTGATATCCACTACTCATTTTAAGATGCCAGTGTACAAATGATTAATCCAATTAATTAACATACATAAGTCTTCTTCACTGACAAGCTTCCTTAGTGATCATTTTACAAGTGACATTCCTATACCATCAAGGAGATGAGCTGGAAGCTCTTTTATTCTTTTGTTTTAATGGAATCTAAGAGTTCAGCAATTATTTGATATCTTCCATCGATCTTGTCACACCACACTATTCAGAGCAGTATTGCTATCTACAATATTAATGTACTTTTCTGGCTCTGATTGTTATCAGCTGTCTTAAGAGCATCCCCCCAGATTTCATTTTGAAGTGACAATACATGATATGCTGTTCCTATTCCTTTTTGTTTTCTGTATTTTTAACTGTCACAGTCACATTGTTGAGAGTGTTTTCAGGGCTCTGAAGGATATCTGGATCTAACATTTACCAACTTCTGCATAATCAGTTTCAAATACAGCTGAAAAAATGCCATTTTGATCTCAGACCAGTCTTCCCACTTGGAAATCACCTGTGGAAGAACCACCATCACCCAGTTACAAGATTTTCTGTAAGAGTCTGCTCTGCTCAATGCCAGCACCTCTTGACCCTGCTGACATCCCTGATCCCCCAGGATCATCCTTCTCTCCCATGGGTAAGGGAATACCCACACCAGTGCAGGATGCATGGCTATGGATTTAGTATTTCCAAAGTCTGGAGGCATTCAGATTACGCTGATTTAGGCCATCTGTATAAAAAGATACCTACTTCTGCAGAATTTCCCTTTGAACAAAATGCTCAGTGTTGTCCTGCAGGATGCTAATTAACATGGTAAGGTACCATGACAAGATGCTCAGGTGTTAAACTATTTCTAAAGAGTTTGATTTCTGGATATTTACTTTCTTCAGCAGTAAGCAGCACAAGCCATACCCAGCAAAACTGGGAAACTGTCATTTGAAGTAGTGTAATTTTTAAAATCACTTCAACAGCATAGTGGAATTAGGACATTTTTAAGAGAATAGGAGGAGAGAGCCAATATGAAAGAGAAAATACTCTCACTCTCTCAAACATGAGTGAAATAAAAAAAAAACCCAACAAATATTTAAATTAACATTTCAAAATTTATGATGTATTTGGAAGAGCAGACTTAAAAGACAGCACTTACTGATGAAGAGGATAGGATGACATTACCTTTTTAGATTTATAACAGCTTTTGAAAATTCAAGCTCAGAGGGATCCAAATGGAAAAACAACAAAGTGCATCAAGAAGATGGGTCAATTAAAAAAACCACAAGAGCTTTGTGGAATTGGTGAAGAGAGCCACACACTGTTCCCTTTCAGGAAGCACTCCAATTTTGTAAATCAGATTAGGGTCAGTCTTAATTGTTTCAAGCACAAAGATGTGTGGTATTTATTTGCTTGGTGCCATTTTTTTCTGACTGATTAGCATTATGAAAATTAGCTGCCAGTAATTTTTGAACTGGCTAACATAAGGTAATTAGCTCATGGTGTGCTGCTGTTTGCACTGCTCAGGAGAAGAGTTTGTTCATCTCATCCAAGAGGGGGATTGCAGAAGACCTTACA
Organism: Chloebia gouldiae; assembly: GCA_003676055.1. NCBI lineage: Eukaryota > Metazoa > Chordata > Aves > Passeriformes > Passeridae > Chloebia > Chloebia gouldiae. The sequence goes on from QUSF01000022.1 coordinate 6,707,185, forward strand.
GAGGAAGAAAGAGAAAGTTAGCAGAGTTCCTGAAAAATTCTATTCAGCTTTTTTCAAGACATACTATATAAACAGAGTATGAAGAATACTAGTATGGCCTGAACTAGATCAAAAAGACTTTAAATAACCAGTACAAAATGCTTCCAAAATGGCTTCCTTAAAAATCATGTGGTGTCTCTCTCAGCTTTCCTCTCTCTGGTGTTACATTTAATCTTTTTATGACGTTCATAGAGAAAGAACAGTGATTCAATGAGTGAGCTGCTCTTTTAAGGAGGTCTTAGTGTATGTTTTATAAAATTTTCTTCTGAAAGTTTTATAAGTAGTTTCTAGAAATACAGCCTGGAGTCAGAAACATACTAACTAGGGCATTGGAGAAGAAGGAGGAAGTAGGATTTTCTACAGAACTACATGATACCTTGGCTCCCAGTTTCAGGAGGTAAGGGGAAAGTAAAGAGGAACTGAGGGAAAAACTGGACTCAGCATCTGAGGTTAAAGAAAGAGGCAGTTGCACACATCAGCTCCTCTCAATAGGTCCAACCACAGCTTATGGAAAAGGCAGCAATGAAGATCCCCTATAAACTCTTCAAGGCAGGTGACTACAGGAACAGATGAAGCAGCTTAAAGAGTATCACAAAAATCAGCTGATCCCCATCTAATAACTATATTTTTATGCTAAATATGCTATCAATATATTTCCTTTTTTTTTTCTCTAGGTGTATTCTATTATTTAAACTAAAAGGTTTTTGATAAATCTCCCAAGTGAAGGAAAGAATTTGGTTACTCTTAGTACTGAGATTCTCATGGTAGTGCATACCATGAAAATTCAAAAAGCTTTTAGCTAAGAAGTTTTAGGGTACTGATGCCATGAGCATGGTTATTTGCTCAAAGCAATGTTTTCCATTTACTGTGCCCACCCTGGCATTCAGCACAGCATTGACTGACACCTGCTCAGAGCCAAGGGCACACGAGGCTCTGCCAAGCACTGTGAGCCTTCCACCCAGCCTGGGATCTGCAGCACAAACTCAGGCTCTCTGACTTTAAAGGATTTATGTATTATTGAATGACAATAGGCAAATAACTAACCTCTTCACTCAATTTGTATCCAATTTGCTTTTTCCCTAGAGCTACCTGTAGGCAGTGTTCAGGAAATATTTACAGGAATAGCTTACAAAAGTGGCTCATTTAAATACAGGAAGTTAAATATATTCCCCACTGTTAGGAGCCACAAGGTTTTGCTACGGTTCTCTTATTCCAGCATGTCCTGGTCACCTTATTAAACTAGAGTGGAAGACTTGCAACATTTTAAGAGAAATTTTTTCCATAAATTTAGTTCCAATCCTTATTTTACTATGCATAAAACTTTGGTTCTTCTTACATAAAACCCATTGCACAATACTTGTCAACATTCAGTGACTCAGTTAATGGGTAGGTGGGAATATATGACAGATAAAATTTGTTAATGGAAAACTTAATGAGGGTATCAAACAAAATACCTATTAGCATTAGGAAGGACTGAAATATTTTTAAATTATTACAAAAAAGAAAAAAAAACAAGCAACATATTCAAATGCAAGGTGAGGAGTGAAAAAGGGAGTATTAAAAGTTACTTCACCATAGAAACATACGATGTCATTGGTACACAAGAATAGTGTGGTTGCCTTAAGCTATACCCAGCTACAAGTCTTCAAGATGCTATAAATAAGGCTGGGCTAAATTCTGGGGCTGAAAGATAAAATTAACAGAGTTTTTAATCTCAGGAGAAAACATGGTTAAACATTATAATTACCGGGACCAGGTATTTTAATATTGTGTTAATTTTAATGACCTTATTCATCAAAAGACTTATGAAAAGGATGACTAAACCCTAAGTAGGGAGAGTAAAATGTATTCTGCAAAAACAACAAAGAATTTCAGGGATTCATGGCTCATGTTTAAAACTCAACACACAAAGTGATCTGACTCATAACTCTCTTCTCTGTAATGTTAGAAATCTAGGAGATACTGAAAATCGTTAAGCTATGTTAGGGAGAGCAAAGGATTTAATTAAACCAGAGTGTAATCCTTTTAAGGAATTTCAAAGCTAGATCAGTGTCACTGTACAGATTCATTTGATGGGTTTTCTTTACCACCTCTCTTCCCCTTTTTTAATTGCAATATCACTACATGAAAAATTAATCACTTTAAATATACACATGCCAAATTCTTGTCAAGAATCTCATTATCTCGTGTCTTAAATTGCAATATCTCCTCTGGCCTACTGCTATCCATTCAGAGTGCTGCTGCAAAAACAGGTAGTTTATCAGGAGTTAAGTGCCCACAATGGATAGGAACAGAGTAAAGCAGGATTTCATCTCACTGGGAATATATCCTCCCTCTTGGAATGTTCATTTGAGGGTGTTGTATCTGCCACCTGTCCTCTGCCTGCTTGACCAAGGTGAGTCAATGCTTTGCCATGCCCAGAAATGCAAGGAGCACTGGACATGGCCCACAGGCTGCTCCATGCTCCCACAGGCAGAGCTGCCTGACAGAGGGCACAGCCTGGCAAGTGCCTGGACAGGGATCTGTATGGCTGCAGGGGAACGTGGCCCTTCCCCAAGCACACCAGACAAGTGTGACTACTAGTCAGAGGGGTAAGTGTGTGTTTAAAGTGCATAACATAAAATCTATAGCTTTCAGAGAAGCTTTCTCTTCTGCTATCATGATTTTTGAGAGAGAAAAATCAGAAGAATAAAATGCATTGAAGGAAAAAGGAAAAAAAAAAACAAAAAAACCAAACCAAACCTGAAGAAGTGGACTAAGCACTAAAATCATCAGCGCCGATCTATGAACAAAATTGACTTCCAGAAAAAAATCCACAACATTTTCTCCATCTTTTCCTTTAGTTTTCCCCTTTTTTATTCTGCAGCTTTTCAGGTGTTTAGAAACCACCAACAGAAATATTTTCTTTACATTCTTACAGTGCAAGGGGGTAGGTGAGTTTTCATTAGATTTTCACATTGATCTTCTCTGTGTTCTCTATAATTTAATTGCCTGTTTAGCCTCTGTGAGCTCCATCTACACCACCACATGCAGATCCACTGCTCCACTAGCCAGATTCACAGGGGAGCTTTTTGGCACCTTTCTGTGATGAACAGAATACAAATGTGCTCCAGTTAAGTGGTTGGTAACTGTGCAGAAACACCCCTCTCCTTTCAAGTTGAGAGAGAACAGGAAAAAAAAATCCCTGCAGAGGCAGCCTGAGAAAGGGACTCCCTGTCCCAGAATCTGGGGCAAGTTTTATGATGATTAATAGAAATGTGAAATGATTGAAAACACAAATGAAGAGCTCTCTCTTTTCCTGTAATTGCTGCACTGGATTATGAAATTAAAGTCATCAAGTAGGAAAGATTCTGTACAGATTTCCAGAGATACTGCATGTTCTGGCTAATGGTGTCAGCCTGGATTAGCTGATTAGCATAATTAATCTAAACTTCTGATTACCCAAAGGAAAGAGATGTTCCTGGATGCACAGGTGAAATATAATGATTGAGACTTCAATACACTGATATACAGTAGCTAGGAAGTATTTCAGAGTCCTGTTTGCTTGTCTCTATTCTGAAAAGGTCTGAGGGGAATGAGGAGAGCACATTGTGCTCTTTGCTGGGGAGTGTTGGAAATCAGACTCAAGAATGAGAAAAGAGCTGTGCCAGTTTTCTGCACTGTGGGAGATTAGCAAGGGTTTATGGTACAACACTCAGTGATCTCAAACTCAACCTCAGACCTAACCTAATCCTATCCTAAACAAAAAAGCAACCAAAAGCAGAGACTATATCTGGAAAAGAAGCCTAACAACAGCCTAAAAAGAGGATCTGTGATGATGTTCCAGTAGAGTTTTGTAAAGTCACTCAAAAATTATTTTCAAAACTCCAGAGCAGAAGTTGATGGATACATTTAGGATTTTCTTATTGACAGTCTGAGTCATGTGTTTTCTTGTCCCCAATGATAAATCTGTAAAGCTTCAGCAATTGCAACAGCTAAAAATTGAATTTGATGATTTTACTATTTTCTACTGCTTCAGGAAGAACAGTTACATAAGTCAAAAAGGCAAAATACTTTTTAATTATTACATAAAAAACATTTCTTAAGAAAATATTATAATCTATTTTAATTGAGTGAAATTTACATTACTGGAAGCCTTCTGTTCTCATTATGGGCACTAATGATGAAACTTTGCTTATTCCACTTCTTGACTCTCTTTTGCGGAGAATAATTATGGGATTTTTCACTAAAACTCTCTGCTAACTCCATCCTTTGTTCTCTGTTGATACTGCCAGAAAAGATGAGGCTCATCCACTACAAATTGGATTGAAACATCAATTTTATGGCCACATAAGCTATCATGAAGCTAAGGCCAAGAAAACCCAACCTGTCATATTTGTTAAAAGTCCAGATCAGGGGAAAAGCCTTTCAAACAGGCTTATCAGTCAGAGAGAGTTTTCTCCTGGTTTTTGGGGTTTTTTTTTTGTTTTTTTTTAGTTTGTTTGTTGTTGTTGTTGTTGTTGTTGTTTTTAAAAAAATATTCAAATGCTCACAAACTGTTGCCAGTGAGCAGGAGTTTTAGACAATGAAAATGAGGTTCTGTTCCACGAGAATGAACAGCAAAGGAAAAAGATAAAAGAGACCCCTCCAGTGCAGGGTGTGTAACACACCCTGCACTGGCACACAAAATATTCTCACAGGTTTGCTTCTGCCTTGTCCTGTTCCTGTGCCAGGACCAGGCCATCCGCCCTTCCAGGAAACAAACCTCAAAGATATTTAGTCAAAAACCCAAATACAAGTGTTTTGTCAAGATGTGCCCAAAGCTGCACAGTCTTTCAGGGGAAAAATCCAATGACTGACAGAGCAGATGGAACAGGAGACACTTCTTCAAACTGAAATCCAGTTGCTCTGAGTGGGGGAAGGTACTGGAAACACAGACATGAATATGCCACTCCTCAATAAAAACTGTCAGCACATTTGAAAAGTTCATTAAAATGTGAAAATGTTCTCCCCAGACCAAGTTTTATAAACCCTTTGCCACTTTCTGAGTGAAAGAACAAAGAGCTTGACCTAAAATTTGCCAGAAACATAAGGAAACTTTAAAATAACATACTTTACAGTCTAATGTCCAGGGGCTCAACAGGCACAGCTGTTTCATTAATACTACATTGGCTGCCAGTCCTCACTGCACATGCTGTTATTCAGGATGCTATTGACTTTTCTCTAAACCTTAACATTATGGATAAATAAATCAATAATTGCATTAGAGTAGCCCTTTGTGATACTCCTGAGCAGAAAAGCAGATGTCCTTTCGGATGCACAGCTGTTGCCTCCTCCCAGAGATGAAGGCACATTTCAATCCCTCAGAGTTTCATTAAAGTCCTGAAATTGCTGCACACTGAGAAAGCAGTTTTGTGGAAAGCTGAGAATAAAACTGAGACACAAGGGAAATCAAATGACACAATATTTCAAAAAGGGCCTCCACTTTGCCTCAGGGAGACAAAGCATCCTGTTGCTCAGGACGTGTCCTAGAAAAGTATTGAGGAACAGCGGCCTTGTCCTTAAGCTGGAAGGTTTAAGTGATTTCAAGCACCTGCTTAGCTCCTTGCAAGTAGTTTGTTAGGTCATTCTGTGCTGGGAAGATCTGCTTGATGCTGTGAGTATTATGCTGAATGAAAGGGAGACATGGGAAAGAGAAGCTCATGTTGTCATGTGTTACCAGGGGCTGGTTTAATTTTGAAAACCTCACAACACTATACCGTTTTTCATGTTAAAATGGAGTTGCTTTACTTTAGATGCTCACAAGATTTCAAATCAGAAGAAGACATTCCTCCAGGCTAATATATTAAGCTTCAAAGCATGAGCTCTCTGAAGTCAAGTGCTCACTGCTTTCCTGGGGCCAAGAGGAGAGTGCCTTTAGGTTCATCCAGAGCTGGATGTCCAACAGATTCACTGCTGTCAGTCAAACATGAACCACACACAGCCCCTGGCTTCCATAGGGAATAAACCTTCTACAGTTCCCAAGAAAACCAAGGAGTCCAAACACCCAGTCTCACAACCAGTTCTACCAGCTCCAGGGAGGTCACCCATCCCACAAGCCAAGTGCTGCTCTCTTGCTCCCAACTTCTCACAATGGGTTTGGCTGTAGGAGAGAGACAATAGCATTTTCTAAGCATGTTATTACTTATCTCAGTGCTTATTTTAAATGAAGACAGGTATTTATGACATAGAGGTAGATGCTTTAGCTAATTCACACAAAGATATGGACGGAAAGGCAGAGTGGCATTGTTAGAAGAATTGCTCTGTTCATATGAATTTGAATTTCATTTTCCAGAGAGCTGATCACCTCTCTTTTTGCTACACTGGCGAGGCCCTGGAATATTCCAAGAAATACCATGTTCCATGCCAGAAAAGCAATTTCATTTTCAAAAGCTAGAACACTTGGGCTAATTAGAGTGGCTCAGATACTTTGATCAGAGATAAATTAGTGCTTTGTATGAGATCCTGCTCTTAGTTAACTTCTTTTACTAAATTCCCACACTAATGCCTCCTAATTTCACATAGGAGAGAATGGGAGAAGATGAAAGGAAGTTTTTTTAATCATCTTGCTGCACACTTAAGAACAGTTTGCTATTTGTTTGGCTTTATAAAAGCACATTATGATTTTGCCTTATTAACACCCTTTTTATTTATACTACAATTTATTAAGCCATTGCATGGTATATAACACAGGAAAGCCTCAATGCATTGTGTGTTTTATGCCCCATTCCGTATTTGTTATTTTCTCATTGCAGTGCTGAGAGCAGGGGTCAAAGTTCTGCTGAAAACATGGAAAGTTGTACTGGTAATAACCTGTAGCAGTCAATACTCACTCTCCAGCTGCATTTCACAGTAACTCTATTACGTGGGACAATTCTGTACCTAAGGATGCCTTAGGTTTTAGGCATCTTCACAGTCACGTGCTCTGGGGTTTAATGTGCTTGCTCAGTCTCCCAGGTCCTTACCACTATTAGTACTGTGTAGTTATAAAAGCCAGGGCTTATGGGTGAAATGATTTAGGAAAGGTTGAGGAATATCATGGCAGAGAAAGAAGTAAATGAATTCAACCTTACTTCCAAACTGCCTCGGATCGTATTTACACAGTGGCATCTTTTGTGATAATAAGACAAAAAACCCAACCAATTACACAAACAAACAAAAACAACAAACGAAAATAAGAGTGATTGGTTAAAAATTTAGCAACAACACAAAAAGTTTAAAAACTGAAATTTTGATGAATATTCCCTTTTTCCCATCCATAGGCTTTACTAGTTATGAATCTATTAGAGGATCTTGGTTCACATTTCTTCCATTTCCTTGTTTACAGTAAATTTCCCCTGAATACCAAGGAAAATACTCTCTTAACTACTATGACATAGTAACATTATTATCAAAATTGGAACTTGGGGCATACTGAAAGCCTAGGAGATTCATATAATTATATAAAACCTACAAAAATTCCTCAGAAGAGCTTCAGCCAGCATGTCTGCTCCTCAGAGATCCCACACCTGGCTCTTTTTCATGTACTCGATCCCTACTGGCAGAAGACACCTCTAGGATTTCTTTATAGTCAAGTGCCCTGTACCAGTGTGAATCCTTCAGCCATACTGACACTGGGGCTGATGGCACACAAGCACCACTCATTACTGACAAAGGCAAACCTTGCTGCTCTCAGAGCAGGCCAATTTCAGGCCCCAAACAATCACAGCAAGAACAAAATTACATTCATCATAATTTAAATTATTTTTTAAAAAATATAAAATGAATTTCCAAATTTTCATGGGAAGTTTTTTTTAATCTGGAATTTTAGGGTCTAATATTTGTTAGACACATAAAATAGCAGAAGAAATTATACAGACCTGATGTAATAATAACAGGTACCAGCTCAATAGACACTTGGATACAGAAAACAACTGATACATTAAAAAAATGCAGTTGAAATTTATGTATAAGATTTGCAATTTAACAATCACAAGTCACAAGCATCAGTTACCTCAGGCAGTTGCAGATAGGCTGGCGAAAGAGACAGGAAGAAGAACAAGCAGAGACCCAATTCCCACCTCTCAACAGATGGTTAAAAGCTGTTGGTAATTTTGATCCACTTTCATCACTGTGTCTAGCAGACTTGAGCTCTTCACATGCTATAAAGCCTGCAATGTGTTTCTCCTCACACTTCCTATTTCTTCACTTGGATATCAGAGCCCTGAAGTACAGTTTTGGGGTTTTTCCTTTCTTTCTTGCATTGGGACACCCATATTTTTCTTAATCTGGCATATGAAGGTGCATGAAAGGCCAGCTCACTGTTTGCATTGGAGACAAAGGCTAATTTCACTGTGTCACACAGTGGTTATCTCTTACAGCTGAGCAGGGAGGAGACACAGCAGGGATGCAACAATTCAGAGAAATTCGCTGCATTAAAGGTAAATCAGTTACCATCACACCCAGCTGTTATTGTCACTGGATTTTAAAAAGCAGCTTGCTGTTATTTTCATTGTCATGCCTTTAGCACTGGGTAATTTACCTTGCCTAAAACTAGGAGCAGGTGTATTTGCTGAGGGTGAGAACTGCAGAATGACAAAATCTCAGGCTGGCTAAGAATGGCAGGGCCAGACCTCTGGAAGTTCATTTGGTCCAACCCACCTGTTCCAGCAGGGCCACCTAGAGCCCAGGACAGTGTCCAGACAGCTTCTGAAAATCTCTAAGGAGGAAGACTCCACAACCTCCTTGGATTTAGTGACAACTCTTAGTCGTCCTCATATCAAACAAGTGTTTCCTGATGTTGATCTTTAACAATTCCTTCCAGCCAAAACAATTCTATGATTCTGTGATGTTCAGAAGAACCTCCAGCACTTTACATTGTGTTCATTGCCTCCAGTCGCTTCTCTGGGCACCCCAAAGAAAAGTCTGGTTCTGTCCCCTTTGCATTCTCCCTTCAGGCATTTAGATTAATTGCTAAGACCCTCCTTCTCTTCTCCAGGCTGAACAGACCCAGCTCTTTCAGCCTTTCCTCACAAGAGAGTGAGTCCATCACCTTTGTGACTCTTCTTTTACTGGATTCTTTCCAGTAGTTTTGTGTCTTGCTCTTGCTGGCGAGCCCCAACTGGAATCAGTGCTCCAAATGTGGCCTAGGTCACACAGATCATCCAGATGCTACAGCTCCTTGAATCACATGCACATTGTTGTACTTTTATCTCTCACTGCAGCTAAAAGTTTCTTTCTGATCAGCAAGAAATCTTTGCACAGTGGTGGCCTTCTGACTCTTGATTATAATTGCTGAGTCTCCAATTTCAGCAGATTTTCCTGGTCACAAAAGCTGTATTCCTATACTTTCATCTGATTTCTATCATTACAGCCCTTAATAGCCCTCATTCTTCCCTGTTTAGTATTCTACTACTTCTCCAAATTGATATCATCTTCAAGTCTGAGTTATAAGCAAGTTAATTAGCACATTTGTACTTGTTATGCCAAGATCACAAGAAAAAGTTTCCTGGGAATTCTAAATGCATCAGTTCAGCACTTTCTCCTCCACTGCAAACCACCACTGTGTGCTGTTTACCAGCTTCCACTGACCTTTGAAATTTTGCACAAAGATGTGCACAGATCATTAATTCTGCAGCTGAATTAATAAATTTCTTTCTATCTCTATGTTCCTGAAATCCACATTGATAAAATTTTGCCTCAGTTATCTTCTCAAAAAGAATAACTTATGATCACCTGATTTAAAACTGGCAAAGGAACAGCATGTCATATTCCACTTGTCATTAAAAACTGATATTTATTCACTCTTACTGTTAAAAATTGTTCTAAAGGCTTATATTTTACTGAGAGCAGAGTCAAGACCTCATGATGCCTGGTTTACTTTCTTCCACTCCTGAATTTTTCACAGCTTCAACGTTTGTAGCACTGTCTACTCCTTTTATACTTCAGTTTAATATAAGAAAATTTTACCTAGTGATTTCCTGTTTCACTGTATTTTCTACTTCTATAAAATCGTCATTAATAACCCAGAGTAGAGTTAAAATAGTTTTTCACATATTCAGCAATTGCTTTGTGGAGAAACTCCAGACTATGTAGACGCTACTATTGATAGAAAAATTTGTTCTAAAATCTACATTTAGGAAACCAGTCTTTTTCATAAAGGACACAAATCCCAGTAGGATTTGACTTTTTGACTTGTCACCCCATCACACTATATTGCACTAAAAATACAAAAGGATTAATGCTATTAAAACATCACATCTCTGAGAAGAAAATTATCAGAAGTAGACACAGAAATGTCCAATAAAACCTTCATAGGAGCAGTAATTTTTTGGTCATGATCTATTCTTGCCATGGGCAAGCAAAATACCATCATTTCCTTTAGCCCTGTTTGGCTGGAGGATAGGATGAGAGTTAGATCCCAGCTCTATAAATCCTGCTATCATGAGCACAGGTGTTTTGGTTTTCATTTTCAGCTTTCAGAGTGTCTGTGTGTATTTCAGCATCTCTGACTACCCAAGAATGGGAGAGGAAGACTGAAGGAAAGCCCAGTTTGTATTCAGGACATATGAATTATAAACTACTCCATGCTACTCATATTATTAAAGCACTGGGCATCATTTCTCAACAAACTGAACTTATTTCCTGCTTCTTTCATGCATGATGTGCTTCCAGGTCCCTGACTGGCAGAGGGCAATGGTGATGGCAGCACAGCTGCCCAGGCTGGCCCAGCTGCAGGAGGAGGAAGGAAAGCCTAGAGAATGTAGCTGAACTCTGGCCATCACTAAATATGGGCTTGTCACTCATATGATTGAAGAGAATAAATCTGATAAATGCATATGACACTAAAGAATGACTGCTGTTTCTAAAGAAAACTGCTCCTAAAATCAACCTTCTTCTCAAAGAGTTTAAGAGTTTTTAGAAATATGAAAAGAACATACAAAGAATGACAGGAGCAGGACAGGAGCATCATGGCAGGGCTGGTGTCCCCTAAAACAGATGTGTAATTAATGTTCCATCAGCCATGGTATTCTGCTGTGTTGTATGAAGTAGATCCTTAGCTACTCAGAGCAGTTTCCTGATCTTTGGGAATCCATCCTCTTTCTGCACAGGAAATACAATCTTTCCATGACTGAAGATGCTGTATAATTCCAGACAGAATGCTGCTAACACATACATTTCCCATAGGTTTTGCTAAATAAATTAAATTACAGGGGAACTGAACAAATTATAAGCTATTCTATCTCCTGCCCAAATATTTTTCCAAATGATACAGGCTTGGAGGACTAAGAAGACTAGAAATATTTTAACTTGAACTATATTGGTCATTGACCTTTAGCCCTTTTTGCTCTTTCATGCAAATATATTTCTTGGAAACTCACAAAATTACTTTTTTTTTTTTCCAGGTATATCTACCCAATCTCATACCAAATAAAGAAGCCAATTCTAACATCTCAAAATGTTAGGATTTATGGTAAAATTAACACAAATTTTCAAAAGCAAACAGTGTGAATAATCAGGAATTTTCCTTTATAGAAATTTTTCTTCAAAATATTTTGATAGTTTCTGAAACTGCAAATTATTCAACGCTTTTTTGCAGGAGATATGTTTTTCCAGGAGAGTTTCATTGCTATGTAGGTACCTGGCTGAACTGTCCTGAAACTTCCCCTTTGCAGTCAATTCAGTGATGAACTGACCTTCCCCAGTTGTGGTTCACTGACTTGTGTCACTACTGATATAAAAGTTTAAAATTTCACATATAAGTACTGATGTCCCAGGACAGATGTCATGATTTGCAAAAAGTAGTAGAGACTGAAAATCTGTGTGATTTGTTAAAAATGTATTATAAATCCTGAAAATCCATCCCTCTCCATGCTTATTGGTAGGCATTTTGCTAAATAAATTCAAGTTTCTATATGCCTTTAGCAGAGCTGACCAGACTCTTTCCTTCTAGTTTTGCAAAAAAATAATTACAAAAAAATATATGGGGAAAATATTGGACAGGAAAAAATTATGGAGAAAAGACTGGACAAGAAAAAGGGCACTGTTTTAGAATAAGCTCACCCTGGATCTCAGCAGTGGCCTTTGAAGCATGATCAGACATCCTGAGGCTTTGCTGGATGTGTACAGCTGCTGGCTGAAGGAAGCATGGGAATCCATCCATGATTGCTATTATTTTTGAAAGCACAAAACACATCTTTTGAAAAGACAAGTCCTAAATAGATCTAAGGACAGAGAATTATGATTAAAGTTAAGGTTTACCAATTCAGAGTAAAAGTGACAGGATGCAGAACTGTGTTTTGATTTTTGTGGGGTTTTTTTCCTTCCTCTTAGTTAATCACAAGACACAAAGAAATTCTGGCCACACATAAGAAAGACTTGTGGATTTTTCTAGGATGGAAATTTTGAGCAATGAGAGAGCTGTCACTCTAAAAGCTCAGCAGAAGGACTTCCAGCCCCACTTGCCTCACTCCCTCTTCCTTTGCACTCTCTGTGCTGGAAAGGCCACAGGGAAATGAGGCCTGACTGGGGCAAGAAGTTACAGCAGCCAGACAATGAGGCAAAGCTATCAAAAGCATCTGACATCAGAGCATGAGCACAAAGGCCTTGTTCTTCTGAACTGTAGTTTCCAATGCTGGAAAGCATTCACAAAAGTGGTTTTCTCTAAAGTACAATAAGTATCTTCCTCTGTCCTTTCAAAACTCAAAATTTTGATCAAAGTACGTGGCCTGTAACATTAGATAAAAAAGCAAATTCCTCTTGTCCCAGGGGAATTATGGCAACTATCTCCAAATCCCAAACACAGATCTGCACAGTTCTGCTTCTGGAGAGATTAAGAGATGTAGCCAGACATGACAAACAGGTATCATTTGGTTCAGTGCTAAGATTCTAAGATACTACAGTAATGAACATTTAAGAGACATTAATAGAATATAATTTTTTCCTGGACATTACTGACCTGTTATGAAGCAGTAATTAAGAAACTAGAAAATAGATAACCAAAATAAAAGAAAGTAAATAGGGCAACAACTTTTAGTTTTAAGCCTCGTTCTGTGGTATTCCCACTAGGTAGTACCAGGAATTGCACCTGATCTTTAGAATAAAATCAAATCCTGCAAAAAGGAAGGAAAACAGCTTCTGTCAGCCTCCAGTATGTAAACAAATTCAGCAACATTCCCAAGCTATATAATGTCCCTGCTTTCAGCAAGACAATCCAACAGGCACCATTCAGTCGCTATACTGCAAAAGCACAAAAATAAAAGCAACAGAAAAGTACATAGACAGAAGGATTGCAATGTTTATCTGCTGTAGGGCAGGTAGTATTTTTTTATAGTAACACCATCGAATATAGTCTACTCTGCCTCCTGAACTGTAATAGAAAAAAAGGCATTTGTTATCTTCAGATACCCTTAAAAGTATTGGGTTTAAAACCAGTCTCCTGCAATAACACTGCCAAAATATCCCACCAAACTTTCAAAAGTTTAACTTTTGGCATCAGAGAACTCCTTACATGTCTTTTTGTATGAACCCATTTTTTGTAGGAACCCATTTATTCAGTGCAGCAGATTACCTTCAAGACCTGCAACACTCTCAGCTGCTGATATTAAAATCAGCTTCTGCAGTGTAAACTCAATTCATGTCAAATGCCTAGGACTGAAAAAAGAGATATCTTATATGATGAGTGGCAGTAAAGATTTACTCATATTTTAGGGATCCAATTTCTTACACAGTGCACTTCAAGTAAGGAAAATTATTTTCTGCATAAATGAGAGTATGACACTGGACCAGGCATTTGGGAATCAATCAGTGAGATGCAACTTTTGTATACATCATCAGAAAGCTTTGAAAATCTGCAGCCCTGTGCTATTTCTGTGTGTATAACTATGCCTTCCTCCAGCAGATCTGGTTTTCACATTCCACCTGGCCTGAAATTCAACTACTAAATGAGGACATTAAAATCAAAAAGCAAAACTGATGGAAAGGGTGAGCTCCTTGGAGAGAGAAGGAGTCCTTCAAAGCATCTTGTTCCAGGAATGTGAGCATGATTTTCCTAGAGGAAGTGGTATGGTACTGTGAATTCCATGGACGTGAACAGCAGCTTTCTTTAGAACCTGCTCTTGAAGCAGGTACAGTTAGTGAAAGCTTACTGATCAAAATAGTTTTAATGAAAATCAGCCATTTTCTAAACCAAGCCATCATCAAAACAGAAATATTCCAACTTAATTTCCCTCTTCTTTTCTGCCTTCCTTTTTCTTCTTCAGTTGTTGGGTTTGAATTTTTAAGGGAACAGGTGCATTAATACTCATATTTACCTCTTTTCTTCTACTTCGTTTCTAATTGATCTTCAAGTTTATATAATTTTTGGAGCTCTGAAATGAAAGAAAAAGTCAAAATAAAAACCCCAAACAAAATCTAAAATCCCAACAGGTCTGTGTTTCTTCTTCATAAATCACTGCTATGCTCTTCTTGAAAAAGGGGTGAAACGGAGAAAAGAAAATGGAAAAGGAAAAAGAAAAATTCCTTACAAAAACTTGTATTCTAATATTCTTCTATATCTATATTAATTTAAATATCAAAAATATTTCTTTTCAATTCCTACTAACATTTGGGTGAACAAATAAACACACAGAAAACAAACCAGGAAAACTTGCAAACATCATCTAAGTGTCAGAACAGCTATTTCTAGTGGCCTTCTCAGCACTTGCACAGTGTGAGGGTCCCAATCATTCAACCACCAGGGCTGCAATGCAGTGGAAGGTGCATTTATCAGTGGCATGTATGGAGTTCTATGGAGCTTACAAACTCCAGGGTTTCATTTATCTTATCATCTTAGGAGAAATTCTATGTCTGGAAAACAAGTTCTGATCCACAATACAGGGAGAAAGTTTAGAACCACCAGATTCAGTGCAAGGATTCTCAGTGGTTTCTAGACTGTTCAATATAAATGTTTCAGACATTTTTGGTGCTAAATCTAGAACCTGCTTTTTAATGAAAACTTCTCAAATTATACTTGGCCTCCAATATATCTATAAAGTGAGTGACAACCCTTATATTGGCTTCAGAGTACAGCAGAACTTGGAAACCACTCTCCAACACTTCTCCAACTGAGGAAATAATGTAGCAATTCATACATTCCCTTGAACCCTTTATCTGAAGACTCTCTTGAATCAACCCCATTTGAAAAACTGCAGGGTTTTGTCTTCCTTGAGCTTTGATCCTTTTTCCCTCTCTCTTTTCTGTCCTAAAAAAAGAAAAAAAAATCCAGTCCCAAAACACACAAATATCCCAAAACCAAAACATCCAAAAAGCAAACACACACATACACACAAAGAAAACAAACAAACAAACAAAACAACAAACAGGATCTCGCTCTCAGATAAGCTTTTCAATCCATTAGCAATTGCATTTTGCCTAAAATTTAGATCAATTTAAAGGGTGGAATTACATAAAAAATCCTATGAAATCTGCAAATCCAGCTTCTCTGAGTTTATATTTTTGCCTTCTCCCAAGGTGTTAAAATTCTTCTTGTAGCACTGATCAACTGCACCGTGTCATTACTAGTGGAACCAGAATCCCTCTGTTGCCAATTCTTCACCAAACACCTCCTGACAAACCCTAAACTGCACATCAAGCTGAAGGAATGTCACGTATCCAACCATTTAGCAGCATTAACAATCCATCTGTTGTGCATTATTACTTCTATGAATCATAAACTTCATTTTAAATTAGGTGATTAAATAGTAGCATAATTCACTTAGCTGTTGAAGGGATAATGTTTTGTTTGTGGTTCCAGCTGTTTACCTGGAATTACATTAGCTGAAGCTTAGGGCATAACTGTGAAAGGCAGTTAATGACTGGAAACCAGCACCAGGTTTTGTGTTTAAAAGTCAGATGAGCAATGGAGTTTGGGAGATAATGATCTTGAGGCAACAAACATAAGTTAATGTTTTCATTCCATGTGATGCACACTTTTGAGTGATCAGGGAGAAAAGGATAATGACTGAGGTTTCCATTGTTTTTCTACTAGCAAATCACCCTAGTCTTCCCTTTTGACCTAATATTGGCTACAGGTACCATAGGCCTGAGTGGTGGGATGGTAGCACCACCTTACCAAAAATTATTTCATTTCCATTGCACAGGTTTCTTACTTTTCTCACTTCACTGATTAAGCCACAGGCATATTTTCTATTGATAACTCAAACAAAGAAATAAATGTGGTTTTTCAAATAAAAGGAGATAAAGTGCTTATGAAGCACTTGCAGAGATTCAGTACTGAACTACTGTAAGTTTGGCAGGGATATGCCATGAAATAGAATGCATTGCAAACATTACCTTTTGGTTCCACTAGGCTGACATCCTTCACATTTATTCTTTTGTGGCCCTGCATTTATAGGTGAAAGCATCTGTGTGGAGAAAGTCCCTGTTTGACTGCTTCTGTCAGAGAGCTTCTCACATCTGTCCTTTTGCACCAAGGCCCAGGATTGTGTTTAACTGCAGGAGCTGTCAGCCAGGATGGTGTGCATTTGAGCCTGAAGCACTGCTGCTATTCCCAACAGGAATCCTGCCAGGACTGCAGGACCCAAACACACTCACCTGGCTGAGGATCCCATGAAGTTCAGAGCTTATGGCATGACTCAGGCTCTGAATTCATGTCACCTGCAGTGTTAGTGGGTCTTGTGACAGCTCAGCCACAGTACATCACAGGATTTGGGGCCTGATGGAATAATGGAAGTGTCCTGTAGGATACAATAGGAATGTACTCAAATATAGGATGTATGTTTTAAATGTCAATCAGCTCAATAATATAACATAACTTTTTAGTTCTGCAAAATAACCTGAGCAGTTGTATATGACCCCTTTGTACCAGGCTCCAAACCTACCAAAGAGATCAATTTTTGGCCCAGGAAGGTACAACATAACTTCATGGAGTGTCCCTGCAGAAACAGGAAGGAGCACAGAGAAGGGAAAGGACCTATGCTGGGTGCCCAGGAGATTCACAGGAGGGTCAGAATATATAAGGGCTGAGGTCTCTTTACTTCTGACTGCTGCAGCAAGAGCAGAATATATAATTTAAGTCATGCTATAGCCTAAAGTGTTAAATAACTAACATAACTTCAATGTCTTAAACCATCAGCAAGTGTTATCAATGTTTGTGTCACTTCACTTGTCCAGTCCATGATGCTTCTTCCTAACTTTAAATATAAGTAAAAATATTATGTGCTGTCAAAGCCATGTTGAATAGGTAAGAAGGCAACAAGAATGTTCTCACTGACCTCATCAGGCCTCAGGACACTCAAGTACCTTTTACCTGCAGAAAATGGGGCTTTAATTCACTACTACTGCGTTCTGAAACATTACTTTGAAAAACTAAAAAGAAACTAAAGAATGGGAACACATAACATTTGCTTGCAATGATTTAAGTGTAGACTGTAAATGGTATCTCCTCGCAGTGCAAAACACCTGGCTATCAGAAACACAAAAAGGTTGAAAGAAAGGGAAGAAGAAGGCAGAGAATAATAACGTCCTCCCTCTGCTCAGCTGCAGAGAGTTGGAAGGGTGCCAGTTCCTTAGCATTTGCTATGATTTTGTGCCTATTACGCTTATGTTTAATAAATTTACCCTGGCAAGGGAAGTAAAATCTTTCCTGAGATAGCATGGTTATTATCTCCCCTAGAAGATGGATCTGTTCTCTGCTTTATGGCAGTGGCAAGAACAGAGAAGCAGCTTAGCTAACCACTGGCTGGAGCTCCAACCCCTTTGGAGTAAGCATTGCAGGTTTTTATCATGAGGAATTCACAATGTTGCCTTTGAGCTTTCCTTTTTTGAGGGAGATTTGTAAATTTTCTTTTCTACTAGAAAACAATAGTTCCCATTCCATTTGCTGCAGGCAATGTCAGAATGTCCCCATCCAAATGGCTCATCAGCCTCATTCAGATCACTGTCAGTCATGCCACGGGCAGATCAGTAAGACAAGACATCCTGAAATGTTCTCATAGCCACATAACTGCCCTAATAATGATGTGCAGCTCCTGTAGCAGAGTGCCTGCAGCAGCTGATAAATTCAGTCTACTTGCTGACCAGTCCTCACTGTGCTGTAATAAATGGCAGGTGTAGATAAAGGGGGAACAAGGCTCTGCTTCAAATTTCTGCCCTTAGAATTGCTTGTCTTTTAACTATGAGAATACAGAAGTGGCAAGTACAGCAGTGCTTGAATGAAATTTATAACAAAACACTACTGATGTGCAGAGGAGCAGGCTCTGCAGAATGAGCTATTCAGCCCAAGGAAATGACTGCACAGTGTATGTTTGGGTACTATGGATTTCTACTGACCTGCCATCTGGCACTAAAGGAAACAGTGTCACACTTCCAGCACAGAGCAGGCACCAGGGAGCCTCTGATTACTCTGCCAGACAATACTTTGCTTGAATAAAATATAGTGTACAATCACATTAATTGCATAGTTTACCTCCATACGACTGTAATAGTTTGCCATAAAAATAAGGTTTATTTACCAGCACAACAGAAAAAGAGACTGGAAACACAAAATTGAGGGATTCATTAATTCTTGAAACTTTTCCATCACAAAAAGGTAGTCTTAAGTTCATTCCAATAGATAACCATTTAGAGGGAAATTTATGTACACCCTGAACTTCCAAACCAAAAATTGTACATTACATGGACAGCAGGAAGACTCAGAGAGCCTACTGCCAGGAAAATCTGTTTTCAAGGACATGGCCTTAGGAACAGAATACAGAGAAATACAACAAAAACTACTCAAAAGAGCAGAATTTATCAATAGAAATGATGTTATTATTGCATGATAAAGCCCCATTTCTATGGAACTGAGTCAAGGCTGGGTATACTTCTTACAGTTTTGTCAAAATAGCTCTTCCATCACCTTGTCTGAGCACTGCTGCATTATATTGCTCAAAAAAAGGATGAACTGTATCCGGCTCTGAGTTCTTTGTTCAGGCAAATCTCCCTGTATGTTCCCTGACTGATATGGTGTCATAAGCAATTATCCCTAATGGTCAAAAAATTGTATTAAGCCACAAAGAAAGTACACATGCCAAAAATGTTTTGGGTAGCTTGTTAGAAAAAAATTATAAGTAAGTGTTTGAAGAATAATGTAAACTCCCAGTTGGAAGTCACAGCAGGGAACTTTCTATCCTGCATGGGATCTTTCTAAAAATCAAAAGCAATAAAGAGGAGACAGCAGATAAAATTTATCTTTAGTTCTTTAACTAAACTGCATAAGAAACAGTAGCAAGTAACTTGTTTATTTACATTTCAAACAGATCTGTCCAACTCCTTAGGTCCCAGGTACAAAATGTAGATGATTAGAAGCAAACATGGCAGGAGCTGTGTCTCACCTGGAATGTCATTTCAAAGGCAAGCACTGACTTCCTCAGCACCCCACACCAGTCCACTGCCACTGAACATGTGCTGAACTTTTAGTACCTGCTTCTGGCAGAAGTACAGAGATTTTAAGTAAAGAATCCTGAAAAAAATGCCACAAAACTATGCCACAGAATGTGCATCTCAGTCTTTCCACAATCTCCCAAGCATGTAATTCAGACACATGTCTCATTTTCCCCCCACCTTAAAACTTTTGGATCTAAATACCTTTCTATTTCACTGTAGATTAAGACAGAATAGTCACTTCCAGTTTATAAGTGAAAGCCTTTCTCCTTTTTATAAATTCTAAATTTATAGTTGAGACAATGAAGAAAATATCAAGGGAAAAACTCCTACAAATAACTTTCTAACTTACCATTTCTGCTATAAAGGTAAGTAAGAAAACCATAGGCATAGCTTTTTTTCATGGTTCTGTCCAACATAACTGTGCACAAATCTAATAAAGAGAAAACACAGCTGGGAGGATTATGCTCTTTAAGGGTAACAAACCTGTAGCCTGAAGTTCTTTGAGTTTGCTTTACCTCTGCAAACAGTAATTTAGAGATGAACTGGCAAAAAAAGCTAAATCACTCTAATACCCTTTTCAAAAGCTCTCATGGAAACATTAGTTATTTTTACTTAAAATCTCTTTAATTAACCTTTTCAATGTAATACACATTTTCAAGACAAAAAAACTTTGTACAAGCATGACAGGTCAGTACAAATGAAATTATTAAACAGTGCAAGAAATAAACATGCACATTACCATTTAAAAATAGATGTTATTGGAGAAGAATTATGGCTCCCAGCAAGAATACACATACATGGAAATATTAATTGTTGTAAACAAGATATCATCTGCAGTCCATTTTCAAGGAAAAAGCTGCAGAAATAAAAGCAGGCTGCTTGCAGCTACTATATTGTGTGTTTACTGAAACACCTGGAAAACTTAGAGTACCACAGGCTCACCCAGCCATTTAGGGTGAAAAGCCCTCCAAGGTCATCGAGTCCAACTGCAAACCCAGCACTGCCAAGACCACCACAGCTTCTAGTGCCACATCTCCACATTTTTGAAAACTTCCAGGGAAGATGACTCCACCTCCCATCCAGGCCTATTCCAATGTGGGAAAACTCCAGTGAAGAAATTTCCCTCATATCCAGCCTAAACTTCCCTTAGTGCAACACGAGACCATTGCCTCTGGTCGTGTCCCTTCTTAATTACAAGTAAATGGAAAACATGAATAAGAGAAGCAATAAACCAGATTTCACAGAAAAATGTACAACCTCTTTACATAACTGACACCTGGGAGAGCCTCTTTGAAAGGACAGTTTTGAAGAAAAAAATAAAAATGGTCTTGTGCTTGTTTACACCAAATACTTACCAGCTTTTGTTGTCCTGAGCCTTCTGCCCCTCTGCCCATGACTGCAGCCACGGTTACTGGTTATACACGTGAACTCTGCCCATCAGACTCAAAGTCTCAGCTGACTTTCTCCCTTGCTCTGAAAATAACACACCAGTTCCTGCCTGTTTGTCAGCCCTCACATATTAATTTTTTTTTTATTTTTCTGAGGAGACAGAACTACTTCATTTTGGGCATGAAAGAGTAAGGAGCTTTCAGCATTCCTCAAAGTTATCTACATTAAATTCTAATAAGCAAAGATATTTATTCCAATTTCCTGAATCAATGATAATAATAAAAGCTATTACTTCTGAAATGAGTTATGGTTCTTTCATGAGAGATGTTGCTACCAAATAATTTATTTGTCAAACCCTCCAATACAATGTAAAAGAGAATAAATTTAGTTCTCAGAATAAATACATCTCTGTGTTAAGCTTGTTAGTTTTGACTTTCCCTTTATACTGCGTATTCCTCTTAAGACCATTCCCTGTACTGGCAAATAGTATCCTCTCTCCTATTTATCTCTGGTTCTTGAGCTCTACTTTATGTCTTCCCATCATAATCTCATTCAATAAATCTTTTATGCACTGGAACTGAAATTTTAAGTTTGTGAGAAGCAAGCATTCCCTGCTAGAAACAATCATCCTCCTAGAGGAAAACCTTGCCAAATGATGCTTCAGAAGACATTTAATTGTATTTATTTTCAAACATTAGGTTTAATTTCAACTAGATTATTCACTTGGATCAAAAAATACCACTGCCAGTACTGAATTCCCTAAATGGAAGAGCAGTTCCACTCAGCATCCCCGGGTCACTGCTGGAGCACCTGATACTCCACTCACATGGTTTGGCCATGGCAACCCATTGTACCCTGGGACCCTTGGGCACTTTGCTTCCTCTCAGCCCTTCCTCCTCTCAATAATACAAGTTTAGCACAGAGAATGTCCTCATGCTTGGCACCATGAGGAGGTTCAGAAAGAATTCAGCTAGTAATTCCTTTGCTTTTCCATGGTTAATTGCCATGAACAAGAGCAAACAATGTGTTTAATCCTCCTAATTTCTACAGCAGCTTTAGGTTTTCTCTAATTTGATGTATCAGCAATGGTTTCATCGTCTGATCTCCTTCCTTTAGTGTTTAACTGAAGCAGCAAAGTAGAAAACACCTACATTTAATGGATGTTTCTGTCACAGTGCTGCAGCCCTGGACTCCCCCACTGGTCTCATCCCATCAGCACATCCCAACCCTCGCTGCCACTCCTCCCTTGGGCTCTGCCACGGCCCCAAAGCCAAGGAGCTGGATAAGGCTTGGCTGGGCTATGTCACCCTAGATAAGGGACATTCTCCTTTCTACTTCCAACACTCAACTTTCTGTCACTGACAGCTTTCACTTTACATGTAGGTGTATTTAAAAATATATTTTAAAATATATTTTAATTTTTAATTCAGAAATGTCTTAATTAAATAAACATAAGATGGCTAGGGCACATTCTTTCTGCAAGAAAACTACAGACATAGGCAGAAGGAAAATATGAGAGAAAATCAGGAATAACCCATCTTGGATTTGATTAAGGAGTTCACAGTGCCTACACGTGGATGTTATTTGAATAGCTTTTACTACAGTCCTCAGCATTATAACCACTTAGGAGTCTGATTATAATTTTCTTCTAGGGGTTCATTTTATTACTAGATCCAATTTAACTCATATCCTACATCAGCATCAAGAGACTAGAAATCAGCCATCATTATCATCTCACTTCCATTTTAGAGAAGAAAAAAAGGCACCAATGAGATTCTTTTAGAATTGTCAAATCATGGCCTTCCTTACAGCCCACTTGGGCTCATCATTGAGCTCTGGGGTTGGTTTAACCCTTATTTCTCTGTGCCTCACACCTGCCAGGGGAAGTACCAAGCAAATGTTCACAGAATTGATTTTCTGAAAAGGAAAATAGTATCTGTGACTGAATAAGGAAAGCTAAGAATACAAATAGCTGGCTTTGTTCTGCTGTATTTAGAGTTTAATACTCTTAAACAATAACCCATGGGTTTGTATGATACCATATGCCTATTCCAGGATGGCAGTGTTAACATTCTGGTGGAAACAACCAGCTGTAGTAAAATATTTTTTCCCCTTGAGAATCAACAGAAAAGATGCACTAAAAAAACAACTTTTAAAATTTATCCATTAATATTATGCAAGCTTTGGTCTCATGTCACACTTCAAGTTCTTTATTTGCTGACTTTCACTTACATAATCTTCTTTTTTCATTTGTTTGTTTCTTCTGCTACTCTTAATTAGAAAAGAATCTGATAAAGACATCACAGTGTGTTTCAGTGCTTTTTCAAAGGCCTGTAAACAAAAAGACTGAAGCACTTTTTAAAACATAAATGAGTAAATCATACACAATCATCTGGGTTTCAGAATGAGAGAAACTCACTGTTTAATGATCACTTGGGTGGCAAAAAACCACACTGGCATCTCAAGCAACACTTGGTAAAAGATGGATGAATGAGATCTTTAGTTCTCAATTAATTTTCAAATCAGTAAAAATGTAATATCATCAGAATCCTACAGATGTTCAGTATCTTGTGGGACAGAAGCAGAGACATGAAACAGTCAGTAAAAGACACCTAACCTGCAGAATAAACAAATAGAACTAGCTTTTGGAGTAGAGACAAAAAGGAAAGCAAAAGCCTATTTAAGATTAAACCAGAGGTGCCATCCAAAGTTTACAGGCCTGTAAAAACACAGCTTGCCTCTCTTCTGGCTCATTTTCCTGGATTCTACCTTCTTACAAAAAGCTCTCTGAGGATACATGGTTCTCTCCCAATTCCCTTTCCTTTTTCCCAGTCACTCTATTTCCAGAACATGAAATGAACTGCTTGACACTTCCCTCTTCAGCACAGTCTCACAGATATATTTCTGTGTGTTTTCCTACCAACTTAAGTGACTTTGGGATTTTTACAGTATCACTGCTACAGTGGAGTCAGTGGCACATCCAGGCCATCTCTGACAGCTCCATGGAAGCACCCTAGGGAGAGCAATCTCCACCTGCCTCAGGAATAATGGGCATCCTGACACATCTGCACCTCTGCACACTCACAGGTCCCACTGGAATGAAGAGCCAGGGGCACTGGGATAGGCACTGAGGGACAGCTCTGCTGCATCCCACTGGTGCTTTAATGTCTGTTTGCCTCCTTGGCCCTTGAGTGCTCTGCAGCCTTTGGCATTTTGACATTGAAATTTTAGTCACGGAGGAAAAAAATCAGAAATTATTACATGCTCTTTCCTCAAAAGAAAAAAAAATCAAGAGGATGTCTGATGTGAGATCAAGTGAATTGGATGCTCAAACAACTGAATTTTTAATGAGAATTTTATATGCTACATAGGCTTCAGCTCTCGTCCCTCCCACTGCATCATCCCAGCAGGCCCCAGGCACGTGCTGAGGGCAGGGCCTGACTCCCCTGGGGTCAGGGGCCACCTCCCAGGCACAAATCCTGGGTACCAGTTTGTGGTACAGCTTTTGAACTCGACCTGCAGAGTGAGCCCGTGCTGCACTTAAACACAGCAATTTGTACCACCCTTGATTTCAAACCAGTTCAACCCTTGCTATAGAGATTCAGAATTAGAATTAGTTTTGCCCTATAAATTGCTCAGGTCAGTGTAATAGTCAATGCCAATTTGAATTTGAAGTAATCAAATATGGAATGGTGAAAACAAGACAAGGATACCCTGCTCCCAAAAGCCAAAGCTTTAACAGGGATGAAGGAGTAAAGAGGCTTCCCACGGCAGCTCAGTGGGAACTGAGCTGGGCAGGGCAGCAGCAGGCAGGGCAAGAAGCACCTTCAGATCTCTAATGACCACACACATCTGCAAATTGGAAACTCTGTCAAGATTTGCCCCTGAGTTTAAGCCATTCAAAGCAAAGAAAAATTGCCTTGAAATTGCTCATTTCAATCTATGATTATCAAATGACACTTTTAAGGCTACATCTACATAACACTGTAACTGATTTAATTGATTTCATGGAGATTTCATCCATATTCCAGAGGATGCTGGAGAGGATTGGACAAGAAAAAAGGACCATGAACAGCCATTTCCCCTTTACATTATCTACTCTCTACCAGCCTGTTTTTAAAATCAGTCATCTCTGTTCATATTTTCAGGAATAAATAAAAAAGAACCAATGGCACCTCCCAGCTGGCAAGGATGAAGTTTGTACTTTTGCATTTTAAGAGATCAGGAAGTTCAACAGAAAAGTCTGAGCCAAGGAGCTGAGCAGAACCTGTTGTGTTCCAGCTGGAGAATACCTGGGGACTAATCCAACTCAATCCACTACAGTGCACTACCAAACACTCACATTTTATGCTAAGTTTGACTTTGCTCTATCCAATTAATATCTATTCTACCCCATTAATAGCAACTTTAATAAGCATAATGTCTGCAGAGTATTCCCAAAGATTTCTCAGGTCTGGAGTTACAAATATTTCCCATTTGTTCAAAATTGGCAGAACTTACAAGTCTTTCTGCACACAATGTAAATGATGAGTTTGACAGACAAGGATAGAGTGATACAGGAAAACCAAGCTTCTGGTCAAAACATGGACGGGGGAATTTCTTCTACATGCCCTAGAAATATGCCAGACTGATTGTGACATTTGAAATCATTTTATATAAACCTGGAGTCTGGGGTTCGATTGTTACAAAATTCAGTTCAATACAAAAATCAGAACATTTTTTTATGGAAGTGCAGCAGTCAGTCATGTATTTTGATATGATTTATCAATATTTTCTAAAGCATTGTTGACAATATTAAAGTACGTAGAATTTCACAAAAAGTATGTCAGTAAGGAAAACTATTTTACTTTGAAAATTGTGATCTGCTTATTCTAACAGACAGAGGACTCAGCTTTTTGTGGAATTTTGAATGTATTGTTTTAAAAATAGAACTCACTCTCTTAGGTGTTCAAGACCTTGAAAGGTCAAGGCTTGCTATGCTGATAGAAGCAGTCCCTGGCCACAGGCACAGGCACTGCCATCCCTGCAGCTGGAGAGCTCCTGCCATGCACACCCACAGACAGGGAAGCACAGAAGTTTAAACCATCTCACACAGAGCTGGGGAGTTTGCAGTTTGCAGCACCTGCACTTGGTAGCCCCCCTGGAGCAGATGAAAGCAGGAAAGGCAACCTGAAAATAACCTTGCTATATTGCTACATGAGTGCCTTCAAAGGCTGTGTTGTGAATCCACACCCAATTTACTTCCCATCAGCTGTCCATGCAAATCCATGTGTGTCCATCCAGATACTTAGTGATGGAAATGCATAGTGTACCCTACAGTGCATTAACTTCTTGGTGTCGGAGCACTCCCAGAATTAACAACTGGTTTGCTCACTTATGGAAGCAATGCCAAGCTGATGAAGTGTTTGCCAACTTTGTGCTCTGTGTTCCATATCTAAGTGGGTCTCAGAGACAATTTGTGCACAGCATAGAACACAGAGGTTGTAATAACAGATCAATGCCCTTTCCTTAAAGTTGTGATCCAGCCCAGAACTTTAGGCAAGCTGTACAGACTAATCCCAGAACAGGTTTTTTTTGGTCTCTAAGAGATGTTTAAACATCTTGTGCTTCCTACTATTAATGGAGTTTTACATTAGTACCTCATTATATTTTTATGGAAAATAATAGCATCCAGCAAATTCCTGTGCAAATGTGATTTAGCAAGCATAAATATTTGTGCAATTCCCAAGTTTAAATTTTTTGTGAGGTCTGAAATTACTTCAGAAAGTCAGACTATAACAGAAAAGGTTTTATTCCTCTATCTGTTGTTCTAAAATAATAGACTGAATATCCTTTTGAAAATATTTGTATCTCTACCATACACATTATTTCAGGAAGATAAGCTGATAAATGTATAAGTCACTTTCCAGATGAAAGCAAAAGAACTTCTCATTTCCTCTATAAACAGTTGATCAAAACCCTACAGCAATACCAGCAACAGGAAGAATCTGTATCCCCATAGACACATTTTTCTTTGTACAATGTCGGCTGAAGACCTTTATAGATTGTCTTTGCACAGAAAATTCAAAGAGAACTCAGATATTTTTTACTAAATGAAAAAGAAATCTCAAGTAATCCTGTAACAAGAATGTGTGTTGGAGTGACTCACTGGTGAAATTAGGATGAAAAAAATAACCATTTTCTACAAGAACATTCTTGAACTCACAGGACAATAAGAACAGAATAAGGCAGCATTAAAAAAAAGTTACTGGTGGAGGTGGGGGAAAAAGTTGGCTTTGATAGAAAATCCAGGGGGCAAAAAATGAACAAGTTCCCTTTCTTTGACAGAAGTTAAAAGCACATCAATACTTCTAAACTCAATCCATACAAACACTGGGGGAGAGAAAGGTGTTCAGCTGCACAACAAAAGGAAAGGTCATTTACCGAGTTAAAGAAAATACCCTGCAAAATACTGACTTGAGAATACAGAATCATTGTTGGTTGGTTGTCTGTTGTCTAAGATGTAAACAAACACTTTACGATCAATAGACAGCTCTAAAGGATGAACAAACAGAAACAGGATTGGGTCCACATGTCACCTAAGGAAACACTAAAAGGATGAGGCTATACTTCTAGTTTTTGCTAATCTTGCATATAGAACATCATATTACATAAACTGCATTTTTTTTCCCACTTAATATGTTAATTTTTAGTAATTACATTAAATTCCTTAATTACTTTTTCTCCCACCACCAGCTTTTCTTATTCCACCATTCAGTAATCAGAAAAGCAGATCTCTGCTGGAAACTTCTTCTGTAACACCTCTGCTCCAGACACTTCCCATTTTCTTCCCCCTTTTGAAAACCACTGCCAGAGACCTTTTCCCCTCAGGCCAGCTGGACACTGAATCCTGAAACATGAAGATGCCTTGGGTTGTGTTATAGTCACTTCTGTGAATAGTCCAGTGTGTCTTTTCCTATCCTGGAGTGGCACAGCTTCAAAGTCCCCACCACAGGTGGGGTAAATCCACCTGGAATATCCTGACCCCACAGACAGCACCAGGGATGGACAGGAGATGGACAGGTGATGCTACAGACCCTCAAGGTACTGAAACACCTTGTTTGAACTATGACAAACATCTCTGACATTCCCCCTCCTCCGAAATGGACTCTAAAGCCACCAAATTCTCAGCCCAACTCATATAAAAGACACCCCAACAAACAGCATTCCCTGTCAGACCCCAGGGATGTTCTGCTCTCTTCTCGTGGGGTGTAACCCCTCTGTGCACATGAAATGCACCCCAGGAAGCTGCATGGATGAGCACAGCACACTCAAATGTCCTACAGACCCCTGAGCCCCAGCACCTGCTGAAAGGCAGGGCCCAAGCTGCCGAATTACCTGACAGTGAGCAAAACCCTTGCTTTGTGTCTGACTAGTTCCATTCACTCCCTTTGTGCACAGGAAGCAGCAACCTTTCATTAGCCTTTCCACATCCCCATCCATCAGTAAGTTCTAATTCCTAAAGAGAGGGTGTTATTAGAGCGTGGTGTTTGCTGTGATTGCTCCCCTCACAACGGAAGATGCAATCAGAGGAAGAATTTATGTCCTGTAATTCAATGAATGGATGTGTTCCGACAGCAATTTCTTTAGTAATTACTTGTGTAAAGCAAGTTTTTCTGTAATTGAAATTCTACAGTGTAGAGTTATTTATTAAAATACATTATTTATAATGGCATTTTCCATCTTCATTTCATTACTTTCTTTCAATACAATGCTTTCATAATCACATTTCAATTTTTTTTATTGGTCTGCAGATACTGAAAGTTTTAGGGCAACTTACAAGCATTCAAACAGAAGAGCATGCTGTAAACAGAATAAAACCAGAGAAGAGGACAAAGCAGGGCTCTTACTAAAAGAAACGGAGACATAACTTTTTATCACTCTAGAGGTAAAAGATTTCTAAATGTAAAACAATGAAATAGTCTCTAATTCTTCTCTGCTTTATAAATTCATTCTGCTGTAAAGAACACTTGAACATTCCTAAATAGCATTCTTGCCCTCTGACAATTATTCCCAAGGGAATAGGAAAAAGAAAATGTCTTTGGAGAAAAAAATAAAAGGAGGTCCTGAAGGACCCAGAAAACACTGAAAACATCATCTTTGTTATTCACCTAAGCACTTTTCCTGAGCAATTAATCTTCCTAGCTATTAAAAAGTCTTATAATAAAATGACTTCAAATAGGTCTGTAGGGGATATTTTCCCACAGGAAGCCTACAGATTAAGCTGCTGATCAATCTCTTACTAAAAAACCAAAATTTTAAAAATTAAGTTAAACTTAAACCCCAGGTAGAAACAGATACAAGTTCTCTAGGAGCAGCACATGATCAAAGAACCACTTGTGACAGTGCCTGTCCAGCTGCAGCCTCTGGGTGCCCTCTGCCAGGATCCCTCCAGGTACCAGGAAACCTCCAGCAAGGAGTGCTGGCTACTGGGAGGGAAAAGTCAGGGGAG
Source organism: Chloebia gouldiae (assembly GCA_003676055.1). NCBI lineage: Eukaryota > Metazoa > Chordata > Aves > Passeriformes > Passeridae > Chloebia > Chloebia gouldiae. The sequence goes on from QUSF01000022.1 coordinate 6,736,526, forward strand.
AGACAAGAGAAGGAAGACAAAATTAGGAGATGAGTCTCCTAAAGCTGTGTTTTGCATGGCACAGAAGGGGAAGACACCACATTTCAAGGGAGGGCTCCAAGAAAGCTGGAGAGGGACTTTTGACAAGAGCTTATAATGACAGGACAAAGGTAATGGCTTTTAATTGAAAGAAGTTAGGTTTAGACTGGATGTCAGGAAGAAATTCTCAGCTGTGGGGGTGGGGAGGCCCTGGCACAGGTTGCTCAGAGAAGCTGTGGATGTCCCATCCCTGGAAATACACAAGATCAGGATGGATGGAGCTTTGAGCAAACTGTGATAGTGAAGCTATCCCAGCCCAAGGCAGGGGGTGGAACTGGATAGTTTTTAAAGTCTGTTCTAACCCAGGCCATTCTATAATTCCCTGGGGAGGGCAGAAAGGAAACAGAGGTGCACCAGTGTGGAACCACTGTGCAGCAATGCTAAACCCTTGTTGCTGGCATTGTTTGCATCACAAATGCAAAGCAATGGCTCGACAGCAGCTGATGAGGAGAGAAGTAATTCCACCCCTGGAGCCCGGTACAATGGGGTCCCACACTCCCTCAGCCTGGAGCCTCACAGCTCTCCTGCAGGCTCTCTGCCCTCATCCATCAAATCCCACAAAAGGCTGTCAGAGGTCCATGCCTAAGGAGAGAGAGTTTGATTTTAGTGAGAGTAGACAACTGAGTTTAGGAATGAATAATGTTATGCTTGTAATAAGAAAAGAGCATTTCAAAGGTTATGTTTTCTGCTGTTTCTGCCATTGTAGGTCAGCTGAAAAGATTGCTCAGAGCTGCTGAAACCAGAGAGCATTGCTAGGATTTTGTGCAAAGTCTCTGTGACTTATGGCTGGAGCTGTGAGACATTAAGTATTTAACAGACTCCGTTTATCTTTCCTGCAAAATAGTTAGAAGACATCTTTCAAGTACCACTTATGAAAACAGGAACATATATATTTGATAGTGACTTTTTGTTATCAGTTTTATTTTTCTTTGTATCAAATCCTGACAACTGTGAAAAAGACTTGGCTAAAATATATCATCTGCTATCCAGAAAGAAAACCTTTCTCCACTTTCAATTGTAAATTACTTTCATAATTGCAACTGAGTTTCTCATTTTTTCTGGAACATGACTTGCCCTGTGAAAATCAATACCTCATTATCCAAGCCATAAGGTGAAGCAATTTCAGACCAGACTTCACAGCCAGTGTGTCCTCCCTGCTTGTCTGGAGTCATTTGAACACTGTGAACCTTGATTCAGTGGGAATTTTACCAATTGACTTAATGTAGAGTTATTTAATAACACGGTGTGTTTCATTCAGGGGGACATAAATAACCCAAACTATCTATAATGAAAAGATCCTATTCTGTTGGCTTGTGTCACATTTACAGGGATTTTTTGCTTCTTTACAATAACTGCTGGGATAAGTTATTGCATAAATTATTTCAAAGCAAAAATTAGTCTAAGCTACATCCTCATCACCTGAAATAAAACTTTACTTGGAAGGTGGTTCTAGAATATGGACTAGTGGCAGATGTATTTTGCTCCCTTCCAAATCATTTCAAACTCAACAGTTTCCTTAGAGGTAACCAGAAGATCTGGAAAGCCAGCCCTTCCTCCCCATTTTACTTAATTTTTTACCTTGTGGACACAGAACAGAGACAGACAAATACAGACAAGGGAACTGAAGGCAATCCTGTCTTCTATTGGCACAGACTTGGGTCCCTTCCCTTCAGCTCTCCAACAACCACACAGTTGAATTTAGTGCCATGATTAATTATGCTAACAAATGGACCTGAATTCCCAGATACTGAGCCACTGAGTTTAAGTTATTTAATTTCAATTTCATGAACCCCTTTTTATTTTAGACTCTTGGCACAGGCTTCTGCCACACACTTGGACAGCTTCAAGCAAGCTGGTCATCTTGGTTCCTTTTGAAGTCCATCAGCAAGAGCCTGTACTTACCTCAGCTGTTTTAGATGTCAGTTTTCAGATGAGATGAAAGGAGACCTGCCCATGATATCTAAAGGGAAGGAAGATGCTGAGATTAAATGTAGATACCTACACTTAAAGGTAGAAGAGTCTCACCCAAATCTCACTTTTCCTCAAAGGACTGAAGCCCATAGCAAAAGGCTCATCCTCCGAGGTGATTAGAGCCCAGACTTGCTCAGTGTATGTTAATCCTGAAATGTTGAGACTCCTGGCTGGGCACCTGGCAGTTGCTACAACCCTTACAGACAAACTCACACATTCAGCTGCTAAAACTCCCAGCTCAAACTGCAAATAGTTTCATTTTACTAAATGTTTACTCTGAGCTTTTGTCACATACATTTTTTTCTAAATACATTTTGGTTTAGTGTAGCATCAATTTACAGCAGGCACCTGAAATTATGGCAAAGGTTTTTGTACTGAGATCATGTGTAAATATCAATAAAAATTAATTTCCTTTGGCAGAGGATATGATCCAGGCACTGCAATCACCTGATCACAGTTAGACTTGATCCACTTAGATTTATCTATTTACCCCCCTTGTCTGTACAGCCTCCATTAATATTTTTAGAACAGCAAAAATGGAAAGAAACATAAGCTCAGGTATGACATGATTACTCCTATTTGCTCAGAGAATACACATTTTCTCTTTACAATGGGATTTCCAAGAGCCTTTTAGTAGACATTGGCTCTTCATGCAGCATAAAGTATAGGACAAATTACACAGTTTAGTGTAGGATGTACAAACAATCCTGCAGCCCACATTTTCCTAGTGAACAGACATCCAGGAGAGGGCTTGAGGAAGCCTAGCTCTTATCCTTCTGAATATTTTTTTCCCAAAGAATCACCTCCATTTTCTGCTTTTTGGTATTTTTCTATTGAGGCAACATGCTCAAAAGCCAACACTATGAACAAAAGTTTGACTATGAGTGCATGTTTAAAGAAAGGGAGGAAAAAAAACAGAAACCAAACCAAACCAAAAAATTCCTGCCATTGTGAAGCACTGCAAATATAGGGCCCCACAGGGCACTAAGGGCAAGAGCTGACTACAACAGACAAAATGGGCAACAAAAAAAACCAGTGCTGACAAACTGCACAGAAGAACCAGAAGTGACAATACTGTCTTCACTTAGGAAGGAAGGAAAAGCAGGAAATAAAAGAAGGATTAGTGAATAATCTTGGGACTTCCCTTATAAGGAATATGATAAAATGTTTCAGATAACCATCAAATTCAAATGGGGGAATTTGACCTATTATGACCATTTTCGGCAAGGAGATAAAATCAGCGCTAAGTGGGGAGAGATGGCAACTGAGTGCAGTGTATTCAGCCATTTCACCATGAAAACCTCTGTTCAGCTTGACTATATCTGACAGGTGTGTTTCCCATACTTGAGGACTTCTGTAAAATTAGCTTGAACTCAATAGCTCACCAATAGTGATCTTTACCTGTGTGTCAGCAAAATTATTGTCCATTGGATACCTCCTTGTAGCTTTAAAGGCAGAGGGCAATCATAAAGTACCCTTATTGCACCCAAAAGGGCCTTCATATTTCTGGACTGTCAAACTAACACCTTTCTAGAACTCAAAAATATTTCACAAGACACCCCTAAGCAACTCTTTCTGGAAAGGGAAGTTGAAAAACTAGGACTACGTTTTACTATGCTTATCCTGTGACTCCCTTGTTTGTTTAGAGCTCCTTCAAAGCCCACCCCTCAAAGCCCCATTCCTCTCCAGACAGGATACTGAAAGTGGAAAATTGGTATTTTCAGTATGCTTACCCCATCTAGGGAAGTAACGATGTGCAATTAAGACAGGAAATTGAGTTATCACAAGATATGTACTCTAAATTGCTTGAGAAGGTTAAAAGGGTAGCTAAAGAGAAAATATCATAAAAATATTTCCTACTTCAACAAAATCTGTAACACAAAGTTTCTGCAAGTTGAAAGATGTCATTCAAGGGCATTAAAGAACTAATGTGATTAATTGATGCCATTAAGCAAATTCTAATAGTTCACAGAGCAGTGATAACACCTGTACATACTGCCATGCTTAGCAGACAGGGTCAACCAACCTCACACAAACCAAACCTGGGGTTACTGATAGTTCATTCTTTAATCCTCAAGTCTATTACAAAAATTTTAATTAGCATCCATCATTTGCTGGACATTCCTGAGAATATCTGACCGTATCTGGGATGATTTTTTAACTCTGGAATTTACTTCAAACCCTTGTTTTCCTAAGTATCAAACCTCAAATTTCCCCAAAACTGTGAAAACATAAAGGAAATTTAATCAAAAGCATAGCAGCTTCAGCCCTTCTGAAAACCTTACTAATTTTCTTTATGTCAGGTTTTTCTGCTGTTAAATTGCTTCCCTGTGGATGGAACAGGAAGATAGCTTAAACCAAGCAGATGTTTCGGTTAAGAGCTAATCTGCAAACAAAAATCAGTATCGTGATGGACTACACAGTTGATGCTTCCTCCAAGTGTAGAAGAATCTAATTTAAAGACTTCTCTTGATTCCTTTCTTCTATTTGTTTTACAGGAACAGTTGAGGAAGAAAGGAGGAATTGGAATGGAAGGGATGAGTAAATTCACTAGCTGTCCACAAAGAAAATAAATTAAAATAAATCCAGAGAAAGAGACGCAGATTTCTTCAAAAAGGTAGAAAGGTAAATATCCTGTAATTTACTTTTTTGGCCTTAAACTGATAAGTCTTCACAATTCAGTTCTGGGCCAGCTTCCTCTCACATTTTTAAGAATATTGGACCTGTACTACCCTGTAGAGAGTGAACTGTTCTTGACATGTTTGGAGCCAGTAACCTTTTACCATGTGACATGAACTTAAAGATAACCCTCTCTCTTAATATTGATAACGAAGTGTTCTTTATAATTAAAAAAAGATATTATCTAAACCTTTCCAAATTTGAACTGTCTTCTCATTTTGGTGTAGAGGGCCTGCCTCCAACATATGAACATTTCTGCACGAACTCTCGCTATCACTTTCAACACTGACCATATCCAGCCACTTCCCTTTTCTGGGTGCCTCCTGGAAAGGGCTCAACACAGGAAGCTTCCTGTGCCTACCCAGAACTCTACCAGCGACTAGGAAGAAAATTAACTCTGTCCCAGTCGGAACCAGGACACATTTCTCTCCAATTCACTACTCAGACACACACATCCTCTGTTAGAGCAGCAGGACTGCACTTTGGTCCACTTTGGTCCAGCAACTCACAAGGTCTTCTTATCTAATATTACTCTGATCAGCTTAATCTTTTTATTATGTAGCAAGAAAAATGAACCAGTGTGCCATGGTATTATTAAACAAAACAATTGAAACTTTACGTGTTCAAGGCCCTTGAACAACCTCAGGTTATAACCAGCATAACTCTGAGAGGAGGGACTCCTGTGAAGAGGTGAAGAAAACTCACTGATATTCCCAGGTCCATTTTAGTCTCTGCAGGTTATTCTGCTTCTGGAGCTATTTGAGTTCTGAAAGCCTGTGTAGCACCTATCTGGAGATGCACAAATACTGACAATTGAACAATTGAAGGGGGAGGAGAATTAGGTCAAAATGTTATTTTCTTTTGTAACTGAAAGATTCCTTTTCAGGCAGACCTTGAAGCAATTAAAAAAAAAAAAAAAGGAAAAAAGGAGAATGACCATGCCATTTGACTTGAAGGCAAAGCTATAGCTGTGGCTTATACCACTTGTATCTGGAAAATGTGAATTTATCAAGGAATGTAACTTGCGTCTATATTTAGGAACAGATTAGAATGACAATGAATACAGTCTCCAGTTATCATCTGTAACATGTCACATATAAAATGAAATCCAGATTTTTCACAAAGATCATGGAATATTATCTGTCACTATTTACTTTGTTAAGGGGAAAAAATCAACACAAAAACAAAGAAACAAAGCAAAAAAACCCAACCAAACTAAATAAAAACCCAGAAAACAACAAAAAAAAATCAATAAACTTTTAGTAATACTTTAGGATTTATTGGTACCAAGAATCACAACAACGAAAAAAAAAAGCTACTTCTGTTGTCACTGCCACTGTTTTTTCTTGTGCAACCTAGAAAATAATTCCCGAGTTGAACCACTCAAAGGTAATCCTGTTCAGTTTCAGAGTCTAAATTTGCACCTTCATTTTCTCTAACAAAGGATGAAATTGCTTTCTTCTGCACATTTCTAGCTGTCATCAAGATGAAAGTTCCCTATACAGCACAGTTTTTATCATTATGTTTTCTCAGCACACTGAGCATCTCTGTTTCAGTTTGCCCAATTGTTTATTGCTGAGCAAATCCCAGCACTGCACACGCTGTAAATCTGAAATACAATAGGTCTTAGAGCAAGCCTCTCCCTATTCTCAGTGCTGCCCTAGAAGATGTATGAGAAAAAAGGTCACACATAAATGTTCACACACAGCAAATTTCAGGCCATAACTCAGATTCATTCCAACCACTAAATGTGTCTCACTGAACAACAACTCAAAGTGAAATTACCTGACAGAGAACATGTGTCCTCCCAAAACATGAGCTCTTACCACAGATTACATATTTCAGCTGCCAACCCCCTGGATAGGGAATATTTCATGTATTTATTAGAGCACACAGTTTCTGAGAATTCATGGCTTTATATCTCTTCTTTAGAAAATAATAATGTTGAATTTCAAGTCATGGCCAAGTTGTCTGAGGAGTGGGCACAAGGCAATTTGTACTCAGCAGTGGGGGCTGCATTGGCTGAGAGCACTGACCACTATAAGCTGTTGGCCTTCCTCTGATAATATGGAATAATATGTGAAGACTGAGGTTTATCCAATGCTTAGAAGGAAGGTGGAAAAAGAAGCAAAACATTACTATTTTCAGTTCAGTGCCACTAGATCCACACCCTTCCTGAAGGCCCCTGAAATGTCCATGTGTTCTGACTCTCTGTATAATTCAGTCCCACCTATTAACTGATGCAAGAACATAAAAGTTAGTACAGACTCAAATAACATATTGCTCACTGTGTGCTGCATTTTCCTTCATATTCTCACTGTAGAGCTGTAGACACACAGGTTTGCTCTGAATGGGGTGAAGTACTTGATTAATTTCAGTAGTGAAAAAATGATTTCTGCCCGAGTCACCAGCACCCAGAACACACCTGCTGACAGGATTTACCATTTCTTACATTTCAACAGTTTTCAAATGAAGTCCATGGTTCCAATTTCAGAATTATTTTACAAAACATTTCAAATATGACACTTCTGTTGAGTGGAATTTTCCTCTATTTTTGTTCCACTGAAAGTCCCAAAACAGAGTGCAGAGTGGTGTGTATTCTCAGCAAACTGCTGGCAGAATTAATGCCAATCCTTCATTCTGTCTGCCATAGCCATGAATAAATTATCAGTCTTCATAATTATGCAAATCTATTACAGTTCATTAGCTTATTTTGAGAACACTATTAATAATAAAAAGTTTCATAAAAAATAAATAGAAATAAAATCTATTAGACACTGGTTAAAAATTTGGATACAGAGTCCAGTGAGACATAGCTTCTGCTCCATATCTAAATTCCCATTGATGCTGAGAGTATTTAATATTAATAATCCTGAGCAAGTATGGAAAAGAAATCAGGTAAGCATGATTAGGTTTAAGGAAGTTTTAAAACTCTGGTGAATTAGATGCAGAAATTGGTAGTTGATTACTTTCAGTTAGTTGGTAATTTATTCATGTTTAGTTTGCAATTTTGCAACCCCATCTTTCTTCATTAGGTTTCTGTCAAGGGTATATTCTGTCAGCAGAGCACAGGTTTCTGTATGTCACAGGAAGTTAAAAACTGTAAACCAATGTGAGTCAAGGATCATGCATTTAAATAACAAATTTTACATTTTGGTGGCTTTGGTTTGGGGCTGCAAAAGTTGTCTCTAATAATCTTAATGGGACTTCTTTGATCAAGTGTTCCAAAAGGTCACTGTATCAGTCAGCTAACACCGCTGCCAGAAGTAATTGCAGGTAAATTTTATTGTCAGCCAACTGTCAAGAAGGGCATAATGTCAAGTTAACTGAAATTTACACTGTAAATATAACCACTGTGATTAAGTAATATATTCCAAGATTTCACAGTTTTCTGAGAATGTCTTGGAGCAGCACTTAGAGTTAGCATGAAAGTGTGGTGCTAGACTTCTACTCAGAAAAATCAATCTTTTTTCATCTTTATGTATTTGGAGGAGAATATAGGTGGATGTAGAAATCTAATGTGAAACAGTGCCCATATAAAATGTGACATCTGCTTTTTTTGTATCCTTATTTCCCAGCTATTAGTTTCTAAACTAAAGTATTTGACTTTTGATATGAATTCAGATATTTAACCTTTGATATATGTTGGGATAGTCCTAACAATTAACCCCATTGGAGGTTGAGATGTTATCCTCTCCCATGCTTTCTACACAGAGTATGAAAGAGCTTCTGAATGAAAACCATGACTCCCCTTCCTTGACTTACAGTACTCCAGCACAGCACAGACACCAGAGCCTGGGGAGGGTGTGTCAGTATTAAACACACAAAAAGATCAGTTTGGTTTGACTCACCCTTCAATATGCCACTGCTTTCAGCCTACACACTTCAAGCAGAGCTACATCAGGCCCCTCTTTTATAGGTGCATGAATTACATTTCTGATGAGCTAAGCAATAACAGTGGTTTGGAGGGATGCAGGGGCACGTTTCAACTTATAAATTTATGCACAACTGTTATTCCATCTGGGAGTCCCACAAATGAATGGCAAAACAGGGCAGGAATATAAACATATTCTATTTGAAAAGGCAACACCTTGGCATAAGCTGGGTTCTTTTAAACATAGAAAACAATTTACCATATTACTCGTACACCTTTTATGTGTCTTTTATACTCAACTTTCCATCAGCCATGCAGCATGTTTCAGAAACTCACATCAAGTCACAAGGTTCCTCAAAAAGTTCATTGCAGCTAAACATAATTTATATCCTTCAGAAAAACTGAAGTAAGTAACTTTCTTTTATGCTAATGTCAACCAACCGCTCAAATATAAAACATTAACAATATCAAAACAACCAAGCAACTCACACCAAGTATAGGCTGGTATGACAGCTGCTGCAATGAATAAATGAGCTGGCTTTCTGCTAAATGCCTTAGGGATTTTCATGTGCAGTTTAAACATTGCAGGTTTGGGGGTTGCTGCACAATTCCATGCTCAGCTAGATATGATCAGAAGTTTAGTCAGTGGTGTTTCAAAATCTCTGCAAAGAAATCCATTACTTGTCACCTGCAGAGGCTCCTTTCTTTCTTACTGCTGGTCAGAGGTGGCTCTTTGTTCTGTATGGCCTGTGACAGGTTACAGCACTGCAGAGGGCTCCCCTCATACTCACAGACTTGCAGTGACTTTAGTATTTAATACTTCAGTAGTTCTGTATTGCATTCAGAAAGTGAGAAAATCTATTTTAATGTCAACCACTCATCTGAAGGTCTCTTTTTATTTTTGCTATTTTCTCTAGAAAAACTTTCTGTTGAAACTTGAAAACTTTGTTTCCTTCCTAACACAATTTCTATGGCCTTTTATTTGACCCTAGCACTCTCCCTCATCCATGCTTGATTTTTAAAGACAAATTGTGACTTGAGCAGCTCAGAATTCAGTCACACAGCTCAACTGGAGAACATAGTAGAATTATAAGAATATCTCATCTCCCTTTCCATTTGCAAACTGCCTGTCATAGAGTGAATCAGCAAGACTTGACAGCTCTCATCATAGTTTCTTTTCTACTACAAGATTCTGTTCCAAAAACTCTTCATCACATTGAATGAGATACACAGCTTGCCTAAACTGACAACCAGGCAGTCTAGTGTTCAGGCAGACAACTCATCTTGAACTCCATCTGGCAATGTACAGATCCAAACAGTGCATCATGCAACCACACCGTGAGACCAGTGCTGCCTTCAGGTGCAAGGACACTGCTCCTGCCTTATGCCATTGACTCACAGACATTTCAGGTTCTCTTTAGCCAAACATTTCCAAATGAACACACCAAACTTGCACTCTTGTTCTTCCAACATTATTTGGCATTTTATGAAATCTCCAAGACCACTTAAAGATGGCTTCAAGCTTCAAAACTTTATTTTCTTGCTTTTGATCAATAATACCACTAAAATTATGCCAAGCCAAGCAGTGTTAACTCAAAATTATATGTTTTTTTCTGGCCCTATTGTATATTTTCCTATTTGTTATGCAGTCAATCACTTATCTACATAGATCTCCATGAATACAAAACCACTACCAGAAGTTTCTGCTGTACCTGTTCATTTAGCTCCTTCTTGTGGCTTTTCTTTCTGTTGTCAAGAGTTGCTAACATGTCACCCAAACATGCACCAATACCCCTTTCAAATGAGTATTTGTAATGTCCCACTTGGCTTAGAATATTCTGCAACATCTCAGATCATCTTCACATGATGGCCAAGCTCCTGTCTCACCTGCACAGCACCGAGGGAGGCAAATGGAGTGATAACTGTGTCTCTGGGAACACCCATTCCCTGAGGATACAGGGAAACCCAGCCTCAGAGGAGCTGGGTTGCTTGGGAACAGAGCATGTGAAGACGATTTACCCATCACAAAAGAGATTGCAGCAAACCTGACAGGAAAGTCATGAAAATCTCAAACTACAGGGACAAGACAGTGCAAATATCAAGATGAGTAACTGTTGCACTTGTAAGACAAATAGATGAAAATTAGCTTTCCGTGATAAACTGTGGAAAAAGGAAGAAATAGTTACTAAGAAGGCTGAGAGTACACTGTATATGAGCATCTACCATTTTACCAAGCAAAACATCATAATTAGATTTCTCACAGGAGAACAGCAGTAAACCTTTTATGTTGGAGCACCTGGCCTAATTTATTGTTGACATTTTAAACCCTAATGCATTTTTACATACAAGCACAGATGGTGCTCAGTGCTATTCCATAAACTTTCTCCCCATGGCCCTAACTAAGAACCAGCTATGCTTCATTCAACTCACAGATCCAGAATAAAGTTCAGGAAGTTTGCATGTGCTCGGGCATGATAGGGATGAGAAAAACACCTGGAAAATAATGGAAGCATGAGACAAATACGAAAGTTTTCTGGTCTTAGCAGACCCAGTGTTCTATGTCAGAAGCACTATTAAAGCTGCTGGTGGGTGTTAGCTGGGTAATTGCTGGCTGCAGTTCTGCCATGAGTGAGGGTCGGGGTGTTGTTGTGTTGTTGAGGAATACAGTGGATAGTGCAAGGTTAATGTCCCATTTGGGCTGAAATCTGTACAGCTATCAGGCAGCACAAGCGCTTTCAGCAAGAGCAGCAAGAAGAAAAAAGCTGCACTTCCTCTAAACCCAGTACCCTATCCCAGTGAATTCCTATGCACTTTGCAGACCAGAGGTTTTGAAGACAGGCAGACACCTATAACTTTTAACTGAAACTCCCTATATACTCATATACCTATATACTGCTGAGCTCACTAAACTAAGCACAAGCTTGCAAGACAAACGTTGGCTCCAAGCATAAGGATAGGCTGAAGTTTGCTAGTTCCAAATTAGCATTTTTTCCTGACACTGCCCAAATTCCACCTGCTGCAAAGTAACTTGTGGAGTAAACGACAGGAGTCAGAGCACCAGCAAAGTCAGGCCATCCCACCCTCACTTTTTAATGGCAGTAGTGTACTTTATAATGGAAGAGTTTGGTTGGTGTTGTTATTTCTAGATGGCTTACTAGATAATATGGCCACTGTGCACCCAGAAGGGTCTGCAAAAATGCAAAGTGATCTGCTCTTACAAATCTAAATTCTTTGAATCAGAGCTGTCTCACATGGAAAGCAATACAGCAGAGGCAGGAGCTCATAGTCCAACCTTCACAGTGTCAATAGCCTAAAGCAGTTGGGGAAGACATTGATTAGCTTCATGGCATGTATTTCAACACAACTTTGCAGAGAAATTTTTCCTGTAATCCATGCTTCTGCTTCAGCTCTACCTCGGGTGGCTGTCCCTCACTCCCTGAGCTCTGTGCCCCACCCAGGCACACCCAGAGAGCCATATCAACTGGTGACACTTTCCCTCCATAGCACAGCTAGACCCGTCCTCCTGACCTTTGCAGGTTTTATTTTCAGTGTTTTTCTATGGCCATCTGTGTCCCTTTCTTTGAGGGATACATTTCCACTGAATTCCAAGTTGCCTTTCACTGGGTGTCTAGATTGTTAAACTTTGTAGTCACACACACACAGCCTTCGAATACAACTCAGTTCTTTTTCATCCTCATTACCCACAGACCCCAGAACGAGCCTCAGCAACTCGGCTGCACAGCACTGTGCACAATTGCTCCCACTTTGGAGCCACTAGAGTGCACCACAGCTCGTTCCCAGCAGCTCTCTCCCCCAAGGATTTCAGAAGTGAGTACCTGACTGGATAAGACTTCTAACAGAGGCAGTTTATGGCAATGCCCTATCTGTGTGGGACATTGTTCTTTTCCTTGTGCCTCCACCAGGCTCAGAAGATCTTTTGGAGGCTTTTGAGCTCCATTGAGCAAGACCCTGAGGAACCAGACCTCATTTTAAAGCTAGGACTGCTCTGCTTTAAGCAGGGGCTGGACTTGATAACCTCCAGAGACTCAAACCAATGTGATTCTGCATAACAAGCAAATCCTCTTTAGATGGAAGAGGAGGGGCCAAGAATCCACTTTAAATGAGATGAGAGCTAACAGTGTGCTGCAGAGAGAGGAATGTCTGCCCGGCAGCACACACAGTGTATGGTGGCAGATTCCACTTCCACCCCTGACAAGAAGACAGACAGGACTGTGCTGTGCTTCTGGCACAAACTGCCTGACCTCCACAGCCCAACAGCTCAGCCAGCCCAGCTCCAAGGGCTTTCAGAGACCACCAAAGAAAACATAGCTTAAGCAAATGGATTTTCAGTGTTATTTTTCTTTTCAATTTACTGGCAGCTAAGAAATTTTAAAAAAATTAAACACAAGTATCACTAGAAAGACTAACTAGCTTAACTATTTGACAGCTACCTGTGAAAAATAAATGTCTTCATGAACACAGCCAGCCTTCAAGACTGGATAGGAAGAGGTGTTACCTATGATTGCCCATGGTGCAACAAACCCCTAAGAAACCTTATTTAAAACCTTTGATCAATTCAGTTTCCTTAATAGCAGTACAGAGACTCATCAGATTGCCTTTCTCAACAACAGGATTTGACTTTTCTTAAGGGTGAGGCTGAAGACTTTCAAAATTCACTACCTCTCTCATTTCTCCTCTGGCAATTAACAGCTAGTGGTTATACACTATTCACTTGGTGCCACCATTTTCAGAGTCTAACATTATCTAGCAGCAGGAATGAGGTCAGGAAACTAGTTCAGATACATTACTTTCTAGTCTTTTCTTGATCCTTAAAACTTACCGATGCCAATTAGCAAAGTACTAATGAACCTCTACCTCTATTGAATGGCTGCTGCAATTCAATTGTAAAACAAGCCACTTCCAATCCTAACTCTCTAAGAAAATGTGAATTGGGTCATGATATGCATTCTAGTAAATGAGGAGTATTTAGTGTAGATTCTTGCAGAGTGCTCAGGTGGGTCACAAACAGATAATTGCATTGACACTTCTTTGCAGCCAATCTTTAAAGCATTGATGCTCTGGTTGATAACCCAGTTACTGCACACACGGCTCGTGGCAGCGAGTGCTCCACGTCTCATTGCACACCACAGCTCTGCACACTGCCAAGGGACTGCCAGCAGCTTTGGGTGACTGCAGTCTCTTCATTTGGTGCTGCTGAAGTCCAAAATCAAACTGCAGGTGAGATTTGCAGCAGTACTGGTACCTATTTCCATGGAGTCTTGGTACCCTTGTGGTTGAAAGCCACCTCTGGAAGTCATCCAGCCTAACCCTTAGACAGAAGCAAAGCCAGGGGCAAAGCTTAGTCTGGTTGCTCATGACCTTGCCATTCAAATTCCCAATACCTGCAGCATTCCCACCTTCCTGGTTTCAGCATTTAACTCTGGACATTTCTCTTTGCTTAGGTAGGTAAAACCCATATAAGTTGCTCTGAATTTTGGGAGGTATTCTGTGTTTCTTTTTCTTTTTTTTTTAATTATTTTCCAGTATTTCTGCAGTATTTACATCTTTCACATCAAATGAAATGGTCAGAGTCACAAGCCAGTATTACTAAGCTCATGAAACTAATTTTCTGACAGCACTTTTCCAGTCAAGCAATGGGGAAATCTACCCTGCCCCTGTGGACTGACTTTCCAAATATGCTCAGTAAACATCCCCAAAAGTTCCATATGACTGAATCCAATGAGCAGGACCAGATAGATCCCCCTCTGCATAATTTCTTAACAATTCCAGCTCAGATAATATAAATCAACTTTTTTAAAGTGCTATAATCTATTCATGTGAAATTGTATTTTCTCAAAATATGTCACACCGGGGAACAACCTTCCATTTTTAAACTCTTCACAAATAAAGGAAAATCTTCATTCCCATTTTGAAAGTCTTTTGTAATAACTAATAAACTTAAAAATTGCCTTGCTGCTTTTCAGGATTATACTTTAGAAAGATTAATGACTTACTGTAGGAGAGATTTTTCTAAACTCTATATTTGATTATAAAGTAGAAAAGATAATTTGCTGAATAAGCAACATCTGAGCTTCTTTAAATACAGTGACAGAGCAGGAATTGTGATCACACTCTTGAAAGTTGGGCTCTTTTTCATCATCTGTCACGGACTATGACTTCAGGAAGTAATAATCTGTTTTAATATTTTTATTTTAATAAACAAAAAGTAGAATAATACTTTTCAACATATATACTTGTTTTGAACATATGTGAGATATTTGCATGGCACTCAGATTGTAGAAATCTGTTTTATATGAATAATAAAACTTTACAGAAGATGACATTAGGAGAGACAACTAGGAAAATTCAAGCAATCAAAAGACATTTACATATTTAATCATAATATGCATTTTACACAGCCTCTGAAACAAAAGCCAGTGTTTCCTTTTCACCAAGACAGAGATTTGTTCACGCGTTATTGAAATGCACTTCTCTGCCTGGAGTGCACAGGGATGACCCTGCTAACACTGAAGAGCTGAACTCTCTTTCAACCTGATCATAATTTAACTAGGGCTATTAAAGATGTAGCACATTTGGTGGAGAACTAAGAGTGCTGTCCCTTTGCTGGAGTCACAAAACAGGGACTTTGCCTCCCACTTTTTTCATTGATGTGTCAATTTATAAATTGCTGTAAAAAACAAGAAACAATAACCATGAAACTCGAAAAGGTTTAGCAGACACTGATAGTGAGAGGTTACAGACAATGTGCTGCACAGTTTCAAATAAATTCATTAGGTACATGCAAGAGTCTTGGTGCCAGTTTTGGGCATCCAAACAAAGTTTTGAAACTAAGGACTCCCCTAAAGATCATTAAAGGTTTAAAACAGGAATCTGTAAAAGTACAGATAGAATTCACCCAGATTAGAAAAGGACAAGCACCATAGATCTAGGGCTGTCATCAGTTATCTTTATACTTCACAATTCAAAAAGTCCATTTATATGGTTACACTTAAATATTTTCCAAAATGGGCCATAACAGAAGTTTGTAGCAACAACACAGAATCATACTAGACAGAAAAATATGTTCATTTTTTAAGCATCAGACTCAAGTGGCTTTATGATCTAAAGAATATTTAAAGGATGATACTTGTCTATTCAGCCTGAAGCATGAAGTACCTTTTTCATTAAATATTTCCCTCATTCTCTGATATATAATCAAATTTTATTTAATAAAGAACTAACTCAAATCCCAAACTTATGAATCTTTGACATCTTGAAATATTTGCCAAAAGATTATTCTTTCCTTTCAAATTCTCTAGGCTTTAAATTAAAAAGAAATTCTGTAGCCTGGTGATATAATGGCAAGAAATTGTAGCATATTTACCTCTCTAAGTGAAACTTCAAAAATTAGAAAGCACAAAGTGTGCTGAAAGGTCAGAACAAGCAACTGCCATCTTCTTTCCCTTAATATTCACTGTGGTTATTCCTCCTCCAGTTACAGAGTTATTTGTGGCCATAAAAACGACCCCCAAGCCCCTTTTTAATTGATCTGTGTCTGTTTCTGGTTGCATGGCCTAGGTCAGCAATGGCCAGGGCTTTCCCAGTGGCATGGGCGTATTTCCAGTTAGCTTCCCTTCTGCTCCTTTGGGTGATGGTCACAGTGTAAGAAAATGGACACCAGGACATGGAAGACTCTGTCTGGGAGTCTTTGTGTTAAAGAATTCTTATTTGATCTTTATCAATTTGGGTTTTTTTAATCTTAATGTACAACGTATTTCATTCTAACTTTTCTTGGCTCTAAAGAGTTTATCCCAAAAGGTCATGTTGGCCTCCAACCTCATGGGCAATATTTTTTAAAAGACCATACCAGATCCTGTTCACCATCCAAAACTTTCTTTGGGATCCAATATAGGACTGCAGGGACAACTTCTCAAAATCCCCATAATTTAGGATACAGAGCAATTAGTGACATCACCCCAGATTTCAGCAATCTGACTTTGAGAAAGCCACTATGTCCAGCTGTTCAATACCACACATAAGGACAGTGCAGACAATGGTGCTAAATGACAACACTGTCTGCTCACCTTGTTTTGATGTCAAGTGTGATGTGGCAAAAGAAACCCAGAAGAACAAAGATAACACAACTTTGGTGTGGATGGAACTGAACACTCACAGAGAAAGACAATGCTGGAAACAACCTGGTTCCAGTGAACAAGGTGTACTCAAGCTTCACTAAATAGATGAAGATTAATATAAATTTTGAATTTCTAAGATCATATGATGTGTTAAAGAAAAGTTTAAATTATTTTTAATATAAATTTCTTACAGATATTGTCAATAAAAACATAGATGGTGGTATATGGACTTTTGTAATCTATTTTTCCTTCTGATTTGACAAAATCCTTTAAAATACAGTTTTACACTTGTTAAGGATGAGATGCTTACATGAATCCAAATGAATATCTTTACAGTCATCACTGTCCATCTCAGTGTAGTTCTAAAATGCCAATGCACAAAGGAATTCCTACATTTCACACTGGTGATTTCTGCCAGTTTCCTGGTTTTCATTTCATTGGCTTCAGAAACCAGGAGGTGAAAACATTATTTCAAATTAAGAACACATTACCAGTTCCAAAATTGCAGTTAATCCAGAGCAAGGCACAGCACTAACTTGCCTAGATAATGAAATCAATTCTCAGGGTCATTCTGTGGGATGAATGAGAAAGACAATCTTTTAAAAGCCCTTGGAAGTGCACTTAGTGGTAGATGAGGCATGAAACACTTTTTGACAGCATGCCTCATTCAGCACATAAAACATTAGCAGAGGATCAAACTTCTTTACTGATCATTCTGGGATGTAGTTTAGTCTAACGAGGGGGTGATTACTCTGACAGCGGTTAAACACACATCACCATACCTTCTCAAGGCATTGGCAGCAGGTTCGGGTGTTCATACTGCTGACAGTTTCTGGAGTTGTCTTCTGCAGAACTGCTTCAAGCCCAGAAGAATCCATCCTCCACGGGCACACTGATGAGTACAGAGAAATATTGCCATTTTTTCTCCTGGTTCTGCACGTTTTCCTCCATGATGGGGGCACAGGGAGGGGTGGTAGGAGAGCATGAAGTGGCAGAGACAACCCAGGCTGAGTGATTGCACAGGGAGGAGCAGCAGGGAGAGCCCATCACCACCACCACCACAAGCTGTAGCCCATCTTTTTCTTACCTCATCCTCCAGCCCACATGTCCCAGGAAAAAGCAGCACTGTGGCTTCCCACAGGCTCTCCTGCCTTCTGCCCCTGCGGCCATCTCTCCTAGGATCAGTGCAATTGTTCAGCTTAAAGCTTTATCATATTACACAAATCAACAATTATTACAAAATTAAATACACTTCTTGCATGTAAGTTTACTTGACTGAAACTCCTGCTTTGGAAGGAAGACATTTCATTGAGATTAAACACAAATCTATCTTGTATGACTCAGTTTTTTACTCCCAAGGATCTGTTTTCCCCACTACTTATGCATGTCAGGAGAACAGTTGAAAATGATGGATTAAATTTCTTAAATCGTGGCTACTACATACTGTATAACACAAAAAAATGTCATTTAATGTTTGCTTTCTTACAAAAAAGAAGCATTTGAACAGAGACATGCAGCCTTGGAACAGTGCACACTCCCTTCTATCATTTGCTTAATTTACAGAAAGTGCATCAAAACCTAAATGAATCATCTTGACTTTACTTGCACAGTTCATTAAGATCTGAATATAAGGAATGTATTTAATAATATAGAAATACTATAATAAACAATACTACTTTTGGAATACTTTATTTTAAAAACTAGGCTTATTTTTAAAGTTGACTGTACTGAAGGAGACAAGAATGCCTTTTCCTTGGGCAAGTTCTGTTTGTTTGTGGGGTGTTTGTTTGTTTTTATTTCTTGGGCAAGGGATGATGGCTTATCTCCTTCTCTTATGATAACATAAAACCTGTAGCCCAAGAGAAGCTATCTGAAAGAGCACATTATTACTTTCTTTAGTATCTTTATGATATGCTTTTGCAGAACCTTTCTCAAATTATTGCCACACTGCTATTCCTAGCCTAGAAAGACAAACTGACTCTTAAAGGGCTGGAGGGATGCTGGGAGGCAAAGCTGAGTGGTGCAGACACCCCAGCAGAGAACAGGCTGTGAAACCACAGCCTACAGCTTGCTCACATTCAGTAACATGGCTGCAAAAGATGCATAAATTCAGTCATGAAGTACAGTTTCACGTAATTAACAACTAGGGGAGGTTTGCTACTAAATATCAGTCTTCAAGGAGCAGAAGCAGAATAATTCATAGATGGAAAAACCCATTTCCTGACCCACATGTCACCTCTCAGCCGTACACCTCTCAGATTAACAGTCATGTGCCCCAAGGCTTCCATTTCATTTTTCTTATTTTTTTTCTTCAATTTCCTGATATCAGGGAATAAGGAAACAACCAAAGCTTTGGAGAATAGAGTTCCACAGAGGCTATTTTGCCCTGCTGAGAAGCATATTTCTAAACCTTGACTGAATTTTTAGAAGAATATTACAGAGGAATGTTGTTTCCAGCTACTGTAATGTGTATGTTATGATAAATGGATATTTTCTGCATATTCATCAGACTTCTTTTCCCCCAATTAAGGGGAGGAAATTTTAGTAATTTCACTTTCTATTGCAAGAAACTACATTTCTTTTCCTCTCATTAACTTCTCACTGTGTCACAAATATTAAAGATTCAATGCTTTTACTCTGCTTCTGCAAAACATCACATTTATAAAGATATCATAAGTAAAATACAGTGATTCAATAACTTATTTCACTGTAATTTCACTTTTGAGGAAGGAAAGCATTATCTGCCCAGTTTCAATTCTGAATCTAGAGAATACTAGCTAGTCTGTACTTTTGAATAACAGCTTTTTATTAAAAGAAATTAGAAGCTGTGAGGTGTAGAGCTTTCTGCTCAGGGCATAACTCATTCTCTGGCTGAGGGGAGGTAAAATAAAATTTTATCCCAATTATCCCATAAATACATATAATTACATTTCTGATTGCATCTTTAACCAGGCTTTTACAAGGCAGTAATTCTAGTCTGTGTAGATATACTTTATGTTAAATTTAAGCAGTCTTTCACAGTGTAAGCTGTGCAATTTTGACAGCCTAAGGCTTAGTTTAAAATGCAAAACATATCCAAAAATAGGTGGATACATAGGAGGCTGATGAGCCATCAGCATGAAGCCAGGTCAGTCTTCTCACTGCTTATCTTGCACCTTGTCAAGATGCACACATAAAAGCAGCAGTTAATTCATTACAAATGCATCAAGAGAAGGAATTCCTGGCTAAAAAGACTCAAATGTATAATCTAATGGAGAAATGTCCATCGGCATCCCAAACTCTGAAATAACCTCATTACATTTAAGACTTTCCTTGATAAAGGAGCACAGACAAGAAATGCTGGTCCATAGGTAACAATTCAAGCAGAAGCTGGGGAAACTAATACAAGCAGCAGCACAGCCCCTTCCCAGAAAATACACTTATAACACAGTACAGTTGTTTTGGTTTTTTGGGGTTTTGTTGTTTTGGTTTTTTTTTGGAAGAGAGAGTGAGATTTCCTTAGCTATCAAGGTGATATATGAGATAATCTAGTCCACCTTTGAGTTACTGCTGTTCAGACATAAGGCATTCTTAAGAATCCTTCATTTCCTTATTCTTCTCCCTACATTTATTTTCCATTCCATCTGTAACATTCAGTAAACACAGCAGCTGTCTGCAATCCATCTAATCTGAAACACAGACTTTTCACTCTGAAACATTCAGTGCATGTGTTTTGAAAAACAAGTCATGTAATATTCTACATTATTTAAAAGCTTTCATCATTCTTTGAAGGCTACTGTAAACAGTAGCTGCAGGGGAGTTCATTTAAATATATTCACTTTGAACTGCAAATTGTGTACGGTAGAAAACAGAATGACACATACAATTTTACCTTTTTTCCTGCTAACTGTTGTTTACAAATGTTATAAAATCTGTTTTAAAATTTAAGGCTCTGTCAAGTTTCAGGCAGTTAATTATCAGTGTTGGAATGAGTCTTACAGGCTCCTAACACTTGATGGGCCTTGGGGGGGAATTAAATGGTATTCAGATTAGGCAGAAAGCACTGCTTCTCACCAAAATACACACATTCAGAAGAAACCAGCCACTGAGGTCAGGATCTGTACCCACTGATAAGCACACACAGGTGGAAAATGTGGGATATCCCTGGCAGTCAAATACTCCCGATTTCTTTTAAAACCACTGGCAATAGCTTCAGAAAACACAGTTGAGCCAGCAATGTCACCGTGCCTTTTTCTGTGCTCATTAACTCCTCACAACCATTTCCTCCCTTGCTCTGTGTGAGCATCTAGGGAGGGTTGATGTAGCACAGTTGAATACAAGAGGACATTTGTGGTGCAGCATTTGGGAACAGAACTGTGGGACTGATGCTCCCAGCACTACCCAGGGGAATACACAGCAAACATCTATGGAATAAAATAGTATTTTCTACTAATAATAAAATTCAAAGGTGAAAGTGATCATATTTTATAGATCTTGCCATCTTCCAGGACCCAGTTGTTAATGTTCCAGGACCCTGTTGTTAATGTCATCACAGCAATAAAGCTGGGTCGCTGCATTGCAGGAGCATTCCAGAAATGATTAAGAGTAGTTCTCTTTGCTACAGGCAAAATCACTTTTTGGTGTTTAATATGTAAATGTCATTAACTGCCACATAGTAATTGCACATTAAGTTAAACACTACTCCACGGTTTTTAGATTAATCCATACATTTGATATACCTATTAGCAATAGAGCACGCTCAGAATGAAGAGGTAAGTTTTGTTAAGGACGCTGGCCTGTGGTAACACTCGAGAGAAAAAGGACAGGTGAGATAAGCAGCTCCAGCTGCACCATGGCCTCGGGGCAGCAATGCCACCAGAGGCAAGCCTGACTCCTCACCTTGACAAGTCACAAAGGTGGTGCTGAAAACATACTTTTTGAATTTTTAGTTTTCAGACAAGAAGACATAGGCTAAAACAAAAAATCTAAGTTCTAGCAAACAGAATTGGGAAATAAAATGTCCTGCCTCAAACTCTTAGGCTACAGCTCCTTGAGACACTTAAAGCTTCTTATTTTAAAGAGCAACAGCTGGAAATTCAACAATCTTTCTTTTATACCTCCTCCTTTACCAGATGGATGCTTTTAATCTGAAATAAGAATTTCCCCCCCCCCCCCTACTTAAAATGCCTGAAAATCTGGTTTCCAATTAGAAAATTGGATAGCCTTGGTTTAGGTCATAAGAATATATTAAAGTAGATACAGGTAGATGTTTTTGTCCAATACAACTACTATGTGTTTTGATTAGTTCTACTCCTCTCTCTTTCTGACACTGTAGTGCTGCTCTCAGCAGCGCAGACCAAGTTCCAAGCACAGAACAGTTACAGAAAATAATCCAGAAAAAAAAAAAACAACTAAAACCTTCCTCATATAAGAAGGTGTCAAAGGAATTGGGCACTGTGCCATGCCTTAGACACAAATCCCGAGTGCTAATTTTGCTGGATTCCTTTGAAAATCTCAGTGGAACTGTTCATGAGAAGGCCCAGGAGCAGATTTTTTCAGTTGTTTGTTAGATATACACACTCCATTATGTTTTGTGAGTGTGTGTGTGCAGGGAAACAGCACTGAACATGGAAAGACATCAATACTGACTTTATCCAACATTTTAGCAACAACAGCTTCAGTAGTGTCCTTGGATGACAGCTCTGCACGGATAATTGGTTTGTATGCATCAATAATTACATCATTGTGCCACTTTTTTAGGATCTTTTTCTGCCAAATGTAAAGTGTTTCAACAACACTGTTCAGACACATCAAAAACTATTAATGCAATTAGTGACTTTTAGTCTATGTTCCAACCACAGATTACCATGTTCATTTCTTTTCATACCTCTGGCTTTAATTTATTCACAGGCCAGCAGTATTAACCCTAAATGGAGGATTTAAGGGTTTCATTGTTATTTACTTAGCTGCATTGGCACCCTGGCTGCCCTGAGCCAAGAGGGCAGAAGTGTCCCAGCTGGAGCACCCCTCTCCAGCCATGCTCAGTTGGCTGCTCCTGTGGCTGCCCCAGCTAGCCCAGGGTCACAGGCCACTAAGTAACCACACTGCACTTATTCCTGCCAGTTAAACAATACCAACTGTTCTGCATTCTCAGCTTCTGTCCCCTGCAGAAGTTTCATGTGCTGCCCCCACTCCACTTCAGGCAGAAGCTTAGGGAATGTGTCTAGCAATGAACAGTAGAAGAAAGAATGGAGTCACCTAATAGTTATCTAGGTTTTCACCTCAAAAATACACTATTTTTGTCAACATATCTGTCTTGTATTTCACATTAGCATTTCATGCTCACAACTGTACAGAGAATTGTAAATATGTCAAGAGGATGACAAAGGCACAAAATGCAGAGGAAAACTTATGAGACTAGACAGTGAGAAAGGTACTTCCCTAACCATAAAACCTAAATTTTCTTTCATCCATGGTCTGATAGGAGGAAGTTTTCCATTTGCCTGGGTAAGAGCACTGGGGGATGGAAGGCATATTAACCCTTCCTGTCTTCACTGAGGATCATAAATATTTATTCTGTGCAGGTGCAGAAATTGAAGCAATTGCACACAGCTCACTTTGCTGCAGGGTTGTGTAGAAGAACCCTGTCTGCACTAAATGTGGAACAGTGATTATAGAAGTGTGGTTGTAGAAAACAGACCTACACAAAGAGCAAGAGCAGGAAATACAAGGCAAATTTGCACAGATTCTTGCCCAAAAACTTGGCTTACTATTGAATACAACCAAAAGATAGTCTTTAGCTAGAACTTCTTTTCCTGATAGAAATCTTTAAGATATCCATAAGTCAAAACAAAACAGAGAAACCTGCATTTAGAGGCCAAACCACTCAGTGAGGTTCCCTAGAATCAGGATTCTGCAGCTATCAGTATATTCCAAATAATGCCAACTGCAGAGGTGAACAAAGGATCTGCATTAAGGGGGTTTCGTTTCTTACTTTAATTGAAACACTTGGGATAGTTTCTCAATATTTCAATTTGCCTAACTCAAACACAAATTACCACTATAAACCCTAAGGAGTTCACAGTAAATCATTCACCCACAAACTAGCTGGCAAAAACATCACTTTCCACTAATCATAGATCAGCACAGACTTAGCCCTGCACTTCACAGGGACAGCCTTCTCTGAAGTGCCAGCAGCACTGATATGTGTATATGTATTTCTAAATCATTCCTGCCTTCCAAACAGAGGACAAAATATATTCTGATTCAAGTCATGCTGTTGGGGTGAAGTAATACATGCTTAATGCCCAGTCATGAGTTTATAAAACAGGAATCAGGATGTAACCTCAGTCAGCAGCACCTGCTAAAGCATTCCCCCTCACAGGAAAGGAAGCAATGACACATCCAGCCACATTTCCAAGCCTGGTTCCAGGCTTTCAGGAAAATGATGTTTCAGTATGGAAGCCCTCAATTTTGGAGCCTTCAATTTGCTTAAGGGAAGCCTTAGCTTCCCTCTACACTAATATTTCTCTGGAATACATGATATTGAACAAATGAAAATACAGTCACAAGAGTGTAATAACATACTTACTGCATTTCTTTACTGACTCTCAAAAATCCTCAGGAAAAGCCTGGGAAACTGCCTCTCACATATCTTACACAAAAGCTCTAAGGAAAATGCTTTCTCTAGAAGAAGCTTTTGTCTTTTCATGTTTCTTTTCCAAGCAGTGGAGTTTTTGGGCCCTTAACAAAACAATGGCTAGTGTTGAATGAAAACATTTTAATGAGAGAAACAACAGGTACCTATTATTTTTCTACTCAGTCACCAACTTTAAACGTTCTCTTATTTGCACTCTGTGTAAATCATCCTACTTCCAATGGGGTTCTGTAGCTGTAAATAACTCTGCCTCAACACTTCAGGTTGGTGCCCCAGGATCAATGTGCCGCAAGCTGGCTAAGTCCCTACACTGCTTGTTTCAATCTGTCCCATATTTCTGAATTTTTCTTTACTAATGTCAAAAAGTTTGGGACTCAGTCTTTAGAATAATTGCTCTTTAGATAAACTTACTTGGAACAAATGTCTTCTGGAATATTTCAAATGAAGGGATAAGTCTTCAGCAATGACAAGCTCTATTTCACACCTTCTTTGTGATTTTAGCACTCTGAGGAGCTACAAACACTGTCCAAAACAGAGCCAGAGGTACATCTGATCTTCAACAATTACACACATGATTCAATAATCAAGTCTTTCAAGTGCTTCCCAGAATCTTTGACTTCTGAATTTCAAGATGAATTCAGTTAGTGGGAAAAAAAAAAAACCAACCACTTCCCATTCTATTTAGATATATAATACCCTGAAAGCTAAATAAATCATTGAAAACAACCATGTGCATGTTTTATTATTTGCAACCAGCAATTGCTTTCTTTGGCAAAATACTAAGTGAAGTATTTCCTGCATGAAATAGCCTACAAGAGTTTTCTCTTACTTAAATAGAGAACATGGCATCTTACATTAAACATTTAGAAGGATTTGGACCATTTATACCCCAAATAAATATGATAAATGCTTAAAAACCCTCCCAGATGCCCTAGATGTTATAAGGGCCTGTTGTTGAGCAAGGCTGCTCATGGAACAGAAGGTCTGGCAGCTCCAGCTGCTTTAACTCTGCTGCTAAATTACTTCGTGTAAGAAAAACACTGTGCTGTGTTTTCATAAAGCTTCCATGCCTAGAGAGAGGGTCCAAATTGGTCTCTGTCAGGGTTTGTCTTATTAAGACATATTTCAGAGATTGAGAGATTTTTCATAACAACTCCTAACTTTAAAAACAAGAACATCCAGTTTTTTCCTAATCTGATTTCTAATAGGAATTGTGCATCAGAGCCAATACATTTATTATTAAAGAATCTGAGCATGCATCCCTTAGTTCTCTCTATGCATAGCCAAATTATAAATTAGAGTGCCTAAGCATACATGCTATTAACTATTCGACCACTGAAATCTAAAGTCATGGGGTTGACTGCAAAATAACTTAATTAAATAAATGCAAATATCATCTGAAGAGTCATGAACTCTACTACCCCAGAAGTTGAACCCACCCACCTACAACAGCAGACAAAAAGTATTAGAAATAATCTGTGAGCAGTGATATAATACAGGCTGATTTCCAGTGTCTCACTTCATATATATTCTCTCATGACAAATAAAGCAATTTTCCAATATTGGTTTCAGTGGAGGCACTCGTGGTCTATCTCCCATCTCACAAAATAAATTAGAAGAAAAAAGCAAAAATAAATTTATTTCTCCTGAGATCTGTAGTCCTTTCAAAACTAGCTAAAATCAACCAACATATTCAAACTCATGGGGTGAAAAGGATAAGAAAGAAAAGCAGGTGCAGAGAAAGACATCTGATAAACCAGGGCTAAAATACTTGTTTCAAATTTTAGGTATTTCCAGTCTCTCACAGACATCTGAGAATAAATTTCCTTGTTTATATAAATGTTATAAACTACACTGGACAGCTCTTCAAAACAGAGTCAGGGTGAGAGTTCTTCATTTGTGCCCTGGTGGCTTTTATTGTTTCCTTCCTATTTTCACCGTTTTCATTCCTGAGTATGAATGGTAAAGCCATTTCCATTGAATCTGGGACCTCACCTATCCTAGCAGATTTTGGTACAAGTTTGGTTGTCTCTTGCAGTTTCTGAGACTGTGAACTAAGTGATCTGAGTGTCTATCATGACAGATGCCTATATTTGTTGGACCTTGAAAAATAGTTCTGAAAAACATGACCTCTTGCATTCACATGAACATACAAGATTTAGTCAGAAATACCTTAAATATCAACATTAATTATGTCCCCATACATGAAAACAAGCAAAAATATGTGGGAGATCTGAAAAAAAAAAAAAATAAAAGGAAATATTATGCTCTTATTCCCCTAATGGAAAAAGACTTGAATTTAAGTCTCACACAGGACCCTGTGAGAACATGGAAAAACATTTGCATCTCTGCATCCTGAAGTTAAATCCAGACAGCCCCTGGGGAATGCAAGGCCTCACTACTTCCATGTGCCACTAAGTGCAGTGTAGGGTTGCTGATGTGGTTTGCAGCAGAGGCTGGAAGAGTGCCCTTTCCCCACTCCAGCAGCCTTTTGCTTACAGGTTTCCACTCCTCTTAGCCACGAGACACACAGATAAATTTCCAGCACTGGAAGAACTGGTATCTGCAGGGTTTCGTTTCTGCTCAGCAAAGGCACCAGTACTGTCTGCTCCAAGAGTGCTCAGTCTGACTGCAACAAATCTTGGGAGCAAACCTGTTCCTGTTCAACAGAGTGCTTCAAGTTGTGTAACCAAATCACTTAAAATTCCTCTTTTCTGAGAAGAACTCCGTGCAAGTTTTTAATTATCAGACTTCACTACTCCATTATTAAGTTTTTAGCTTTTTACCTATCTTTCCTCATAAAAGTGAAAAGTAAAAACAAGTGCCTCAAAGAAAGAGTAAGCCCAAAATACAAAGGAAAAAAATCCAAACTCTATCAACCCAAAAACATTTTAAACCCCTAAAGCAGCTATAATTTACACCATAAAGCAATAGAAATAAATATCCAGTAACAAATAATGAGCCATAAATATCTGTAAATGATAGGATCATTTATTTTTCAACTTAATGATCAGTTCTGGTAAATGTTGAATTTCAATCCCTGACCAAAGTATTTGAAAGAAGAATTTCTACCCTCCAATGAGACTTTCTCTTCTACATAATTCATAATTTCATATGAATGATGACATACACTGCTTTATCTGATCTTACCTATAGCGTATTTAAGAAGCATTACTTTTTTACTACTACTGATTTATCCCAGGTATTGGTACAGTAATCATGGTGAAAAACTACTAAAACTAATTAAAAATCAAACAAAATCACTGTAGAGTATTAAATTCTATACCTGACTGTTGACTTTTTTCAGACAGTGTCTCTTTCTGTGGAAAAGTTAATTTCACTGAGAAGAATGTGTGTATTTCTGCAGAAAATTACATTACTTTAGGGTGAAGACACAGAGGGATGTTCATATCTTTGAACAGTTTCTAACAGCTGCTGACACTTTTTCACCACCATGTGATTCAATATCACTGTATAAAACTAAAAAACATCACTTAAAAAGGAAAGCACTGGGGAATCCACAACACAGCAACAGCAAAATACCATCCCAAATATCAACAACCTGACTGGCACACACAAGGACACCTTAGTTAGTTTGGGGCATATTTTCTTTTTTTTTCCCCAACTACATTTAGAGGAATTTTTCAGCTTTTCCAAAGCCTTCTAAGGATATGGTGAGATTAGCACAGTACATTTTAAACAAATGAGAAATAATAACACAATCCCTAATAAACTGCTCATTTACTTCTGCTTTTTAATGGGCAGGACATCAGTGATATGAATGCCTCCTCCTTTTTTAGCAATAACTGTATTACCCCAACAACAGAAGTTTAAAATGAAAGTACAGCCCCAAAACCTTGAAAAACTAACCAACAGACTGAATGCAGACTAAATTCAACTTGCTGGATTTCCAAGAGCAATTTTAAAAATCTAACATCTCCCTCTTGGATTGCCATATGAAACGAAGCTGTGTGAATCACAGCCGTGTTTGACTTCCCACGATGTGATTCCCAAAGCACTGGCCCAGAAATACTTTGTTGGTCACTAATGTGTTCAGTATTGTCTTTGCTGCAAAGAGCTGATGGAGGGAAGGTTCTCCATTCACTGAACCTAAATGCTTAAGCAGCAAGAAAGCAATGAAAGAAAATCTACTGCTCTGAAGTAGAAAGTTGAAAATGTAAATGGCATTAAAATCCATATAGAGAAATGAAATGTGAAATCTCTATTATGCAAGTTACAAGAGGATACAGTGAACCAGACAGAATCACGCAGAACTGGTAACATTTCAGAATTCCTTGTCCCAAGAAATTCAAGATGAACAAGCATTCTCTTTTGTGATTTGTGTTTACATTGGATTATAATAAAATTTGTGAAGAGTAAAATCTCAAACAGGATCTCAAAACAGGTTTTAAAAGTAGTTCCAGAAGCTCTGCTAATACTGCAGCAAATAACCTGCACCTGAAAAAGGAAGCTATAGAGCTGGTGGCAACAGCAGCTCCAAAACAGGACTTGTCTGAAAGATATGAAAACTCTCTGTAGAGCTCTTCTGCTTGAAATTACTTTGTCTGCTCTTCTCAAACATTAATTTTTTGTTATCTGCCATCAATTGATTCCTACTCAATTTCCTTCAGCACTTTTCTGCCATTCTCCCAGCTCCAGTCATTACACTCAGCTTCCCCTGGATACTGCTGTTTTCCATTTCTACTACCTCCTCTGAACTAGTTTTTCAGCTATTTCACTCTCTTGCTTTGCCCACCCCACCCACCATCTGCTCCACTCGGATCCCCTTTCAGCTTCTCTTTCCATTTGTCTGCTGTTCTATCTTCATTCCCTTGGCTGTTTTCCTCCTTCTTTCTACTCCCACAAGCTTTTTGAATTTCCCCTTACCTGCTCTGTTATCCTGGTTTATTCACTGCTTTCCTCTATAGTACACCTCCTTCTTCCTGCAGCATTTAATGCTATAACAGCATACCCTTTGAATTCTGCACACACAGTATTGTAATTATACAGTTATTTCTCCTTTCTGATTCTAATCTTCTTTTTGCCTCTTCCTTCTGCTTAGTACTTTTCCCTTTTAACTGTTTATTGCATGCTTTTGAGACAAATAGACACAAGCAGAGAAGAAATCATACAAGATGACAAAAAAATCAAGTTACTTCAAAGATTATACTGTAAAAAGATTTAAAAAAACCCATAGTCTGACAAAGAAAGGGAGGGGTTTCTGTATTTTTCATACCATCAGTGAAGGAGGGGTTCAGAACAGATGGTAGAAGACAACTATAATGCATGCTTGCCATTAGAGACTGAAGAATATTGATGTTATCTATGACAGATATTTATCAAACATATTCTTAACAGGCAACAAAGGAATTTCTATAACCTCTGTAGTTGCCCTGCTGTAGTGCTTTCATGCTTTTACTCTTTCCAAAAAGTACACAACCTGAGGTATTTGCCTGCATCCATAATGACCTTGACTTCACAAACACTATACAAGGTCCCACAGCTGATGTAACAAAATTTTGTCCATGTAATTATTCAAAATAGTCTTATGAAGTTTTTGGAAACACATTTTTAAACCACTGAGGTGAAACTCCAGATGACATTACATCCACTGAAAAAGGCAGTGGCATATTCCAGAACTATCTGCCCCATCATAAATGTTTGTTGGCTGCTACTATTGTCACCGAGAGATAAATTGTCACTGCTCCGTTTTCCAGCACAGAGCCAGCAGTTCCACACTAACTCCTCACAGGGTGAGTTTTGTTCCTTACAGCTCTGGTTTAAAAATGCAGGGGCTGCAGAGAGCTGTAAAACTGGGTAGTGTTTGTTCATCCCTCACAGGAGACGTGGGCAGGAAGGTCCCTGCTCCCTGCTCAGCAGCTGCTTTAGGCACTCTCAGGGTTTGGTACTTGGTTTTGTTGGCAGCAGCTGCTCTCCACCTCCCTGCTGGACGTGGAGCAAGGAGCAGCTGAGGAGCCCCAGTGTCCTGTCTTCTGCAACCTCCTGACTAAACAAACTTGCTTCACTTAGGCTTGGTCACAGGTCATCATTTCCATTTTGCTCTCCTCCGAAATTTGTCAGCATGTTTGACACCACCATGTCAGACACCATCAGTGTAATGTCCAAATCTGAGCAATGTTTCTGCTTCATTAGCTCCAAACAGCACAGATTCATTACCTCCTGTTTCTTACACACAAAACCCTTGCTAACACATCCTGAAGTGACATGTGGCTTTATCTCCTGACAAACTGGCACAGTCAGCCCACAGTTCAAAAGATCAGAGTCTATTGAAAGGACCAGCACAGAAGGAAGGACAAGAGGAGAAGTTACATCAGCTACACAGAATTTCAAGAGGAGCTTTTAACTCTGAAAAGTGTAATAATACTAGCTTCAATTTTTTAAAAAAATCAATATTTTTGATTACTCAAATGGTAATAACTGTCACAGAATCAATCCTTAGAATTATTATTTCTGACCAAATGTGCATTCATCAAAATGTAAGCAAAAATGCCAATTGAAAAATGTCACCTTTATCTGTAATTTGTTGGAAGATATGGCATGGTTATTAATTCATCTTATTAATAGGTAACCTATTACATGAAATATATTGGTCTGATTTTAATAATTATATTGAACAGGTCATAAACTGGAAAATCTTTTTAGATCTGGCAACAAAACCTTATTTTGCCTTTTGCCTTCTTCAGAACTTTTCATAACTCCCTCTTCAAAGGCCATCTATATTCTTCATTTCTAATTTGAGACTTTAACACATTTCAAGTTCTTTGATTTTCTAAAACAACTCTACAGAAAAATAATAAATGCAAAGATCATGCATACTTGTAGTGCTTCTAATGTTCAGCTATGGAATGGCAAATTTTTGTTGCCAGAAAAAGAAAATACAATGAATACCATCATATTCTTGAATATACGTCAAACAGAGATTAGCTGAGCTTCAGTAATAAAAGGAAGTAGAAGTCAAAGATTTAATTCATCAGATGAAATAAAAATAGCTGTGTTGAGCCCTAAAAAAGAAGTGCTAAAAACATCTGATGAGTTTTGACACACAAACTTAATTACACTCAGATTTTAAAATATTTTTTTAATATCTAAATGTGGATACAGGAGTCTATTTTTAAAGATCAGTTCATTTTCAGAATCAGAAAGATCCTGACATCCTCCTGACAGCCCCAGAGCTCTCTGCTACTTCCAAAATCACGCTTCTCTGTCTTCTTTCTCAAGGTACATAAAGAACCCAACTGAAGATTAAGCAAGTTTTCCATGTTTACTTTAGCATCTATCCCAAATGGATACAATTTCCTTTGATCCACATCAGAGACAACATGGATGGATTCCTTTAATGCTTTTCTTTTTCAATGTAAAGTTGATTTCAGGTATTTTACTGAATAGTGACATCTAGAAATGAAAATAGATATGCCCAAATAAAGAATGTGAACTTATATAAGCAATATGCAATGATACCTTTTGATATTTCTTTTCAAGCAAAAGTATAAATTGAGTTCTACAGTACTTAGGTTTTCAAGTTTGTCTTATGCTGCTCGTGACATTCCTGTTTCAAACAAAAATGACAATCTATGGAATTATTCAATTAAAATCCTGAGACTACCTTCAACCAGTAGCGTTTCTCATTAAAATGACAGCTCTTTCAAGATATCCTTTCATTCTAAGCCTCCATGTCTTACATTCCTGAAGTCAACAGCAATGGAAATATCAAAACAGGATGAGAAGCATGAAAGTAGCTTTTAAGACTGCAAATGTCTACAGAAATGATTTGCACACATGAACAACTTGGAAGAAGTTCTAAAGTCAGTATAAAAGATTCCTTCTAAAAAAGGCACCTGTACTGAAATGGTTCCAGGAAAGTCTTCTGAAGTTTACTAACAAGGTATGGTCTCAGACCAAGTTATACATCCCTGGAAAATAATCTCCTAAGCCTGTCCATGAAGCCCCCTCTCATGTAAAGAGGACAGCAGCAGAACAGACCAAGCCTGTGGGGTGTTTCTGCCCCGGACTGTCCCCTGGCTGGGGATGTCACAGCAGCCAATGCCTGCTGTGAGCCACAGTGACCCCTGCAATGGCACAAGGCCCAAAACCAGCCGGGAAGGTTGGGGGGCTCAGGAAGAACAGAAGAAAATGTAGGAACTGACCACAGCTGTCATAACAGCAACCACCAAGCCATTGTACAAAAATCGTGGTTTTGATGGAAATCAAGAAAACAGGTTAGATGAATTCCAGTGAATTAATTTCTGTTCTATTAACTCTAGGGCAAGAGGGAGTTAGAACCACTAGAAAAACTTTCAAGACCAGTCCTCAAGCTGTGCATTTCTCTTTATAAAGCCTTGGATTTCCAAGGTGGTCTGCATGAGCATGTGAATTACTTATTAACTTTAAAAAAAATCACAATCAGATTAGTACTAATGAATGTAACAACTAATGCTGCCACTGCAATTTCTCACACCCAGTTTTCACTCAATATGCATTAATAGTCACTGTCACCTCTGAGCAACAGTATAATGAATCATCATCAGGATTTATAACAAATTTCACAATTTGGCAATCAAAAGTGAGAATGCAAAGGCATAACCTTTTATCATTCTTAGGAAAACATGTCAGTGGTAGTGGAGAGGTCAGTGATGCTAAGGAACACACCCCTAAAAATGGGAAAAAGAGCACCTCTGATACTCTTCATCCAAGATTCAGAACAGGCAATGATCTGAATAGCACACAACAGTGCTATGTCTCAACAACTGCACTGGAAGGTTAGGATAAGAACTACCTGTAACTACCCCTCATATAACTTTATTGCTCAAAATGTCAAAACAGTATTTGGAAATATCCAATGACTAAGAAAGGGTTGGTTCTTTAATATTTGATCTGCTACAGGAGAGTTTTTAAAGCTTTATTCTGGCTGTAAAAGCCAAGCAAGCCAGAA
Source organism: Chloebia gouldiae (assembly GCA_003676055.1). Classification (NCBI taxonomy): domain Eukaryota; kingdom Metazoa; phylum Chordata; class Aves; order Passeriformes; family Passeridae; genus Chloebia; species Chloebia gouldiae. The sequence goes on from QUSF01000022.1 coordinate 6,769,849, forward strand.
GGCAGCAGCACTGCAGACAGAGCAGTTCAGTCAGCTGCACCTTGGAGCATTCCTGGTGTTTCCAGAGTCCCTGGAGCCAGCACCCCATGAGCCCTGTCCCACCACAGGGCCTATTCCCAGCCCCAGGTCAGGAGAGCTGAGGGATGATCTCACTCCCACTGCACCAGCTACTGAGTTGTAACTGCCCAAAACCAATCGAGTTCACAAGCTGAGCCAGGAAATCAAAGAGCAATCCACAGGGACAATAAAATTCAGAGTGTCACGAAGGCTCTCCCCCAGACCATCACTTTCCACCAGTACTGAGGAATACATTTTTAACTTGTTTCATATAACAGCACATCGAAACAAGTTTTTAGCTGCATTTAACTGCAGCCAGTCTCCCATCTTAAAGCCCCAGATACAGCTTTAATTTCTGCATACCTCTTTCTTCCATATTAAAGATATTAGTATTTTTTGTACTTTATCACTGTTTATTGTATCCCTAGGTTTTATTTATTCAATCAAACTTGTCAATGATGGGACCCTTCCAACCTGGGTATGCATCAAACCTCATAGTAAGGTCCAAGCCTGACTGTGATTATACAGCAACATGCACAGTTCTTAAGATCAGTAGAATATTTCCATTAGTGGCCCAAGTAAACTGTGAAGCCCACAGTTCTCTGATTTTGGCAGAGTGACTATGGCTCCAAACCTGGAGAAAAAAACCTGAATATTTACAAGTCTGCTCTTGAAGTGGAACATCAACAGAAGTATTTACGAATTGTTTCACTGTGTTGAAAGAGATTAATTTTTCTGCCTGGAACTCTAGCCACTGAAGCTTTCCCCATGACAAAAATCATTACACAATAAATTTTTGGGAGGTTTCCAAAGTCCATTCATTCCCCAGCATTCATTGCTACTTAATCCCTTCAAGAAATGCATGGCTGTAGCTGCAGGAGACATCTGTACTAAGTACAGCATACCTTTAGTCTAGACAATTAATTAAACCACTAAAAGTAATGCACAAACAGCAGGAAGCTATTTCCTATTCTTTAATAAAAATACATTAGTGTATTCAAAAATATTCAGTAAATTACAGATACAACCAAGAGAGTATATTTAAAAGAAATGAGAATTTATATTAAAAAACGTTAAGGTCCTCATGCATCCTGCTGACAATCTACAGCACATAAATTTTAACACCTTGGGCCTCCTCCTTTTTAAAAGCAAGCCAGAGATTAGTTCCCTTTGTAAAACAGCTGCAACTTGTCTTTGTTAGAAGACTCTGGGTTTTGTTAGAAGCATTTTACACATACTGGAGCACAAAAATTGACTCTCAGCTCTGTGATTTTGTAGATTAAGATGCTAAGCACCTTCTTGATACCTTTTGCAACTATGCTGCTAAAAACACAGGGATTTACCAGCTGTATGTCAGGGACTTTGAGTTTTCTCTAAGTCTATTCCCCTATGAACAAAGGCATTACATTGCAGTGTTGGACACCGCTATTGGATACACAACAAGAATTCAGTCACCAAATTTAGAAACAAAAGGGGCACTTAATATAACTAAGAAAAAGAAAGGCTTGAAGGAGGGAGGAAGAAGGTAAGAAGCTTTAGACATTCTGGGCACCCCTCTAGACACTTTGTATTAGGGTTTAATAAGGCCCTAGTTAGGTTAACCATATACACAGTGGGCTACAAACCCATATGAACACACACCTGCCCTGCCCTCTGGGGCTGCTCATGGTCAGTGCACAATCCCTCCCTGGGCAGGGCAGGTCTCTCCCCAGCCCCACTGCTCCCTGAGCAAGGGGCTCTCCTGAGCTGCCTCTCCCCCCATGGAATCCCACCAGCCCGGGGCTGGAGCTGCTCCAGCACATCCAGGCAGAGCCTTCCCATCTCCTCTGGCCCAGGCAGTGGAGATGCAACTTCCAAGCAAGTTCTTGATTCACTGCAAGGAATTCTGTGTTGCTTTCTAAACAATGCTGTCAGTAGCACAGCTGTTGAAAATTAAATTGATCCTATCACTTAGCAAGCAGTACACATGATTTATGTTGTATTGCAAAGATTAAGTCCCATTCTTATTTAATCAGGATTTGTCTTGTAAAGTGATTGATAAACTTGTCAAATTACTGCTGCTGATTATACACTTGAAGGACTTACTGGATAATTTCAGTGTAATGCAATTAATTATATTTTGAAGAATTTGCACTGATTCAACCTAAAGTTATGCTACAGACTTCTAATAAAGGGCCAACCTTACTCTGCCCCAAAGGAAAAGGAAAATATGGGGAGTTTTTTTCAGTCTTTGATATCAAAACCACCTACTTCAAAATATAGCAGAATCCATTTTAAGGGAAATACTTCAATGGCATGACTAGAAACTACCTGCCTTAAAGAAATTAATCAGTAAATAATGTGTTTAAATGACATGTTTTCTTATTTTGAGCATTCGTTTCAAAATTTAAAAATTCATTGACAGATCGGTCCTAGACATTACCTATTAAAATGTTAAGTCACACTTGATGAAATAGTTACAACAATTTTGACTTCTTCAGGTAACGTATACAAATTTAACTCATATTTTGCTGAATTTATTTTTCTTTAATATAAGTTCAAGTTTTAAACCTTCAAAGAGACAATAACATGGCACCCCAAAACTTCAGTTGAAAATTGCTACAAAACCACAATTAACTTCAGTTTTGAAGATTTCAGCCGAACTAAACATCTTTGGAATGCTCTCTCACCCAAAGACTTATGATACAGCTTCCCAAACAAAGCAGAAAATATCACTGGTGTGCTCTGACAACTGCTCATGCAAACTGTCCAGCTCTGCAACATCCCATGCATTCCATTAATAACAGACTGATAAATAATCTACTGATCGCTTACTACTTCTAGAATCTGAAAAACTCATTACAAATTAAAAGTATGGAATTAAGCTGCCAGTCTCTATCAGTATAAATCACACAAAAATTAAGCTCTTCTTGAAGATGAAGATGCAAGTATTTGTAGTGGTTTAAGTGGACTTTCCAATGACCCTTAAATATTTCAGTAAAATTTTGCTGAAAGAACAGCCACTGTTATTCACTTTCATATGCATTTGTCTTCTCCAGAAAGTCACTGCATCTCAACAAAGATTACTGAAACAAAATAAAATACTATTTCTAAATGTACACATATTCACAATGTCACAAAAATAAATTAAAGTTCCATTATTTTTGATAACCCCCTGTACAATGTAGAATCAATGCTCTATTCCAGTGCATTCTTTACTGCATGGCTTATAATTGCTTCCATTTTTTACAGCTGGAACTATCAATGCAAGAAAGGTTGAGGGTCTCCTTTCTTGTTTGAAGTACCTTGGTGGCCACCTCCAAGAGGGAGCATGGACACACCAAAACTTTTGGAAGGAAAAGTATCCCAAGGTACACTCTGCCATTCTGAAGAGCTGAGAACACCTCAGGGGAGGTGGGAGCCTTCCAAAGCTCCCTTGAAGATTCTCACAGCTCAGTGCTTTCCCTGGTGCCTCCCAGCTGGAGCTGCTCACCACAGCCTGGATTCACTTCAGGACACAGCTCATTCCTTAAGTTTAGCTCTCAGCAATTTCAATACCAATAACAAAACATTTCATGACTCAGTAGTAAAAAACCAAATCCTGTCTTGTATCAATGGCCAGCTACCACTTCAGGACTTCCCTGCAAAATTAAAGTCCTATATTCTATGAAAAAAAAAAGCTAATTAGTTGTTCCAGTCTACAGATAAAATCCTGCATTCCTCACACTCCTCTCTGCAATTTTGCCTTCTTTCAGTTGAACCTTCAGGGTTTTTCTTCTCATTAATAACAAGAGATAATTCAATCTCATATATTCTTTAGTAAGATGAAGCTGTCCTTCATAACTGAGCTCCCTGGAGCCACCCAGGAAGTGCATTAGGTCTATAATTTGCAGGAATTTCAGCATATCTTTCTTTTATTGCACAGCTTCCTAGCTACATATTGCAGTTAATGCTCCATGTAAATCTATTCCTTGAGATTTCAGCTTGGCAGGCACATAAAAACATATAATCTTGTGCTATATTGAGGAGGGGTGGAGGAAACCAGAATTTTATACTGGAAGGCCAATTACAACTTTCTGAATTGGATTCTATCAGCTTCTGCTGAGAAACAAAATATTCCTACCAAGATGTACTTCTAAATCTCGATCACAGCAGCAACAGTACTGTCACACTAAATTAAAATATGCACTTATATTTATACTGTAACACAGCTGCATTTATTTGCCCTAAATCTTGGGGCTTTTTCCACACCTTTTTAATATAACTTTCATTTAAAAGAGTATTTTGATGATTTTTCTGCTAAAAACAACAAAAATATCAAACAAAACAAAATTAGATGCACAGACTGAAAGCAAAGTAAATTAGAAGAGCAGAATTTTGATCTTCAAATAAACTAGAGAGCATGAAAGAAATAGGTCAGGTATCCCTGCAACTTGTGCCACAGCGGTTTTAAAGCTGCTATTCCCACTGCCAATACTCAGCACATTACTCCTTCCAAGGGACAGGGATTTGGGGAGCTCTTTAGTAAGTATGAAGCTACAGAACCTATGTTATGGCTTCCAGACTAGGTCAACATCCACCTGGTTTGCTCTTATTTCAGCTCCCAACACAGGACAATATTGTTCAACTCTGCCTGGATTTCCTGCAGACAATATGAGCCTGAGCAGTCTCATCAGCATCCCTGTACATTTGGGACCTCTATAAGCTGTGTAAGTTCTTTCCTGAGGTCTTCCAGGTGCTGAACAACCATCCCACAGCTTTTTCTTCTGTGAGCACTTAGATTAGAGCAGCAATATAGGTCAGTCCTCACTTCAGCCTAGAAGGTGTTTTCATATCTTTATCTCCACAAAACTGGCATCTGCAAAGGCCAGCTGTAGACTTGGTTTCAATACACTGTTCTCAAATGTGCTGCATTTTGGGACTGCAAATATCAAAATCTCTCCAAAGTCTGTATTCAATTTACACAGCATGTAATTGTAACTGAAAAGTCATCTTTACTTTCAGAATGCTTACTGGACTCTTTTTGTCCATAGTGGGTGTTTTACAAGCTGTAATTTTAACAGTGCAGTCACACAGATGGGGTAATAGTTATAAAGGCTCTACTTGAGGGTGGAGACTGTTATTACAAAATCTACTGCTCAAGTGCTATGGAAATCTTTGGTCATCAGAAAAAGCAGAAGAGGAAACTCCTAGAAAAAAAAGAAAATAGGAATCCAAAAGTAGGGCTAGCTACTAAGAACATGATACCACATTTCTGGAGATTGCAGGCCCAGCCAGTTTATAGCCAGAAACAAAATTACTCCCTATTACACACAGGCTCAGGAGACCAGGTAATAAAGAGGTGACACAGCACCACTTTTCTCCCTCTTTAACTTCTGTTTAACTGCTTTGTAAAGGAATGTCTGAACATAAAGCTAAAACTTGTATATACGGTGTCTTTTTAGTATCAATACAGAAAATGTACACCCAGACAGACAATTTAAGCTGAATTCCTTTTAAGTGGATTCCTCATTAAAACATGAGTGTGAGACCTTGCTCTTTTTCCTAAATAAAGTTATTGATTTTTACATACCTGGTAAGAACACAGACACGACAAAGTGGGAAGATTTGATTATTGCTGTAGATCTCCTACTTCATTTAATAAAATGGATGGAAAAGGAGATTATGATGAACTCTTCGTGCAAGTATATTGGCATCCCTTATAAATTCAGGGCACGAAAGAAGAATTCTTAGCAAATAAATGGGACAAGAGTAGTCTTGCTGGTGAACTGTGGAATGAATGTTTCACAGACATAATATATTCAAATAAGAGATCTCTTTTTCATGGCATGACTCACATTGTCTTAAGCTGAGCTAGTTTTGATTTGCACCACAGTGTAGTAGGAGCATCTGGGGCCTTGGTTGGGTTCCACTGTGCATGCTGCTCATGGCTGGCAGTGGGTGAGTATCAATCCTCTCTCCCAGAGCTCAGTCAAATGCTGAACCATCAATGGCAGCTTGAAGTTTTTCTTCTTAGATACATTCCCTCCAGGGAATATGTCACCTCTCCAGGCATTTCCAGCATTATGAACAAAGAATAAGGAGCAAGACAAACCTTCTCCATGAAACCTGTAACTGTGGCCATTTAAACAAAAAATTACAAAATATTACCTGTGACACAAACTTCAGAGTTCTGCTTCTCAAAATAACAAGATATTGTCTAAAATGTCCTTGTTCACCCTCCCAACTGACAAGAGGATATAGAATATTTCACTTGTCCTTTCTATGTTACCTACTCCAGCTAAGTCTGGCATCATTTCATGCTGAGGGATTATCCTTGTCTCCCAAAGGAACTGTGCTGTGCATGCTTGGCCCTAATTTGTTCCCATGATGGGTAGCCCAAACAGTCACATTGCAATTCCAAAGCCAAATTCCTGAGGTTTGGGACTCCAGAGTGAGCACCAGCCACCCACAGGGCAGGTGAGACGGGTTCTGGCACTGCTACAAGCTCTGCCTCACATTTGTCCCCACACTTGCTCAACTGAAATCAAACATTTTGTAGAGAAACTGAAAAACATTCTTCTCCTCTCTACCCACTGCAACAGCTCCTGTCAGCAGTTTCAAGTAAATCAAGTTCATCATTCATGATAGCTGCAATAAAGTCACTGAGGGGGAAAAAAAAAAAGAGCATTTCAAGTTTTCCAGAGATTTTTGGTATTTTGTCATGAAAAGAAGATTTTATTTTAAAATAAATGGCTGCTAATACAGAGATGATAATGTGAAATGTAAGGATTAGTTAAAGTTTCAAAGTCAAGTTCAAAAGAAAGAGAGAATTTACATTATCTGGGAACCCTGATCTTACAGTTATTATTGACAAAAGCAAAATTTTCCTTGGTATCTATCTAAACTAAAAAGAGTGAAGCAACTGAGAGTCCTAAGGCAAAAGAATTGTCTAAAAGAGGAAAAAAACAAAGTTCTGTTTCACAATTCACTGTCTTTCAAAAAAGTAATAATGCCCAAACAACAGCATGCTGAAGTTCTCAGATTTGCATAATCAGTATCAGAAACTGTTTTTCTTCATTTATTTGCTTTTGTATTTCCAGTCTAGCTGTCCAGGTGTTGTTGCTTATCCTGAATCCCAAATTGTTTCTGGGCAAGAACATGGAACTCAAGTGTCAGAAAATCAGAATTCATTTCTAGGGTTGTTCACAAAAAGATGGATGATATTAAAATGCATCAAGTGTTTCTGTCCTTCCTATGGAATGGTCAGACAGAACACAGGCTTTCCCCCCCTTCAATCAGCTGGGAAGGATCTGCTGCTGGGAGCAGCTATGACAGAAGGCAAATGGTGCCTTGCTAATACAGCAATTTGTTGAAGTGTAAAAAACCATTTTTGCTTCCCCATCTAAAATTTGTTTGGTTCTAGCTGACAAATACATGTTTCTGAAACAAAAACCTGAGGTTATTATCTACTGGGACAAGTATTTTGAATATTAAATACACAGCTCAAATTTTTGTAGGTGGTTAGACTGAAAAGTAGGTACCACATTGAACATAAAGCAAAGGCAGATGGGTTGCTGAGAATTAATGATGAGTTGAGTTGCTAATTAGGAACTCATGCTAAGTTATAGTCAGGACAACAACTGATTCCTGTTAGGTTCATCCCTGAAGGCTCCATCTATCAAACAGCCTTTCCAAGCTACTTGACAAAACTTCTTATGGCATAAAGATTTTCTTTCACGTTTATCCCTGAGAAATTAATCAATCACTTGACAAACACTGGTGGTCATCTGTTCACCTTCAAGATTCTAATGATTCAAAAGTTGTCTATGTTGACCAATATGACCTTTAGCTTGTGTGCCCATGATCTGTGCTGAAATGGGTTTTTAAATGTCAGCACTTATTCCTGCTAAAAAAGAAAGTATTTAAAATCTCTTAACTTGTCTTTAGATGAAACAAACACTAATGCCTACAACATGCAGGATATAACAAATGTCAAATACACTATGATTACCAGATATTATTCAAGAACTGAACTTAAAAAATATCATGTATTGTAGTAGGAATACAATTAATTTAATATTCTATGTGCAAACATCCAAAACATTGTAACTTTTTTCTTATCAGCACACCTCTGAATATTCCCTTTGTGAGAGAATCTTATTTTAAATCTAGTAATTTACCTGTGTTTATCAGGAAAACTATTCCCTAGCTAAATTGTAAACATATTTTCTCTGAATGAAAACAAGCAATGGATCAAGCACTGAATGACTTCTAAGAACTACTAGTTTCAAGAATACATTTCGGGCATAATACAATACCTGAGGGGAAGTCAATAAATTGCTCCTTGAGGACTGTTTGACCAGGGCAGGTCACACATTTCCAGGGTAATTAATGGAACAGCACAGGTGCTGCTGCTTCACTGCTTAGGGAAGCTGAGCTGGGGTGTCTACATGACCTGCCCAGGGCCACAGAAGATTCAGAACGCCTTCCAGCTTCCCCCAGCAAAGCAGGATGCAAAGCAGTAGGGATGCACACCCAATCCACAGACACTTCCACAAGAAACATCACCTCTGACCTTTTTTGGGCAGTTACCAGCAAGAGATCCCTCTTGATTTGACTCTACACACTCAGGTTTCACCTCACCCAGGAAAGAAGCAACTCACATTTAGCCAAACCTTTTAAGCATTATGATTAATGAGAAGAAAAGATGCTTTCAACAGGTTTCAATTTTCCTCTAACTCTTTTTTTTTTTTGTAAGCAGAGAACAGTTGTTTTGAACAGTGAAATCTGGCAGACAGTTAACCTTTATTTCAGAGAGACAAATTACATTTTCATCAGAGTTTATCAAATCAGCAACTCAGCTTCATAGATCAATACAGTGGGAATTTTTTTTTCAGAACTGAAAGAGAATTTTACTGAAAACAGATTGGCTCAAAATAAGATATGCCTGCTCCTGTGAGGAAGAACACCAGAGCTTTTCATGATGCTCCAAAATGAAGAATGGGGGCAGGCAAATCAGAGGAGGCAGCATGGCCTGAGCTGCCACAAATCTCCCTTCAATCACTTAACCTAGGGGAAGATGGACATTTATTGTGAATTAGGGAACACAGACCCTATCTTCACACAGGCTTCTTTCACTGCATTTTTTTTCTATAATTTATCAGAGGAAGGTTGAAAAAAGAGTATGGTAAGCACAAAAAGCTTGAAACAAACAATAAAATTAAACTTCAGTGTGTTGAAGAGACACATGACCAATGCTTCAAAGACTTAGAATTTGTGGGTACCAGTACACCAAGATCTGAGTTTATCTTTAGTTCCAATTGCCTATGTATTCTGTGAGGGCAATACTTAACACAAACAGGCTCAGAGATTTTAAAATAAATTTTTGCAAATCTTCATGGCCTTCTGTTCCTCCCTCAACTATCTTTTCAGTGTGCTTCCATCATGCCTGAAAAGCAAACACAGGACTGGCCAAGGCCTGTCCCAAAAGATATTACTTTTTCAGGCTCAAAAGTTTCCAACTCTCCTGACACACGTGCAACTTAAGTCCAGTAAGCAAAGCCACAGAGTGCCAATGAGCCAACAAAAATGTAAACATACAAACAGCAGAGAACTTTCCTTTGGAGAAAGGACTGACAGTTTTTCCTCCCATCTGTGTGTCTCTGTTGTTCAATGCACAGCCTGCAAGGCTCTCAAGCTTTGAAAAACTACAGACTGGTCTTTTCTGTGCAGTTGGTTCCAGGCTTGTCTCAACCTTCACCATCCATCTGTCCAAAACCTTATAAAACTGCTTCCCTACACATGTAAGCAACCCCACAAAGATGCACTCAGAAGGGGCACCTTTATTATTTTGAAAGCACTTTGACCCTGCTTTTCCTCACATCTATGCTACATGCTGGCAAAAAAAAAAAAAAAAAAAAAGAAAGAAAAAAAAGAAGTGCATCTGCCTGAGTTTGTCTTTCAAAGAGTTTTTCCTCTGTGTTCTAGATAAATTGAACTCTATTAGTATCATACTGTCCGGGTATTATCAATATCTGAGCACTATAGCATCAATCATAACTATGCAAAAGCTGTATTTATATATCACTATGGTTTTCTCCCCAGGAAGCCTATGAAATAGCTTTCACATTATTGTCCTGGAGTACAGAAATAGTGTGTATGTACTTATAATGAACACACTTCTACATCTTCACTAAAGTGGAATTCTTAGGGAATGCTAAAGTTCATGACTGAATCATTTCCTCTCTCTTAAAAACAAACTTGTGATGTTGTAGAAATGTAATTATTTTTTAATTATTCCAGAATAAGTTGTGCTTTATTGCCTCCTGGTTTCCAGTGCAGTTACTGCTCTTGAATACCATCCTTAATACACCTTGAGGCTACAGAGAAGGCAGCCAATTCCCCTGAGCTCTCAAGACAAACACCATTTGGGGAATGAGAATAAATAGCTCTGAGAATCTTGAATTATTGAAACAAAGTTACATCTGAATCATTTCTTCACAGCTTGTATTTTTTTTTTCTTCTTCAGAGATATCTGATGATGGAAAAGACTATTCTGACTCTTGATCCATATAAAAACAGGCAAATGCTTTTCCCTTTGCCCAGCCCAGCATGGAGCAAGCAGCTGCCACACAAAGCCAAGGAGTGGAGCTGGAGCTGTGCCTCCTGCTCCTTGGGATAACTGCATGGGCAGAGCTCCTGAGGAAAAGGGAACCCCAAAGTGTCTGCAACATGGGGCCCAGTGAAAGACCCTAAAAGTCAACAGGACTTGAAGAAGGTTCAGGACTACTATACATTTGCAAATTCTACTCCAAAATTCAGGACACGTTCCAGCTCGAAGGAAAACATTTACAAACAAGATTTCTCTGGGGAAAAGGAAACAAAAAATTGGTTAAGGAAGTCATTGTTGTCAACACAGGTGAGAAGCAAGGGAGACTGGCTCTGTCAAGAAAGCATATTATTCTCTTTGCATGTAGTTCTTCACAATCAATTTTCTCTGTGCTGAAAGGGACGATGAGGCCTTGCCTAAAATAACAGTACTGCGGATAAGCATGAAAAACTCTGATTATAGGTCAGATGCTGATGAAGATGATGAGAACAAGAACAAAAGAGCAGCGACAAGCTGTTACCATGTACACCACAGATATTATTTTGCTCATTAATTGCTCATTACATGCCATTAAAGTAGTTGCTGCTTCAAATTATGCCAATGCTCCTGCAGAAAGAAGCATAAAGCAAAATTGTGATTCACTAAATGTGACAATGAATAGAGTTTTAAGAGTTTAAGTAGTAGTGCTCTGCACTGAGCTCGGCTGAGTCCTCAGTAGGAGGGGGACTGTCAGAACCACAAGGAACTTCTCAAACTTCACTCTGTTTTTTCACTTCTGTTCACACAGAACTGCATAATCCTTTCAAAGGAAAATCAAAAAGCACTATTCATATATCAGAGACTAAGGCCTCAGAGCACCTTTGGAAATAAAGTATCATCTTATCTTCTCTCCTTCCAGTTGCAGGGAGCAATGAGGGAAGAAACAGGAAGAGCCAGCAGATCAATGCCTGCTCTGATCCTGGCATCCCCAGCAGAGATTTGGTGTTTGTGGACATGGGCCTGTTTACAGGAAAACTAACTGGGTACACCAGACTCCACAGGGGAAAAGGATCTTTGCACAGGACTTAGCAGGAATCAGCTTAAAAGTAGATTTGAAGGGGGAAGAGGTAAAACCAGGCTCACCGGAGATAAGCCTGGGGCCAGCACTGCAGTGTTGGAGGATGATGTGCCAGTGAGGTCCCTCAGTTTGCCATTTCCCTGGAGCCAGGGCTGGAGAGCCATACAGCAGCAAAGACAAAGAGGCAGCAGGATCCCAATGGAAGTGCTTCTACACCAATGTACACTGCAAGGGAACAGACAACAGGAGCTGCCAAAGGGTCTGGATATGCTCTACTTGGACTTGAGTAGCACCTTTGACACTGTTCCCTACAGCATTCTCATGGAGAAACTGGCTGGCCATGTCTTGGATTTGTGTACTGCTTCCTGGGTAAAAAACTGTTAAAAATATAGGGTTTTTTTTTCTTTTAAAAGCACAAATTCATGATGTTTGGGACTTCAGGGAGTTGATGGAAGAATGCTTTCTAAGCATGTTTCCTTCCCTTCCCCCAGTCTATGGCAAATCTGCTGAGTGCTCCCCAGTGCAGCTGTTAACAGCCACAGCTCTTGAAGTTAACTGGGAGAGGTGTGGTCAAACCTGGAAGCCCAAATTCTTCTCTCAGTTCTGACACAAAATGTGGCTCCTGAGAGGTGACTATTTGCAAATCACCTTTGATAATATGCCCATTCAAGCTGTAGCTTCATATAAATCTTTTTTTTTTATATAGAAAACACTTTCAAGTACCACATCAATTATAAATAGTAAATGTACCATGTATAGCTCCATATTGTCTTAAACTGTTCCTATTCAATCTAATGAATTCCTGAGATAAACTACACAGCACAGGGTCAGGGTCACAATCTGAATTTAGGTCATTGTCTATGTAGCACCGATAATGGATTCATTTATAAACTTACATGTGTCCTAAACCCTGCACATCTTCTGTTTTAAATAAGAAACCTTAGAGCAAGGGGATTGAAATTTTGCTGCAAGAAGTGGATGTATTTGTACATTACATTACACAAAGCACTGCAGCATAAGGCAGGTGGCCCTCTGGCAGCCTGGAATTATAGATAGCATCCATTACTGGCACGGAGAGAAGTACAAGTGAATTGCCCATCTCTGGAAAAATTTATAGTAGGGGAACACCTGCCTGCCCACCTGTTTCTTTGAATTCCTCTGTGCAATTAACACCTGAGCTTTGTTTTAAAAGGCAGTATGTTAAAATACATAGACCTGAGGTTAAGGGCTTCTTAAATAGCATGAGTAGGAAACAACTGAAAACAGCAGCAGCCTCTCAACTCAGTTTTCAGACAGCTTTTTCTCATCTAAGACCAACATTACTGTAAACCCCGAGGTTCTTTCCAACTTGAGTTATTCTGTGAGTTGTTTAGTTATTCAAAATGCAAGAGAGAACTCTGGGTGACCTTCACCTGAATTACTGAAGAAGAATCACTTGTTTGGAGTTTTATTCCCTAGAGTCATAACATTCTATTGTGCTTTGGGAAAAGTATAAAAAATACACACAGTAGGTAGAGAATTACTTTTTAAAATGTGAAAATTGTGCACTTTTAGATTGTTGTCTTCAGCATATCATTGTTCCATTTCTGGAGCAAGGAAGGGAGAAGTCAAGAAAAATGTGAATAAACTCTTAAAATGTTAAAGACCTTAAAGTCTACACATAAAAAATATTCAGCTATTTTAAAGTAAGTGATTAGAAATTACAGGGTCTTTTCTTCATCCTGTAATTTCAGTGTATGGGGCATAGCTGTTGCTAAAAGCACTCAAATTTGGGCAAGATAATTATAATATGGAACTTTCCTTCAAGAATGAAAAATGATGAAAATTTGCCACCTACTATATATGCAACAGAAGGAGAACATACAGGCATAGCAGAGTCACTGTTTTTACTTTCTAATTAATCTCTAATAATTTGACTTTGGCCCTCATTTAAATCATTATTTCTCTAACTATAAAAATGTCAATCTGTATTTTCTCTTATAGGATACTTGAATAAGGGCCAGTAGGAACAGGATCTTTAAAATATGGCTACAGCAAAAGGAATCTCCACATAATTTTCTATAAAACTTCAGGTAGACAATACAAGAGAGTTTAGGAATGATAGATTTGCAATATTGAAGAAAATGGCAACAATATTGCATTAAATAAATCTTCCTCCATATTGACGGCCACTATCTTACCATGAATTTGAAAACTCTGTACTTGGCTCATACAGTTTGAAATAAGAGATGAGCTCCTCTAGCTCTTTCCAGAGGCAGTTTTTTCCATTATCAAATTCAGTATCTTTTATATGCAGGAAGCAGGAAAACTTTTAAAGAAAGGAAAGAAAGAAAAGCAGCCCAGTAAATACTGCAATTGAGCAAATAAGGCACTGCGTGTTAGTTTCTCTAAGGCTAAACTAGAGGTAACAGTTAGAAACCTTTGTTAAATTGCTGTATAATAACCAGGGATCTTTTCACACACTACAGACATAAATCTTTCTCCAGGGGAAATGGAGCAGCAGTTTAATGAGGTACAGCCAGACAACAGATCGCAGTTTTGCTCTAGAAGCAAAACCAGAACAAAGCAATTTTCAATTTCCTTATTTTTGAAAGCAGTCTAGATAGACAAGTTGCTGCTGAAGGGCTGGCCTTTAGAGTTGCATTATTGTAGAAAAACCTATGCACTTGAAGGACCAAGACTTTCCCATACACTTACTCTGCCCTGAGACATGGCTTGCTGATAATTCTAAAGCAGGAATCCCATAAAAATAAACAATATCTGGCACAATTTAGCTACTCCTGCTCTTGTGAATTCCTGGTTAATTTTTTTATAAGATTATATGAAAATAAACCAAGATAACATGGCTCTTTTCACTGTATTCTTTTCAAATTCATTAGCAACATGAAAAACTTTAAATAAAAAGACTTTGAAAGCTACAAACAAAAGCCTATAAAATAATGCCATTAACAGTACTATATAATCATAATATATTGATAATATCTTTAGAGATCTGCCTCAAAGAGAGATAAAATTTTTAGATATCTCTCCCTGCCCTGACCTGCAGGGGCAACAGGTTAAAGTGTTTAAAAACAACTGTCCCCTTCCCCCCACTGCTATCAAGTGCTGGAACAGGCAGAGGGCATAAATACTTGCAAATAATATGATTTCATCCTGATTGAATACATGGTCAGCACTGCTACTAAGGACTTCAGTACTATTGTTTTAAAATAGTTTATAGTAATTTGAGCTTTTTTGTTCAAAAATGCCCCCCTGTTTCTGGCCAGTTCTAATTAAACAAGATTTAAGGTTGGGATGCAAATGTGTCATATCTGTTTCCACATAATTACTTAAAAGCTTTTCTCTGTAGACAGGTTTTTTCCACAGCCCAACAGGAAGGCAGCATGTCTGAATGTAAAATTAATCATTACAGTAAAGGCACATTCTGAAAACAAGCTCACCTTACACCCCCCATTGGATATTGGATGAAGTAGTGGCACTTTCAGAGAGTAAGTTCTAGATCAGCCACCTAAAGGTGCCTTTTCATCTACATTATTTCACAGATTACACACATACACACACTCCTTCATAACACTTCCAAATGAGCTAGCATGGTTGGGCAGGTTATCCTATATCAGAACATAAACAGCTTCACAGAAGAAAAAAAGTAAAGCAGAATTATTTCCCACCTAAAGTTCCTAGATGAATGCTTTCATACTCTTATACTATTCATCTTAAAGGACACTGTCCACTTGGGAAATTACCCTTCTGTGAGAAAAATGAGGGAGGAGTGCAAACAAGTACAAAATTCTGCTGGCTCTGCTGGTTTACAAATCTGGCATTTCTGTGGCAGACACAGAAAAGTTCACATATAAATTTCTTTCTGAATAAATCTGAAGTGTCCCATATTTTTTTCTCAGACCATGCAATTGCATCCATTTTTACAAAGAAATATGATAAGACCTCATCCATCTAGATATTCCTTCTCTGCCTAAACAGTACATCTTTACCCCCAACCCTCATCCCCACAAAAGAAGCAAAAGTTGGCAAGGGACTTCTGCTTTAAGAACCTAGAAGCATTGGTCAAGAAAAACTTTGATGAGAATTCATAAACCAGTCAGTCAGCTCTTTTTCTGGCTGCTTGGTTTGTTTCTTAAAGACTTCCATAGCACCACCATCAGAAAAAAATGACTTTTAAATACAAATATGTTAGAAGTGAGCTGGGGTTTTATTGGCCTTGCTATTAATACAAGAAGTGAGAACTACCAATCTTCAGCTGTTTTAAACTAGTACAGACCCACTGGTGTCAACTAAATGATCTCATGGAATATCACTGGAGAATGCAGCCTAAAATGACAACAAAGTCAAAAAACAGCCCTGCATTTCTGAGTCTTCTGAGAGTGTTTTTCAAATTTATGAGCATTTGGAAGTTTGCATATATACACTCTCACACATGCATATATAACCCTTTTCAACACTTTGATTATATAAGATTAAGACAAAACACTATTCTAATCCTAAACTGGCACATTCACTTAGATGATCTGAAACAATCTACAAGAAAAAGAAACCTACTGCTTCAAAGGAATTAATTAAACTCAAAACATATTTTGGGTTTCTTTTTTATGATAGCTACTTTGGGATATATGACCAGCCTTGAAGGTTCATTTATTCCTTGCTAATGGGAGAGGTGGGATTACTCAGACAGCAAGCAGGCCACCAGTTATTACAGCCCAGATCCTACTGAATATAGATGAATACTAATGAAACGTCTGAAAGGAAATAAGGGATACAAAAAGCTTGAAATAAATGATGAGTCAAAGAACACTACAGCACTTAAAAATCCTCCTACCCTACCAGCTACCAAAAGACTTGGAAAAACATTTGTATGCGTGTCCTGCCCCCCTGTTCTTTCAGCCCCCAGGAAAACACAATTTGTTTTTCACGGTTGCATCTTCTCCAGCCATAATAAAATTGTATGTTTTTCAACATTGATATTTACTTTAATGAGATGAACATTAAGAAATTAAAATATTTGTGTGCAAGAAAAGCCTACTATTGAAATTGCCCAAATGAATGAAACTCACAATGAAACAAGAGTGGAGAAAGACAAGGGTGATTTCCTATACTGACATAAGGTCAAACACACAGTAAAGACTTAAGCCTAAAAAAGGTCAGAAAACTGTCCTACAGCAGAGCTGGTAGGTTGGTGTACTGCAGGAAGAACAGTCTCTTTGTTCAGGAGGTAATGGAATTCTCTGTATGTAGCTTTGTAGAAATCATGTAGGACCTCCCTGATTCCAGGGGGGAAATACAGGAAGTTGATTCCCAGCCTCATTTCACTTGAATAATAATTTATATACATATAAAGAGGACACAGTCAGAATTGCCCACAATCTGTAACAAAGATTATTTCTAAACCAATCATTTATTTCTAAATAAAATAGAATGATGTGCTGGGGAAGAGAGGCAATATCATTCTTAAGGTGTTTGTAAGAGACATCTATTCCAGCATATTTCCCTTCAGCAGCTCATGTTCTAGTTTTAATCAAAATTCTCTGGTCTAGGACTCAGTTTTTCCATTTCTATACTTCATAAGAATGGAGCACATCACAGATAACACAAGCAAGGGAACTTCACAAGAGAAATGCATCATCATCAAGGAACAGTCACTATTTGAGCCTGGGGGTCTCACCTCGGCATAAACATAGTTCATCCTCAAAAAGCACATTCAGTGTTGGAAAGTGCTCCTTTTTTCCTGCCAAACACTCAAAGTAAAGCTCACCAGGGGAAGTTTAACCAGTGCTCTGTACACATTCTGCCAAGTACCCACCCCCATTTGCTGAACACAGAAAATGGGGTTTGCACAACAGCTGTAGCGCTGCAGCCAGTCTGGCAGTGCCATAACCATTGGGCTGTTCTCTCACAGGAAGGATGCAGAGCTTCATCTCAGAACATTAAGATCATAATCATGCACTAAAGGAACCAAAGGGACTCTTGGTTCCTTTGTGAGAATAAAATATTTTAAAGGTTACATCCATGCTAAGTTCTTTTCCAACTTAAATTGAAATTTAAAATGGGACAAGCAAGAATGAAACAAGTTATTAGTGTAGAAAAGCAGGGTACAACCCATGAAGAACTGTATTCAGTGGAACTACTGCCTATGATCAGGAACTACAGCCCAGTGGTAAGGCAAACAATCCCTTATGCCAGACCTGGATAAAGTGTATTTTCTTAGTGCATAGCACCTGAATTTTTAAAATATACAAGAGGAACTCTGCACTATATATTTCTGTGTAAAGAAATGTTTCCAGATGAGAGAAATGTGAACATGCCATGGTCAGAATCAAGTTACAGCCTATTCCTTCCTAAGGGATATTGTTGTCTATTATTGAATTAGCTACTGCTAGATTACACTTTGGATTTAAAAAAAGCCTCCAAATCCAAGAAAAATATTGTTCAATACAATACATTTAGAAAACTGTGATTCCTTTGACTTCATCAGTGTGAAAATTCATATTTATGCATACTAGTTTGTAAGTTCTTTTACAATTCAGGTACTAAAGAAGCCAATATCAAAGCAAACAGAAGACAGGGTTTACACGTTCAAAGTATATCTGAACATATGTCCCTCCAGGTGACAGTGGCATAAAAATCCAGAATTTTGGGAAGAAGTTAAAATCTATGCCAGATACTCTGGAGAGATATGAACATTACATGTGACCAGTCACCGTCTTCTTTCTAAAATCAAGGCTGGAATTTAAGTTTCAGTCTTGCAGGGACAGAAAAAGGCCTGGCCTAAATGGCCAGAAGCTGGCCTGTGGCTGCCAAGGCAGGCCTGGCACAGGCACCCTGCAGGACTCAGGGCAGCACTCAGAATGGCCACAGGAACCCAAACTCCTCATTTCACCTACAGTTCAGAGACTTGAATAACACCTGAACTCTAAGACATTCAACTAAATACACAAATGATCAATTTGTTTATCTCTTCTCTCCCTGAAAATGAAAGTTTTCCTAATATGTGTGGGAACGGTAAGGCAAGAAATTCTGCATATGTAAGGAGTCCATTTCTTTACACAGAACAGGGTTTGTTTTCTACAATAATATACTGTGTTCTGCCCTTTTAATCAGTTTTTCATGCTGCCTCTACAAACCCAGAGTTAAAAAATATATATACCCCATTCAGTTTAAATCTCAGTGTCTTGCTCCATCATAAAAATATTCCTTGTACAAGTCTTTTAGAAATATGAGTTCCAGGGTATCAAGATATGTTAAATGGTAATATCAGAGACTGATGAAGTGATTCACTAGATTTGCAATCATCTCTCCCTTCTTCCTTTCCAGCAAAAAGATTTTCGCATTCCTTTTGGCATTTGGTCATGGTGGCGATGAATAGCTTGAATAATTATACCAAAATTAAATGTGATTTTTCTATCTGTTCCTAGTGCAAGTCAGAGATAAAAGAGTTCTTGTTGCCCACTTTTTACGTCATGTTATTGTGGCAAGGTTATAGAAGCATTTGGTCTGGTCAATGCTTATCTCAAATACAGAACTGTTTTCTCAACCCCAAAATAAGTTAAAAAAAAAAAAAAAGAAAAAAACCCACAGGAATTCTGTGGTTTTTTTATCACTTATCACTGAAATTAGTAAATACATAAGTGTGGTATCTCCTTTAAGAGAAGCTGGATGCAATTTTGATGTTAGAAATCTTGATTAATGAGTACATAATCACTCTAACCCAGGAACTGCACAATACAAAGGGCAGATGGGATTTATTTGACATGACAATTTTCTGTTATTGTTTTGGGATTAAAACAAACCTACAGCTAAACTAATTGTGCCAGGATGGTTAAGGTTGTGTCAGCACTTTCCTTGTAAGCCTCTTATCCAATAGATTTATTACTAAATAAAGTTTTTCAGGGTCTGAAACCTGGCATGAGAGACTACATTTATCTTGAGAGACTTAGAAAAAGAAATTCAGTTTGTTTTAATGGAAGAAAATTGCTAATTTGGAATACATAACTTCTCACTTCTAATCTTACCAGCACCATGCATATTCTCCATGCCTTAAAAATGTAGGGAAAAATACTTCATTGATGTAGCTTCATTTCAATGTAGCAAAAGCAAAAATCCTATGCAAGCCACCTTTTCTTTTTATGGAGATTTTAAATTTTATACAATACATGTAATGGTTTTTCCTTGACTATCTAATACATTGCCACAAACAGGCCGTAATTATACCTGCTGGTCACACAAAAGGCAAAAATAGTCTTGATTAACCCAACATATTTATTTTTAAAAAAAATCCTCTTGTGATATGCATTTATTTTTCAATGGCAGCAATCATGGCTAGAAAGAAAGCCACCCTAAACAGAATTCATTGAAATAACTGTAATATGGCAATGAGAACAAAAAAGTATGAAGGGAAGGTTCTTGAATTAGACTGGGAAGTACCATGAGGCCCTTACCTAACTGTAATACCCCAGGGAAGCTGGGATGACCCAAAGCAGGGCCTGGCTCCCAACCACAGCCACACTGGCCAAGCTCAGTGAGCAGCCAAGAACTTCAAATATAGATCAATCACTAAAACATCCATTGTGGGAAAACCCTGCAACTCATCACACCTCTTCTTCTGGTAGGAGCTAAGGCAAATTGAATTCCATAGAGAGGTGAAGAACCTCTGACAAAGATAACACAATGACAATTACACACCATCCTTTAACACATCAAGTTATCTGAAACTTGTATTCTTTGTATTTCACAGGATTTATAATGCACTGGACTTTCAGAGGTAGTCAGGAGAGCAGCTCAACTTTTAAATAAATTGGCTTTTCTTCAGGTATTTGACAGTAATACTGAAGCATATCCCATCCAAGCCTCACATTAACATTTTATCTGAAATTAGATTCAAAACATCTTTAATTCAAACACACTCTACACCGGAGACCTCAAATTTGGCTGTATTTTGGTTTTTTACAAACACCTATTGCCAGTCCAGCCAACTCAGATTAAACAGCCACTCTGGCTTTTTTTCTCATAACCCCCATCACTATCAGCAAAGGTGTGAGCCTCAAAAGGCACAGCTGCAAATTCATTATCTTTAAGGAACACACAAAATGACAGTTTTCTCAATATTGCTCCTCATGGACAGGTTTGGCACTTTCCACGCAGTTCAGAGATGCAGTAAAACACCAGTTCACCCTTCTGCATTGCAGTTCAGGAGGAGGAATCTGGTACCAGTAGTCAAAAAACTCTGGGCAGCACTTCTGCAGCTTTATCACTTCTGTGTGCCAAGAAAAGTAAAAATAAAAGAAATTAATTTAAAAAATCAGCTACTTGAGGCAGTAATTCAGCAAAGACAAGCAAACAAAAGATCTGAAATGCAGGAGTTCAGTTTTAATAAAGACACTCCTTTTAAAGAGCAGTTTAATGCCAAAAGCACACATTTCAGCCTTGTGACCCATCTATCAAAACACAGAGGAGATCATAGTCCTTCAAATGGCTTCAAAAGCAAAGGCTTTGTGCAGCCCATTCCCCTTTAGTGAAATTCCTTTCTAAAAGCTTTATTGTTGTTCAATTAGATAAAGGCTTGGCCTTTTTCTAACTTTTTTCTCCTCTCCTCCTTCCCTTGCTGTAAACACACATTTCAGGGAAAAGAAGATATTAAAGAGGGACAACGGAACAGCAATCACTACCTGAGCACTGCTCCATATGAAAATGATATTACAGAGTCAGACAGTGCCTGTTCTCCAGAGAAAATAACTGGACCCATGCCACACCACATAGGGTATTAATGTTCTTTATGAAGTGGAAAAAGACTCAGATGAGGCAGACACAGAGCTAGCAAGAGAAACATGCATGAGTTTCGCTTCAGGACTACATGTCAGAAGCTGTAAACTCCTTCCACCTCAAAAGGCATTCACCCTTCCCAGTCAGGACATGTGTGTTCATGTCTTGGTTAAAATGCAATGTCTCACACTGTCTCTCATCCACCTTGTTTACCTGCCTAGTGAATCTCCTTCCTGTTCCATGCCCTTTTGCTGTACAGCATCTGCTCCCTACACCAAATTAAACTTAAGCCAGTGAATCTGCTTAACCAGGCTTGGTTCAGCTTCTCAAAAACAGCTCTTTGTACTGTACCCTTGTGCATTTACTAAAAAGTGTGTGTCCACATGCACACACACTGTTCATAGCTTAAAATTAAAAAAAATATAGAAATTCTTATTTGTATCAAGCACTGGCACATCACTTGGCTGTCAGAATAATTTTCTTCATTTGACTGACACTATCAAATTAAATCTGCATACAAAAAATAAATACACATTTTACTGCAGAGAATAAAAAGAGAAATTATTCTAATTTGCGATTTTCTTTTAATCTTTTGTAACCAGAGTAATTCAATCCCATATTAAACAAGCATTTCTTCTGCAGCATATTCCCTTGCAACAAATAATACTATAATCAGAATAATATTGTTCATAATGAATACAGAAGAATCTTCAAATTGTTGCAGCACTGGGCCACCAGAATTCTGCTGGATATTGGAATATGAGTCTTTAGTGATCTATAGACAAAAATACTATTTAGAGACAGCAATATTAACAACTTATTGTACCTGTACTATTTAGAAATATGGTAAGAATTTATGTGCCTTGAGAGCTTCCATTGACAGAGAAAGAAAAAACAGTTAAAGCTGATGATTGAAATGCATGTTACAAATACAACAAAACACTGGGAGACCTGACCCACCCATATACATAGATTGTAAAGATTTGCATATACAGCACCCCACTGCACAACACTCCGAATGGAACTCTACAGTAATTCCTTTACATCCTCTACCACTCCAAGCATCTCTGAAGAGCTGTCATTTTGTATTCAAATTTATGCCATAAGCGATAAGTTTCTCTATATCTTAAAAAGCAAACCATTTTAGTCTAACAGAGACAGGGATGGTGGGAAGAAGTGGGGCTGCAGTGCTCACTGCAGGTTTATACACAAACGTGCTCCAAAAGCTTTGGGAGGTGAAACACATATTATAAGAGTCATTCCTGGGAAGTGGAAAACAGCACATCTCTAACACATTTTCAACATGCCAAAAATACTAAGAAATAAATAATTAATTTGCATTACAAAATTCTCTAGAGTTCCCACAATCACTGTCTTTAGTGTGAGGAAAGAGCAGGACCAGGGACAAGGGAGGCAGGGCAGTGCCCTGGCTGACAAGGGGCACCTCCCCACAGTACCTGAGCAAGGAGAGGTGAGCTGGGCAGGAGCAGCAGGCAGGGCCAGGGCACCACCCAAGGCCAGGGCAGTGCAGCAGGGCTGGGGTCAAGCCAGGGAGTCAGCATCAGCGAGGCAAAAGGCCCAGAACAGGCAGCAAAGCTCAGGCAAGCAGCTCCCAAAAGAAGCACAGAGGTCTCCAGCACAGCTTCACACTGGTGCTCCCACAGCACCTGAGCTAAGGCTTCTCAGCTGCCCCTCAGCAATGCTGCCTTTGAGTGTGAGCAGCAAAATCTGAGAGGGGAAGGGGTTGCAGTTAAGGCCTGACACTACTAATTGAAAGCAGGTGTCTTGTGGAATCCAACTTGTTGGCAGCACCAATTTGGCAGCACCGAGTCATTGGCTATTACTACACCTACTTACCTAATTCTTAACTACCTTGAGCTTCTGGAAGATTACAAACTTTGAAATGCTTTTATAGGACTAAGAACATCAAAAAGACTGGTAAGATGCAGGGAGTTATGAAGCCATGTGTAATGAGGCTCTGAAGATCATGAGAAGCTGATTTAAGCTGCACAGTTTAAATGTCATTGGATTGTTTTTGACAGTTCTTTCTAATCTGACAGGGTGCATTTGGGAGACACATTCACAATGGAGAAAATGTATGCATTATATATAAACACACAGAGACCTCCCTACATAGTAATGCTCCCAGCTTTCTCTTGCTGCTAATAGTTGTAAATGTATATTTACATTTATATATTAGGAAAATTTCTGTCTTTCAGTTTATATTGGTTTTCAAGGGGCGTAGAAAAACCTTTTGCAGATAGAGGACATCAATTTGGCATCCTGAAACATTAGTCTGGCATGTTAAAGGTGTGAGGAATATGGTTAGCACTTATAGCATATTTGTTCTGCCACCAGTGCTTCAGTTAGAAAACAAAACACCATTCTTGAACTCGAGTGGATGCTTATTACTGAGTTACAACCTTTGCATCCAATTGCAAGGCTATTACTGCTACAGGGTACTAAATCTGCTGTGGCTCAGTGGAGAAGTGAAATTGCAGTTATTGCAACCCACATTATTCATCCATACAGTTGAAGTGTGAGCAAGAGAACATTGAGATGGTATTTCACACATTTTTGAGAGGAGAGATACAGGTGTTTTCACCTTACAGCTGAATTTGCCAGGAGTAATGATAGAGAGGGAACATCCTTGCTGAACTCTGCCTTTGGATTTCTGCTCTGAAGAAAATACATCTTTCATTTTTTACATGCCACAGTCTCACTCAAAGTTACTTTATGCTGGAAGTATTTGTACTTTGCTAACTGCTTTAAAAAGTCACCCAGTATTATTAAGTGCTCATTTAAAGTAACATTTGTGATCTGCCAAACTACTTAACAGCATGTAGTAAGAATTTTTAAGCCATTATCAAGCTTGCAGTTATATATAATAAGGAGGATGGGTTTAAATAGAAATCACTTTCAAGTAAAGGAATGATTAATCATTGCTGTTCTCTCCTTCATTTGTATTCTTACCAAAAGTTGTCAACCTTTGTCCCAGCATTAATGGTGAGTTTTATGTGACTGTACATGGTATTCTTAAACTTGATTAATTAGCAAGGCCACTTTTTATTTGAAAGTGCAGAATGGAGTCACATTTTCATTCAGTTCCCTAGGGAACTAATTATAAGGTCTGCTCCACATACATCACAACAATATCTCCTATATGGCACAAGTAATTATTTAGATACTGTAAATATCCTTCCAAATACTTAAAACAGAACAGCTTCAGCTATTTTAAAGTTTCAGTAGAAACTGGTGCTAGCCTTTACTGGGAAGTTCCAAATATTTCCTGCTCAGAAGAAACAGCAGGTACTCAGCATCATGAAAAAATTTAAACCCTCTAACAGGAATCTATCTGGACCAGTACAAAGGAAAAAATGAAGAAAAGGAGAACGTAGTACCTAAGATTACACAACCCTTTAAAAAAAAATGAACATAAATGTTTAACAACCCAATGATGTTGTTTTTTCTCCCTTAGCTCCAAGGCAGCAATCAATTCTTTTTATTCTCCACCCCCAGTACACTGGCAACTGGTAGTTTTGTTGCATTAAAAATCAGAGTAGAATATGCAAAAGCCCATCTTTTAGAAAAGGAAAAATCCTTCTTTCCCATCTTCCATTAGCCTTGGGGCAGGGACAGTGGGCTAAGGAGTGGGAAAGGCTGACTAGTCATATTCCAAGGGATTTGGGAATGGAATTCCATCATACTAGATGTACAAAGACATCAAAAGAAGTTTTGCAGTAGCGCAAGAAGTCTCCTAAACTTTACACAAGAACTGGAATTTCAGCTGCTACAAAACTGCAATTTACCACTCGGAGCACTCACAAGGAACACAAACACTGCCTTGGAAAGGGGCAGAGTGGCTGCAAAGTAGCTGAGAAGCTACACCAAGCATCAGTTTATTATTTTTTGGTTTGTAGAATTCTCAATTTTCTTAGGCTGTGCTCCAATTCCTAGGATTTGCCCCTAAAGGCAAATTTTAGGGGGGGGAGGGTAGGGAGAAGGCTATTTGATTGGCTCCAAAGCTCTTCTAAATGGGATGATACAGTGCACATCAAGCAGTAGAACAGCTTCCATAGCAACACACACTCTCTGCTTCATTATTTCTAGGGCATCTGTCAGTGACTGCTCCCTGCACAAAGTTGCAGGGAGGGACGCTTGCTCGCAGCCTTGTAAACAGCCGCTGTTATTTTCCAAGTGTGTCTGTGTTATTGTCGGAGTGCTCCTTGTGAGGGCAGGCAGCAGCAAACTGCTCTTCCAAATTGATTGTAATACAGATTTATACTAACCAGCATCTCTCAAACAAAGACTTCAGTGCAGGCTACAAATACTGTAAAAAAACACCCTGCAAGAGACCAGAATTATAGATTAAACTTTCTAGAGCCAGAAAAATAAAGTAGGAAAGATCATGCCATCTAGAAATATGAACCAGCTATGTTGAAGCAGAAGACAAATGTTTGCACAAAGGAAAACAGTTTTAAATATTTCTAAATCTTCCCCAAATCCACTTTTTCTGAAGTCCTATAAAATAGGTGAAAGTATCCATTTATCTCACCTTCACAATATAGCAAAACAAACCAAGATTATAACTTGAAGTCCAATGAGCATGTCAAATCACAAAAATTTATACCATTATAATGCTTTAGTTAAAATTACTCTATTTCATCTTTGAAGATTTTCTTATATTAGTTCACAACTTACACAGTATCAGTATTTCTCCTTATTTTCATCACCTTGGAAACACCATTATATGCAGGAAAACAAATACCAGGAAAATAAATATATTATTTATAACACAAGAAATTTTTAATCCAGAATCTTCTGGTTTATATTCTTAAAGAATTTTACAATAACTGAGACATTTTGTATCCAAGTAAATCTCTTCTGTAGCTGAGTAATAACAGTTGTGACCATGATTTTGAAGATTTTGAGTTAGACAAATAAACAAGAGAGGGCTGATGAGCACCTACCATTTCCCTCAACAACAAAGCCACAGGACTTCTGAAAAAAAAATTGATCGAATTCAAGAGAAATGTACTTTTGATGTTAGATACTGCTTATTTTTAAAATGTCTGACATGGAAATATAGAAGAAAACAACAGGTACTGGTGCTCTAAGTAACAGCTCTAGAAAATGTCAGCAGCTGCTGAAATCATTAACAATTAACAGTGTAAGTCACAGGAAGAAAACATAAGTGCTCTCTTACTATTTAAGATTTTCCTAAAATAAACTAATACCTGGATTAGAAGTAGTTTGATCTAGTTTTTAGTAAACAACACTGAACGAGTCACCAAGAATACACTTCAAGCACACAGTAGTTAAAAGCTTTTGGCCTTGGGGTATTTTTGAGCCCACTACCATATTCACTAAACAATGAGTCAGTGGAGAAGATACAAAATGCTCTGCATTCCATATAACAACTATATTACCAAATAAAATATAAAGGAAGAAAAACTTTATCTGAAGAAGAAAAAAACTCAATTTTTTATTACCCACTCCCTGTCCAAAACAGCCACTGCCTCAGCTTAGCTCCATCATCACACATATTCACAGCAGAATCCTACAGGAACTGCCTTCTATCAAAAAGTGGTGTGATAGCACCAGAGAGCAGATCAGAAGCATTCTGTTTCTTTGGGAAGAAAACAGGCAGCTCTTTCGAACACCTACCAGTGACTTTAGTACTGAAATATTTTCCTTACAAAATCCAGCATGTAATTGTTTAGATCATGGCAGAGATAGAAGCAGTAACAAACCAACATCAATAACTAATGGGAATGTTTAATGAAAGTGCCATTTTCATTAACTGAAAGTCAGTCTGTTCTTTGTAGCTGAGTTTTCACTGATAAGCGTCTCCAAAATAAAGCATCTTCTAAATTCACTCATAATCCAATACAAAGATTCCAGAGCAGGAAATTCTCCATATAGTCTCTATATATTTTTTCTTAAATCTCCCCCAAGTTCTAAAATAAACCTTTTTTTTTATCCTGCACAAGCTACAGATTGGCTCTTAGAACAGGACTAGACTTAACTCCTAGGTTATAGTTTCACTGCTATCATGAAAGGCAGGACAGACTTGCTCCCTTTTATGCTTCCAGTTTTTGGCAAAGCTAACAGGAAAAACTATAGGAGAAAGAATATATAATAACAGAATCCCTAGTGGAAAATAAGCTGCCATAAATAATTTTACAATATGAAAGCTAATTTAAATGTTGCCATATTTTTGGCAGTGTTCTGTTTACAAAACTCGGAGTGCTCTACACTCTACTGTGAATGCTCATTTAAATTTATGAAAGAGGAAGGTGAATCCAATTCAACTATTTTCATGCTGAGTTAGCTAGCTTTCACTCACTTAAGAAGCAGAGATAACAGCATATACCTTCCCTGGCACACTATGAATTGCAAATAATTGATCTTTTGGATCGGTGGCACAAACCAACAGCAACTAAAACAGGGGCTTATGAGCAGGCAGCAAGACCTGTATCTTCTGTAAAACACATCATGTATGCCACAGTACAGGGGAAAGGGCAAGAAAGGAAAAAGTTCTCCCCACTTTCATGTAGTGAACCTGGTCACAAAACAATTGAAACACTCTAATTCTCACTAAGCTGACTGAAACTTCTTCAGTTATTTCAGGGTGATAAAAAAAAGATAAATTTGCAAGCATCTTCAAAAAAAATCCAATGAAGAATAGTGTCATCTACTCAGAGTCAAATAATGAACAATTAAAAAGGGACAAAATAGTTGAGAAAAATTAGTTTAAATAATTCTCTGCTTTAAGAAAATATTTTAAAGTTACCAAAACCTGAGCATTTCCAATATCTTACCTGCAATGCACTTACAATGTAGCATTTTTGAGAGAACCAGAAAAGGCCTTAACACTATTAAAAAAAAAATTGTATACTTAGAATAAACCATATTATCTCATTGAAACCCTAAAATTCCTTGCCTGCAGCTTCACCAGACATGTCAGAATCAGAAAGTGTACCAGCAGAACCAGATTCAGAATTGGTACCTCTCATTTAAAACTGATGAATCTGTATCATTTTATTCACCAAGACTCCCTATACAAGGGAGTTTAGTTGATGTACATGAACTTAATCGGTATCAGATGGTTAATAGATTATTTAACAAGAGTGTTGTTGTAAAAAGAATGTTAAAAAATAAAAATCAGCTACTCCAACTGACATTACTTAGCCAAAGCAGTAATCAGGTTTTGCAATATTCTTTAACATACATTAAAATATGAGAAATCCCTATTTTAGCAACCCAAGTGCACTAAGCTATCTAAAATACATCCAAAGTATTCTGTTTGTCAGCAAATGTATGTCATTATATATAATTTAGGATGATGGACAAACTCTCGAGTATGATGGAGAAGTAAGGTGGTGAATATATTGTCTAATGAATTGTTATGCAGCAATTAAGCCTGCCCACATTTAAGCATTTATTGAAAGCTCACCAGGATATTGGACATTGTTCTCATGAAAGCAGAAAACATCATTACAGCAATCAAACAATAATGCTTCCATATAAAGGAAAATATTTTTAATAAAGTCATCTACAACACCTTTATGCAGTCAATTACCAGTCCAAAGCCAAGATAAAGTGTAAGTGCAATAAATCAATATTTTAAAAATATAGCATAATTGTTATGAAAATAATTCTATCACCTCTTTAATTCAGTTGAAATTCAGAGAAACACACCTACAAAACTGGTCCTGGTGTAAGACTGACTGGTGAAAACAAACATATTTAGCTGCTACTCAATTAGAGATAATAATTGTCTCAGTAACATTGTTCATAATCAGCTGCAAAGACATAAAAACATCAGGGAACAAAAACAGCAAAGGAGAAACACTGCCCCAAATGATAAAACAGCACTTCAACCTGCACTGCCTTATTTGTGTTTCATTAAGTTTTGCAACTCACTTTGATTTGGAAGCATCATACACACAGGAACAGAGTCAATCAAATGACAACATTTAGAGGACATGAAACCAAAGAAAGATCAAGTTACATGAATTCAGGGCTTTGGTCACCAGTACAAAATGGAAATAGCAGCAAGTGTCATCAATAACCAAAAAATTGTCAGGCAAACAATGGAACTAAGAAAAGATGACCTTAAAGCAGCTTTCAAAGAAATTTCTAGTAACCAGATTGCAAAGATGAAAAGGTTTTTTCCTCCAGTTAACTCAAACTGAGAGAGATGAAGGGGAATGACTGGAAATGGAAAAAAAAAAAAAAAGAAATGGAAAAAAAAAAAGAGGAAAAGAAAGAGGGACAGAGTTCAGAGAGTTCAGAGAGACTCAGCTGGGTACCAGTAACAGTGGAGCAAGAAACAGACATTCCAAATGATCAGAAACTTAGATTTAGAAATAAGAGAATTTGTACTTGTGTTGCAAGTATTTCTAAAGAGAAATAAACAGGATAAGGAAGAAGCACAAGGAGAGTTGACATTTTAATGATGCTTTCTCCAAGAGTAAGTTTCTTAGTTATTTTGAGAAATGAAAACTTCAATAAACATCATTGGAAATTTCTAGCATAGCTGTCCAGAAATAATCAATGTTTCTTAGAGACCAACTAGACATTTCTAAATGGTCCCTGATATTCACTGTCTTCAGTACCCTAATTAAATACCTAGTTTTTATTCTTTTACTCAAATACAGGCCACAGTCTCCAGGAGTGTTTATTTTTCGAGACTAAAAATTCAGTTTTAAAACAATTCTGCATCTATCAATAAGAGACAAGAAAAAATGAAACTTTCCTGTGCTTGAAGAATGAGTGAACTAAATGACCTTGCTATTGGAAACAATTTGGCAGATATGTCATGCAATTTATAATATCCCTCATCCACAAAACAAAGTCTAGGTCCTCTCAAGCATGGATCTAATCAGGGACCAGTGTGTTACAGCAGTCTGAAAGTGATGCTTCCCTCACCCCTCAGGGCCATGGGGGGAACTCAGCACTGCCCCACAGGAGCAGCTGTGCAGCCACAAACTCCATCACCTACACAGTAAATGCCCAGGAATGGAGCATTTCCCATCTTGTTTCAGCTGTAATTCAGCAGACAATGGACTATTTTTACCTATCATGAGAGGATACAGAACCTGCTGGTAATTTAAAGAAAAATTCATACAACACTTAAAAATCTTCAGATGATCAAAATGTCTAAAACTATTTTACAAAGAAAGTATTTAGAGAGTAGGAATGAAAGAAACTGGAAAGACTCTGGCATAGTGATCTCACACTGCAGGCCATAGGATGTTCCTTTCACTTTTGAACATCCACAGAAAAAGAACTCTTGAGACCAAGTGGCAGAACATTAAAAAGTCATATTGAAAGAAGACTTTTGACACTGTCTCAAAATAAAGAAATAAAAGGCGTTTCCTTAACATGCTCTCTGATTTAATATTTCACTTTGGCAATGTTCTGCTTGACTGCTGCTGAGTGACTGAAAATGAAATAACAAAAAGCCTTTTTGTATCCATATCTTGCTTTTTTCTATGAAGAAAAAATGACAGAGCTGATCATTAAAAATGTTACAATTAAGTCCTGCAGTCACCAGATGTACAGCTGAAAAGTGGGATCAATCCTGAAAATTACATCACAGGTAAAGAGAAAGAAAAACTGATGAATAAATAGAGAAAACCAATAGAAAAAAAAAAACAAAAACCTGTAGCCTCTTCTGCTAGATTGGAGGGAGGAAAAGATGCAGTATCATGTTTTTTGAATAATTTCTGTTATGTCCTTTCCTATGAAGATGCAACTGCAGGTTTAACGCAGGCTGTGATGTAACTCATTGAAAATAATCAATTTGCAATTTATCCTGATTCTGATTAAAAATATAATAACAGGAAATGTGTAGAATCAGAAAAGTTGATTCTGACTGGGGCACTCACATGTTTGACAGCAGACACTATGCAAGCAACTATGGGAAGCCCTTGCTGCTCAGGGGGACATGCAACCTCTCGGATGAACAAGGAGATTAATGGAGACACCAGATGTCACATGGTTTGGGATTTTCTTGGTTTGATACAGAGCAATTAAATAAGTAGCAATTTCTAGTACCCTCCATGAAGTGGTTGCCACACAGTTATTGAGTGGCTACAAATGCATATACAGGTAGAGAGCACCGGCCTCTCCCCTGTCATGTGGAAAGTGAATGAGACCTCCCCCAGTCCACCACCCCTTTCCTCTTATTTACCTTATTTCTTCATGTACATTGAATTTTATGTTGTTGTTTTGGAGTTACTATTTTAAATTCTGAACCCTTATAAAATACACTTGTCAAAAGAGTACAGCTAAATTATATTTTTGTCATCTTTCTAAAGTCAAAGATATATTGTCATTGATACTTTTTCTCATATATTTATATCATATATTTAATTAATAAATTATGAACAATTCCTTTTTGATACGTAGACATAAACAATTTTAACCAACTGAAAGGACAGAAATATTTTAGAATAAGAGCTGTGGCAAAGATACTAACAGAAATCAAAATTCTCAGTAATTCAGTTCTGTAGATGTTTGGAATCTTGACTTGAAAAGTAGATCAACATTAAATAAAACTATTACAATTTTAAAACTTTTCAAAAATCTACATGGTCTTCTTGTCACTGTTTACTATCCCATCCTCCCCTGTTGTGCAGACACTAAACCTCTTTGCAGTATATATTTGGGGACCTGGTACAAAACCCTGAGCAGGTTTACCTGTCCCAAGGCACCGTGAATCATGAATAGCAGCAGAGAGAGTGCTCCACACCCAGAGCCCAAAGCATTCCCTGTGACACCGGTGCCTCCTCCCACCTCTGGGTTAACCACCCCGGTTGCTGAAAGCAGAGAGGAGCTCCAAGGGGTGGGAATATCTGCAGATCTGAAGAGCTCTGAAAGAATTCCACATTGACTAGGGTGGGATAGAGGAGCAGGGCACAGCGGGCACCATCAATCAATGCAACATTTCTGGAACCTTTCTTTAATTAAACTGTAGAGCAGAGGGAAATACAACACACAACTATTCAAGGATGGGAAAGTAAATTGCACACATTTTTCCAGCAGAAGGTTTCACCAGGTGGAAGTTATTCTGAGTAAGTGCAGCTCTTTCAAAATTATTAAAGAATTATGAGCAAAACAGGCTTACTTTGGGTTTTATGTAGAGAAAGGTAAGGAGAAGACACAAAACCAGGAGTCACACTTTCTTTAGCAAAGACTTCTTTGGTCATTTATCTTATTCTAAACTCACTGAAGAGGCATAGAGGCTGCTGTGAACTACAGCCAACCAGATCAGAGGGAGCAAGGAGCAAAGGCAGGACTGCGAGCTGCCGAACAGATGGAGCGATTAACTACACTGGGGGAATCCAGTCAAAGCTACCAAGAATAACTAGCAGGGGGCATGGCTTTCAAGGGCATTTCACAGGAAACTGGGCTTTTGGGGACTTTCTTCTGCTTTTCTAAGTTGGCAATTTATTGTAGTTTCTTTTGTAGCCTGTTGCCTCTCAACTATCCCAAATCCTTGCCTTACTGCTGCAAATCTGGAAAAAGTGGATGATGATGAGAAAAGTGATCAGAAGTGATGATCAGAAGAAAAGTTCCTCAGGAGCAGTCTGATCAGTGTCCGCCTGAGAACTGTACTTCCAACAGTTGCCTTATTTGAAGCCTTCCCTTCATTTATGTACATCATCATACTGGTGAAATTAATTTATCCCCATTTCAACATTCAAAATACATTGAAAGCACCCTAAATAAAAATTAATAGAAAGGTTATAAAAAAATCTTATCCTAAAATAAGCTGTCAAGCACAAATACAGAATATAAATTCCAGCTTAAGCTATAAAGCATTTGGATAGTGGATCAGTTTGCAGCAAGTAAGATTTCTCAGGTAAATTACACAAGAAATGGAATAACTAATACATAAGCACCCACACAGACATGCCTTAGAATGCACACACTGAGAACAAATATAACCAGCAAAGAAAACAATCGGTGATGTTCAATCTTGTTTTATTTTTTGCCAATAGCAGAATAACGTGAAGGTGGTGACAGTCTACATGAGGGACATCTCTTAGCAAATGTAATAGAAAGAACAGGCCCAAACAGATGAAAAAGGAAAACTCCCTGTACCATGATTTTTGAGGAATGTTTTCTGTCATTTACTTACAGAGCCATTTTCCACATATGCCTGTTATAATATTCCTTAAATAGATAATGATGCAACTCTACAGGTAAATAACTTCAAGGCATTTAGGAGACAAAATGGTTTGAGCCATTTTATATAAATGAGTGGAAGAATGCTTCATATTAGTTTCTTTCAGTAAAGTTCCAGCCTAAAACAACAGAAAATGGTTCCTACATTGTAAGAATTATAAAATCGAATATTTGACAGCAGCTAATTTATTAAATCACAGAGAACAGTTTTCCTGATATATTATTCTTCTGGCTTTCCCTCCTGTGTAGTAAGCCAAGTATTAGCACATTGTAACAACACAAGATTTGGTTGGATGGGGGTTGTTGCTGAGGGAGTTCACGGTTTGTGCATTTCTCAAACCTGTTACAAATATAAGCATTTTATGAATTTCCTAATTATTTCCATACTAACATTACCAGAAGGGAATACTGATGACAAAAGGAATTTTCAAACAAAACTGCTTTGAGGTTAATCCTGAAGTACAAACATTCACGTGCATCTCAGCAAATCCCTGTTTTGCTCTAAACATTTTGAGTGCAGCTTCTACAGTACTGTTTCATACAAAACTGTATTCTAATGCAGAAGGGTTGAAAATCCTCTTTGTTTGTTTACCTGTTCCATCAGCTTCTATTCTGATCTTCTGCAGAGACCCAAGCTAAAATTCACAGTAAGGAATGGATAAGTTTAGAAACAACAGATCATACACCCATAAAGAGGGGAACCTAAAACCAGGCAAGGTGTTTAGGAGCTAGACTTTCAAAACTGAAAGGTACCTGGATATGAAGGTAGAAAACTTACCATTCAGT
Source organism: Chloebia gouldiae (assembly GCA_003676055.1). Taxonomy (NCBI): domain Eukaryota; kingdom Metazoa; phylum Chordata; class Aves; order Passeriformes; family Passeridae; genus Chloebia; species Chloebia gouldiae. Next base: position 6,804,291 of record QUSF01000022.1, read on the forward strand.
CAGCTGAAACAAAAGAGCTAAACCAAAACCAACTCTGCCTGATGAACATTTGAGGACAAAGCTGAAGCAAATTTAGGAGACTTGGTCTAGTGGTAACAGGCTTTGAATACAGAAGCAATGTCTGAGTGAGCTCAAGGATTTGCATTATCAGTTGCTGGTTGAAGTGTTTTCCACATTATTCTTTGATGACTGAACTATCAATAATTAAAAGACACAAATAACCAAATCAATCTGAATGCTGTTCTTTCCCATTCCCTACATATTGACAATCTGCTGCTGTTGCCCCAGCACACATACCACCCCTGCAGAGGCCAGTTTTCAGCTCTCCAGTTCACCTGTCGTCACTTGCAGCAGTACCCCTGCAATGTAAGAAAAAGGTTGCAGAAGTTAGAACATATCACAAAAGATATTTAGCTTTAGGATTCATGAATGTTTCTGATTTTCTCCTTTTCCACCCCTTAATTCTTTACCAGGAAAAAGCATTAATAGTGATCATCATTACAGTTTCTCCATATGGATAAGGAAAATGTTCTTTCTAGCACAAATAGATAATAAATAAAAATAATATTTTTATCCTATAAAATCATAAACTTTGTGCATGTCCTTTTTGAATTTTCATCATATTTCAAGAATTGAAAGTCACACCAAAATGTGATTGAATCAGAAAAAAATTGAAATATTGTTATATGATGTAATAAGCAGCATTGTCCATGCTTATTGGTAGCTGCAAATTTTTTATTAATGTATTTATAAAGTAGACAAAAACAGAGTTTCTAGAGCTAGCATAAATAAATAAATAAATAGCTCTTAACTTCAGAAAGGAAGAAACAATCAATTATTCCATTTTCTGAAATACTGAGAATATCAAATCAGTCTGGTTGCTGGTGGTTTTAATTCTTCATGTCAGAATTTAGAACCATGTAGGAAACAATTTCTTGTTTATTGACTTAGAATTCTAATTGAGATTTCTTTCTTCTGGAATCAGTGAAATGGGCTGTCTTCACCTGCTTTGTTCCTGATCCCCATTTTTGAGTGGCACAACTTAAGTAGTGTTTCTTTCTCTGACAGGTTTCTTCATGTTGTCAAGGAAGAAAGTTTCAGTTTTACTTTTTATTTTTCAGGTCTCCTTATGCTTATTTAATGAAGCATAAATATGGATGGCACCTTTTTCTTTACAGCAGCTGAAAACATACAAAAATACATTCAGCTGCAAAAGCACCTCTTTTTTAGCCAGTCTTTAAATAGTTCCCTTGGTTTCCATTATTTTTACAGAGAACTTTACTTCCTTCACACATGTGAGCAACACCATCTCCAAAACAACTGTCCACATAAACTCATCACACTGATGTCGGGAAAAGAAAAAACCATATGGAACACTCAGAACAAGAAAATCCCTTCACACAGAGATCCATATTACTATTACATTCATTTTCACTTCTTATGAGCCGAGTGCTCAATACTGAAGGCCATGTCATTCTTTCCTTTTTAACTGTAATTAATGAGTCTGTCAGGACCATTTTAAAGTACTTATTACCTAAAATATTGATCACTGATAAGTTCTTATCAAAATATACCTAGGAGTACCAGAATTTTGTGGCTGTGCTATTTTCTGTTTCTGGATTCAAATCATCAGGTTTTGTCACAAATATATTGTCAAGCATTTCCTGTGCCAATGCCATAGCTCAAAAACTGAGGGCACCCCTGAAAAGTTAGAAAATATTTTATCAAAATATACAACTGAAATGTCTGCAGGAGGTCTGCAGGAGACAGACTGCACATGTATTTTTTTTTTTCTTCAGTTTTCTAGACCTGTATCTCTTGTTTGGTAAACATGTTGTCTGAATAAAGTATTTCTTATTCTCCTTTTTCCTCATATTCCCCCTCGTGTTCTATAACTCATGGCAATCATTTGTCTATATGCAAGGCAATTTTTCAGCTGGATCTCTGGGGCTCAGTTTTGCCTTTCTACAAAGAGAAGGATAAAATAAAGAAAGGAAGGAGAGAAGATAAAGCTCCAATTAATTCATCTTGAGTGAACAGGCAAACAGGTGCGGCTGAGCAGGGATCACCCCTCAAGAAAACTCATATATTCTTTTGGTGACATTTAATTATACTTTTCAAAATATCTCAGCTCTAAAAAACAGGCATTTCATTTCAAATAAAGGAGAATGTAGCAACATTCTCTTATACAGAGATGAGAAAGCACATCTATGAATCATAGCAGAAAGCCAGCTAACCCTGCAGCAGATTCTTCTGCCAACCAAACCTAGAAAGGACAGAGTTTGAAGGATTTTTGCATTTACTCAAACTAAAACATTCATGAGCCTGCAATATTAACACAAGCCCACACTGATTCCCAGAGACAGAGCCTTGCTCCTCAGCCAGGACACTCCATTCCAAGCTGACACATTTCATTATGGCTTTGTTGTATTTCCAGATCCTTTGGGGGTACACCAGGGGCTCAACTACAAAGCTGATCAAGTATCCACTGTACACTAATGTATATTTTATAGCTGGGCTTTTTGGAAGAGGACAGATTTTGTACACTGTATGGATTCTAAAGAGTTCCCATAAAGTGTGAAAGAAAAGTGAAATCTAGAACGAGAGGAACAGATTGCAGGACAGAGCTGTCCTCCAAGTCTCAGCCAGCAGTAAAGAAACACAGCATTTGGAGCTGGAGTGGTAAACATAAAAGAAAAAATAAGGAGGAGAGATCCTAAGAAGTTATTTCATCCATTAGGCTGCAGATTCTACCATTTCTGCGGAAATAATCAGTCCTGAGAAAATATTCCTCCTACTGGAGGACAACAGAAAAATTACAGGCTCTAGAATACATGTAACAATTAGAAATGTGTCACTTTATTCTTATTCTTTCTCAATACTTCCTTCTTCTTTTAATATTTACCCCAGACCAGACACTTCCATTACAGCTAATGTTAAGAATAGTTATCCAACCTCAATACCCACTGGGCAAGAAGTTGTAAATCAAGTACACTGCTTCTCAAAAAAAAAAAAAAAAAAAAAGAAAAAAAAAAGAAACCAAGCAACAAAACAAAATAGGAATAAAATAACCAGACTTCAGGCAAAAGCTCTCTGAAAGTCCTGGAAGAAGACTTAGAAAATCACTGACTTTTTTGTGCCACAACTTTTACTGTAATGCTACTTTGGGAGTAAAAGAGATTTCTCTCTTCACACAAAGGGTGCGTTCCTCAGTGACAACACACATTCCTGGGGAGCCTACAAAGAGCACAGCAGACACTGCTCAGTAATGGGTTTATTACAGATGGAGCCTAACTGCAGAAAAACAAAAGTTGCTCCACAACACATCAGATTTGCCTTTACTTAACTAGGAATGCCTTTAAACTTGTCTTGGATAGGGAGTTATTACAGAGTAGTTACATTCAGACTAGGAGCTCTTTGCCTCTGTCCATTTCTACAGAATTTCAGGAACAATCTGCATGTGAACAAGTTGAGATGGGCCAGGGAGATGGAACTATAACTCCACATAAGAACATATCATCAGATCTCAAAGGTATAGAAGCTAAAATGAACTTTAATTTACAACTGAATGAGAAACCTCTTCATTCTACTTAGATAAAGCATTACATTCCAATACACCATTTTTAAGCCCTTTGTGTACTTTTAATTATACAGCCTGATAACTGCTGAGATACCTGCAAAGCACCTTATAAAACACATGAATATTTTATTTAGGTGGGTGATCATAGCTGATGTTTCCTACCCATGAACTGTGACATCCCCCTATAGAAAAAGCAGGTTTCAGCTTGAAGTGAGCCCATGGATAACAATTTGTTTGGGTGCCATAGTGCAAGGCAGCACAGCAGGTCTATTTTGGTGTGCTTACTGCATGTATAAATACAAGCAGGAATTACAAGCATCTTTCCATCCTCCTCACAAAACCACCTTTCACAATTTATTATCTCTTACTAAGCCTACTGTTGGCTTGATTGAAGTGTGTAGGTTGCACTATACTTACCTGCAAATAAAGCCCCTTCTTTTGGTTTTTAAGTTACTTCAGAAGCTCTCCTTGTTATTACATGCCTCCTTTTCAAATTATGAATTTCACACACTTCGCTGCTTTTGTGTTTCATTTAAAGCCTTGTTTATTGGTGGCACAAAAGTAAAGCTTGACTAGTAATGCCTGCCTATTTCTTTTCATGCTTTCCCTTAAGGGATGCAATTCAACTCACATTATTGATGTGAATTATTCATTTCTGAAACTCTTTCAAGTAAGTCTGAAACAAGCAAGTGCCTACTTTTTCTACTCTCAAAAGAGGGAAGAATCAAATTAAAGAGTTTCCATCCTTTCATACATACGGTTTAATGACAGAGAATACTCTCCTAACAGATATTGTTGAAGTTAAACTCTATATCTAGATGGACTACTGTTCCCAGCCAAAATCAGGTTTTCTGTGACAGGACCACAGGATTGCTTCTTATGACTTCTTCAAATGTAAGGTTATTTTTACAAACAAAAGACTGCTACATCTCGAAAGGCTTAAGACAAACAAGCAAAAAAGTAAAGGAGGGAAACCAGATTACATCTGTGGCTGATTTTATTTAATATAAAATTAAAATGAATTCCTTTGGTACATGTTTTATTACTATTTAAATTATTTTATATTATTTGAAAAATAAATCACTCACTTTACCTGCATCCAGAAATATATAATTAGAGACAATTCTACTAAGTTGTATAATACCTAACTCTGTAAAAGACTTTTTATCCACAGACTGCAAATTCAGATCCCCCATGTTCATGTAATGTTCAGACAAGCATTTCGTCCTATTTTCAAAATTAGATAGGTCTGTACACTGTAACAGCCAGCACATTAGATCTTCAGATTATGTGGAAACATAGTTGTCATCTGCTATTAGCTATTTCCTTCAGCTTTTCTCTTTTAGTAAAATGTTGGCCACAGGTCAAAAAAAAAAAAAGCTAGAAAATCAACCCTGCTGATTTGGGTGGGTTTGGGTTTGGGTTTTTTAACAAAATTGGCTGGAGTTAGGAAAACAAACTGAAAAACTGCTAGACAATCTATGTTTTATCCTCAGGTACTCCAGGAGTGAGTGTGGTTTATATATCAGTTTCTATATATTCACATGCACACAAACCTCAAATGATGAGGACTCTCAACATTGTGACTCAAACACTAAGTTGTGCACATTCACTTAGTCATGTGAATTTCTGTAAGTTCAGTTAAATGCAGGTTACTGAATTCCAACCGCTCATTTTGAAAATTACAAAATTTTGCTTTCCATGCTAGTTTTGCAAGGAAATAAATTACACAGATGCACTGCCAGCCTGTCGGTTCTCATCCTTTCCCTCATAACTTTTGAATGAATTGGCTAATTTTGATCAAATTTGACAAGAGGACTCGGTCTAAAAGATTTGAAGTTCCAACAAGTTTCCATGAGAACTGACAGTTGAGTAGGAGATAAAGACTGACATGAGTCTTCCCAGTGAGGAAAATATTGCTGTGTAAGCTCAGCAATTACCTATTATGCTTGACATACCCACCAGTTGATGATTGTGTATGTATCAGCCACACAATCCTCTTGTGTGCAATTTGGAAGCAATTACAGGTGTCCCGCTTCTCTGCCAGCCACAGGCTGGGAAACAGGGGAGTGGTTGGCATCACATTTTGTAGGTTTTAGCAATGAAAAGTGAATGAAGAAGGGAGCTGTCATTTGATTGGACAAAACTTCATTTCAAACCAAGCTTCAGCATATACACTGTAATCATACAAATTTGTTAAATTTTCAAAGTGTTTATAATCATGACCCACTATAATCTGAAACAGTAAAGCCCAGGAACAGGTTGGAAACTGTCACGGTGACGCCTACAGTGAGTTAACAAGGCTGCACACAAGTTGCTGTTTGCATTCTCCGGGGCAAGTTAAAGGAGTACCTTGGGGTGCCAGCACTTGCTCCAGGAGGCCACAGGCAATCACGACCTGTTTTGGCTGGGTCCACAGGAGCCCTGCTGGGAACTGCCCAGTTGGCACTGGGGCTGTTGGTGGCACATCCTGGGATAACACCTGCGTAACCTGAACCTTTTCAAATGCTTGATACGTTGTGAAAGACTCTTGTACCTTGCCAGGCCTTTGTCTGGTCCTCCTTGGCTCACATCTAGCTGAGAGATTCCCATTGATGCTGGTGCTTTGCCTCTGCCCAGTTCTGCCGATGGCAGCTCCTGGCTCTGAAGGCTATGCTGTGTTTTTTCCTTTCTCCTCAGCCAGTATCACCAATGCCACATAACAAGGAAAAACAAGCTCCCTGCAGTCCTCATCCCTGCTTAGTTCCCCTGCTTATTTAGGAAAAGGATTGCATTACCCTTGTATGCAAAGGCATCACACCAGGTCCTCATGTTCTGTTATTTTTCTGCTACTATGAATCCTTGATCTTCTGCAGTCATTGCTTCCAAAGACAGTATTGCATTCTGCTGATGAAGTACTTCACTTACATCTGCTCAGACCTAATAAACACTCCAGAACTGGAGGTCCATCACTGTTACTCAAAATACTTGTTTGAATTATCATTTAGGCAGTCATATTCCTCCTTTATTCAGATGTTGCAGAGCATAAATGATAAGAAACCATTCCAAAGAAATCTGCATTGCAGTCATAATCAAAGTGAGTAAATAAAGAAAAGCTGACAGGCCCTCACACAGTAGGCAAATTGCTGTGATCTTCACAGAAAAAGGTAATGGTTTTCTTTTTCTTCTTTTCTTTTTAATACAGCTTTTCTTCTAGATTCAGAGGCCTTCATGTTAAATTAAATATTTTTAGCACCCACACGACCATCTAGAATTAAATTTCAGAAGTTCCATAGCATCTAAAAAAGAAAGCTATGATAGATCACTGTGATTCTCCTGTCCTTGTACAGAATCAAAGAATCGTTTACTAATAGACTGAATGCTTCCAAAAGCAGAAATCACACAGCTCCATCTTGTGGAAGATCAGATTCCTTGTAAAATGTCAGCTCAGTTCATCTTCTGTCTTTGGTAATGATTTAGCCTTAGAAGTTTTACTTACCGCAGATATTTCCTTTCATGTATGCTTTACACAATGTCACCAAGAGCAGGAACAATCTGCCCAGTGTTTTTATTTATTTTCTCCTGTTTTATTTTATTTACCTGTAGCATTCTCCCAAACTGGTCCATACTTCAGCAGTTCACATTTGTACCAAGTGGTGCAGAATCAGCTATTTAATTTTCTTTCTATCCTCTTTCTTTGTTCTGTAAGAGTTTGAATACCTTGCAAAAATGTCCTCAGTGAACACACCATAAATAAGTACTAAGTATATTTGATTTTCAGCCTAGTCGTACTTCTTAGCAGGAAGCATTTTCAGTACAGTTTGGATGACATAAAAATGCAGAGCAGCAGAGTTTGTCTCATTCATGTAACACAGAACTTGGATCTGTAATGTTTCCATAATCTAATGCCATAAAAGTAAACCAAGTCAGAACTACTTTTAAGTCAGATGAACCAAGTAACTTTTCACAACACTACAAAAAACATCTTTATGAATTCTGGAGACATCTGTGGGATTGGTCCTTATTTCCTTGTTACAGAATCTTTGTCCTTTTGAGAGCTTTGGAATGGTTTGGACATCAAAAACCAGCACCAAAAGCATGCACTTAATGTAATCCTCTGTGCCACACTACCAAGAAAAATTGAATGTTTATATTTTTGACCATACATTGTACTTTGGGATAGCATATTAAACCACATGTACCAACACAGGTCTACAAACTGAAATCCACCAAGACAAAAGTTCCTTGGGCTTCAGTATAGAACTCCTTGTAAAACTTCACAACGTATTTGGGTATTTCCAACAGTCGTGTTTGAAGAAGGTATTTCTCATAAGCCACAGCCAAATGTAAAATTTCTCTATCAGATTATCTCAGCCCACATTCACTGAAGTTTTCAGAAAAAGCAGCAGTAATGTGACTCATGGGACTACTCACAGATGACTCTGGAAACTTATTTCCCATTAATTTTCAACTGAAATGCGTGAGTGGTCAAAAATGACCACAAACCTTCCCTCAAGTCTTTTGATTTAATTAAAAGTATAAATGATCCTAAGTATTTTCATGTTTTTAATTAGCTTTAAATTAATTGTCAGTGTGAGAGCCAGAAGTCCTAAGAGAAAAGTAAGGAATTGCTCATAGAAATTCTATCCAAATCTGCATAATGACTGTCAACATGATAACCAAAACCAGCTGCTTATTAGAATACTGGTTTTGGACTATAATAATACATAGAGGCAAAAGAAAAAACTACGTAGAGAAAAATCTCCTAAAAATCATCCAAAATATGTATTTTTAACTAGCATTCCAGAGCCCAAGGGGGAAAAAGAATAGAATAGCATCATAATTGTTTCCCTACAAAGGATATTCCTTATTGTCCTATTGAGGTGATTCACCACCACTTCACTCCCCTGAATTCATCTACCATACTGAGAAACATTTTGGCATTCCTTCCTCTTGGTAGAAGTCAAAATAGCAACTTCCCAGATATGACTGACAAGAAAAATACCTCCTCTCTTCTGCTAACCCTTTTTCTTGTATAAAATTTATGGAACAGTATAGACTTGTTTTGGTTTTTTTATTAAGTCTTGAAGTGATCTTTGTTTCTCTCAGAAGTATTCATATTACTATGAAACACTAAAAACCAAAATCCACAGAAAGTATGAGGAAAAAAGGCCAAAGGAAAAGACCTTCCAAGGTTCATACGCCACCCCACTAACAGCTGTCAATCCTGACAAGAAACAGCTGCCTCTGAACGTGGGTGGATGTGAGAGTTCATCGTTGTCTGATCATTCTTTGGGCCACGTTTCAGAATCTGCCAAGAAGGTTGGCAATTAGTGTCAATCATGACAGGCTTTTCTGTGATACAAATACCTATTCAAGAAATATTGGACTTATACTATCAAACTACTTTGCATCTGTATCTAAAGATCTTCTGTATGACTTTGTAATCTTCAGTTACTACCAAGATTAGCCATTTAGATATTAAAACCATATTCCTCCATCATTAAAAGGCTACACTGTGCAGTTTACAGCTGGAAGTTCTCTTAAGCTTTTTGAGAAGGTGCCAACTACTAGAAAGACCAAGTAATTTGTCCAATAAAGCTACAATTACTTCATTCTCCAAAAGCAGAGGATTAAAAATCATGTTAATCAGGATACATATTGAGAAAGTATTAAAGCATTATTACAAGACAAACCAAACAACAAGAGTTGCTGACTATTACAACTGCTATGATTAATACTTCATAGTGATACACTGTATTGCCTATGTTGCTTAGAAACCACATAATTACACATATTTAATCAGCCTTAACCTATGTATTTTCATTACCTTGATGCATACCATTAAAATTCAAATGTTATCAAAATATGACATTAGAAATAATTTACTATTTCCTGTTTTATATTGAAGAAAAATATATGATTAAATGCTATCTTTGAGGCAGGTCATTCTAGTTAGAAAAAGGACAAAGGACAATACAAACACCTGAATCTGCTTGTTTCCCACTCATCTATTTATCTATTCCTTTTCTAATCCATGTGCATTTTGAATAAGGTATTGAAAGTGTAATCCCAATTTCCCTGGTAATCTAAATGGGAGATTTGACTGCAGGAGAAATCAAACACTAGCCCTAGAGCAGAGGGAAATAAAAAGTAAAAATCCTATAATGCTTTGCAGGTAACCAGTTTTAATGTAAAGGCTGTTGTTTCATTATGCATGAATAGAAGTTTGGTTCTTTGGATTCTAAAGTACTTTAATCAATGTTCAAGGGTTTTTAAGAACCTCATTATGTATCTCTTTTACAGGACTATGAATATTTGTAAATGGCATCATGTGGTAAAGCTTCAAAGACTGAAAAGTTAAGTCAAGATATATTTTCTAAAACTCTTCAAAATATTTCAAAATCAGAAGAGCTGCCCAGTATGTATTACCACATTCAAGGTATCAACCTCCCCTTTGAATTTTAGCAACATCAATTTTTCATATATGCTATATATATTACTGTTCTCCTTCCTCACTGCTTTCCTGTGACAATGACGATGTCTGCATCCAAAAGTAATAAAAGTTCCATTCCAATTAAAAAAAGGTACAGAATTAAAGCTCTGTATACTAAAGACTGATTTGATTAATTTAACTTAATTTACTCAGCAACAGTGTGCAAGGATTAATAAATAAACTTAGATTATAGGTGAGCACCTCAACAGCAGTTTTGTGCCTCTTCTGAGGAGTTTTCTGCTCATTGGAGGAACAAGAAAAATCAAAATGGAACAAATAGGACAGGTCTGCAAAGACAGAATGGGCAGCAACACTATTTGAGAAAAAAAAAAGGATGTAGACGGACTCAGGACAGATTTTTTTCCATCTTCAGCTCTCTGTCCATAAGTGACACTACTGGAGGCACTCTAGGAAGGCAAGACCCAGAGTTAAGCACATGGTTTGACAGCATAGGAGGAGCACATTGTAACATATTGCAGCCAAAAAAGCTTTAAAAAGGGGGTACAGTGAAATCCAGAAAAAAAAATTAGTTCAAACTTCCCTGAAGATATTTCTTAATTGTATCCATCTGTAAGGGGTGTCAGTCCCAGCACCTCTTACATTCCTCAGCCCCACAGCCCCTGGAGAAAGACTGGCCTCTGTCTCTCACCCCATGGGCATCATACCCTGAGAGGAGCCCTGCCAAGTGTTGGTTTCAGAAATAAAATGGGTTTTGTACGGGGTGGAGAGGACTGAGGTCTATGAAGAGCCTTCAGAGTGGAGACAGTGGTTGATAACAGCACAAAGAAAGAACAGAAGGCAGATTTGGTACACCAAGAGTGTGTCAAAGGAGGCATAGCAGAAGAAATAATACTCATAATGAGTTATTAATGGTACTGAAATTGTACCATTCATTTGTTAAAATGAATATGCTTGACTGTAGATTTTCTTGTCAGTCTATATATTTTGATTCTGTGCACCACATAGCTCAGCAGTAAATTACTGCAATTAACTTCAATTCCTTAGGATCCACAGCACTAGCATTTCCACATCTCGTGACTGAGTCTAGAATTCAATTCTAAATTCTTGTCTAAAGTGCCTTTACAAAGTAAGTGGTTACTTTGAAAAGTGCTGACAAACTTCAGCAGAAATTCTACACAGACCTATTTCTCATAAGAAAAATTTTTCTTAAAAAAAAAAAAAAAAAAAAAGAAAATTTAGTTTATCCATCACAGTAAAGTTCAAAAAAGAGCTGAACAGCTTGATTTAATTCCTTAACAAACACCTTATTTATTCAGTCACCATTTTTGGATTCCAAAGATAGATATTTCAGTAAGACTCTGCTTACAGATAAGATGTTTTTCATGCTGTTCCTTTTAAATTTTAGTAGCACATCCACTGCGAAAGTAGCACCGTTCCATCTGTGCCCTTCTAGAGAGTCAGACACTTTATCTCATAACAAATCTGCGTAGCTCGCTGGTTTTTGGCTGTATGAGTACTAAAGAACTTGACACAAAACAAACTGCAAATAATCAGATACAAGGTGTAACTCTCAGGAAGAAAGTTAGAGTGCTGCCTTCGTTAGGAGAAACCACAAATCACATGTCAATAGAGGGTGAGCTAGGGAGGAGAGACAAAATATTAGAACTAGGGGAACTAAGAGATTACACAGTAAAAGATCTGCCAGGAACTAGCAAGAATCAAATTTGACAAAGTGTAAGAAGAGTCAAAACAGGTATTTATTTCTGATGAAGAACTACAGTAGTTTCTATGTATGAGACATGCTCTTCTGGTTTTGTTCCCACAACTTCACAGTGGTCTACTGGGCAATTCCCAGTGCTGAATTAATTTAACTTCCAAAAGAAGTGAGCTTCTTTGATTTGTGAGAGTCATTGTGTGAAACAATTAATTGCTGCTGTATAACTAGAGTATAATTTAGAAAATGATACATAGATAGTAGACATAATGGAGAATTTTGTCCTGACTTGGAAATCCTGTCAAGCGATCATGATAAAAAGGGCAAAAGCCAGCACAGAACTGGACCAAATCGCCTTGCCAGTACTTTTTTTTTTATATCACAGCAGACTACAGGGACTACAAAGAGCATCTGATCCCCTTTTGGTAGTGCACAAGCAAAAAGGATTTTACAAGCTATGACACTACTTGCTCCATTTGACTCCACTCTGAAGGGCCAGGAAAATTAAGCATGTGCACACATCTCAGCCACTTACAGCTCAAACTCTGACCTAGCTGCATGAAACCATTGCCCTGTGAAGCGCCACTCTTACATATTCCATTAGACTACAAATGTGGGGAGATAATAGAAGTAGTTTTATAATTGCCAAATTATTCACTACGGTTTTGACAAATACCATGGTTAAGATGGCTGGTCCCTTTCCCAGAAGCACTCAACAAATCCCCTTTGCAGCTTTCTTGTAAAGTTACCTTGCACCATTCATCTGGTAAATAAAAATCCTTGGAAAAATGGAAACAATGAGAAAGCAGTTCTGAGCATATTCAGAAAGTTGTAATTGCTATGGAAACCGTATCTAGTAATAGTCTTTTGCTTCAGAGCATCAGAGGCAAATCATAATAAACTGACAGCAAAACAAAGTGTAATACTGCCTAAGAATTCAAAGTTCAAGATTCAAGAGAAAATTAAACCACTGCATGGGAAAAGCTTTCATGCTCTCCCATCTTCCAGGTTCCTTTTGCAGAACATTTCTGTGGATGAGCACTTTGGAATTGATTTCTGCCCAAGCTTCCCAAGTTGCAGCTGACGCAGGACTGAGGGCTGGCAGCATCGTTACATTTGTTACAAAAAACAAGGATACAGTTACTTTAGCCTAGAAGAAATCCTAATGTTATGGCTAGAAAATTTGGGAAACCTGGAAACATGTAACTCCATTCAAGCAATGCCAATTTTTTTCAAGCTCCAAAGAGTGTAATGGGGTCATGGATTCAGAGATCATCAATGATAACAATTAGCTTTTATAGTTTACCAACCTAAATTAAGGTGAGTAAAATAAGAAGCTACTAATTTTAGACTTAAAAAATCAAATTTTTTAGAATATTATATGCCTTGTTTTCATTTCTATATATGAAATATTCTCAATTTATTTGACTGTATTTGTACTACACTAATGTGTTAATGGACAGTTCAGAATATTTTCAACATTTCATCTCCTTTTCTTGCAGCAGCCTATGTGCTGATACACCAGAGGTTATCTCCCTACTCTTCCTAATCTACCCCAACACCTCTTTCTGAGTTTCATCATACCAATTCTCAAATTTGTGTTCTGAATAAAATTAGACTATGCAATATGCATATCTACCACTCCAAATTCTCTCTAGGTACATAATTCTCAGAAAGAGTACCAGTTCAAATATTACTGCAGAAGAGCACTGGACTTCAAACAGTAAACACTCCTTTTCCTTTCTTCAGAGACATCCCATCCCATTACAAATTCAAAAAATAAAATTCCACAAACAGTTTAATTTATCAAAGGCTTACAGTAATAAATCATTATTGTATTTGTTTATAAGCAACAACTTCTGCTTTTTTAAAAAAGTTATTTTGTTTGAAAATTCCACACAGCTGCCTATAAATTTGTATTTGTGTAATTAGGATTTGGGTTTATGATCATCTGAATCTTGCCTTTCCCACCTTTTTTTTTTTTTTTTTTTAATTAGGGTCTTCTAAGCCACAAAAACCAACCAACTTCCCACAAAAAATCTAGGAAACACACATTTTCTATGCTACAATTAGTTACATGGAGCAAACAACCCCATTTCATCAAGAGAAGCACAGGATGCAAATTTGTTCTAACATCATTCCGATAATCAGAAGGCAAACAATAACAACTCTCACTTAATGCCATTTGTTTTAGCAGTAAACCATCAACATTTTTATACATAAATGTGAACAGGCAGAACATGACCCTTACAGACCATTCTCTCATGTGGTCACAGCCTTTCCATGATAGCTATTGTCAGTCAGAAAGGTGGATTTATCCAACCACCAAATCACATCCTGGGCTTTCTGAAAAAAGAGTGACCAAAATATACAGCAAGTTACACAATCATTTATAAACACTTGTTCACAAGCCAAAATAATGTTTGGTTCCAAAAAATCAGTTAAATAAGGAACCCTTTTGTTTATAAAACATAAAGCAATGTAACACCAATATAGCAAGGACATTAATTTGGCTTCTCTAAAATGTACCACTGGATATCACCAGAATTACCAAACTAATGTATTAAAAACTGGCAGAAAAATTGACACTTCTAATAACACTCATAACATTATATTGTCATCAATATTTTTTTTCATTTAGGATCAGAAAAAACAAAATCTTCAACTAAAATTGAAAAAGCAGATTTGTATTGCCACTACTACACAGTAGCTCTATACTGGTCACAAAGGTGCAAATGCTCCTCGTTGCTTTTGTTAATAACAAAGTAAGACATTTGAAAAATTACTTCTATTAAATGAGCAGCTAAACATCATTGAATGAATATGCCCATGGCCCTCAGAAGTGTGTGAGAGACTGGAACATATGTAATGTATTAAAACATTTCATCTATCTGTCATTTCTGTATATTGCTACAATAAAGAAACCTCTTTGCATTTCATGAATGCAAATAATCTAGAAATCTATAATCTAGAAATTATTAAGTAGGATAGTCTATACAGTCACCACATATATTATTTAAATAAGATGCAGAAAGAAAGGGGGGAAAGTCAAAATTAAAGTTGCTCAGGATACTGAAGTACAAACTATAGATATGTATCATTGAAGTTTTAAACTTACCTTTGTAATTGTGGAGGAAAAAAGCCACCCGTGGAAATCATTAACAGCTGCTTAGGTCTAACTCGGAGTTGACTGAAGACACTTGCTGTGGCTTGTATGGCAATTACACCTGAGGGGAAAAAAGGGGGGAGTTGGTAATTCCAGGGCCTCCTGGCCTGGCAGAGCCAGTGCAGGATGAGAATTCACCTTTCCCTTACTAATGGCCCCTATCCATCAGACCACAGCCCAAATCAGCCCTTTTATTGCAGCGCATTTTTTACCCAGCAAAAACATGTCATATTTAGTTTTTACAATAGCCGCATTGAAAAAGAATAATTAGGTTTTATTTTATAGGGGTAATATTTTTTAACTTATAAAGAATGTTCTGTATGTAGACTGCTGGAGAAAAACCTATTTCAGCCAATTATAGATCGCAGAAGGTGCCCCCCTCAAAACTACCTATTCTAAGAATATGAATAAAGTGGCTGAAACACAGGTTCTAATAAATTTCCAGATTATAGAACAGATTTTTTTCCATTTCCTATGTATATTTAAACAAAAGACAAATACTAATATTTCTAAATCCAAACAACAGAGCGAATCAAAGACACAATAAAAAAAACCACAGGGTTGGCAATCTCACCATGTTTTTACAGCTGAAAATATGGAATTTTATTTAAATACAAAAGTTTTATGTAAGTTATTTAAATAGTTTTTCTTATCACAGAGAGTCCTCCTCAGCTGTTTACATGACCAGTAATAAAAGTTTATGAATATGACACAAAAGACCTGTTACTGTCTTCAGACAAGACTGTTGTCATTACCCAAATGAGCAGATTAATGACTTAGTCATGATTTTAGCATTTTCCTCTTTCACAGTAATGAGAAATAACTTGTAAACATTAAAATTTAAACACAAATTAGTTGTCAAAAGTGTATCATAAAGACTAACATTAACATTGCTGATCCAAATAACAAGGAGTGAGCCAAATTCTAATCTCCTCTCCAGGGATTTGTTCTATTGCACTACCAGGCAATTAACCTGACTTTCATTTAGTGTTATTATGATAAAATAAATAGATCTGTTAATGCATTTTTAAAATACACAAGCAAATGTCTTCCTTGGGAGGTTGATAATGGGCTGTACTGATCATCTCATATCATCTATCAGTTTGAAAGCAACTTATCATTTGTGTGCTTACTATTTTATGAGGAATGAAACTCCTAAAGTTACATAAAAAACATGTTTAAAATTAAAAACAAAGCTTGATTGTTGGAATAGAAATGTGTTCAAGCACTCCCCTGAATAACATTCTCCCAGCCTAACATTGCCAACTGTAAAATTAAATAGCTAATTCTCAGCTAATTCTTAGCCAAATTTTATTTATCCTGTTCCTATTCAGGTTATTTCTTGTATGTTTATGAATTTTTTTCAATATTAATCTAGTGTTTTGCAAAGAAAAATTGCATAAAAATAAATTTCAAGATGTAAGCCTAAATTCTGGTCTCTTAAGGTAAGAAATGACAGCCCTCTGCTGGCTAATAAATATGTACCCACAAGAATTCACACAATCACTGGGTTGGAAGAGACCTTCAAGACCATCAAGTCCAACCCATGCCCCAGCACCTCAACTAAACCATGGCATTGAGTGCCACATCACAACAGTTTTACATTTATGCATCATTTAGCCCAAGTAAACATAGATAAAAATATATAGAGTAAAATAAAATTGTGATACGGGGATGCCTGAAATATTTTATCTGGACCATTAGGAAACATTCTGTATACTTCCTGTAGGAAACAGTAAGGCAAGGAAATGGCTGAACACTGAATTATATGGACAATTCTATAGAATACTGAAATTCCTCAAAGAAGTAACCTTATTGAGCTTCAGTTTTACATAGAGTATTCAAAAACAGGAATAAATATTAATGGTAATCATTGTGTTACTGTGTAAGGCTTTGTTTTGTTCAATTAAATGACTTCCAGTCCACAAAAATGAAAAGTTGTCAAAAAATACTGATTTTTGGACATTTTTATGGTCTTAAATAAGTTTAAAATGCAAACATCAATGAGCTTATTGGCAGCCAGATAAAAATGAGACTCAAAGTATGGTATTTGGCACAACAATTAGCAATATGATCTAACTTGCGAAGAAAAAAATTGTTTTTAGGTATCAGCATAAAATTTCATAAACATGAAATGTGCATGAGAAAATCAGGACTAGTCCCCATATTTTATTTTTTCCTGTTTTTAACGACTTGTCTTCTACTTTGGTCTGAGGACCTGTACTGCATTTTAAAATACAAAGACATGCATTGTAAATAATCTGTATTTGTCGTACATTAATTTAAAATGTTCCATAGCATAATTCTGTCTCTGTGGAAAATTTACAAATCATGCTTTGCAAAGTGCCTCTTCATTAACTGTGCTGACTGGGACAAGTGTGCAGTAAAGGAATACACTGGCAGCGTACACTTTACTAGAAAAACACGGAAACCCAAAGGAACCCCCGGCGCAGCTGCCCACAGGTGACAGTGTGAAACAAAGAACTGAAAGTGTTTATTTGAATATATTTCACCGTTGACTCAACGCCCTGATAACGGCATTTTACCCAATGGAGACGTTGTCGGCAGAGATGGCTGGAATCGGCACCCAAAGCAGAAGTGATGGGAACACCCAGCGCAGGTTCCCAGATGGAAGGAGCGGGCGGTGCGCTGCCCCTGCCCAGCAGCCCTGCACACAAAGCTGGCAGAAGCTCTCCTTCCCTTTCCAGAGGCGGATTTGGACCCAGCTGAACCGGGGCCACCCCCGGGCTCGGAGCAGCCTGGGCACAGGGGGATGGATGTCCGTGCCACGGCAGGGCGCGGAACTCGGAGATACGGGGGTCCTTTCCATCCGAACCCTTCTGTGTCCCATGGCGCGCGGCTGGATTGCAGGGAAGCGTGAGGAGTGCCCTGCATTTCCAGCTGTCTCTGCAAGCAGCTCTGAGGAGCCTTCACCCCTAGACACAAACTGCGCTTTGTGCACTGCCCCGTGCCTTGTGAGAGGAGTGCTCGGGAGAGCTTGGGTCTGGTGCTTTAAAAATGCAACCGGGAGAGCGTGGGTTTGGTGCCTTAAAAATGCAACTATCCAGTGACAAATAATGGAGTCACAGAATATTCTGAGTAGGAAGGACCCACAAGAACCATCGATCACTGTAACAATCCCACACTGTGCCTGAGAGCGGTGTCCAAATGCTCCTGGAGCTCTGTCAGCCTTGGGGCGTGACCACTGCCCTGGGGAGCCTGATCAGTGCTCACCCTATGGATGAAAAAGCTTTTCCTCATATCTAACCCAACACAAAATGATTGAAGACCGGCTACCTCGCATTATCACTCGGCACACGCTCCCCGCACGGTGAGAAGCGGAGGCTCATCTGGCCGCAGTGTGTGAGTCTCGCTCCCGCCCGCTGTGGGTATCCCTGAGGGACGGACATTTCCCTGAGGGACGGACATTCTCATGAGGGACGGACATTTCCCTGAGGGACGGACATTCCCTGAGGGACCCTCCCGTCCGCCCGCCTCGGGACCCCGCGCGCGGGGCGGGAAACCGCCCGGCCTGGAGGTCCGCGCGCGGGCGCGGCAGGGGGCGCTGTGGGGCGCGCGCGCGTGCGCGGCAGCGGTGCCGCGATGGCGGCGCTGCTGGAGCACGAGAGCCAGATCTTCCTGGAGCTCTTCCACCGCGACGGGCTCGTCGTGTGCGCCCGCGGGCTCGGCATCGACCGCCTGCTGCTGCGCTTCCTGCGCCTCTACTGCGAGCCCGCCAGCCTCGTGCTCGTGCTTAACACCAGCCCCGCCGAGGAGGTGAGGGCAGCTGCCAGCGCCCGCCCCTTCCCCTCCCGGCTGCAGCGTCCCGGGTGCTGCCGGCGGCTCCGTCGCTGCCCCGGCCGGCGGAGCGGCTCCCCGGGCTGGCGGGAGCGTGTGCGGGCTCCGTGAGGGCAGTGCGGGGCTGGGCCGGGCGCTGTGCACCGGCCCGGCACAGAGCCACAGATGGGGTCAGGCTGGTAGGGAGCACAGTGGCTCATCCCTCATTCCTGCTCAGGCAGGGTCATTCCAGAGCACACGGCGCAGGATTCTGGAATATCTCCAGCGAGGGAGACTCCAGAGCCTCTCTGGACAATCTGTCCCAGGCTCGGGCACTCCCAGGGAAGAAGTTCTTCCTCGTGTTCGGGTGGAGCTGCCTGGGCATCAGCTGCTGCCCGTTCCTGCTGTGCCATGGCTGGGCTGGGGAGCAGAGCCCGGGCCCTGCTCTGAGCCCTCCCTGCTCGCACTGACACTGCTGAGGTCTCCTCTCAGCCACCTCCTCTGCAGCCTGGACAGCCCCAGCTCCTTCAGCCTTTCCTCACAAGAGAGATGCTCCAGACCCCTCATCCTCTTTGTCACCCTCTGCTCCAGGGGCTCTGTGTCCCTTTTGTCCTGAGGAGCCCAGAACTGGACCCAGCACTCCAGATGTGCCCCAGCAGGGCTGAGCAGAGGGGCAGGGTCACCTCCCTGACCTGCTGGCAGTGCTCTTCCTAATGCACTCCAGGATCTTCTTAGCCACAAGGCGCTGCTGGCTCAGGAACAGCTTATTGTCCACCCCGAGGTCCTGGGGAAGCTGTTAAACCACACACATTCAGGATCGGGAGAGTTGAATTTCTGCTCCTGCAGCACAATGAAGTCATAGTGAGACTAATGAGTTAAAACAAGTACATAACTTATAAGTAACCAGTGAGGAGAAAGGGGTTAAACATGCTTGTTGGGCTTGATGGGTTTGTCCCTAATTGTACCAAAAAAAAGTTGCTCTTTTTTTCTCTGGAACCAGGCAAATTTCCCACCTGCAGGAAGGGGAGATCTTGGGGGACCTTTTATAGCAACCATAGGTGAATAAAGATCACAGCTATAGTTTATAAGATTAAGCTTGGTGTATGCCATCTACCTGCTGTAGTCATCTTATGACTACAGGTGATGGCACTAAAAGATCTCTTTCCAATTCTCTGTTCTTAAGGCAGTATTAAAATTGCATTTTCTCTGAAAATGAGATATTGAAATATAAGAAAATGTAAGCTCCTTGAAGTATCAGTTGCTCATTTTTATGTGTTGTCTAGTTGCTACCGACTATGTAGATTTTTTCAAATCACCCGGATGAGTTTGAAACTGAAGAAAGTATGTCAAAGAAGAAAAAAAAATCATAATTCTGACTTCTTCTACTATGTTATACTATCATGTCTTAATTTGCTTTTGACAACTCCTCAAATTTGCTGAGTATGTGTAATAAAGGTGTTTTATGGATCCCTTTCCCTGGACACCACAATAATGTCTTGTGTTTTTGTTGTGTTTGGTTTAGGAGTATTTTATTGATCAGCTGAGGTCAGATGGAGTTGTTCATCTCCCTCGACGCGTTACCAATGAAATTGCAAATAACACTCGATATGAATTTTATACACAAGGAGGAGTCATCTTTGCAACAAGTCGGATCCTTGTGGTAGATTTCCTTACTGACAGGATTCCTGCCAATCTCATTACCGGTAAGAGCTTAATGAAATAAAGGTGGGAATATTCTGTTTGAAAATACACAAAGCTTAATTCTATATGAAGAACTCTACTAACAGTTATTGAGGTTGAAGAATTACTCCTTTTTTCCCCCCCACCAAGACTGAGATAAAAAGAGCAAATATGTACTTCTTTCATTCCCTTTTTTTTCCCCCCTCTCAAGTAATTTGACTTATCATACAGTTTAAAAAGGCTTTCAAAGAAGAATAATTGATTGCACTTGGTGAAATAGTCCTGGGGTCTATTGGACACTGGTCTATCATTAAAACAGATTTTAGATGTCATGCTTTATGAGCCATGTACACTACCTATATTTTTGCATTAACAAATCACTCCTGATGACCTCTCATCAGAAAATACCTCACTCAACTTTGTATTGACACACTTGGATACTATGCAAATAGCAGTATTATGAAGTAATGCTGTTACTGTAATTGTAAGGATTTGGGGAGTAGTTTGCAACCTTTTTTTTGTAGTTATATGGAAGCTGTACATGGAAGATGTAAGAGTTACCCTTCTCTTCTCCTGTTCTGTTCCTTTTCTCCCCCAGCCACTCTTCTTTTTATGTTCCTGTCTAAGCTGGAAACCCTGTTACAGCCTGGAGAGCTAGAAAAAGAGACATCTAAGAGCCAGGGATTTAAGAATATTTTACTAAGTGATATCTTTATGATAAAACATAGCTGAATATTGTATGCTTAGAAGAATGTGAGTTTCTGCTTCAGAAGTTGTACCTCCTTTCTTTTTGTCAAGCTATAACAAGTTCTACTCTAAAACATTTTGAACACTTATGCTGGAGTCCAAGAACACCAGATTTCTAAGTTAAAAGAAGTGAATAAGTTTTCTGGGCAACCTGTGGTAATTTCTCTTTTTCCCTTGATTCCTTCTTCTTTACCTTCCTAAGAAGAAAAAAAAAATAGAAAGACGGAAAGAAGAAATACTGTAAAGTTTTAAAACTGCTGCTGTCCTATAGTGCCATGGAACCGTGACAGGTTTTGCATTGCCACCAGAGGTCGGTGTGAGAGCAGCTGCAATCGACTGGTGGCTTCATTCCCAGCCTCCCAACACCCGGGTCTGTGTCTGTCCCAACAACTGCCTTGGCTGTGTGTGACATTGTACAGCAAAATCTTGTAGTAGTGTTTCATGAGGAGACAACAGCAAAAGTCTTTCTAGGTGTTAAAAATGTAGTTTGTAAAATCAGTGTGAATTAACATCTGATGAGCTCATAAATCCAGCTAAATGAAGATAAGAAATTATCACTGAAGTAAAGCAGAATTATTCTTGGTGGTTTTAGCTGAGTAGAAATTATTTCACTAATTCAATAATTATTGAAATTATTTAACTGTACTTGACAGCACAGTGAAACTGGTGCAAGTTAGTGTAATAAAAAGTGGCAAGTTGTTTCTACCAAGGCTTACAGAGCAGGTGTGAACTGCCTTCATAAGGAGATATATGTTGACAAAAAGCAGGAAGGTATTATAATAAACGCAGTCTTACTGACCTGTTAGAAATTCTGTCTTTCCTGTCGTGTCCATCTGGGGTCACATCTTGAAAAATTTGGAATGTGTTCAGAGATTATCATTATTATGTACTGAAAATTTTGCTTCATAGGACAGGTTTAACAGTTTCTAGATAGAAAAATACCTTGTAGTGGATTATTTCAGGACTTAATTATGAATGGCAAGCTGTTATGTGGAATTCTATTTTCTGGATGCTTTTTTATTTAGCAAGCAAAGGCATGTTAAGATCAACGGCTGGATGCTGATTTGAGGAGATTTGTTACAGAAATTAAATGCTCTGTAAATTTACTAGCTTATGTAGTCACAAAGTGGAACCTGTGATGTTTGATGTCCTTTGTTTCCAGTTTAGAAAGGCATTTATGATTCCACTGGAAGCTGTGAACAGATACTACATAGGCCTCAGAAGGGGGAGAGGGAAAATAATGCAATGTGCTATTTAACTGATAAGCATGAGAGAAAAGCAAGCCTTGCTTTAGCAGGTCTTGGCTGAGTGAACTGTGAACTCCAGAAATGTTCACTTCAAATACATAATTAAATTAAATTCTTGTTTAATATATCTTTATTGAAGTGTGCTTGATAGGTAATTTATTCCTGCTACACTATAGCCATGAAGAAAACTGGTGGTGTACTCATGTATTTCATAATACTTGCTGTCCTTGAGTGTGAATATGACTGTCAGATGGGAGAGAAAAGCAAGATAAATGTTTTCAGAAGTTCTTAAATACTTGATTATGTAAACACTTGAACTGTTACCCGTGAAAGTTACTTGACAAGTCTGTAATTCCAGAATTTCTCTAAACAAAAGAATTCAACTATCACAGCCTTGAATACATCAAACTTGCTTTGTTGTAACCGTGTGTTATGTTGTGCATTTGCTTTTCCTGCTTTTAAAAGGCTCAAGTTCAAGTTATGCCTAAGGAATAGAGAATTTTCCTAGCTAGTAAGTCTTGCCACTCATGCACAAGCTTTTTTTTTCTGTTAAAGATGCATTATTAACCTAGTTCTGTTATTTGGCAATTCCATGGTACTGAAACTGAGGATTCCTTTGTTTCAACCCCAGTAAGTTTGTTCGATCTTCATTTTAGAAGATGTAAATTCCTGTGATTAAAAGAACAGTAGAAGAATAAGACAAGTGTGAGGAAAAATCTGTACAAACTTGGACCATCCTGTATATTTTTAACTTGATTTTTTTTTTTTTGCCAGGCATTTTGGTGTACAAAGCACACAGAATCATTGAATCCTGTCAGGAAGCATTCATCTTGCGACTTTATCGCCAGAAGAACAAGCAAGGCTTCATTAAAGCTTTTACAGATAATGCAGTTGCATTTAACACTGGCTTCTGTCATGTGGAAAGAGTGATGAAAAATCTTTTTGTTGGGAAGCTTTATCTGTGGCCAAGGTGAGGCACTTCTTTACTTCACTGGATAGTTAAACTTAGAGCAAAGACGAAGGATGTTACAGCGGGTTCCTAAGAAAATGAGGTGTACTCAGTCACACTGCTAATCTCTGTTCCTTCCTGTATTCCCAAACAAAATCTTTGCAGTTTTTGACACGAGTGGTCTTAAAGGTGCTGAATTTCTGAGAGTATTTTTGAAAATGGACTCCAGTTAAGGCGATGAACCTTATGGTAGAGCTGTCCTGTTAGTCAACAGAAATCACAGCAAAAACTGACATTCTTAACAGTTTAAGAAAAACATCTCTTACTAAACAAGAGTACTTAAGCCAGGAAATGACAGTTAAACAGTCCCTCAGTTCTGCTATTCATGGAGGTGTTTGTTTCCAGCTGTTACAAAACTGCATGCATCTCTTTTTACATGTCAGATTTTTAAATCTTCTTATACACCTATGCTGTGTATGAAGAACATTTCTTGATGACTTGTCAAAAGTCATCTTTTTTGTTCATAAACAAAACGTGGCATGCACAGAGTCTTCCAGGGGCAGATCCACAAATGGAACTGAAGACTCTCTGATGATCCAGTCAGTGCTCTTGCCGTGGGCAGGAGCTCTGCCCATTTGTTCCGTTAGTCCAAGCTGGAATGTGTTTCACTCCTTCTTAATGAATGGCTCCTCTGCATTGTAAATTCCTTAACAGTCTTTCTTTCAGTGTCCCAGGGAAGTAGAAGTGGACATACCTGGGGTAGGAAAGGTTGAGTAGAAGCTCTCTATAGATTTCCTTCTTTGACTTCCATGAAAAGACCTGGGGCTGCAGGCTGCAGTAAGGGCAGTGTCCTTGGAGGTGCAGAGGTCAGCAGCCATCGGGGTTCTCTGAGCCTCCTCCTGTCAGGGACAGTCAGGTGGCATCTCTGGATCTGTGCAGCTGGAGTGGCTCCAAGGACAGGGTTCCAGCAAGGACCTGCAGGTTGTCATTGCAAGCTGGGAACATCATAAAATCTGCTGGTGCAGCCTTGTGATTTCAGAGAATTCCCTAACAGTTTCTCCCTTATATGATTTTTTGGGCTTATTTTAATATTTGTTATGTGTGATGATGATGCAGAATCCAGGGCAGTAATTTTCCATGGATCATTCACCAGCACTATAGGCTCACATGACTAGGATGACTACAGTCATAATTGTGGAACAGATGGTTTTCCAAGGCTGTTCATAAGATTGCAGTCTTCACATCAGTAGAAACTGATTTTGGAATTAATGTACTTGTTTACATTTAAAATAATTGTAGTTTATACAAACTTTTGAGTAATTCTAAGTCAAATAAAACTATCCATGTAAATCTTAAGAAGCTGTTTTTCTCTTAGATTTCATGTAGCAGTACACTCGTTTTTAGAGAAGCATAAACCTGAAGTGGTGGAAATACATGTGGCAATGACCCCTGCTATGCTTGCTATCCAGACTGCAATCCTGGACATTCTGAATGCATGTCTGAAGGAGCTCAAACGTTACAACCCAGCTCTTGAAGTAGAAGATCTATCTTTAGAGAATGCTATTGCTAAACCTTTTGACAAGGTAACAATTTTGATTGTTTTGCAGTGTCTGAGTAACAGGATATAGGTCTCCAAAGTGCCTGCCATGCAACAGAAATGTTATTTGCGACATAAATAACCAGAAGCAGGTGAATGTTCTCCCGTGATGTGTTTTTTACTGGTACAAGGGGATGTAATGGTGATGTGACAGTTGCCAGTAGAATTTTTGATGTATTGGTATTATTGTTCTTCCTTCATTTCCAAAGCCCCAAGAGTAAGAACACCCCAATTCATGGTTATAATAATTGTTGCTGTTGTTATTAAAAAGACAGCTGCAACTTCAGCTCAGAATATTTTGGAAATAAGTATCAGTAATTGCCATACACATACTCCCCTTTTCCTTTTGAATTTCTTGCTTATGTTTTTCATTTTCTCTAGTAGGAGAAGCACTGTATGTAATAGACAATATACACATGCATGCATCTGCTGTATCTTTAATCATTATGTATGTCAGTAACTTTGCGTTCACTGTTATTTTTGATCTGCAATGTGTGGTACACATATGCTTTCATTAGGGTGAAATCAACTGTCATAGTGCAACATAGTTACTGGTTAACTGTGATTTAATCAGGATGGAAGGCCTTCTGTACTTTAAATATTTGAAGGTTCTTTCTTCAACTCTATAGGTTGCACATCTTTGCGGTACCTACCTTGATTTTGGAAACAAAATGATATTATAATGTTTTTTTCTGTACCTAGGTAACACTAGATACTAAATACAACAGGCCAGTACCAGTAAAATAAGGGTGGTTTTTTATAATTTTACCAGTATTTTATTTTTAGATGGAGAGGAAAAAAATTACTGAAAGCATGAAATTATATATGTCTGCTAATTGCTGAAATGTTTTTTTATAAAGGACATCATATTATGTTAACTTTGCTAAAATATGTTAACTTATATCAAAACAAATATCTCACTAGTACATATTTATTTTGGTATCTGTAATAATTTTGGGAAACCAGAGCATCCCATGTAAAGTTAAAGTGCATTCTCAGCTTGGTTAGAAGCTATAATGCAATACTGTATGTTTGCCACTCCAAACTTTCCAATTTTAATTTCCAGACAATACGTCACTATTTAGATCCTCTCTGGCATCAGCTTGGAGCTAAGACAAAGTCTTTGGTCCAGGATTTGAAGATCCTACGTACTTTGCTACTGTATCTAACCCAGTATGATTGTGTCACTTTCCTTAATCTCCTGGAGTCACTGAAAGCAAGTGAAAAAGCTTTTGGTGAGAATTCAGGTAAACACAGAATAACCATACAAGTTAATGCATGAAACGGTGCAATGTTGATGTTTTTAATTATCATTCCCAAACATATGAAGGTATCTAATTAGGTTTTACACAACCAGCCATAAGGACGTAGGTTTTTATTGACAGATAATTCTTTCATCTTCCCACTTAACTGCTGTTACTTAACAGTGTGAGATTTGCATCACATTTCTGGTTTTTATTAAGCTGGTGATTACACAGCAAGCAGGTAGGGCAGGTATTCCAGCTGAAGATGCAGGGCTTTTACTGTAGAGGGTTGGAACACATACACATTGCAGATGTCAAACTACTACTGCTTCCTTGTGATTTCCTCTCCAGGCTGGCTGTTCCTTGACTCCAGTACTTCAATGTTTGTGAATGCCCGAGCTCGCGTTTATCGCATTGCAGATGAGAAACTGAATCAGAAAGGCAAAGGCTCAGGCTCTGAAAAACGTGATGTAAAGAAGGAAAATGGTACTGATCATTCCTAATTTTAAGTTTAAGAGTGTCACACGATTCCAAGTGCTTTGTATATTATTACTTCTACTCTGATTCCCTGCATGAGCTTCTACAGCTCAGGATCTCAGTCTGTTAGCTGGGATAAATTGAGACATAATCTTACTTCCAAAAGCATATCATAAACAACATAAAAGAGTCACGAAGTAGGGGATTCTCCTAAGCTTGCTCAGCTGATCACTGTATGAGCTTTTGTGGAATTGTTCTTGCATTACATTGATGTTTAGTTTCATCTTTATTATCTTTTGTGAAAGAGTAGGAGGCTGTAGTTGCTTTTATTAAAAAATATATTCAGGAGTTTCAGAATTGAAGAATGAGTGAATACTTCAGTGTTTTGCTTCACAAAAGCATTTAACTCCATTTTTAAATTTATGAGTGTTCTCCACCTCATTAGCATAACAAGTTGCATATGTAGGCTGTTGAATATCATTTGTGCCAACAACCATCACACTATTGACATCTAACCACTGATTTAAAGTCTGAAGGATATTTTGCCTGCAAGAGCTGCTATGTTTAATCTTACTTCGTTTCAGAACTGAAAAGGGAATTGGTTCTAGAAAGTAACCCAAAATGGGAAGCTTTGAGAGAAGTACTGAAAGAGATTGAAAATGAGAATAAGAACAGTGACAGCCTTGGTGGTCCAGGTGAGAGAATACTAAATTATGCAAGTTTTCCAGGAATTCTACTGGTTTGTACTTCTACTTGACCTTGGAGAGAAGGAACTAACTGTTTTCTGTAATTTTATCAAAGAGCTGGTTTAAATTTAGTAATTTGTGGCCTTAAAATGAGGAATTTATGTAAATTATATACATAAACTATGTAAAATTAGATAGTTTTACATAAACTCTTACTAGGTCTTGCTCTAAAAGGGAAATTCTGTTTGTTCCTACAATGCAATACTTTTTAGGAAAGAACCTGCATAATTCTGAAAAAAAAAAATTTTAGGTTACTTTTCAGTACTGTACTGATACCTTCAAGTTCCAAGTGGAGATTTATAATTATCAAGGTACTATTCGCTCATTTCTGCAGTTTGGGTTCAAAACAAAAATAGGGGTTCTGTCTTACACCCTTTCTAACTTGCACATTCTTCTCATGCACCTGAAAATTTGCTTTGCATGGGTTGCATATAAATGAGGTAGAGATTGGGAGGCAGAGAAGAGAGTCTAACTGCTTGGCTGCCTTTCCTATTTTAGGGCTTTTCATTCCCTTAAAATTTAGCAAGTTTTATTTTAGGAAATAGTAAGGGTAAAAAAGTGCTCTTTTCTCCCACCCACAGTGTTCTGACTCTGGGTAAGAACTGGCTCTCTCTCTTAGTGTTGTAGGAGTTTATCTGAGTCAGCTTGCAGAGAATTGTTATTCACAAATGTCAATAATACTGTGTGAAACTTGTGTTTTGTAGACTCTCTAACACAGCTGACAAATTAGAATGGTCTAAATCAAGTTCTCTCTTATTCCACATCTTAAAAATTAGTAGTTGTCCGAGTATGTTTCAACACACACTGTATCTGCCTCATTTCCAATGGTCAGAAGGAAAACTTCATTAATTTAAATACTGTAAGAAAAAGGAATGTTGAACTTCCATTAATATCCTCTAATTTTATTTGGTACAAAAAACCATGCAATTTAGATTCTCTCAAAGTCCAGGGCAACTGTGGCAGGCATTTGGCAGGCACAGTGCTTGGATCAATGCAAGCCATTGGCTCGGGAGGTGCTTGTAGCTGGATAAGAAGCACAGCATTACAGGCTGTAAACGTGGTATTGTTTCTTGACTGCAGGGCAAGTGCTCATTTGTGCCAGTGATGACCGAGCCTGTGCACAGCTCAGGGAGTATATTATTGCTGGAGCAGAAGCTTTTTTAACAAGACTATATAACAAAACCTTCGGAAAGGACGAGAAAGCTGGAGAAATGTGGATTATGGACAGAAACACCAGCAAGTCCAAAGGAGGTGCCAAACCAGACACGGGGCCTCAAGCAAAAAAAGCCAAACTGACAGCTTCAAAACAAAATAAACAGAAGAAGCAGCAAGACCGGACTCTAATCCAAATGATAGGGAAAACTGAGGAGGAAAAGAGTGAAGAGGTCGAGGTGGAAGACAACAAAGAATTAAGTGGTAGCCAAGAAAGCAACACTGAAGAGACTGTTCCTGAAGATTTTGATTTGAACTTGCCCTCAGATTGTTACTATGGGATTTTCAAGGACCCACTGACAATTATCCACCCGCTGCAGGGCTGTGGGGATCCCTACGCGCTCACTCGGGTGCTGCAGGAAGTGGAACCCAGATATGTTGTGTTGTATGATGCAGAACTCACGTTTGTTCGGCAGCTGGAAATCTACAAGGCAAGCAGGCCTGGGAAGCCTTTGAGGCAAGTTGACTTGGCCAGGGTAATTCTAGTCTGGAAAGAAAAAATTAAAAGTGCACTGTCAGCAGTCAATGCAGAACATGCTGCTGTTCATTTTCGTTAGCTACCTGCCACTTCCTGTTGAGCCCTTAGTTTTAAACAAAAGCAGAATATGTGGTGTAACCAAAAGATAATTTTTACTTTCCTGCAGGTATTTAGTCCCTTAACAGCAGAAGCATATCTGTTAAAAAAAAGAAACAATTCCAAGATCTCTGCTTCAATGATTTTAGTGGCAGCAGATCATTTTCAGGTAGTGTGGTCTCATTTTAAACCATCTCTGAAGATAGCATTTTTAAAGAAAAGGATTCATTTTGGGTTTAATTAATTTTCACATTTCGTGATGTTCATCATGCTAAAGACCAGTAACTCAGAAACTGTAACAGAGAAGCAAGGAAACACAATAAAGAAAATAAGTATTTGCAGTTATAGCATTTACTGACAGAAGATCACCACATTGGGTATATGTATTTAATACACCTGGAAATTGTAAAATTCAGTTTTATGAATAAATGTCACATACTGATTAAAAATGTAGAAAACTTAAAAGTTAATATGCTGTTAACTAACTTGTCAAGCATGTACTGCTACTAATCTTAAATTTATTGGTTGTGATTTTTTTTAACTTCATACAAAGTTGTGTGACCTCTTCTTTTTTTCTCTTTTATACCTACAGGGTTTATTTCCTCATATATGGGGGCTCCACAGAAGAGCAGCGCTACCTCACAGCTCTGAGGAAAGAGAAGGAGGCCTTCGAGAAACTCATTCGGTAACACAGTTTAACTGCCTTTATAAATTAGAGTTTCATGTAATTCCCCAATATGCTTACATTTTAAAGAGTGAAGTTCTTATCTTAACTGTGTGAAGACTTTAAATAAAATTTTAATTCAATTCTTTGTCAGATGTAAAGACTACTTTCCTATTGAAAATCACCAAAAAGTCAAAACTTTCCTTTTCAATAATTTTAGCAGGATTTAATATTAACGTAAAGGCTAATAAGCGTCACTTGAATTTTTTCCTAATTTTCTATGAAATTCATTTGTGTAAGTGTGTTTTTGCAGGTAACATTTCTTGTAAGATAATTTCTAAAGCTTTTATAACCTAAGTCAGTTGGGGAAACAAAACATTTCTTAGACTGTATATGACAGTATTTTTACTCACAGTACCTTCTCAGCAGGTTACAGTGCTATTACTAGTCATTAGTTCCTTTGTAAAAGGAAAGACCTAGAAAAACTCAGTAAATTGCATTTCTTATTGGGGTTAGATTTAGTATTAAACTGTATATAATTTTACATCTGGATGAAGGGTATTGATGTATTTTACTCATGCATTTGCAGTTTTGAGTGTGTGTTTGTTTGTGGTTCCTTAGAGAGAAGGCTAGCATGGTTGTTCCTGAAGAAAGAGAAGGAAGAGATGAAACAAACTTAGACCTCCTCAGAGATGCTAGACCTGCTTCTGTCTCTGCTGACACACGCAAAGCAGGTGAGCAGCTCCTGGATCAGGCTTGCAGCCCAGAGCTTTCCAAAAGTCCCATAACTATTGCCCTTTAAATCCCCCTCAAAGCATCTGGGGCAGAGACAACATTGTACATTGGCTCTGCAGTCTTCATGCTAAAGAAACATTATTTCCTAGTGACAATGAATTGTGCTTTCCTTTGAATGGAGTATTTTATCATTAATGGAGTATTTTACCATTAAGACAGATACTGTTTGGATTGTTCCTAGGCAGATTGTTGGTTATGAGGCTGTCTAGTGTTGCTTGTAGGAAGAGAAATTAAAACACAGAAACTGAAGTCCACAGATGGTCAAAGGCAGAGTTGTCCTTGAGCTGGTAAATGTTGGGGATTTCTTTTCATCTTGACAAAACCTGCTGCCTGGGTAAACAACTGCACATTATGGGTTTGTAATAAAGGGTCCTTTTGCTTTTGTTGCAATTCTAACCATATTTTTATTCTTTTCCTATGACAGGTATGTTGTGCCTCTACCTGTTTTTCTTTACTGTTGTTGCTATAATCCTGCTCTTCTTTGCCATATGCTCTCTAATCTTTGCTATTATATCTTTTGTGGCCTTGGTGCTGCAGTCTCTTTATGTGTCCTGCAGATCTGTAGAGAGCAACACATTATTTCCACAATGAAGTGCTGTATTTCTGTAGGAAACAGCTGGAAACAAAAGGGATCAACTTCATTATCTTGTTTTGCAGGCAACCTTTTAAAGATTTCCCTGATTCATTTAAATAATTTTCATCTACAGCTTAATATATTTCGTTGTCAACTATTCTAAGCTTTCAGCAAGTAGCATGATAGTTCTATCAAGCTGCAGAGCATGCTCCATAAACTACAGTATATATTTAAGCAAGTAATTTTTTTCTCTAACTGTTAAAAATCAAATGAAGGCTGTATTTATTGTACTGCTGAATTTGAGATGTAACTTGAGATGAGAAGTCCATCCATTGCAGAAGCCTTGACAGCACACAGGAAAAGAACCAGAGCGGGAGGTGCCAAATGTGGGCATAACTGTGTTTATTTTGCTCTTTAGGTGGACAGGAACAGAAGGGTGTTCAGCAAACCATAATCGTGGATATGCGGGAATTCCGTAGTGAGCTTCCATCGCTGATCCATCGCCGTGGGATCGACATTGAGCCCGTGACTTTGGAAGTTGGGGATTATATTCTGAGCCCTGACGTCTGCGTGGAGCGGAAGAGCATCAGCGATCTGATCGGCTCCTTAAACAATGGCAGGCTGTACTCACAGTGCGT
Source organism: Chloebia gouldiae (assembly GCA_003676055.1). Classification (NCBI taxonomy): domain Eukaryota; kingdom Metazoa; phylum Chordata; class Aves; order Passeriformes; family Passeridae; genus Chloebia; species Chloebia gouldiae. The sequence goes on from QUSF01000022.1 coordinate 6,836,108, forward strand.
GTCCATGTGCCGCTACTACAAGCGGCCGGTTCTCCTCATTGAATTTGATCCTAACAAACCCTTCTCCTTGATCCCACGGGGCTCTTTACAGCCAGAAATTTCCAGCAGTGATGTTACTTCTAAACTAACCCTTCTCACGCTGCACTTCCCAAAGTTACGAATCCTGTGGTGTCCCTCTCCCCACGCTACTGCTGAACTCTTTGAAGAGCTGAAACAAAACCATCCCCAACCCAATGCAGAAACAGCGATGGCCATCACCGCAGATTCCGAAATTCTCCCCGAATCAGACAAGTTCAACCCTGGACCTCAGGACTTCCTGCTGAAAATGCCAGGGGTTAATGCAAAGAACTGCCGTGCCTTAATGACCCACGTTAAAAGCATTGCAGAGCTGGTGACACTGTCCAAGGACGAGCTAGCCAAGATTTTAGGTAATGCTGCCAATGCCACACAACTCTTTGACTTTATTCACATGACCTATGCAGAGGCACTAGCCAAAGCAAAAAGCAAAAAATGACTGATGAGATTGTTCAACACACAGCACAGATAAGCTTTTCTGGCACAGTGCTTTGGCAAATACATTAAATACATGCCCCCTCTAAGATAACCAGCTGTTTCTTACTAATGCTATCCCATCAGTTTTAATATGTGAGTTAATTATTACTGAAGGCAAGTTTCAAGAGGAAAAAATATTTTTCATAGAGAAATGTGAATTATTTTTATTCTTTTTAAAGCACTTTAACTAATTCTATAATGCCACTGAATTAACTAGATGAAGTTTTTCACCAAGACCATAAGAATTAAGTGCTAAGACTAACTGATAAAGGTGGTTTTTTTTGAAAGTTATGATGTCTTTTTCAAGCTGAAAATGTGCTGTGTTTTGATTAGTCTGTGTGACCTGCGACATGATAAAATGCTTTTGCAATATTTAATGTCTCACTCTCTGGCAACTGCCAGTTTTTGATTGACAGTGATGAAGCCATTTGAAACACATTGTGGTCTTTGCTCAGGAGTTTGTTTAGAATATATTGGGACTGAATCCTGAATTTTAGAACATGACCATAAGCCTTTGTCACAGTAAAATCCATTTGTATACTATGCTCTACATTTTACTTGCTTACCTTACTACCAGTTACACTTTTTACCATTCCAAAGCCAGTACAGCTCTGTCTTGCTAGATTTTGCAAAGTCCTTTCCTTTGGTCTGACTGGACAGAGATTCTGTGGTGCCACAGTGCAACTTAATTTTGAGTGTGCCTTGCTTATACTTTTAAGAGGCTTTGTTTTTTACTCAGTTTTGATAGCTCTTTCACCTCTTTCACTTGAAAGTGAAAAATCTGGGTATACCATTGGCACTGTTCCTTTATACCAGAGAATATCTCCTCTTGTAAAATGCAGTAATTTTCTAAGCAAGGTTTTCCAAAAGTGTTTAAAGTCCTTTCAATATTGGCTTCTTTTGTGTCCTACTGCTTTTGTATTTTTATTTTTTTATGTCCCAAATCAACTGTCTGTCAATCAACTCAGTAAAGCCATTGTCACATAGAAGATAATATTTTAGCATTTTATGTAGCATAAAAGAGGGAAACTTTTGTGAATATATGCATTGTTAAATTATATATTCTACACTGAACTTTGATACAACCGTGTAACAAACCCCCACTGCCAAAAGGTTTGGTCCCAGGTTATTCCATGCTAATGCATTTACATTTGCTATTTACAAAACCTTTATCTATGACTTGCACATGTATTTATACAATTCTAATGGGAACAACAGACCAATATGAAAAGGAGAAAATGAAAAGAGAAAATATTTTTTGTGTTCAGGTTCGGTAAAAACAGTACTGTGCACTTTCAGGTAAAATGTTTATTGAGCATTTTAAGTGTGAATTATGAATTGTTAATCTGTGGTTGAGCTGTGACAAATTTCCAAAGGAACATTTTTCTGCAGATGCAAATGTTAGTATTAAATACACCCATAATAAGATTAAAATTTGTTCATTATCTTGTTTTTCATTTGGCTGTATTAATATCAAAACATTTTTATTTTTAGTGTGTGGTTTACAATCCAGATCTTAGGGTTTCTGCTGCCCTAGATTCTAATTTATTTAATATGAGAAGAAGTCTTTCCATGTGACTTTTGTTTATTCAAACTAATTGTGAGATGTGCAGAGGGCTGAGAATGCCTGTAAAGTGGTGCTAAGATACTGGAAATCAGAGTAAGATCAAAGTGTCCTGAGTGCATGGCCTGTAGAGCCCGATTCAGAAAAGGGCAGCTGGCCAGCCTTTGAGAACAAATATTGCTTGTGCAATGGGCATTAAGGTGAACTGTGAACTGTGGGTTTGGGGTTTTTCACAGATGCTGCCTTCGCTCTGTCAGTGAGGTTTGGAGATTTTGCATTGATGTGTATGGGGTGAACATGAAGGGTGTAGTAATGGGTGATAAAGTGGTAGCTTTGTGTTGTATGCTAGAGCAAAGTTATGCAATCTGCAATTAAATAATTATATAATATATGAAATTAAATAATTGTTTGCCGGCTATTTTAATGAAATTGCCTTTTGTAGAATTTTTGGAAAGCTTTTTCCTTTTTCTTTCTCTATGCAGGATTTGCCCTTTTTCTCCAGAACAGAGTTGTCTTTTTTCTCTAGAACAGTCTATATTGTTTCATGTTGTTACTGCTCCTGTGCTTTGGCATTTCACTGTATTAGCTTCGATGGCCAGTTAGAGCTGTGTCCTCCTGGGGCAGGAGGTACAGACTGTGCTCCAAGGTGGGAGAGGTCCTGTGTCCTGAAACAGCTTATCCCTGAAATAACAGAGCCAAAGGCTCTGCCTGAATGCAATCACAACTCAGGGTCGGGTGAATGGTGAAAACCCTCTCTTTGATCAACAGTCATGGAATTTGTACATCTTGAATTTGCTGATGTTTTAAATTTGTGCTTTTTTTATTAAAAAAGCAAACACAAACACCCTCTACCTTCAGTTTGGGAGTGTCTCAGTTTCTTGCTTGTCCCCAAATCAAGACTTCATGTTCCCAGGTCCCTCAGTAGGTGAAGCCCCTCTGTGAGGGGTTCACATGCTCTAGAGTTGCCAAGTTGCTCCTTTCTGCAACTTCTCCTGGGCTTTGATCACTGAGAGTTCTTCTGGAATAACCACACAACCTCTTAGGGGCAAATGCACTTACATTCACAAATTATTTGGCACAGGGTAGATGAAGCTGCAGCCGCTGTGTTTAAGTTACCTGGTTATTATTCCTGCAGTTTCCTACAGCTGCAGGAGGAGGCTTTGCTGGCAGTGTTGTCACTGTGCAGTCCCTAACCAAAGCAAACCTTACCTGCAAGATTACTTCTGCATGAACACGTAAAGTAGGGCTTTTCTGGGAGGAGCTAGACTGATTGCTTTCAAAACTTAAATATAAGCTAGTTGACCAGAAAGCCACACAGTTTATAAAATATGTAGCTATGCTGTTAAAAAAGCGACTCTTTTGGAAAGTGGAAAAATTTAAGTGGGAGAATTGTTGTGATTTTGATTTCTCATTTGCAGACTGATAGTACAACCACAAATAACTTAATTTTTAACAATTAAAATTGGTCTCTAAAGATTTCCTTAGTCAGGATTCCCATTCTGACTGTAGAATAGAATCCAAAAGCAAACATCTGCCAAAAAATAATTATTAAATGGGTACATTACTTATATACAGCATAAAGAAATGTAACTGAGTGTCATTAAAGAACATCCTGTTTCCAGTATTTCAGGCTCCATGAGCTGGATTACAATCCTTTCCTAAGGACCATTTTAGGATTAAGTTCATCTTAGCCCTTACTCCAAGATAACCTAAATTAAATTAATATTCAGTTGATCTGTTTTGTAAAATATGTGATTTTAAGAAATACAAATAGGGTCAGAAACCAGAAAGTTCAGAATCCATTACTCCAGCTTTTTGTAATACTTTGTCATTTTAATTTTTTTTCATATATTCATTCTTTATACAGTAGCAAGAATTTTGGGTATTTGCAGAATCAAACTAAGAATAAACCCTCTTATATGCTTCATATGATGTATTTAATATCTTAACTGTTAGGTACCCTCTTGCATTGAAAATACACTTACCAATAGTATCTGCACTTTGTTAATTTGCATGTTTTGACAAGGTTTTACTAGGAAATACTCAAGTGTTATGAGTTTCAGTGCCATTTTTTATTTTGAGTACAAAATATTAAGAGCTCATCTCCCATATTTTTCAATACAAATAAGCTGACCATTTTTTTATTTGAGTTTTGATCTGTATTTTGAAAGCTTCTCCTCAACAAATTAAAGGGAAGAAATATCCTCAGTCACAGTCTTGAAAACAGGAAAGAACTGTTCAGTGGCTTGGCTGGCTGAAACTTAGCTGAGAGAGGAATTCTTACTGAAGTTAGTGAGGGTAACCAAAGCTGCTACACTGCTGTGGTGATTTGTTGTCTAAACAGAAGATGTTGCTGCAATATATCAAAATGGGCCTGTGTATGTACTAATTTTAGTGTCTTTTTTTTTTTAAGCGTGGCAAAATTACCTTAATCCACAACTGCTCTAAAGCAGTCTCCCTAGGAATATTTAATCAGGGCTAAATAGAGACCGTTTGCTCAGCTTGTAATTTCCCCTAGTTCTGTCTGTAAGAGCTTCCTCTATAAATTAAAGCATAGTTTCCATTTTTAGGGTCCTCACTGTTACTTCTTTTTTCTTTCACCTTGATCATCTCCTATCAAAGAGGAGGAGCCTGGAGTTATTAAACACCTGACATTGTTTCCAGGCTGGCGTTATTAGTCAGCAGTGCAATCTTGTTTGGGCACTCTCAGCTTCTTTCTCAGCTCTCACAATGGCACCAAGACCATTCTTATTTTTATTCTTTTTTGTTTAGGAAAACGCAGCAGCTACATGGCAAAACTTTTTGGAACTGACTTGCCTTTTTTAATGTAACCTTTCTCATGTCAGTTCAGATCACAATCAATAGCCAATGTAAAACCACATGTAAGTCTTCCTGTTTATGAGATGCTAAGGTTTACCATGAGCTGGGCCCAGAGTTTCAGAAAATATTAAGCTGGGACTACTGCTTAAAGGATTTTAGCCAGGAGTCAGAGTAAGTTTATAATTTTGAGGGTAGAATTTTCAGAATCACTACTAAATCTATCACATTTGTACAAAAAATATAATAAGGGTTTTATTTTAAAATCACCATTTGTATCTTTAGCTTCACTTTGATAAATAGTTCAATGAATTCAAATTTAATCTACCTGAACTCAGAAAACTTGGAATTTTACATAATTGAATTAGCAAGAAGAGAAACAAATTCCCACCTCTAAATTCAGTGCAATAGCTCTGGTTTCTGTCTCCTTAGTGACTATTACCTGATGTCCACAGAAACATGCTAACCTTCAAATTTCAAGCACATACAAAACCATCTCTCCATTCGAAGTCCAGGAGTTTTCCCAGTGAAATTGGCACATGAAGCCTAAACAAGGCTGCATTTCAACCCCCTAAAAATAGGCAGCACAGTTCTAATCTGAGCTCTTTGCGTAGAGCCCTGCAGTTCCATGAGGATACACAGTGGGACATGAATTATCCCTCCTCTGAACATCCTCTTGGGTGAATGGAATGTCCCAGCAATGTCCCAGCTGTGCAGCTGCAGTGGAGATCTGTGTGTCCTGTACTCACAGCATCATTTAGCACTGAATTAAGTAACATTTTACAGTTTCTTCGTCGCTTTTTTCTTGTGAAAATGTAAATTCTTGTGAATTTACATTATTCTCAGTCTCTATTCAACTTATCTTTCTTCTATTTTTCCTCTGGAACTTTCTGATTTATTTATTTTTTACATCCTAGACATGACTGTCTGTATTCTTGTTCTTTTGTTTGCGTTCAAGAATGCTGCTTAAATATTGTGGCAATTTGTGATGTCTGTTGAGCACAAATAACACTGAATTCTTTGCAAGACTGGCTGCACTGGAGCCTTGTCCAGTACTTATTATCAAGGGGATTACATAAAAAAAGTATTGTACTTTGCTTTCATTTTGGTCCCAGACTTGAGGCCTGTCACACTTGGAAAGCTGACACTCAGAGAAAAGAGAGCAGCAGGTTGGCAATTCTTGCAACATTAAATTCTTGGGTTTGTCTTACATTTCTTTTGAAAGAAATTAAAAGCAGTCCAAATAACAGACACAATAAAATCATAATCAGTTGATTTTATACATTTTTCCCACCCTGCCAAAATGTTGAAGTAATTTTTTATGTGTCACAAAATTATTGGAATCTTATGCATAGATAGCAGAAGTTGGAAATTTTCTTGTGGCACTTATATCCCACAACCATTTTTACATATTGCAGTACTACAACTGGCAAGTTCTCAGATCCTGCAAAAACTTTTATTCCATGCTTAAGCATTTACATTAGCATGTGGGAGATCTGCAACAGCAAAAATATAAACTGCATGTCTTCTACTTCTGTCTAATTTTTCTTTATCTCCCTCCCTACCTCCTCCTATTGTCAAAATATGCTTTGTTTCTGCATCATCTTAAATCTCTGAATGTTGAGTGTTGGAAAGAACTACAGTCTTTAAAATCAACATATGATTGTGTTAAACTATCATGATTCTAACTTCTGAAGTCTCTGTAATGCTCTTGTTTCATTTGTTACAGACACATTTGGAAATCTATCAATCCACTTTCTCTACAGCTTACACAATGTCTTTCCAACACTCGCAGTGGGCAGCAAGGGGGGCAGACACTCCTAACAAAAGCTGGCCAGAATGTAAATGTCCTGATCACCTGCAGCTACAGCACGACAGCAAAATCTAGAGATCCTTCCAGAAAACTCCTGCCTATACTAAATATTAAGAAGTACCTAAAATCTTCAAGACATGTCCTGTACAAATCTTGGTGCATGAAGTACTGTCTATGCAGTCTCTCAGAAAATGAAGATGTCTCAGCCAAGCCTTGAACTGCAGCAATAAATCTGGTGTACTACAGTTCATATAACTATTAAAGTTGCTGTTTTCTAAATATTTGCATTATACTGCACATCATTAGCTGACACAAGTCATAACCAAGTTCTTCTTTAATATTTACTTTAAAGAAGGTCTGAATCACATACTAAATTATCTGAGTTCTTTTCCACAAAGTTCTATCAGTATTAAAATGTAGAGATTTGGGTTTTTTTGGTCAGCCCCACCAACTCCTTAGGGATTTCTGACATATTTCTAGTGGCTTAAATAACTCTTGTGTTATTACCCAGACAGAGGAATTTCAGCTGATGTCCACCAGGAATGTCTGACTTTCCTTGGGCCGTTACCAGCTGCAGCCTGTGCTGTCCCACATCAGTACCTGCAGGGGCTGACACGAGCCTGCACATCTGCACTGGCCGTGTCTGCAATGACCCTGAAAAACCAGCTAAGCCCATCCCCGGTTCTATATTTAAAACTGTTTGTTTAATTGGTGGAGTGCACCAAGAATAAATAATGAGCTAATTCTGAAGATCATTCCCAGAACAGCCAGCAGATTTCTTTTCTGCAAGTCTGAACTCTCTCCTCTCCTTTGTTTGGGTTTTCTGGATTTTGGTGTTTTTAATGGTTTCATTATCTGAAGATGAACAGCTTTATCTAAATGTAATTGTAGGGATAGTACAATATTTCAAGCATGAAGCATTCTGCACACGAGTGAGGTTTTGCAGTGTTTGTTTACTGAATATAAAAATAGTTAAAAGTTCAAATTCTAAAACTGGATCAAGGATTCTAACCAGATTGGAGAAGAAGAAACAACAGCAAACCAAAACAAAACTCCATTAAGAAATAAGGAATACTACCACCAGAGTTTTTCCAATGTATTGTACAGACATTCTTTACCTTCCTTGATAACAGTGAAAAACAAGAAATTTAACTACAGAAAATAATTTTTAAAGACTTAAACAGATACAGCAATTCCTTTTTCAAAATTTTCATTAGCTTTTTAGCTGTAATAGGTTATAAAGGTTTGATTAACAAAAAAAACCAAAAAACTGCTCTTGTATTTTGCTTTGTTCTAATGCACCAGCAGGGTCCATGGGTCTCTGTGTCTCAGTGAGTGCCCAGGCAGAGAGATGAGGTACAAAGTAACATACAAAGTTCAGAGTGCAGTGAAATGACTGTCCAGTAACAGAACAGGCTTGCTCGTGGACTTGATGATTAATAATATTAATACAGAAATTGTCCTTTTTAATCACTATGGACATAAGTGGATCTCATTTAACTTGACCTACTATGGTTGAAAGAATACAAGCTTTAGTCAAATACTAACCAGGCACTGTGAGAAGAGTACTGTCTCTTTGCTAGGTTATAAAAGAAAGAACTTAATTCTGTCATGTACTTGGTGTTGTATTCATTTTATCTCACAAATAGGGAGCCAGAAAAACTAAAGGCAAAGGGTTATGCCAAAGCTGATAAAGCAAGTCCATGATGAAGTGTGAAACTCACCACTGACTCATAGGTCAGTTAAACCTTAAAATCTTATCTTTCATATATTTCCATATGCTTTTTCAGCTCTCATATGATGTCGTTTATTGCCAGTGTCAGATGAAATCTTTATTTCCGTAGGAGTGCAGTGATACTCTGAGCAGCTTACACTGAAGGTTCTCCTGATTCCTAGCACTGATGCACCAATTCATCCTGTCACATGCAAAAACATTCTGCCACCTCCAGTACAGCTTTGGGAGCAAATATGACACCTATCCCCATGGCACAAACTCACCAAAAACCCTTTCTAGAATCCAGCTGAATCTTACCTTCTGGGTGGTGTCCAACTACCCTGTAAGACAGAAAAGCTGGGGATTAAGTGGTAGCATGGAGTCAAGAACCAAGAAGTTACTGTTTGCCACTAGAGTTTTTCAGTTCAAATCCTTTTCCTAAGAGTGGGTTTTAAATAATCAAGAATACCGAGAAATTCAAGCTGGCAGGCAGGGCCTGGTTCAGACCTGGAAAATCTGGATTTCTGAGCAACTGTAATTAGCTTGACCCTTATTTTTAGGGTCACACTGCTTAAACTGGCAGATATCAAAATAGGCTGAGGGCCAAATCAGTTATGATCTGGTTTTATTTATCCAAAAGTCTCATACGGACCTAATTTGCTATTTTGTGTTAAGAAATAATAAGTAGAAAGGATTACGAACACATGTTTGGCATAGAGAGGAAAAGAGAATGCAGTCATAACTTCAATTTGGGAATGTCTTACTTCATCATAAGCTTAAGTTTCAAAGCTGACACAGGGATTTTGGTACATAATGCCTCATTTTCAACTAATTGCATCTTAACTGAACATTTAAACCTTCAATTTGGAAGCTTAAATTAGCAGCTATATGGTGGTAGTTTTTTCCCAGGTTGTATGTAGATGCCAACTAGAGGGTCTAGGCATATGATCAAGTCTTTAAATGTGGTTTTATTAAGTAATAAGAATAATCAATATATGGTGACAGTTTTTACAAAACAAAACTTCTTCTAGTCTGCTGTCTTATCCCTAGTCAATATCTTGAATAATTTACCCTGAAGTTTTCTCTGCACTCTCTGTAGAGAAAACCAGTACCCTACCTTGAAGTGCCTTGCTATTTGGCTAATAAAAAATAAATTAAAAAAAAAACAACAAAAAAACCAACAACAAAAAAGTAACTGTTCTAGGTAATTCCCATACTATGTTGTGTCAGAATTACAGAATTACATTTGAAAAGTTGAAACCCCCCAGAAAAAAAGTAAAAACATCCCTGGTGGCATATACCTGTTAAATATGAATGTAAATCACTTCTTCCTTAACTATTTATGCAAATGAATCTTTCAGTTGGCTATGAGATGTTTATACTTTAAGCCTACCAAGTTGATTAATGACTTGGTCAACATAAGCTTTGGTTCACAGGGAAGGCATCTGCAGATAAATAAATCAAACAGTACTTGCTAATTTATAATATTGTATTTATACTTCTACCTTGTGCATGCTGAATGATGGCCGTGGCACATGAATCAGATGGGTACTTTACAGCTTCCCAGGTGCCACAATCTGCCAATTCCATTAGCAGTACCATAAAAGAAATTTTTCAATCTGGGGAATTTCCTAAGGAAATCAAACTTAGAAAAGCCACCCCGTGGTCTTTGAAAGTATGAAAAAGACCCATGAACTCAAACTGTTGGAGAACAAGGGGTGAGAAGAAGCTGCAGAGGAGGAGATGCACCAGGGTTGGTGGTGAGTGGTGCAAACAGAGACAGATGTGTGTGCTTAGTGACACAGCCGTCCACAGGAACTCCTCAGTCTGTGGTCCTCCCTTCCTTCCCAGCACTCTGGGTCCCATTCCCTCGGGATCAGTGGGCGTTGTGTCCAGCTCCAGCAGTGCTGCAGAGAACTGGAGAAGCCTGAGCCAGAGCTCTGCAGCTGAGTCACCCCTGCGTCAGCATGAGCATGACAAAACTGGGTTACATGGCTGAGCCTTCTCACAGCCCTCATCCCAAGAAACAAGCAGAACAGGGCATGAAAAGGATGGGACTTAAAAGGCAGAATGATCATGCATAATTAATTCTCAGGGACTGCAAGATGATGTGATCACCTTCAGATTTTCCCCATCTGTTGCTAAGCAGCATTCTTAAGTCACAAGCTTTGCCTTACAAAATGAACAGCAGTCTCCTCACATTTTGCTATTTTTCCATTTCACACTGTTCTTTTGTCAAGTTTGCATTATAACTGTATTCAAAATGCTTTAAAAGAAAGATGAGCACTAAGATAGCTACAATCTTTGGGAAAAGGTTTCAGTTACTACCTAGGACTAGTAGCTCATGGACTCACCAATCCCAAAAAGGAGTTAGAAAATCCTCCATCTCGCATGTACCAAAGGAATTGCTTTTTGCCTCTCATCCCTGATCTTTACATGAGAAATTAGACTTGCATCCTGGAAAAGGCAAGAGTATCATAATTTGGGGCTGTATATTCATCATCTGTCTCAAACTCTATAAACAAAATCTTAGAATTTTTCCTGTGGTGGTAGTAAATTAATTTACTTATTCATTTGATCTGTGCTGAGGATGTTGTTCCAATGATCAGACACCCATTTAATGCTCTGGGCATTGTGACAAAAATTAAAATTAAATCAAGGAGCTCTCTCTGTTAGAAATTCTCTCTCTCATTTAATTAGAAGTAATGGGCTGGCTGCCATTTTTCCAAAACTGATACCAAACATGTCCACTGCAAATACCCTCTCCACAAATGCTTTGATTCACACCAAAAATTTCAGAAATCCTTCTTCTTGAAGTCCAAGAGAAGCAAGTGACAAAGAGTTCAGGATCTTTCAGCAACTGTGGGGAATTAATTCCTCACACTTAGATCCCACATGTCTGCAGTTTAACCACTCCACACTGTTAGCTCAGTTACACAAAATGAGCAATCATTTTAAAGTGCAAAATGACCATCAGCTCCATTTTCAATATTCATCAAATGAACAAATCATAAAGCTGAATAACATAGGTGATCCTGAGGAGTGTGTGGCCTGAAGGAAACGATTTATTCCAATGAGAGAAAAGACATACTCAGAATCACAGCAGGTCTTTCCCTCTATTTCTATGGAAAACAGAAGGTTCCTGCTAAATCAGCACCAAGGTGATAAATTGTACATTTCCAGCAGTAAACAATACTATAGTTACCATCATTCAGGTTTATTGTTTATTAAAGTTTTTCAGCCATTAGCAAGAGACTGGAGATTCTGGAGTCCTCTGCCAAACCAAAGCATGTACACTCAGCTCTCTAGAAAAACATTTCCCAAGGGGATAGGCCAAAAGTTTCCCAAGTCTCTGTGGCTGACTGTAGCAGCCTTTGGAATACCACAGCCAACAAATGCTTCTCACAAGCCACCAGCCCAAATCCACACACATTGGTCTATGGCTTTTCATATCCTTCCAGACGCCTCAGCACCCACCAAAGCAACAATTCTACCTGGCCACACCCCTATTTATAAACCCCAAACTTGAAGTAGCTGCACTGCTTTGCCACTGATTAAGCCATCACTGTTTTGGCAATGAGTATTGCTTACTGAAGAAGATTTTTGTCTCACATAAATTAAGATATAAACAGAATAGCTTTAATAACCTGGGCATTTATATTTTCCTACTGCCCAGGAGTAGATGGGGATCTGTACTTTACATCTACACTACGATATATCCAAAGTCAAATTTGTTGCACTAACTGCAGTTAACAGTGCTTTCCTCACTCTTTTTGGTATATCTAGAGGAAAGAGAAACAGAGAGTGGGTTTGGTTGGTTTGGTGGGGTTTTTTATTGCTGTTTTTTGGTATTTTTTTGTTCACCTTTTTTTGCCTCCACCAGCTGTTAAGTAAAAAGACAGGGAGCAGGTAACAAAACCTGCAGCCTAGGGGTAGGTAGGCAGACTCCTGCTGCCAACTCAATCTCCTCCCTGCAAGCCTCCAATTTCTGCAAAACTGCAGGACTATAGCTGGGCCATGAAAGAACAGCAGTGTCTGGCATGTGTCCTGTTGCTTAAAGGAGAAAAGAGGCATGAGGAGGCTGCAGAAATGGAATACACAGGTATTCAAAGGTGAGGCTGCATCTACACGAGAGGAAAAGCAGGCAGAAAGGTCTAAAGCAGGCAAAATGCACTGATAGAGGAGATACAGGTACCCCATAGGAGAAAATAGCAATATCAACAACAACAAATATATTATTAGGAGGATTAGAGGAAATAAACTAATGGAAAAACCAAACAAAAATGAAAAAATAGAACTTAATGCCATTAATAAATATCCATTTCTTATGACAGACTATTAAAGCTTCAGTGCAAGACTGATTTTACAATTAGTACAAACAACGACTGTTTGGTAGTGTTAACACCTAATGTAATAACAGCCAATGGTGATCCGTTATATTATTTTCTCAGATGTAACTTGAAGTGCAATACTGTTTTCTTTTATGAGAAGCCACTGATGGCCTGCAGTGAGCTCCATTCAGTAAGGTCAGCATGAGTATAGCTGGCAATGGAAACTAAAACTGCAGGAATTCTGCTCTCAGACATCGAGTCCCTTCTGTAGAATCACTGGGTTCAGATCTTTGCAAGTTTCTCTAGAGAATACAAAAACATTATAGCAGAGATAAAGTCAGCTTAATGTTTCTGTAACACGGCTGTTTCAAAATCATAATGATTTATATTGCTTATTTAACCTGCAAGCTGGCGAAAGGTTTTCATATTTTTTTGCTTTTGTTCTTAGCTATAATGTTGAGAAATGCTGCCTTTTCCTCTTTCATTTTCCTTGTCAAATAAGAACTGGTTCTTTTAGTTTTCACTAAAAGTCCGTGTAGTCCAGCACCCTCCAGTTCCCTTGAAGAATAGCCACAACAGGATACTTCTCAAAGACATTCCTGTCCTTTGATTTCTATTGAACTCAGGGAGTTGTTCCCCAATGAGAGAACCACCCTTTGTTAACTATGCTGCCATTTTGTAACTAGAGTGTTAAAAGCTAATATAAATGCAAATAACACTGTATCAACAACTCATCCACTTCCCCCTCACTTACAGCTCTTTGGAGAAAGCTCTGTGGAGAAAGTAATTTCCTCATCACATAAAATTTTTTGTCAATCTTTTGATCTCAGGCCTTTACGAAATATATTGAAACATAATAATTACAAATTATATGACTCTAGGAGAAGCTGTTGTAGTCCTTGCCCTACTTTCAAAGTAGCTTTCTCAACCGGGAGCCAACTGCACTACTATTCTGTAATCCTGTAAGTTAGGTGGCAAAATTGTGTTCTTTACTCAATGAATTTTATCTAGAAATTTAATACCCCCATCGAATATGTAGCTGACACTACTACAGAATATATTATTGTATGGTTTAAATAATGAAGTCTTTATTAACAAATCTAACCACAGTGTTTACAGCTCTAGAATAATCAAGTTCTTTATATAAAGCCTGTACTAGAACTGAAAAGCATAGGTTATTTCTGAATAATTACTAAAAGATGTTTGCATTGTTTCATTAAACAAACAATCCTTCCCTATTTTACACAGTTTACAATTGCATTATTAAATATATATTCACTATAGATCACAACAAATATTTTTATGTGTGCATAAATTGGAATATTAAAATGCTGATATTGTGTCATTTATCTCCTTTTCATGTTCAGCAGTTTCTAACAGTAAAACACTGGTTTGAAAGTGAGAGAGGGAGAGATGGGTCCATCCTTTCACTGCAGAGCATTGCATTGCTCTGCCAGCTTCAACCACTGTAGCAGTGCTTCTTATCCATATCCTGTTATTAAAAAGGGAATATAGAATCCATTGTTATTCTTGGAGGCATATGCCAAGGACTCTTGTTGAACTATTCTGTAAGAAGAAGGAAGTGTTGTACATGTCCATGCCCAAGACAGGAAAGGTGGTGCTCAGAAGTCAAGAACAATTGTGTGCAGCTGGACAATTTCCACAGAGTGAATTTATGGAAGAAACTGGTTTTGAGTAGTTATTTGCCACTTTAAATGTGTCTTTTTTATTGACTCCCATTACCATGTGGTTTCATAAAGCACAAATACTTTCAAGAAATGAGCACCATCTGTGTTTAATGGCAAACCCTTTAACACACCTTGTCTGACATCTTTTTTCTAGGCTTTTCAAGTTCTATATAATTCTTAGTATTCTATAGCAAGGAATACTCCATGTGTTCTGCAATATGATCTATGTCTATACCCTTCTAATCAATGAATGGGCAATGCCCATTAATGCAGCCATTGGAACAACTAGAATGACCTGGGCTGCATTGTAATATTAAAAAGATTTTTCCATCTCTTGCACAATGGTCTTGTACATTGTTGTTTTTAGTTTGATTCTGGAATTGGATAAAATATGATTAGCTAACTGTAATCTAGTGAAATATAAGAGAAATCTACCCTGTTTTACAAAGCTTAACAAAAAAAAAGTAACCTTCCAATCCATCTAAAACAATTTGAACAAGTGATTATTTAAATGTAAAAGTATCTATTTGTAGTGAAGTGTATTGGAATGTTGTCTTAAAATAATAAGGAATTAAAAATTGATTCCTTTTTTGTGCCTGTGGTATCGCTGCTGAACAAGTGCACTGAAAAACTCTTTTGGAGAAGGGAACCATGTTTTGCTTGGTCAGCATGCAGTGTAAGCTTGATGCAGTCTCTTAGCAAGCTCCGGGACATCAGCAAATTGCAAATAATAAAAAAAAAAAGCTGTATTAGACCAAGTGGCAGCTTAGTACTTAATCTGTGAGCTAAAAAAAAATACAACTCAAAAGCAGGGTTGCATAATACTGGGCCTGATGCAGTATGTACTTACAGAACAGGACTGGCTCAGTACTAGTAAAAGTCAATTTGTTAAATATTCGCTGTAAGCATAGTGTTGCACAATATGTGCAATTAATTACTGCGTGCATGCATGATCATATTCTGATCACAGAATAAATGCCTGTGTTCTCTATTGCACATTCTCAAGCGTAAATCATCAGGTTTCCAAAACGTCTTTGAAGAATTTTTTTTCCTCGTGATTGGTTTGATGTTGAATCAAGTTCAGTCACCTCAGACACTGACAGCTAAGCCTGAAGGTGAAATACATGAGCTATGAGTCCCATCTTGTTTGTGAATGTTTGCACATCCAACATTTGAAGCCATCCCCAATCCATTGGCTTCGAAATTCAAATCCGTGTGACTGCAGCACCCCGAGAAGCGGCACTGGCAGCCCCAGCCTGCGCCCGCCCCGGGTCAGAGCCCTGGGGACGGGTCGGTCCGGCCCTCCCGCCAGCGCCGCCGCCAAGGCTCCGCTGTGCGGGACGGGGCGATTTGCCTGGGCCTGGGGAGGGAGCCCGGAGGACTCCCAGAGGTACCTGCAGCAGGAGCTGTGTGGCCAGCAGAAACGATTGTCCTCGGCACTGGTGAGGGCACACCTCGAGCGCGGCGTCCAGCTCTGGACCCCTCCGTTCAGGAGGAGCTTGAGGTGCTGGAGTGTCCAGAGAAAGGCAACGAAGTTTGGGAAGGGTCTGAAGCACAGCTCCTGTGAGGAGCTGATGAGGGGGCTCAGCCTGGAGAAAAGTAGGCTCAAGGGGAACCTTATTACTCTACAAATACCTAAAAGGAGGTTGTTCGGGTAAAGGCAACGAGTGAGTACACAGTCTTAAACTACGCCAGTGGAGGCTTAGTTTAAGGAGGAATTTATGCAGGAGGAATTTCTTTCCAGAAGGGGTGATTAGATATTGGAATGGGCTGACCAGGGAGGTGGTGGAGTCACCGTCCCTGGAGGTGTTTAAGGACAGGCTGGACGTGGCCCTTAGTGCCATGGTCTGGTTGACACGGTGGTGTTCGGTCACAGATTGGAT
>QUSF01000022.1:6862469-6936221 GCA_003676055.1 Chloebia gouldiae
CCGTGCCGTGCCTTTCTGCCAGCAAATACATTTGCCTTTGTTCCATTTATGTGGGTTTTGTATTGGTGTGCAAGTGTGCAGTGCAGAAAATTGCTGTTAGTCAGTCCCAGTGCACTCAAGAGATATCATAATTTCTGCCTGCTGCAGGCAATTGGCTGAAATAAAGACTACAGGATTTAAAGTGAATAACTTGTTTAGCTATGAAGTAAGTATCAGGCAAATTATATTTTTATGAATGTTTTGAAAACACCTCCATAAAGTCTGGTATGTCATTATGTCTAAAATACTTAAACCTTAAACATCACTCACCTTTTAAGAAAAAAAGCCAAGATTACACTGTCGAGTACAGCATGTTCTGAAGTTCTTGTTTATGGGAAGGTGTTCACACTTCTTCCTCATGCTGCATCTTTTCCTTTATGAGAAAAAAATGCCCAGGTTTTGAATTAATTGAGATTTTAAAGATTTCAACAAAGGCACAGCTGGCATTTCATAAAGTGATTCTCTTAATTTGTGACATTTTATCTTGTTCCTTCCTAAACTTTTCTTTCCTGTGTAATTACTTAGAGCAGATGTGACTTTGTGGTATAACTTAAAACTTGACAAGATTGCTGTCTGGTAATGACATCAGTTATTAAGCAAATAAAAATACCTGGAAGCTGAACATCTTTATTACATTATCAGGAATGCAGAATATCTTTCAAGATTTGGCAGTATTTGGAGAAGTGTAGAAAACATAATTTAATGATGCAAATGAGTTTTTAGAAGCAGTCATACAGTAACATGGAAATCACCTTTATATTTACCTTTTGTTTGCCAGATTCTGTTGAATTATAAGGTAGTATCAAACAGCTGTAATAGTAAGTGTTAATACATAGATATTGAGACAAGCTTAGTGGTTTTTATGCATAAAATACTTTAAAAGTTGGAACTTTTACTTGTTAACCTAGCAATGATATTAGGTAATTGATGACACAATGGATTAATGGAATATTGGATAGGGAATATGCTTAGTTGAGGTTTGGGATTTTTTAAACAGCGTTTAAATTACTGATGAAATTATTATTGAAAGGACGAGGGAATATATTTTATCATAGGCCATTTATTTTTGTGGGCCTTTTAGGCATTTCTGTCGTGTAACCTCTTCCTCTTGTGTGTTTTGCTTTGGTTTTTTACGTGTACAGCTTTTAACCTCTGTCAATGACAAGTACTGAAACCATAACATCAGCTTGAGCCTTTAAAATAATTAAAAGTAGTCTGTTAGGATTCATCTCTGGGATCAAAAGTAAAATTGTGGGGCTGAGCAACATCAGGGATGTTCTAGGTCTGATATCTGTGGAGTCAAAGCCAAAACTGGAAACCTCCATTAGTGTTACTGTATGAAACAGCATTTGATAAATGCCAGACCTTAAAATAACTGTTTTTTTAAACTTTTCTAAATACAGTGAGCAGTAGCTTTCTGTTGACTTAATCATATGTGTCTGTATATGTATATATGTACACACACAGTCTAAAATAGTCTAATAAATGAAATGTTGATGTTGGAACAAGTCCATTTGAGTTGGTGACATAGCAAAAAAGACAAAATGTGGATGTGAACAGTTTCCTTTTTTTGTAAATGTTCAATTGTATTGGAATCTATAGAAAACTAAAATGCATTTCTGTTGTATAATTGGCACTTCCAAGTGTGAAGACTTGAAGGAACTGGGGCTGAGTTTGTGTATTGCAGTTGAGTTAAAAGGAGCAGATGATGCACCTCTGGTACTGCTGTTCTTGCCAGAAGTAATTGGAAAGGCAAATATTGTCTTAGAATTTGAGCAGGAATATGAAAGGTGCTAAAAGATGCACATGGAGTATATTGAAGTCACTTTTCTCTCAGGATTTTAACCTAATAACACACTTGAACATCTGAAAATTGCAGAAACTGAGAAAGCTGAACTAGTATTCTTAAGGCTTTAATTTCTCAGGTAGAACAAAATATGTAACTTTTAAAATAATGAATCCTTGAGACATCTTTGTGATTTTTGTTTTTCCTTTTTGCTTTCCAACTAACCAGGAATGTGCTGAAACAGACACTCTAGAAGGGTGCTAGAGATAGAAGGTAAGTGCTGTTTTAAAAAAAAAATTAAATTCTTTAAATAAGTTTTTTTTAATAAAGCTGCTGTGCTATTTTTTTAGTGAGCAGTGCAACCCTTTAAGTTGTGCTTAAGGTTTTATAATCCTGTTAAAATGGAATATTTTCCAGGAAATCTGTTCCTATACAAACAGAAATTTGGTTATATGTAGTACTTGTATTACATAAACTTAAGAGCAAGTTATTGTGATTTTATGCTTTGGCCTTTGATATGAGTGGATTTTAATCACCTCTTAAGATTACGACTTAAATACTTATATGCTGATTAAACAATATTTTCTCTTTTTAAAGGACTGTCATGCTTGCAAGCCTTCACAGATATTAACTGTTTTCCAAATGTGAATAGTTTTGATATTAAAACTTTGGCCTATAGAACATTTTGTTTACTTTTAACAGCTTTTCTGCAGTGACTCAGGCTTGTACCAGTGCAGCCCCTCCAGAGAGGTTCCAGACCCCTTGTGGTTTGGTTAAATCAATCCAGTTATAGATGAGGAAATTTCTCTCAAGGGGGGTCACCAAGGATGTTTAATGGCTGCTGATAGTGCTGTTTCAGGAGGTGTTAGGGAAGGGAAGTCAAGCAGCTTAGTAAAACAAGGAAGTTGGGTTATATTGACTAACACATTTTCAGTCCTGGAACTGTGTGCTTCTGGAGTTAGCTGGTCTCTAAGTGGTGAAAATTCTGATCCTGTCCTTCCCTCCTCCTCTTCAGTGTGGGAAAAAGAGGGTGGGACAGTTTGCCTGATTTTCAGGATAACCAAGACAGAACATCAAACTTAAAGCCTCTTGATAGTTTCCACTGAGGCCTCCTAGATGAACCAGAGCATTGGTTCCACCTCTACAGAAAAAGCAGACACTGCACATGACTGACATGGCTCAGAGTTGCTCCAGAGACTGGAAGAACAAGATGTACAGAACTGGATATACACAGAAGGGGGTATGTATCTGTAGCATTGGTGTATTCCAGCAAACCCCAGAACTGTGCTAGGCAAAAAATCCCAACTAGAAATACTTAAAGGCAAGGTGTGTTTAGGGTTGTGTGCAGGCTCCATGAAGAGCAGGTTTGATTAGACTTGGCAAACCATTTCACTTTGTGTCCTTTTTAGTAAATCTACAACCTTTGATTCTTACTGTGAATAAATTTACTGCTTTTTTAGCTGCATGTCCAAAAAAAAAAAAAAAAAAAAAGACGAACCACTGAAATTAAGACTATTTGCACTTGACAGCCATGACTGTTTCATGTTTGCTTCTTCAAATGAAGAAATGATTCTTCTTACTCCATGCTGTGCTGAGGACAGGGAACCAGTTTTCCTAGCATTGTTTTGAAACATTTTTAGCACCTGAAGTTCAAGAGCCAAAATTGCCCAGTGTTAGTTATAGAATACAGCTTTGTTCAAACTTTCCTTTTGTGGCAAAGATTGATGTCTACCACAAAAATCTTCCATATCCTGAAACTCCAAAGCAAATGCACATTACAGAATTTATTGAAGTGTTCAGATTACTGTTATTAAATCCAGATGTTAATGTAACAGTTTTGCACTTGTGCAATAAACTGAATCTCTCTGATTGTTGACTCAGTAGAGAGTATTTTAAGATTTCATATTTGGTCCTTGGCTTAAACATTAGTTAAATGTTTGAAAGGGGGCTTTTACCTGGGCATGGTGCCAAAAGCAACAAAGTGAGAGAGAAGTCTTAGTTGTACTCAGTTTTGATCTTCACACCAACTACTGAAACACAAATTAACAAAACAAAAAATAAAGACAAAAAGGAAACCCAGTTTTTTATCCTTCTAAGTGAATTTATGACATAGGTAGTCATAGTTACATACCTGAGAAGGACATGCAGTTATGTTCATGTTTCCACATTTTGTCTAATGCTAGAAGCCTGCTGAAAGGCTAGGGAACAATTGCTGAAAACTTGTTTACAAGTTCTAGAGACATTAAAATTAGTTTCTTAGTCATTCTTTAAATGTAAAGGAGGTAGCTGATAAAAATTCAGCAGAGAAGCTCATTAACATGAGTTCAAATTGTTAGTGTATTCAGTGAAGTCCCGTGAAATGGTTCTTACATCTTATGTAGAAGCAAATTTCTCAATATTTCCTACACTAAAAAGGTAGAAGAGACACAGAATTCTAGCTACTGGAATTTGTTTAATTGCATTGCTGCAATGCTTAATTTTATTCCCCATATTTTCAAAATTGAAAATGCATAGCTTGGTAAAGTTGCAGTCCAGCAAAGCTTTAAGCATGTGTTTCTGACACTAAATGGGTTGCACAAAGTCGAACACATTTCAGGCTTTTCATGATTTAGAATCCCTGTTAGTAAAGCTTTAGGACAGTAATGTTGTGACACGGGCAGAGCAGTGTGTGTGACAGTGTTTATGTGGTGGCTGTCTCCTCACAGTTCTTACTGCTGCTCCTTACTGTGCCTGCACACAGAACTGCACTGCTGCAGGTGGTAGGGCTTCAGTGTAAGGTGGGAATTAGGGGTTTGTACCTGGGTGTTTCTAAGGGAGCACCTAATGTCACTGTTAATTTCACTTTCTGTGTGTAAAATGCTGCAAAGTGTGTTACCAGTCCTTCTGTAGATTGTGCATTGGCCATCTTGGCACATTCCCTTGTACGTGAGTGGCTGGAGCTGTGAGAGCAAAGCAGTCTTTGTACTTTTATAATCTTCCCTTGGTGCTCAGGCAGGTGAGGGTCTCAGGATTGGTGTATTCTGAGAGTGGAGCTTGCTGAATATACTGAGATGGCTCTATAGAAACTAATGGGGATCTCCCTGTTCATTAGGGTTGGCCTGAATTCTACCATTTGTGTGTTATTTTAGGAGTCTTTAAATGGACTAATAAATCGCTCTGAACTATTTTTGAGTGTGTTTTTTCATTATCTATCACTTGATACAGTATTTTTTTTAGAATTTCATCTTTAAAAATAAAATTTTAAACATATTTTTCCATGAAAAGTACAACTAAGACAGGTACCCAAAAAGAAAACCCTTAATGTTTGTTAATGTTTTGCTAATGTTTTTCAGTATGTAATTTGTATTCTCTGTACAGCTATACTCTATAAATATACTTAGTATATTTATAAGGTTTTTGTTAAAGACTTGTAATCTGTATTAGTTAGCAATTTATAGAAACAACTGGAAACCTCACAATTTTCTACTTAATGTTTTCAACACATTTTTTGGTTGTCTTTATGGTTATGGGCATTATAAGTCTTCCAATGTGAATCAAGCCCTAAATAATTGTCTCTAGACAGACCAACTTTCTTTGCTTCTATGAATAACTGAGTGTAATTTGTGATTTCTTCTGGAATCAGATCCTCCCTCCTCTGCCAGATGTTCCACCCTTCCTCTCTTCTGCCAGTTAAACCATTTGATGATTTTTACCAGGTCCTCAGAAACCTAATTTTAAAAACTTGTCATGCAAAATTGGTAACAGAGAAAAGTGGAATCTCTTGGAAAGGCTGAAGTGCAGGTGGTGAGGACCTGCTCTGGCCATAATTCATCTTTGCTGTCCTGGGAGCGCTGTGGGCAGGAGCACAGGTGGGGATGTGGAGCCAGCCCAGCCGTTGGACATGGGGGATGGGTAAAACACTGGGACTGCTTCCCTTTGCTGAGAGTAAACCACACTCACAGGAGAGCCTTGGACACTGTTCTACACCACATGTTCCTCACATACCTGGGGCAGTTGGGGCCTGAAGGTGGTGCAGAAGAGACTCCTGTAGTGTCTCCCATGTGCCTTGGGGTTCTTGGCACCAGTAGTAGACTTTGGAAAGCCTAAGCCAAGCCTTGTGCTGGCTGGCTGAGGAACATGGTCAGGAAAAGGTTATGAAAGAAGGATGGTATACAGAGCATTTTTGCTAGGTAAAGCTGAGTTGATTTAGTGATAGATGGAGGATAGAAAAAATGGAGAATTCAGGAGTTGAAATCAGGAAAGTGGGTATTGAAGTGACCTGGGAAAAAAATAGCTATTGTCTGACACTAGAGAAAGAACAATGAAAATAAACCAAGAGAAAAAATTCCTTGGCTATAATATTTATATTTGATACCAGATTATATTTAATTAATATCTGTTTTCATCACATGATCAGTATTTCCCAACAGTTTCTTATAAAGCTTTGTAGTATCATTTTGAAATATACTCAAACTACAAGAACTACAGAAAGTTAATGTGTGACAGCTGCTAAGTGCAGAAATCTGTAATCTACTGTAAACAATTTTATGTTACCATCTATTTCTTACTTATTTTTAAACAAGCAGCTTTGTATGGAATGAAATATTGGAACACAATAGTTTAGCAGATAAGACTTCTTTGAAACTGGCCTTAGGCAACAGAAACTCTCCTGACCCAGAGTTTATGCCCTATTACTCTTTAGCTAATTTCAGTAGGGAAAATGGAATTCAAGTTCATTTTAGCTTTGGAGATCGTGAGAAATGGGTTCTTAAAGTACTGAGGGCATGGACTGTGGATTATAGCATTAAACTGTTTAGAACATCAGAGTTTTCAGGCACCATACTAATAACATACTTTTTCTGATTATTTTAGAATATGGGTGTTGATCTGGAGATTAGGCTTCATCAGTTATGATCTTCGATCTGTATTTATAAAGAAGCAATAAGTTACATTCTTTCCTGTGGTCTTACCCTGTTCCTTGTTAGAAGAAATGTGCTTGATTTGAAAAGTAAAAATTTGGCTTCTGTTAAGTGAAGAGTGTGATTTTGTCTTTATCAAATTATTTATTATGGTGTCAGTCATAATACTATGTGTGTGGCATATCTTCATGCTTTATTTTCAGTGTTTAAGAGTCTCAGGGCTAGGATTTTGTGGTTTGTTGTTTTTCTTCCTGGAAGTCTGCTTAACTGCATGGAATTCAGCATTCTTTTAGTCTACATCCTTGTTGTTGCTATTAAAAAAAACCTCTGACTTTAATTCTTAGGAAGATGCTGTAAGGTGTAAATCTAGTACAAGTGATATAATTGCATTCAGATTGTGACCTTTTGTCGCTGCTATATAAAAAATGAGGCCACGTGGGATTAGAAGAAACAGGAAAGAATATTGTAGGTGAACACTTGGTATAAGTCAGGTAAATAAAGAGTGCACAGTAAATAGCTGCTGCTTGAGATGTACTGCAAGCTGATTCATATATTTTATAAATTAGACATTAATGTGTCACCTTCTAAGTTTTCCTTTTGTCCATTAGCAGATTAAATATTAAAAGTTTCATTTTCAGAAGTTGGGAGCAACAAGTTGACTGGTTTCCATGGGAGCTAATTCAAGTTACTGTTTGCATAGTTAATACCTCAAAGTAGCTGTGTTGGTCCAAGTCAATATGCAGCAAAAGATTGGTGAGAAAGAGATTTTCTTAGCTCTCCTAAGGTTTTGCATAGGGACTGCTTAATTGAGGACCTTCTGCACATGCCACTGAATTTCAGCTCAGATATAATCATTCTGATTTTTGCAAGATCCCTTAAATTGAAGTTGCTTGTAATCTCTAATTACGCTTGCCTTATTTTGAATTAATGTCTAATTAGCACTTAGTTTCTTGCTGAATGTAAATAGTGTGTTAAATACTGTCCAATAGAAGTTGACTGTATTTTTTAAGACACATTTAGCACCAAATATTACAATAATAAAATAATTGCAATAATAAAACTTTGCTAATCTCTGTAAAGTGTGTAGATATAAAAAGAAGCAAACTATAGATTTTTCAAGAAATCTCATGTACTAGAAATGATTGTGCAATCTTCAGTCCTGCTTCTGATGGGAGGTAGAAAGCAGCATGTTCAACTGGAGGCAGTCCTGCAGTTCCTTCCTCTTTGATTTGAATCCTTGTGCTTTCCTTGCTTTGTTCAATTCAAGGGCTTGGTTTGCAGGCAGTAAAATAAACAGAATAGCACCTGCAGCTTAGTCATAAATGGGAACATCTGTCAATATCCAAGCAAACAAATGAAATCATGGGGTCATCTAACCTTTCCTGAAATGCCTTAAGAGCTTTGCCAACATTCATTTTTAAGATATTCCACTATTTTGGCTATCAAAGGTCTCTGAACATATAGGGAAAGATTATAATCCAATTCATTGATAAAAGTTACTAATTATTGTCTGAGCTATCAAGTGCATTTATTATACAAAAACAAACACTTGGGTTTTGATTTTTTCCCATGTTGGCTACTTCAATTACATAAACAGATTCTTCTGGCTGCACAGAAAATCATGGAGTACATGGGACCTTACTAATTCCTTCCACAAAGTCATTGACCAGAAGAACTGAATTTGCTTTTGGGCTGGTTAATCCGAGTTGATCTCGCAATTACTCAAACACTCCTGCAAAGCACTTCATATTAAAACTGAAATTAAGAACTTTGGGATTTTTATTAATTGGCATTCAAGTAAGTAGCTTTGGAAGTCATATGTCACTATGTTTCATTGTAAAAAAAAATTATCTAAATATGTAGACATTTGTGAGAAACTAGGAGCATTATTTGTTTGCATACCACACCAATGCAGATAGCTGTTGTTTGGTTGGTTTCTTTGTTTCTTTGCCTTGCTAAATTTAGGTGTAAAACTGACCTTGTGTTGCTTTGTAAACTCAACCCAAATGTATTTGTTGCCAATGTTAATGTCAGCTTTTTAAATCATAGTATTAATTTAGAATATTGACAATCAGCATCATCTTCACAGAGTGAAAAATAGGAATGCCATGTTTAGATTTTTCTGACTAGTTGCACACAGCATATTTCCATATACAGTAACATCTAAACAAGATTCTACTTCATGTTTTGCCTATCTAGTTTTAAGTATTTTTATTAAGCTCTTAATTTTAATAGAGCTAGTGAGCATATGTGGTATGACAGCTTTGTATTTATTTAATCCAGTGGAACCAGCTGAACCACTTAACATTGCCTTAAGAGGAGCATTGTTTATTAAGAATATCCACAGAAAAGATGAGATTAAATCAAATTATGTCTGCTCATATGGTGATTAAAAGTAAAAAGCTGTTGAGGTCTGTGCCTGAAGTCCTTCACTTACAACAAGTTATGGGTCAGCATTTTCTACACTTCAGCTCTTGTGGCCAGAATTCTGGTTGCTGCTGAGTGCTCAGCAGCAGCTCTTGGGGAAGATGGCCTTAGTTGTAGATGAAATAAATAATTGTCCTCTTGTGATTCAGAGTTTTCAGCACAAATCTTTATAAACTGTGCTGCAAACACTACAAGTTAGTATAGCTTCTGCTTATGAAGCATTGTGTCAGTAGAAGGTAAGTTGAAAGCTGTCCTGGGTTATCAAGGTGGGTTAATGGATTTTTGCCTCCATGCTGGGTCTTAAACAGCTCTCTAGACATGAGCATCTCTTGCAGGGTGGAATAGCAGAGGTTGTTGACTGTGTGGTGCCTTTAAGAGGAAGTTAATTTTAGACTTTACTTTTTGTTTGGCCCCTTAGACAGATTGATTGATTTTGGTGCACACTGTGGAGTGTCTCAGCTGTTTCTTAAAGGAAGATGACATAGCTGAACAGTTTTATATAATTAGTAAACAATTTAAACATCACTTTTGTCTGAAGGTAGGGGTTCTATTTCAGTGATGACTATTGTGCATATTGAACCTTTGCTTGCTTTATTTAAAATATTTGTAAGTTTAGCATTTTGAATAGGTTCTATTTTTATAATTTTAAAGCTCTTGAAATGTGAGTACAGAAGATAGTTGTAATATTTACAACTACCTAAAACATTTGAAACCTGAAGGTATTTAAACACTAAGCTTCACAACATTGCAATGAGGTGTATTCTTTCCAGTGAAGGTTTATGTGTCGCCCAGATTTCATGAACTCATGTTTGAACAGGTTAGTTTGAGAAGGCAGTAATGTGAGAAAAGAATAGATAAATCATCTCTATGGCCCTGCACAGCGACAGGGTAGGCTTTAGTTTCCCCACACTTTAATGGAGCTGTGGGAGGTTGCCTTTATTCCTCACAGCCCCACACTGCAGGGTAATTCATTTGCACTTAGCAGGGCTCAGCTCCCATTACCAATTACTGTGATTTTTTTTTTTCCCCTGCCTGGAGGTAGCAGTGGAGGGAATGTATCATCAAGGATTCTACTGACTCATCCCCAGCCTCTGTCCAGGTACAAGTAATTCTCTGTACATTACCTCATGGACAATGTGCATTTACCACTGTAGCTTTTTCATTTTCCATTTTTTGATCAGTCCAAAGACTTAAGATTTAAAGACTTCCTCTGAAGAATTAGTAAAGAAAATCTCAATATAGCATTGTCATCAAAAACTGTAGAAGTGTTAAAAGAGTTTCTGGAGGTCTTTCGGTGTCTGTTCAGTGGTATTAATTTAGCTAGAGCAGACAGTTACAAAAACTTAATTTCAGTTATTTAGTAAAAGTGGACATTTTTCTGCAGTATCGACCAGCCCATTCCTGTTTTTTAAAGAAATGAATAGTAATAGTTGTTTTTTCATAATGCTTAATCCAAGGTGATTACTCATGGTTAGTCAGCTGCTGATATTTCTCATCTTTTTCTGCTTTTGTATAACTACCTTCATAAAAATAGCTATATTATTTGAATCCTTATTGCCCTTTGTTTGACCACAAAACTTAATTAAGTTTATCAACACTGTGTTTTAAGTGCAAGATTGCAGTTTCTCGTGCAATGTGGTGATGAAATGTCAGTTTCCATGTCAGAGTTCCGTGCTGCAGTAGGGTGGTGTCAGCCCAGCAGAGGTGAGGCTGTGCCTGTCCCAGGGGGGCTCCTGCCCCGCAGCCCTTGCTGCGTTTCTGAGCTCCAGCAGCCGCTGTGGCTGGGCTGAGGAGCACAGCCTCCCTTTGGTGTTGCTCCAGGAGCTGATGGAGATGGAGACTGCAGCCAAGCCATGATTTGTTTCTGTATTTCTCTTTGCCCTTGCTGACAGGCAGCACGGTGAGAGGAGCCATCCTTTAAAACCCTGCATCTCTTCCTCTCCTTGCAGTGGTCTCTCCCTCTCGGTCGCAGGGCTTGTCTCCGGGAAGTGACTCCCGTAGCTTCCGATTCCCGCACTGTTCAGTGAGATCAATGGTCCCGACTGCTTTGTTTATGTTCAGGCCTGACGTGTGTTCATCCTTGGAAGAAAGGAGAGACTGAGCATTCCATGGGTCTGACCATGGACTGGACTAATTTGTAGCCTAGGAAGGAAGTTTGCTGTAGGCTTGTGTAGGCATAGGTAGGGTCTGCTGCATTCTGAAAGCGCAGTCCTTACCCTTCTTCATGAGAAGGGAAGGGGCATTGCCAAGTCACTCTCAGATTGTGACTTCTCACATACTCTCAGGTCATTAGTGCCCACTGCTCAAATAGAAGGAATATTTAAAACTATAACAGCCCCCAAAGTCCTTATTGGCCTCAGTGTCAGAAATCACTGTTCCCACTGCACAGATCTCCAAGCCTTTCCAGGCATTGACGGGAAGACTAAACATGCAATGGCCTGCCTTGGCAGCTGTTAGATCTGCAAGATCTCACACTTTTAAAGGATCTTTTTTAGTGTTTCCTGATACATTGAAGAAAAAGATAAGAAAAAACAAATGGAACATTTTACATTTAGAGTATTTTCCTTTTTACATCTTGAGTATTCATTAGAGATTCTGGTGTAATACAAACTGCTAGAGTTTTAAATTTTACTGAGTTTTATAAATGGAGAAACTGAGTGCTCATGTTCACACCATGATGCTGTAAATCCTGGAGCTGAAATTGCTAGTATATGATGATTGTTAATTCAATACTATACTGGGTACAGTGACCCAGGTTTCTTGCAGGTGTTGAGTGAGTGAGCAGTGTTAATGTTAGCCAGTTGACTTGGCCAAAACTTGAATGCATTGTCATTCTTGAACTGTTATTTTCCAGCAGATTGCTAAAATAAAAGCTGATTTACTACTGAAGTGTCATCCAAATTTCAGAGCTTGTGCCAAATAAAATACCAGTTCTGGTGTCTCAAGTAGCAAGGAAGTATAAGATTATAAGATTTTTCCAAGGAAATACATTTTGTCTTTTGAAGATAAAATGTTTAAAAATAAAAGGAGCATTTGTCTTCAGCAGTTAAGAAGATAGCAACCACCTACAATCTGTGAGAACACTTACATAAGGCTCATACATTGTACAGGAGCTCTGGTTTCCCAGTGCTGGAACACTATTCCTATGTACTTGTCAGGCAAATGTGAACCAAAGCCTCCTAGCAGTGCTGATGGAGATTCTATTTTGCTAATGTATTCTAAAGGCTAAGTAGGAAAATAATTATTTTCTAGTTTTCACTTTTCTAGTCTTACACATTTTGCTGAATTCTATGTTAAAAAAAAACCCAACCCAACAAACAACCACCTAGCTGTAATCATTTAAGACTATTGGAACAATTGAATAATGTGATTTTTAGTTTCTGGAAATAAGTTGGTGTTATGCTTTCCGACAGTTCATAAGCAGAAATGGTTTTCATACCTAGCAGAGTGGTGGCTCACACAACTTATAACTTCAGGTGTCTTGGTTGCAAGGAAAAGAGAGGAAACCCCTTGAATGACACTGATTTTTGTCAGATCAGCCTGGTATAAAAGGTGCTTTTTTGGATTATATTAAGTGGAATACTGAAACTTCAGTAGAATGGATTTTTTAAAATTGTATTTTCCTGTACATGTTTTTTACTTTTGAGTTTCATTTATGTTATTAATATACTTTGTGTATAGGTCTGCTTCAGTTCAGGGGTTACACAGATAATGGTTGCCATCTGTAAATGCAGATGGCAGATCTAAGTAATTCTTCAGGATTGAGAAGGCTTCAAACAAATGAGAAAAGGGAGGTAAATTGTTATCTTTAATATAAAATATGAGAGTATCATGGGCTGTACATTCTAAATCAGAGGTTTCTAAGTTTTGCACATGGTTGCTGGATAAAATGTTTATTGTACAGGGTATGATTTTAAACAAGGTGATCAAATGTTTTCTACTACTCATTTTCGTGTTTGAATTGTTAATGTACAAACGGTTATATTAGATACATCAGAATGAAATTACTTTTGAAGACTGAAAGTAGATGGGAGACATTCTGCATATCTTTAGTTGAGTTTTATGTGAAGTAAATGCTGCTGGTTGTAGCCTGCACCAGATGCTAAAGCAGTTGTATTCATCTGGAGCAGTTAAAATGAGTGTGCTAGAAAATGCTAATGGTTTATTATCATACATGCAGCAGTGTAAAAATGCATTTACAGAGATGTTTACAGATGTATTTTGTCCTCATTTATTTCTTTTTTGTTTGTTTAGAAAGGTATTTATAAAATTTATTTTTTAGTTCCCAAATTAGTTATTTCAATCAATAAGGAAAACTCTTATGCCAAAGACAAACTAGTAATTTCATGGATGCCAAGTTCAGGAGTTGTCTTCAGAGAGTTGAGCAGCTGAATGAATTCTTTATTAGATTCTAAGAAAACAAGATATAATAAATTAATTGTTTATATTTTATTATTGCAAGTCTTCAATTTGTCATCTTTATAATATTTTTTAGAAGTTCTGTTTGTTGATTCAGTAAGGAGCTGTAAGAATCCTAGTGTATCTATGCCAGATGTTCATGATGTGGGTCACTGATTTTTTTTCTCCCTACCATCAAACCCTGGAAATGTTGGGTGGGGATGTGTTTTCCTTTCTGGAGAAGGTTAAGAGAATTTGTTGTTCTTAGCTCAGAAATATTTCTGTAGTCTGATACAGCAGCAGTTCATAAGTAATAATGAAAAGAAATGAGAGCAAAATGTGATTTGAGATATAAGTAAAGAATTTGAGGAATTTATACTTTCTGGGAATACTAGAGTGTCTTTTCTTCAAAGATTATGTAGCAACGTAGCAATAGTTCTAGTGTTAGAGGATCATTTGAGAACATACCTGGGTTTTTAGCAGCCTATCTAAAAGATTAAGGAAAAGGGAAGTGCAGTATATGGGACTTAACTGTGAATTGGAAAGTTTAAAAATTAGGGTTAGCGTTCTGCACTGGAGAACTTTGGATTTAGACGTTTCCTAATGACGACATTCATGTACTGTATGAATCCACAGTGAAAATAGGGTCCTGAGAGTCATGATCAGCAGGAAAAAAATTCTGTGTGAAGCAGGTGGGCAGAGCATTCATACTGAGGTTACCCAGAGACGGTGAAATCACCTGCTTTGGAGACTTTCAGAAGCTGACAGGGCAAGTTCCTGAGAGCTGATAATCCCCTGAGATGGGGGGATAGACTAGATGACCTCCAGAAGGTCCCTTCCAACCTGATCTATTAATGTTCAAACCACGGATCAAGCACATTTTGTGTGGGAAGTCAAACTTGAGTTGTGCTGCTGTGCTGCAATCAACATCATTTAATTGCATGCTGTGTTCTCAGTTGGATCTGGACAATAAACTCACATTTCTGTACATTCATGGAACAAAAATGAAGATATGGACATGTTACCAATTCCACAGTGCATTGCAGAAGTGGTGAAAGTCAAGAGGGTTTTATTCACAGCATGATGTTTACTTATCTGTCATGGGGAAAAAATTAGTCAAAGCTAACCTGCAGCATAACAAATGCTTTAGTACAAGAAGGTGTTGCTGTTAATTTCATCTGGTTTGAAAGCATGAATACAGCTCACGTGGCTTAATCTCTTAGAAAAGTGACTCCAAGGCAACTCATAACTAGTAAATTGTGGATAAAATACTGTGAATATGAACAGATAAGCAGCTACATTTTCAGTTAAATTCTCCTCTGAAGAGACCTGCTTGGTTAATAATGTACTTAATTTGTATGAGTGAGTGGGAGTTTGAGGAGAGTGTAATGTCAGGAAATTGAGTGAGAGCTGAGTAAATTATGCTTCTAGAAGCTAAGAACAAAGAAAAAAAATCTTGCATAACAGTAAGTTAATGTGTCTTCATTTAATGTGAAAACTCCAGTTGGTAACTAGGGAAAATAATGAAAAATATGCACGTAACCATGATAATTGTTCTAGTTAGGTGTATATCAAGCAGTACTTGCTTATATTTCTTATTTTTCAACTCACACTTTCAGAACATGATTCTCTGCCCTTTTGTAGTGTAGGCCATTCTTTGGTGGTCATGATAATTTTTTGTCATCTTGGTTTTTAAATATCATGTTAACACTAGAAATATTTTGGTATTGATCATTGAAACATATATGGCATTTTCAAAATTCTGAATACACACCCCAACACATGGTGTTTATATTCAGAATACTTGAAGTTTAAGGCTGAGTATGGCAAGCAGTTGTGTTTCTTAAGAAAAACAATTAAATAACAAAGAATCTCACAATAATAAGACATTTCTTCATTTTTCTGAGTTGGATCTTTCTGAGTTTTTCATATTTTATATAATTCATATTTTATATCATTTATGTCCATATTTATTTATTGAAATTTTGATTACTTGATAGTTCTATGAGGTATAAAAAGCCTGTACCAGTAATTCATACTTCTGTCTCTCCTTACTGTAGATTAAGTACTACATTAATGATGGAAAGGAAGGATATAGTAAATTGGGACTTTTCTTCAACTATTCAATAAGTAGCTAGTGTGCAGCAAAATTAATTTTAAAATATTCATGGCTAAAAGCCTTACTGGAGAGACTGAGGATTGACTAGTTCTGATATAGTCCTTTGGTAGTGCAAAGTCCTGTGTAAGTACTGACATAGATTTGGGATCTGAAGGAGAGTTGTGCAGAGCTTCAAAATATTAAAAGCCATTCGTATGTTACAATATACATAACATAAATAATACAATGCACAATAACATAAAGCACAATATGTTAATTCAGCATTTTCTAATAGAAACTATTGGGGAAAAAGGGATGTTGTGCTGATATGTGGGTGGGGACACAGGGTGGGACATTCTGGACATCCATCGCAGGGTTAACACTGGGTGATGTTTCTGTCAGTGTCAGCAGAGAAACTGACTATATTTTTTGCCAACCCCGTAATATTTGTGGGAAATCAGCAGGTAATGTCCGTAATTCTGAAGGTGAATTTTGCGTGCGAAGCCGGAACGCGCAGGCCGAGCGGTGTGTGAAGCGAGCAGAGAGTGACCAGCGCCGCGTTGTTTCCGCAGAGCGCCGAGGCTGCCCAGGATGGAGCCCGCGGGGCCGGCGGACGGCGAGGACGAGCCCGGGCCGCCGGCGCGGCTGGCGCCCAGCCCGCACAGCGAGGCCGTGGCACACGAGCTGCGGGGGCTGTCGCTGCAGCCCGGCCCCTGCCTGCCGCCCCTCACCGAGCGCAAGAACGGTGAGTGAGGGAGGGAGGGACGGAGGGAGGGACCGCGCGGTCACCGCTCCTGCCGCGCCCGGGCGCTGCGGCTGGCGGGAGCTCGGCCCGGGAGCTTCACCCGCCAGGGCAGCTCCTGCAGCGGCAGCGCGCACTCCGGAACCTAGCCTGGAGCTGAGGGGAATTGTCAGTTTTAGTTTAAAAACTACAGCTGGTGTATACTACAAGTATTGATGAAATGTTTTTGAGAGTTGTATTATTATTAGACAAAAAGGGATCATTTTCAATAATGGGGTATTTTTCTGCATAAATAATATATAATTCATGTTTTGCATTCTATCCTACACATTTTAATTCAATGTTAGAATACTTCTGGTAAATTCGTTTTTTCTTAGTTTCCTGTAAAACTAACATGGATGAGGTAGTTAGCTGTGTCCTGTCAAACCTCCAGAGCAGCCACACTATTGCTCATCTATAAGTTCAGATTTAGTAATTTTGGTTAATTTGGTTAGAAACAATTTTTTGTAGAAATTATGAAAGTCAGAAGCAAATTTGCAAAAGTGAACTTTAAACTTGATGGATTCGCATTTAAAGTAGCTTTAATAATTTAATATTTTTACTTTTTACTAAAAATCAGATATTTGCAAGAGTATTTTAGCATGTCACTACTTTGTAAAGTATAAGAGATTGCCGTTCACAGAAATAGAGTGGCATTTAAAAAAACTTCTAAAATGTTTAAGGGTATTTTTTTGTAAGATATTTTTATGCAGGAAGCATTATGCTTACTGTGAGCTCTGGTAGTGATCCTTTAAACCTTTTGTTTACTTGAATGAGTCTTTTGGCAGTAGTCCAGCAGGAGGCTGAACTGTTCTAGTGTTGTTCTGCAGTGTTGTTAAGCTGACTTGCACAAGTTAGTACAGAAACTGTGTTTCCAGCTTTTCCAATGTCACTGCAAGGGTAGGAGGCTTCTGCTCTGGTTTGGTTTTGTTTACCATTGAGGTAATCACAGCATGCCTGGGTGAGCCAGCAGTCACTGGAGCTGTTACTACCTTCTCCTTTTTCACATTTTCCTCCTCTCCCCTGCCCTCTGCCCCACAGATCCCAGTCACAGAGCAAAGCACGAGTAAGAGTTCGGGGGAGTAAGGGTGGGCAGAGCTCGGTGGGTTTGCTGCAAATTCTCATGGTTAGCTTAAGCTCCAGTGGAATTATTGTCCCTTGAGTTTACAAAGGAACATTTATATGCTGTGCCAACTCTGTCAAAGAGGTTTTAACTTCCAGCAGAGGATCAATAACAAAACATTTGGAGTGCATTAGGAGCTTAAGCTTTTCTAGTCAGTTATTACATGCAGGTATTTCCTCCCTGAACAAAGACAAATGGATAATTTTGGGAGCTGGATGTTGTATACGTCAGTCTCCTGGACTGTCATAATTTTAAGATTCTCCTATTTCATTTGAACTGTTTTCAAGTTCATGGCTGTATTGCTAATGAAACTAATTTCAGGTTCTCATTAGTCTGCATCTTTCTGGACAATGGGGCAGTGCATACAGTGCATTGATCATGTGAACATGTGCCCTATGTATTGCAGTGGTTTATCATGCCTGTTCTCTGGAGGCCAACTCTTGCTCCACTTGCTAAAAAGCAACAAAAGTTCTTATTTCATTGGTTCTGCTCTTCACACTTGTCACCTCCTGAGTGATGACAGAGATGTGTCTGTGACTCTGGCAGTCTCATGACAGCCATGGGTGTACAGTCCCTCTCATGAGAGTGGGCCTGCTCACATACATGGAGTTTGAGAAACAGGCTCTGCATTTGCATCCCTGCCCGAAGGATGCCGGGTTGGGTCCAAGATGTGCTTTTTAGGCAAGATGCTGTGTCCTTAGGAAGGACAGCCTGGGGGAAAAGTGATATGGATGAAGCTCTTTGGAAGCAGGAGGGAGAAGACTGATGCCTGGGTGTTGAGTTGGGCTGTGGTGGAGGGAGGCTGACAAGAGTAGCAGCAGCATGGCACGGCCCAAGTACCAGTCAGAACAATGTGCTGCCCACACACTGTACCACAGCTTCACAGGCTTCTGTCTGAGAGCCAGGAGGTGGCAAGGGAGGGAAGGAGAGGCTGTCTGCTGCTGACAGCAGGAGGGTGGATGGGAATGATGCTGCCTGCAGCTTTCCAACCTGCTGTTCCAGAGCCAAATGATGGGAAGGGATTGTACATGTAGATACCATCAAAAAAAGGAAGTAGTGCATGACCAGAGCTTTTTGCATGCTGAATTAATACTCTTCCAGAACTGGTGAGCATGCCACTTTGGCTGGAAGAGGGAGCTGTGAAGGGTTGGGTGTGAGGAGCCAACCTCACAGCAATCATTATTTCAAGGTACATGTAAAATAGAAAACTCCTAGCTTGTGTTTTACAGCAGCCTCTCTTGGCTCTGCAGTGCCTTCCTTGACTCTCTCACTGTGCCAAACTCTTCTTGTGACAGTGGCTACTAGTTTCTGAAAAAGAGACATGTAAGTTGCCCTTCTGCGGTTGCCAGCCACAGGTGGGAGCCTGGTTATATTCTTGTAAAATGAGTGGATAAGTGGCTGGCACCTGTCTGGGCCATTCAGCTCTGCATTTTGGCCAGAAATCATGTCAGAAGGGGAGTGTGCCCATTCCTGCCCTTTATGTGGTGTGGAGAAGCAGTCCTGTTCCAGGCAGTGGGGGCTGTGAGGTGTCTGCTCCTCCAAACTCACAGCCAGCACAGGAGTGGGATTGCTTCTGCTTCTCTTTTGGGTTGTGCATCATGAACTGGAGGAGGATAGAGAAGGTGGTGCTGTGCCTCCCATGGCTGGCAGCAACTATTCTCCAGCAGAATTGGGGTAATTGAGAGAAGAACCAACAGTCTTGGATATTTTGTAGGAAAAAAGCCTTGGGACAGTGAACATCTTGAAGTAAAAACAAGACTGGTAAAATCTCAATTAGGAGAAAGCAGCCCAAAGAAAGCCATGCCCCTGGCTGTGTAAGAGCAGGGACACTCAGGAGGATTGACCCTGAGGCACCGAAGGTCAGGTGAGAATTGCAGCTTCCTGTGGGCCTGGAGAGCTTGTGGGATATTGTGTGGAATTCAGGGGAAGATGGAACACACACACACACACACACACACACAAAACCCAGCACAAACAAAAACAGATACTCCAAATGGTGTATATTGAGTCATCCTAAGGGACCAGTCAAGTCAGCTGGGAGACACAGTTCTTAAAATAACTGAATGAAATCCACATCTCACTTAACCTAATGGCATTATTTAAATAAATGTGATGATCCAAGGGATTTTTTTCTGGCATCTAAGAGTTGTGGTATATTAGTTTGCCTGTTATGTCTTATCTTCCACTCCCTCAGTATGTAGCACTGGTAACATGCATTCTTGGCATAGTTTTATGGCTTCTGAACAAATTCTCAATCCTCTGTGCAATTAATAGATTTGAACTGCAAAGTTGATATTAGGGAATTAGGTGAGATTTGGGACATTCTTCTTGCATCTGTGTGTGACAGGTTTTTCTCCACTCCTTTAAGATCAGTGATTAGGTCTGTTTTTTTCTCTTGTAATGATATATAGGTAGGTCACTGTGCTTAGAGTGTATTTTCATGAGAGAGCTGGGAGAGACATGGTGTAGAAAAGATGGCTAATGGAAAGACTAGAGAACAAAAAATGGAAAACTTAGTTCTGATTAAAGTAATAGCTTGACAGGGAATATAATTGAAAAATCATCTTAAATTCAGCAGTTTCATAATCATGAAGCTGAAAGCAGTGAAATCTGGAAAACAGCATGCAGATATTCTGATTAACAGCACCACCACCACCAACAATAACATCAACAAACCAAACACAAAAATCCCCCACAAAGCAGACCTCAAAGGAAGTGTATCCTTAAAGGCCTATCTAGATAAAGAGGTGAACAATTTCTGTAAGCTTACAGTAGAAATGTGTGTCTGCATTTATAGTCATAAATAATGTGTGTGTGTACAGCAGTGGTCCAGAGAGGCTGTGGAATCTCCACCCATGGAAATAGTAAAAATCAGACTGGGCACTGTCCTGGGCCAGCCTGTTCCAGCTGACCCTGCTCCAGCAGCTCTTGGGCCAGGGGATGTCAAGAGGCTGCTGCCAGCTCCAGTGATTCTGGGGTTTGTATTTCCATTAAGGTTTTAATAGCCCATGGAATATCCAGTGCAAATATTCTGTTAAATAATCTTTGCTAGGAACATGCAGCATATAGTAATTAATATGTATTTGTCTTTATGCTTTGGGTTTTTTGGTAGTGCTCTGTTTTTTTGGGGGAGTTTGTTTGTGGGGCGTTGTTTGGGTTTTTAACATGTCAGTAGAAAAAAAACAGAAGTCCTTTGGTCTCCCTGTAAATATTTGAAAGTCATCCTATCTGTTCTGAGAGGAGAGTGCAGACTGAGTAGGTACTGATTTCCCAGTAAGTCTGTCTTTGTCATTGGTACTGCCAGTTCCCACAATCCTAGCATTCCCAGGCCATCAGTCAGTGTCTACAAGGAACAATTTTCAAATATTAAAGCATGTGAAAAGACATACAAGCCAAAACCCAGAGATCTCTAGGGACTGTGACCTCTTAAATGGAATATATTCTGACATTTTCACAGGCTACATGAAAGAATTCCAGAAGGGTCATTCCATTTGGTAAACTTCTAAACAAACATTCCATCATTTTAGTTTGATTTATAGATATTTTTTTTAATTATCTGCTTATTGTGAAGAGATTAACACAGGAGACATGACCTGTGACTGACTCAGTTCAAGGCATCTGGTATATGTGAAATCCTGTTTGAGGGCCTGGCATTTGAATGATTACAGGAGATACAGAAAGCATGTTTTCCTTTAAAGAGATCACTTGATCAAACTGTCTTATTCTGATCTTTTTTCTTCAAATTCCTTGTGCATAACTAAATGCGTAGCTAGACAAGAATGTTGAGTTAATTTTAAATTCCATTTATAATTGTTTTAAGTTGTTAGAACTAAGTCCTTGTTGTTGTTGAAGTGTCAGTTTGTGAGAGAGCCACTACAAGAAGGTAACAGAGCAAACAGAACTGGTAATTGCTGTGCAGCACTTATTATAGGCAACTTTTTAAAATCAGAGGTAGCACAGTGGATGACTAAATATTGTCCTCTACAGGAGATATATATATGCAGTTACATGTAGGTCTGTATAGTTAAACATATACAAAAATTAACATTTTTATGTATTCTATATACACATTTTAAAAATATTTATTAATTTAGATGTGTATATGGGCAAGACCAAATGGAAGGTTTTCATTTCAGCAATGAACACTGCCAACATATGTCCTCCCTTAAAAGGAATTTGTGTGGGTTTTAGTGGGAGAAGTAGAACATGCAGACTATAAATTTGACATCACTGTAAGTGTTTGCTAATTTTCTGGGAAGGGTGACTGAGGTAGATGGTGACCATTATTTATGTTGTTCGGGTCTTTGTTACCACAGTGGTGGAGAATATAGGCAGAACAGAACTCCCCTAAAACAATTCCCCTTAATTAATAATTAGAAGTAATGTTCTTAATGTTTATAGAAGTAATAGAATAAATTATAATAGGGGTTATGTAAACTGATGCTTTAGTTTGTGTAGTCAGAGCACTGTTTTTCTATGTGAAGAAATTATTACACCATGATTGAGAACTAGATAATCCTAACACAATATAAAGCACCAAGATATTCATCAAGGTGTGTGTAAAGCCAAGGTGAAGTAGACATTTGAGTAATTAGGCTTTTTTCCCACTTGAAAATGTTATTGTGGTAGTGAAAGAGTTTAAACACCCAAGGGCATTTGGTTTGGTTTTGTTTTTCTTTTTGATGGGATTGCGAAGGAATGAGTTCCATATGATGTGAAGAGTTGGAATGTACTGTTAAAGCAATTGTTGCTTAGTTACTTGGTGTTTAATAAGGTTGTGAAGCAGCTCCCAGTGAGTGATGTCCCTCAGCACATCACTGATGCTTCACCAGATCAGGGTTTGCTGTGAGGAGCAGACTGGCAGGCACTGGGGAGGTGCTGTGGGGCTGCATTGCTTCCTCCTGTACTTTGGAGTTTTGGTTAATATCTGCTAGACACTTCCACTTTTTAAATTACACTTTTGCTGTAGGCTGAAGGTTGGCAGAACACTTGGAGGTCTGTGTTGCAGAAGAATGGAAGGAACAAGCACTGATGACCTTAGATGTAAAGCAAATGTTTGTGAAAAACTTGTGCCATACATTGCTATTAAATGAGATTCTGGCTTATGGAACTGACAGAAATGTTCCATTCTGAGGCCTTTTTTTTTTAATTTCACCCACTCTTATGCAATATATTCAACTTTAATTGAAATTCAAATAAGAGGTACTTCTGCCCTCTGAAAATAATGCAAATTCTAACAGATTTCATTTTCACTGAAACCAAGGCTTGTTCTGTGTCTTTTACTTCAGCTTCTGATTTGGATACACTGATGCAGTTTGTAATGAAGTTCAAATCTGTAACTGAGAAACACAACATGCAGGACTCAAGATTTTCTTTCAGCTGAAAGAGATGCTTCAGTTTTGTTGTTTGATAGAAACTAGTCTCTCAGCCACAATTTTGTTTCTAGGTCATTTTAGGTTTCTCTGTGATCCTCAGTTTCATTTTGCTATTTGTAATGTTAAAAACAGCTCATTTGAAACAGGTACATGCTGAAATTGCAGAGGTTTTATGTCCAATGTTTAGTTTGGAAATGAGTAGTTCTCTATTACAAAACATTCTCTATTTAAATAGTCAGCAGCAGAAAGAGAAGATGAAAAATTTGCAATTTGAAAAAGATTTCTGCTTGTTTTTACCAATGCCATCAATTTCAAATGACAATCCAAATTCCAGCTCACTTTTAATACTGAACATAAAATAATTTCAAACTCTGAGTGGAGTTGTTAGATCCCAAGCATTTTCTGTCCCTAATTTATATTGTGAAATTCATGAGATGTTCTATTAACTGTATTACTGCTAAAATAAAGAGTAGTCAAAGAACAAACAAGTTACTGTTGTTTCACTAATGCTTACTCTGGAGGATTTTTTGTGGTAGGTAAAAATGGGTGATTTGAATGGGAAGGTATTAAGTTCCCACTTGTAAAGTCATAATTTCTTTTCATAGAAATGTGGAATTAGGGTCCTTTAAAACCAGCAACAAAAGTAACTGAAATACAAAGCAGTTTTTATCTGTCAAAACAATCTTCAAGGCAGATACTGCCCAAACATAGGTAGTGTATTCCATGTATCACTGTGGTGGTGGTGGCTCATGACAGAACTTCTGCTATTTCATAAGAGCTTAAAAAATTACCATTAGATTTGAAAGTGCATGAGTAAATCTGAGGAGTCATTGTGGTGCTTTAGTCACAGGTAAGAATGTATGTAAACCATTCTAGAGGAGTTACAAACTTATTTCCTTCGGCAGGGAAGGAGGAGTCCTTAAATGGGAGGGGGGTCAGCCCTGGGGACAGCAGGCAGCAACTCTGCCTTGGCTCACATGGGACCTGCTCAGGACCCCTCTGAACAGCTGGGCACTGGCAGGGAGCTGGAATTCAGTACTGGAACGAGCTAACAGT
Source organism: Chloebia gouldiae (assembly GCA_003676055.1). Lineage (NCBI taxonomy): Eukaryota > Metazoa > Chordata > Aves > Passeriformes > Passeridae > Chloebia > Chloebia gouldiae. Next base: position 6,886,451 of record QUSF01000022.1, read on the forward strand.
GTTTCTGTTCTAGTACAGCTCTTGGGAATGTTGACCAAGTCCATCATAAGAACATGCACTTTTCCCCCACTGCAGTGCTGTGGAGCTGGGAATTGTGAGATGCCTCCAGGTGCCTGTGAAGCTGTTGCAGAATTTTAGACTTTTCCAACAGACATGTTGAGATGATGATTAGCTTTTCTTTGAAGCCTTACCAGTAAAAATATAAGAACTATATTGTTGCACACTCAAATAACCAGTGAAACCAAGTTGTCAGTTGAGCTTGGATTAAGGTATATTCAAGACTGCTGGGAAGACAAAAGGTTGTTGGAATAGGAATATTTTTTCATGATATAGGAGATAAAGGTTATTCTTCATGGAGGGATTTAAAGGAAACTTATCCCTGAGCAGAATATCCAGATATTCTCCCTATTCACAGTGTAACTGAATCTGGAGCAGAACTGTTTCCTTCTTCAAATGCATCTTATCTTTGTCTTTATTGTTATGTCTGCCCTCACCCAACTATTCCAAATTGTATAGCATTTATTGGCAACAGCAGTATTTGGTTACATGAAAGATACACAGCATCATTTTGACCTTAGATCTCTCCTAGTTTGTACAAGAATTTCTTATTTTTCATAAATTCTGTGATTCCTGCTTTTCTTACTAAAGATTTTGCATGTTATTGTTGAGATTTTCAGATCAGACTTCTTAAAGGTCTTCCAAAATTTTAATCTCTGTGTTAGGCTTGTATTGAACTAAGAGGTGAAATTGAAGTAAAATATGAGGTATAACTCCAAGTAGCTGAAGCATAAATACAGTGATCTGCTGTGGGGTGGCTGCCCTTGGAAGGGGGAAGAGTGGATAGCACAAACTCCTGGCTGAACTCATCTTTCTGAACAAGAGAAATGCTCCTGAAGCCTTGAACTGCTCCCACCCAGCTGCTGTTACTGTGGTCAGCGTTTAACTGAGCACTCTCAATTTATATAAAGCACTATAAAGGGATAGGAATGGATAGGACTTCCTTCAGAAATTTGGTGTTTGAAGAAAAATGTCTTCCTCTGGCTTCTTTAATTACACATTTCCTCATTAGAGCGTGGAATTTTTAAAATTTCAAAATACTGTTTTCTGAAGTATTGGGAAATCAATTCAGAGTGTGTAAGTGCACTGTACCCTTTTGTAAAACAATTTGTGCTGTTATATATTGTTACACTGTTAGAATATAATTCATCCATCCAAACAATTAACTTCTCTCTTGGTACAAGAAAAATGTGGAGTTATAATCTGTTACATCAGTAAGTGTGTAATATTCTGTTTATTGTCTGTGTCAGAGTTTAATGTGTGTTTAAGTTTAAGCAGTATGTGTTTGTATTCTGCTTGTGTCAGTTTTTATTCTCTGAACGTGTGGAGTTTCTCAACAGTAGTTTTGTTTCTTATGCACAGTAAGTGTTCAGCTGCAGGCAGTGAGGAAGTTAATTTGATTTATGAAGGAGCTTTTTCGCAGGATTTTTTTCTTGTGTGCAGTTAAAATCACTGCAAAAGGAAATGTATTGGAATAGTCTGTAACTTGTATTTAACTGATAATTTTTATACAAATGATATGCAGACAACTGATTTTTAGGCCGGGAGAGTGGCCTCAAATCATTCATGCTGCAAAGAGTTTTTGCCTGTATTGTCAGCTCCTTACGTGTCAGGAGGCTGCTGAAGCCCGGGGAGCTCACGCCTCCTTGGAGCCTGCAGTTCTGAGCAGATCTGGGTCCCCCTTCTCCCAGCAGCAGGCAAACAGGGAGAGGCTCCAAATCCTGCAGGCTGCGCCAGCAGCTTCACACCCCGTGCTGTCACTTGCCCTGGGAGTGCCCTGTCAAGGTGAAGAGTCAGCGCTCGCTGTCTTGTAGCAGGATCCAAAGAGGAAAATATGGGGATTTTTTTCTAGCTTCCACTTTTAAAAATTCTGTATCTGAATGTGTATAGGTATTTTAGAATCTGATTCTATGGAAGTGAAACATTTTATCTGAATGGAAATGTCTTTTATAATTTCAGGTTGAAGGATTTAAAATACAAAATAGAAGCGTGGAAAATGTGTGCATTTTTAGGCTAAAGGGAAGGGAAAATTCACCTGCCAGAGTTCCTAGCTGACATGTAGAGACTCTTTAACATTATGTATAGTTTCTTTTCTCTAAGTACAGGAAATTAAATGCAGACTCGTTTGCTGTTCCCTTATGGCCAATGCCAGGTTAATTAGAGGGGATCCATTTCCCTGAAATCTTCCAGGTTGACACTGAAGTTGATGACTCATGTAGGATAAATGGGATATGCTGCAGAGAATGGCAGATCAGAAGCTGTGGGAGGAAATACTCCTGAAACTGTTGGGAATAATGAGATGTGTAACTAATGCAAAAAGGAAAATAATAAAATACTCGGGGCTTAGATATTTACAACAAGGAAAAGGCTCTCACACTGCAGGGAAAGGCATGGGAATAATCATCGGTTTGCCCAGTTGCCTCTGCTAGATAAATGTCTCTGGAACCAGACTTGGGGTTGGTGGGTGGGAAGGTTCCTTAACATAACTGTAACTTTTTCAAATGCCGCCGTGCAGCTTTGTTTACTGGTGAGACTCAATGAGTAATGAATGTGCCGGCCAGGCACAGATGAAGTATTTCTGCTGCCTGCAGCAGTGTGCCGAGGGGTGGGAGCAGGGACAAGGAAGGGGCGAAAGGGAGAGAGACCTCAGCAGCAGTTTGTCTTGGGTATCAGCGAACGCTGCTCCAGCAACTGCTGGATTTATTTTTAACCGCTTGACTCATTCTTTGTCAGATGATTGACCAGCGTTGAAACGCCAATGTGCGGAGGGAGCGAGCGCAGCTCCGGGCGGAGGGGGAGCGCCTGTCTGGGGAGAGGCGGGGTTTGGGAGCTGCGCTTCGCACGCTCCGAGCCGAGGTGGGCTGAGCTGAGCCGGGCCGAGCCGAGCTGAGCCGGGCCGAGCCGAGCCGGGCCGAGCCGAGCCGGGCCGAGCCGTCGGGCAGCGCCATGGGCGGCGCGGCGGCGCCGGCGCTGCTGCCGTAGGATCCGCGCCGGGCCCCGTGCGGACCGCGCTGCACCGCTGCCCACCGCGGCGTTCTTTCTGTGCTGGATGTTGCCATTCTAAAGGATTCTCACCATGATCGATAGCTCCAAGAAACAGCAGCAGGGCTTTTCCGAGATCTTACCTGCCGGAGATCTTAAGCCACTGAAGGAGAAGCAATGCCTTGAGGTGAACAGCCAGAAAAGTCTCAAGGAAGGTCAGTCACTTGCTGGTTGGGGGACAGAGAATGCAGAAGTCCTGGGTACTGATGTAATGCTGTAGGTCAGGAAGAGTTTTGTACATTAAATGAGGTATTATTTTCCCTCTGAAAAAAAACCCAAAACTCTAAAAGCTGAATTTAAATTTTACCTGAGACTAGTAAAATAACGATGATGATCGCTTGATAGGAATTGTAGTATGAAGAACAATGAGCAATGAAGTAGTCTTTTCAGTATTATTTAGTCCTGAATTAATGAAGGACTCTGAAATTGTCCTGTAAATATTGCACAAAGTGCTTCAAAATGTCACTATTGGAATAAATATAATAAACATCACTAAATATGGCATAGCAAAATAAAATCCCATGCACCTTTAGTATTAGACATCTTGCTGCCTCATTTTCAACAGTGCTTTTCTCCGCTCTTTTCTTTCTTTGGAATTCTGTTCTCCCCTCATACTTTAAATTTTATTCTGGTTATGAGACATGTGCTTTTCAGACCACATTATGTCTCTTTAAATGATTTTATTTCAACTGGGTATTAAATTGATAAAATGCACAGGCTTTAGTTTCTAAAATAGCAGTAGTCTGAGAATATTTGGAACAGCATTTAAAGCTGACGAATAGAACTATACAAAATTCATTTAAAGTTATTTTTGTTAGGTGGAGGCAATAATGCTGAGACAGGGAAATTATCTTACTCCTGGCGGGCAGAATTCCTCCCGCTGGCCGGGTGAAGGAGGAGAAGGAGGAGAAGGAGGAGACCTCTGGAGGGCGGCTGCCAGCCCTGCGCAGAGCCCTCTGACACCGGCTGGAGCTAACACAGCAGGCTCTTGCAGCTCTGGGCTCAACTCCAGCTGCTTAATCAATACTTCACAAACTGCATTTGTAGTAGACAAATTTCCTGCTTTCCTTTTACAGCACTCTGCTTTGGCCTCTCCTCCAGATATCTCTAGATTGTCTGGTGATTTGGGGATTTCTCCCTTGGTGTGGTGGCAAGAATTCTATATGAGATCCTGCCTTTCTCAGAATTTAAATGCTGGGTTTGTTCAGGAGTTTTGTTCGTGTCTTTTTAAAATTTGGACCTTAATAATGTTTAAAATGGCAAAAAGACAGTCAATATTGAGTATTAAATTCAGCACCTGAGAGGTTAGTTTAAAACCCCCATTACTTAGCTTTAAGTTTGAGCTAGAGAAAACACTGATCTCTGTGCAGTGTGTGTGCCGCAGGTCTGTTGTGATTAGGGACTGAGGCTGAGTGCTGCAGCAGTGGCTGAGAGCAGAACAGTTCTGCTTCCTTGGTGGCAGGAAAGGACAGACTGGGAGACACTGACTGAAGGCAGGGGCCAGCAGTGGCCTCTGCCTCGGGATGGTTTTGCCTCACAACAGGTCCAGTTGAAGCCCTGCAGCTCTGGGGACAGCAGTGAGAGAGGAGAAGGTGGGGAGGTCACGGGGGGGGCAGTGCTGTGGGAAATAAAACCTGTCTGGGTAAGTAGCGAGAAATAAAGGGCAGAAAAACATGGCAAGCCCAGCACCGTGGGTAGTGTAGGTGGGCTGATGAGTAACCACAGTAATGATTATCTTCAAGCCTCTTCAAGCATGTCAGTTATGGAGAAAGTGGATGAAAGAATGCACATTACAGTAATGATGGTCTGTCAGAGTAGCAAAAAACCTGCAATTATGGGATACTCTGCCAGTCTAGATTTATTAATATTTTAGAGCTTAAATTATTCAGTGCATACAAGAAGATATGTTTTCCATAATCACTATCTTTGCTTCCTTTTCTGTGTTTTAGTACCTGTTCTCCATTTTCACTTTCCCCAATGAATATTGCTTATTCTTCTATCTCTCCCAAGTTTGGCAATGTAATGATTAAAATAATGAACCTCTTCTTGAGAGTTTGATTGATCCTCTTCCAGCCTTTCCTCCTTCTAAAGCTTAGAAAAACAATAATTTTCTTTCTTGTGGTATATAGAATGAATTATTGAAAACACTCCAAATCTTCTTGATTTACATCTAGAGGGACTAAAACAGAGCTTCATGTTTCCAGTTTATAATGTTATGAAATATGCAGTTCAAATATTTTACAGATTTTTAAAAATTCAGTTGCAGTTGTTAGTTTAATCCTATTTAAATAATACTGCAGGTAAAACCTTTTACTTTTTTAAAAACATAAATTGAAGGCTTATTTTACAGAACAATATCTTCTAAATTAGCCTGTGCCATTCTGTCTCTTTTTTTTGCCCTCCTCTTTTCTCCTCCTTTCTTTTTCCTTAAAATTATGTGGCTGGTTTTGCAATGTGAATTCTCATATGTTTCTTCCTTAGGACACAAAAATACTTAAAATTATGATACGTGAATTATAAAACCTGCAAAAATTAAATATGTAATTATGTAGAGATCCAGTAATTCAAAAGGTGCCTTTGTTTCATGAGCTACTTTGCACAGGTTTGATAAATCTAAAAATCCCGAGATAGTGCAGTGCTTATTTCAGCAATGAGTACCTTAAGAGAACTGCAAGGTACAGGTTTTTTTTTAACTTAGTATTTCTTTATAAGAAAAGGGATTTTTGATGGAACAAAAATCCTAACATTGTCTTCAGCAAATTAAGGACATTACCAGTTTAGATTGCAAAGCTGAATTTTTTTCTTTCCTTAGGATATTGATACACATTCTAGCATCCTGTAGCATGGGAGGAGATCCTCTTAATTACCCTACTTTCTTGTAAATAGCTCCAATACTATTGTGTCATATTGCCTTTTTTATGAAAAAAGTTCTTAATTTTATCTGTCTGATCAAAATTACCTTTTGTCTGAGCAAGGAACAAAGGTACTTTCTGCCTCTGAGGTCAACCACACAGTGCTAACTAAACAGCTTTTTCAGAAATTCCTGTACCATTGACTGTACCTCCTGCAGCATCTTGTCAAGTAAGCGACCAAAACATTTGGAAAATTCAAGTGAAAAGCCTTAAATGTGCATACAGTTTCTAAGGAATATTCAGTGTCATCAAAGAGTGCATGTATTAGGACATGGGAATATATCTGGACTGCAGATTGAAAGGTTTCCAACAGCTCTGGAGAGAGTTGAGGCAGTCTTGTTTTATACCCTGAATTGTTCCAGTGTAAGGATGGATGAGCTGTGTGACCATGCAGAACTCTTGGAGACACCACATTAAATTGGTGAAACAGATCAGTCTGGTGCTTAGGTGGGATTTAAAAGGAGGCTGGAGTTTGTTTGCACCATATTTTTCATATCATAATCTGAGTTTCAAAGTTACCAGTTGCCTGCAGGCTACTATAATTTAAAAAACACTAGCTAGGAAGGAAATTTTATTTCCACCTTGAAACATAATTTCTTTCCGGGATTTGTTATGCCTTTTAAATTTACTGGTTTGTGAGGAACTGGAGACTGGCAAGTGCTGGAAACAGGATACAGGGTGGAATGAGTGGATTTCTCAGGTGTGCACTGGAATTGTCCTTGTGCTGCCTGAGTAACAGATTACCAGGTGTAGTCAGGAAGGATTTCTTCCCCTCATCCCTTGCAATCAAATCCATGCTGCATGAGAATTGTTTATTCAATAGGCTTCCTGCTATTGCTGGCATGTTGAGTATTGATGATACTCTTGACCTCTTCTGCTCTCCTGCCATGACATGATAAAGATTCTGCTCTTGGTTTATTTGGGTTGGTTGGTTTTTATAAAGAAAAAGCTCTAAGTTGTGTTATCTGGTGTTCAGAGGTGTTTTTATGACCCCTTATCAGTGGTAGTCCATCAGGTATGTTTCTTGAGACACAGATAATGAGAAAAATACTGGTGAAAAAGGTGTTATTCCTTTGTTAATAAAGGAAGCACTGTAAATTCTGTGTACTGATCCTATAGGGGTGTGCTACTAAACTGTACCATAAACAGTCTCTTTAATGTCATGGGATAATTGTTGTGAAAGTGAATCAGCACTTACTCCACAGAATGTTCTTCTTCAGTGTAGCACTTTAATAATAAATGTATTGTAATACCATTATAATAAAACACATGCTTAATTACATCAATAAATCAAGACTACAATGTACTAATTTGATTTTGTATGTAATTGGTATACAATTAGAAGATGATGGTGGCTAACCAAGAGCTTTTAAAAAACTTGCTATGGCAACTATAGGATTTCTTGAAGTTTTCACAAAAGGATTAAGAGTGCTGCTGCCAAGAGCCAGGTGTATTCCCATGCAGCCCTACCCTGCTTACAGCCAGCCTCTTCTGGTGTTGGCAGTAGGAGTCCCACAGCCCAAAGTGAGTGGGTATTGCTGAAGGGCACTTATTTCACAGAGCACAGACCTGACAGGAGGCACCTCTGCCAGTGTGAAAGCAGCAGAAGCAGCTGGGCTTGGAGGGAGGCACAGACCATTGGCTCTTCACTGGTAATCCTGTGTTGGATCATACTGAGTTATGAAACCACGCTCTGAAACCACCCTCTGCTTTGCTGCTCTGCTGAGGGATTCTCCTTTCCTGTCACATCCAACACAGCACGTGGGAGCCTCAGCCTCTAGTGCAGGGTCCTCCCTAATGCAGCAACTTCCCCGTCCCTGTGATCAGCTGGACTCACCCTCTGAGCATCTGCAGAGTCTGGAGCTGTCTGCAGCAGAGTTGACTCAGTACCATTGCTCACGTCCCCGTTTGCAGTCAGGCAGCTCGCTGGCAATCCACCTTCCTCTGTTTTGAATTCCTGTGTACTCTCCTGAGCTGGGGAATCTGCTGGGTGTGCATTTTGTTTGCTGTGCCTAGGAATAGCATGGACAATGGAGGGGGCTTGGCTGGAAATCATCTGTCATCATTCAATGTAATACACTCCAAATTATCACAAAGGAAGTTGTACTAGATGTAGAATTTAAACTCAAGTTTCATGAGTCCCTTGACAGTACACTTTTTGGCTAATAGTAGTATTTGAGGAAATGCAGATTATCTTTTAAAAGATCAGAGGTGTGCAATAAGCAGAGTAATACTTTACTCGCAGATTTAAAAAATGTTATTTTAATACACTTACATTATGCAATTTTACAGAAAATGGAATATAAGCTTTAGTTTGTTGAGACTTCTCACCCAAGATGGTAATGATTTTTCTCATTTTAAAGATGTAAACAAAACCATGAAAAGTATAGATTTTGCTTTTTACATATCCATGCATATATATATATTCATCCCAGCAGACATCCCAGTTATTTGTTTGGAGGCCTGTGTATGTTCTGTCTTGTTTCTAAGCAACATGTTCCACAGCAGTAGGATACAATACAGATTGTCCTATATCCTACTCATTTAAGCCTTTCAGCAAATGATATTGTTATAGTTCATATGTTTGTTTGAAATGTTGAGTTTACATGCAGCTCTCTTTGCCATCTAGGTTTTCATTTTCTGTTTTCAGTGGATGCTGCTACTGCTGGAAGCACTCACCTGAGCATCAGCACTGGCTGCAGACAAAAGCTTTAAATCACAGTGGTATCATTAGAGAGATATGGAGGTCCTGCAGGGCTTCCCTCCAGAATTCTGGAGAGATTATCTTGAATGGCCCTCAGTGGTCTCCTCTCACGTACTTTACACTTACACAGTACATTTCTAAGCTGAAATGGAAGTATGACTGAATAATTGCTTAAAATGAATATGCAGAAGAGTTGCTTCAACTTTTCTTAATTATTTTGGATATAGTCTTAGCAGAAAAATCACTTATACAATAATGGAAAAAAGAACATTAAAATTATATAACAAGTAAGTAAAGGGCTTTTTTAACAAAAACAAGTTAAACTAAGTAAAATAGTTGCTTTTTAAAATTATATTCTGGCATGCATGGAAGTTTTGAATGCATTCACCCGTGATTAGATGATGTCTGATACTTTTTACAAGATGAATTGGTGATAAATTATTTTTGTTTCAGAGCTAAGAGTATTTAACATGCTGTTATTACCATCTGCAGGCTGATGGGGAATGAGTACTACAATTTAAAATGCATTTTATCTTAAAATTCCATACAACTTACTCAAAATAATTTCCAACAAATTAAAGGTAGCTACTTCTATTGTTTTCCCTCCTCTCCTTCTTTGACATGCTATATAAATTAAGTGAACATTATATTAACAAATTTCTGACTCTGGACTAGTGGAATGTGTAATACCATATGCAAACTACCATATTCCATAGCCTTCCTGAATTATGTACCTTGCATATCACCTGCTCTTTCTTTTGCTTACTATACAAAAGATACTTTCTACTATTTTTTTTTTAATTCACAGAACAAATATTAGTGGGAAAAATTAATCATTTTGGAATAAATAGAATACAATACCTCATCATAGAGTTGAGGAAGGAACAATCTCAACTCAGGAGAAAGCAAAAGCTATCTTGGGAAGATTAACCTGGCATGAAGTTGCAGTGTTTAGATATTACAGCCTTTAGGATGCGAGCAGACGGGGTTTGGGGTGCAGGGTAACAACGCAGGATGCCCAGAGGGCACTTTGTGCTCAGGTTCTGCAGCTCTGGAGCTGCTGCCCTGTGAGGCTGGGCCAAAGGCGACGCTGGGCTCGCTGCCTGAGCTGAGCTGTGCCGATGGAATTCTCTGCTCTGTGCCCTGCCCCGCGGTGAGGGGCGCAGGGGACACTCTGAGCCCACCGCGGTGCCGCAGCCTCCAAGGGGCAGCGGCCGCAGAGAAGCTGTCGGCAGCTGGCAGGGAGAAATGGAGCCTTTCGGCTTCTCACTGAAAGGAAAGGGCCGTGGTTCCAGCGCTGTTTCCATGGCAGCCAGCCTAGCAGCCTGCGCCCGAGTTTCTGCCGCTCTTGGAAATTTCCAAGGGCTTATGGAGGAATGTTGGACACTACATTTTCTCATTGCCACTTGCAGTTTTAAGTGTTTAAATAGGTAATATCTGTTGGATTTTAACTTTGAGAGAATAATGAGATGATTACATACAGAACATTAAAAAAAATTCAAAGTGTTGTTTTTCTTCTGGCCGCCATTTGAAAGGACTGTGTGGTGTCTGCTGGACCCCGTGTCCATGGTTTCAGCTGTGTAATTGGGAAATGACAACAACTATTTGCTGTTTCATAGGACCTTCTATTAAAAGATTAAAATTTGATCTTAAGTTAATAGAGTATGTAATGAACTATGTAAGATGTGGAATTACCAGTGCTGGAACTGTGCACAATATGTGTTCTGGTTTTTTTCAAGGCAAGAAGCAGTGGTGAAAGCTTGTCAATCAGTGTAGATAGCATTGTTCCTGCAGGACAACTATCGATTTATTTTTGGCCTCTTTACATTCCAGTGCTTGTGATTATGTAGTACTACTTTGAAACTGCTCTTCTATAGGATACACATTACAGATTCCTAACAGGAATCACTTGTTTAGCTCTGATAAAAGCTGTTTGTTGTGCATGATTTAGTAATACAGTTTATTTCTCTCCTTCTGCCACTCACAGCAAGTAAGACATGCCCAGAGCGCTCTGTTTGCTGCCTTTCCAGGGTGTACAGAACGTGCTGTGTCTCCCCAAGTCCCTGTTCGTGGCACTTCTCTTGTTCTCTGCCCCTTTGGGGCACACTGTGTGTGAACCTGAGCAGGACTCCTGGTGTGAGAGCAGGGCATTGGCTTTAGAAAAGTTACTGCTTTAGAGAAATACACTTCCACATAACCAAGTGCACTGGTTAAACAGATGAGCTCCCATTTCTGCACCATCATCTCCATTCCCTGGCTCAGAAGTGTTGATTCCCTGGTGTGCAAACACTGGAAGGAGCTGGAAGAGTGGGAGCACCAGCTTCTGGCACTCAGCTTTTGTGCTGGCTAAAGATTCTACCTCCAGTGCAGTCACAAGACTTCTGCTGACTCTGAGAGTGAGATAACCAGATGTTCTTACTGTGAGGAGGGATTATGCTTTTTTGTTTTGTCAGTAAGTATTAAATAAGCTCTCCGAGCTTTAATGATCATGTTATTGACTTAAGAAAACACATGGACATTTTGGAATCTCTCCACCTGGTGTTCAAGTGCTAAAATCGTATGCTTAGTTGAAAACAAAAAAAGAATATCCTCCCTTCTCTCTCAGTCAAAGCAGGAATTGGACTGACCTCTCCGTGCATGGCTTTTTTTCAGAAGCAGTTCACAGACAATTTTTAGATTTGCAGTGGTGTGAAGGAGGATTCCTGCCAGATAATGTGAAGTGCAAAATATTTGTACTGTCTTTTACCAACTGCATTTACTCAGTGCTGTTAACATTGCCCTTCTTGTACTTTAAATGGGAGGAACAGTATTAACAACATTAATCGTTTATCAACATATATAAATATTTATTAATTTTGTGCCTTCATTTTGGAGATCACTTATGATTTTAGATGTTATGTAGGTAACTGCCTTATTTTAAAAGTGTAAAAGTGAAAAGTGAACTGTCTGGCAACAAGCTGAATGGATTTACTCTGATAAGAACCATCTGTAAAACACAAAATTTGAGTAAATAACATTCTAAGGGCAACTTTGCTTTGTAGTACCTCTACCTCCTATCTTTTGAATTCTCCCTTCTCCACATTCCATGATGGTTTGTCTGTAAACGGTTCTTTAAAATAAAGGGGAGGGGCAAAAACAAAAGAAGGAAAAAAAAATCCATGCCCCGACCCACAGTAGAACAAAAGTAAAAAATATATATGCTTATAAATATATATGTATATATATAGCATTTGGGTAATGCTTCAGTGATTTTTAGATTTTTTGTGGGTTTTTTTGTGGTTTTTTTCTTTTTAGGCTGTGTCCTCTTATCTAGCTTAGCTAGATTTATCACTTCATATGACTGTTCTAGAAATCTCTTGCTCTATGGATTTCCATATTTATGATAAGTAAAGTCTGTATTAGCTTTAATTACATCAGATTTAAACCAACCTGTGTTCTGTTCTAGATAGTTTCTCACAGAAATAAATGAGCAATTCTTTGCCATAAGTGGAGTTCTCATATGGCTCATCCTTGTCTCTGAAGATAATTTCATTATATTTTCCTTATTGAAAACGTGTGATTCAGTTTCCATGGCTCCCATCCTCCTGTCGGGCTGGCTGTTCTTTGAGCTGCTTCTTGTGAGTCCCCATTTCCTTCTGAGCGTTTCACAGACCTCACTCCTGTTCCCTTCCTTCACACCCACTTCAGGTTCCCCTCCAGTACAAAGAGACGTCTGTCTGTCAGTGCAGAGACAAGGAAGGGTCGCTCCTGACTGGGGTGTGAGCCCCTGCTCTGCCACCCTGACCCGTAACCCCGGTGTGCTCTGACTGTGGAAAGTTGCAGCTCACAGACAGGGGTTTTCTGTTTCTCCCTTAGAAACACCTCTGCTTTTTACTGCATGTCACTGTAGGGGCTGAAAGTATTTTAGATCCTCTAGATCCTTATATCTCTTTTATAGAGCTATCAGTATTGGCTTTTTTTCTGAGGATTTGCTTTGGAGTAGCAAAACCTTTTTAGCTTTCCAGCTTTGAAAAATAGTATGTTTAGGGGTTTTATTCAAGATTGCTTTCCATTTGAAAATGTTCTATTCTTTAATAATGCATTTGAGTGCTCAATATTTATATTTTTTAAAAGTGTAGATATGAAACACTGTTTCAGCGTTAGTTTTGGAGTTGATTGCAAAAGCAAACATCTGGTTTTCATCCAGCTTGGTTTCTGTTTAACCTCCTTGCTTTGGTCAAGTCAAAATCTTCAGTTATTATCTTATACCAGCTTCCTAACTATGAGTCATCTCTTCTTTAGCATTCCCCCTGCAGTGCTTTCCTATTAGTCATGCTACAGGCTGTCCTTTCCTTATTATTTCCTTATGTAATAAGTTCATGATATTTATCTAGTAAGTGAATAACTACATGTTCTATGTCTTCTATATCTCTGATTTTCTCACTGTTGTTATGACTTTCCAGATACAGATGGGACAACTTCAAAATCTTCCTTTACTGCTTTGTAATGCCCAGTGTAGATGAACAGATGATGGACAGACAAGTAATGTTCTGAGAGACAAGAAAGTTTGTTACATGTTTTTCTTAAAAAATGCTAAAGCTTCTCCCATGAGCACATAAGGCTTATGTGCAGGTACATTCTTACTGCTCATCTTGCCCTTTTGCTCTAGTCCCACTGCATATTCTCTTTTTACACTGTATGTTGTTCAGGATGTGGCTCAGTTTTCAGTCTTTCTGTAAAGCTTAAGCCAAATATATGACCATAACTGAAGCCACAAATCACAGATACATTCCTAAATTGCACAGCAGGGCTTCCCATCATTTATATTTAGAAATGATGTTCAGTATAATATATTCAATAATAATGTTTTTTCCCACTTGTGATTACTAATACTGGAAGCACATCCCTAGCAGTGCTTAGGTAGTTACAGCTGAACCAGCTCCACCTACAAAATGGGGTTTATAAGCAAGCTTAGTGAAGAAAGTTTGAATAAAATACATATTAGAAATCTGGAATATCACCATAAGTGTATTATTTCTTACTAGATTACCTGCCTATGATATGTTGGTATATGAGTCATAGCAGTACTAATATTCCTGCACCTGTGTTTCAGGTAATGGAACTGAAAAAGAAATACTAATTCTGGTTTATTTACTTTGTCTGACATACATCAGCTCTACTGTGGACATCAGTGGTGTTGGAGCAGATTATTTTGCTTGAAGACCTTGGGCCTGAAATAAAGAGGCATATATTTAAAACTGACTCGTAACTAGGCAAAGATTTGGTAGGCACATCTGTCATTTGCTTAGTGTTCCAAGAAAGGCAGATTTAAGTCAGGCATGAATCTGGACCAAATAGAGCTGTTAGCATGGATGAGATTCCTGCCCAGACCAGCACTTGATTTTCTAGCCTTGTCACCATCTCCTGTGATGTAAAATCAAGCACAGTTTAAGCAAAGAACGGAAGAATCAGAAGTTTTCATCTACTCAGTACTAAAACCACTGGAATATGGTAGTTTTTCCATCCTGCTTATAAATTGTCTTTCACATCATTTGGATGGGTAGAACTTATTTAAATTTTTTTAAAAGGATTGCACATACAGTTTTCAGGCTGACTCTAAGCTTTCCTGCCTTACTAATTGTAAGCAAGGAACCCCAAGCCAAGAACATACCAGAGTTCTTTTGCTTTTCTGTAAACAGTGTTGCAGTCAGTGAGTTTCTCTGTGCTTTGGGCTTGTGATGTACACCAGGGTTGAAGCTTAACATGACAACATCGTTCTGTGTGCTTGAAATGCATTTCCATTGAAATGATTTTTTTTTTTTTAAATGCACACTTGTCTAGTAAAACTGGTGCAGGAGTCCAGGCAGTACAAATTTGCAGCTACTGGTGAGAGATACCTTAAGAAGCAGTCATGGCTTATCTGGAGCCACAGGAAATTAAGGAACACAAAACCAAACTATTATAAAGTTATTGTTTTTGTTAATTTCTTACAGTTACTATTACTTGGAAAAATACAATGCCCTACTTAAAGCAGGTATTTCCAAGTTTCCAGAGGAACTCAGTACTTTTTGAATGACTTTTCACCAATTTACATTTTAATGTTACTCTTTTGCATTCTCGCATCTCGGTCCTTTGTGATTCTTGTGTCACAATATTGTAAAGTCTGAGCAGATCTGCTGTGCCACAGCCCTGAAATGTTTGTATTTGAACTCTCAATGTTTGTGTGATACAAGAAAATAATGTCCTTGTTTTCAGGACTTGCTATTCCCGGTCTTAATGCTTTAGCCAGAGGAATATCCTTCCTGTACTGCAGAACAGGAAATAAGTTGGTTCCTTTTAAATACTGGAAACAATGAACTTTGTCCTTAGCTTAATTTTTTAGAAATTACATTCATTTTGATGTTTTGGACAATGCATTAGCTTGTTTTGCTTCCTTGTGAAATACAATAGGAACAGCATACAATAATCATACACCCATAATAAGCTCTCAAGTCTGAATTTGAACAGGTAAATATTACATCTTTAATATATTTTGTCTCTTGACTGTCCCTTTTTCAGAAGATGAAATTTCACTTTGGGGTAGTAGCTATATGTGTCAAAGAGAAAATGAAGCACTATGATAAATTGATCTAGAAACAAGAGGAAGGGAGGACTAGAAGAAGGAAACAACTTTTTTTTTTTTCCTTGTTTTTCTCCTTGGCAACAAAAAGCCATAACCTTTAAAAGTATAAAACTTGCATGTCTACCTCTTCCCCCAGGTTTTGTGGTTTCTGGTGTAGTATTTAATATATGTCACATTGGTTGACACACAGGAATGTTATTTTATTTTCATTTCATTTCATTTTATTAAATTTTATTTTATTTTCATTTCATTTTATTAAATACAATGAAACGTTAAGAAGTTACCTCTGAAGCTTTATAAACTGTTTTTCCACATTTGACAGTTTTGGATTTATTCTGTCCTTTAAATAATTATGATAACATGTATCTCAATCAAAAAAACCAACATTTTCTGATGTTCAGAGAGAGGATAAGATGTGTTCCTGATTATAACACTTTCTTGTTTTTAAATATGGCAGATAAAATCCCACTTATCTTCAGTTTCTTGTGTTTCAGCAAGGTTTGTTTAAATGTTCAAGCAGTCTTTATATTAGAAAAAAAGAACCTTAAGAAGAAACAATCAATGTGACACACACAGAGCTTTTCTTCTAAAATGCTCTGCACAGTTAATTTCTTTTTCAGCACAGTGAAGTCATGTAAGATTGGCTTAGGACACATTGCAGCAAGGCCCTGTAATCATTATGGGATCCAGTTTATGGTTTAAGCTCTTTTTACCTCACTGTTTTCTTGATGTAAGCTCAACATGAGACCTGGCTGATAGAAAAAGTGGATGCACGTGGGAAATACAGTCCTGGCTTCAGATGAGATTGAGAAGCAGCAAACTGCAATGAAAGTGGGGATGGAAATAATCCCTGGGAACTCTGTTAGCAGCTGTTCCTAGGATGGCTCTTGGGGGGTTACTGTCAAGTCTGAACACACAGCAAAAAGTATTTCTAAGTTTGCAGTACTTGGTATCACTGGAATGGGGTTTTGCACTCTGTGAGGACACCGTGCTCACACAGCAATCAATGGTTTCTTTTGGCAGTACTTCAGCTGAGGCTGCAACAGAGACGGACACGAGAACAGCTGGTGGACCAGGGCATCATGCCACGTAAGACTTACATCTAGGAATCTGTATTTCTGCTGTGTTAATTATGAATTGAATGCATAAAATAATGAAGATAAGTATTTCTGGGAGATCATTAAAAATAACTTTAGCATTTGAAAAGACTTGTGGGATCCTTTTGATAATAAGTGAGCATGTAGCAAATTCGTCCTGCTTACATCATGTTTCAGTTAAAATAGCCATTGTGATGAAAATGGAAGGATTAGTAGGCATAGTCTGATTCTAGTTTTATTTTCTCTGTTTAAATAATTATGACTAATTTACTAAATAAACTGAATTACTTAAATTAGTGGGCATTAATAACAAAACCAGCAGTTTTTAAAGAGTAGAATGACAAAGGGTGCCAAACAAATGAGAGTTGCACAGAAAACATGGAGAATCTCGAAGTGGACAGCACTGAGATGGAGCACTCTACCATTTATGTTGTTGCTAGGTGAACAGTGGGTTTTTTATATGCTTTTTGGTTGTTTAGAAGCTAACCATCATTCTGTTTTCTAAGATGAACATTTAAGATGAACATATATTTTTCTATTTTCTTTTTAAATCAACACATAGTTCTTAAAGGAAGGTCCAGTTCTAATAACAGCAAGTATGAGGTATGGACGGTCAGAAAACTCAGTGGAATAAATTAAATTTAATTTTGGCATTCTAAACCTTACTTCAAAAAATTTCCACCATGGTACAGTTTTATTAAGTAAACAAACACCTTTGTACATAGCAAAAACGTTAACCATTACATGGTAATAATCTGTTAAAATCAAGTATTCCAGGTGTTCTATATAGGAGTATTGCTCATCTCTGCTAAATATAGCATGAATATAACTGGCACAAATCAAATGTAATCCTGGTCAGATGCAAACACAAATCTGAGGTGGTGTTAAACACCCATACACACATTCTGCTTAGCATATTTCTTTCGAAAATTTCTTCCTGTCTGTTTAACTCTTACTCTCCCTTCACAGCTTTGAAAAGTCCAGCTGCATTCCATGAGCAGATAAAGAGCCTGGAGCGAGCCAGGGTAAACCACTTTGTGTAAATTTGTGATTAACATCTGGAAATGGAGAGTTAGTTTTTTGTGATACTAAATTCTCTGAGTACATGGAGAAATTCTTACTGTTACAGTAATAATATGTGCTTTTATTTTGGGAGAATTCATTAAAATAAAATACATGTGTCAAATCTGAGAGGAACTTGTCAGAGCCTTCACAGATCAGTATGGGGGACTAAACTTATGGGGGGTCAACACATAGGAACCTCCAAGTTAAGGATTGGATATTTGGGGAAATTATGCTTGTGCAGTTTTTCTATGGCAAGTCTATACTATTGTGATTATGTGGTGGCGTAGGATCAAATCCAGAAACATTCCCATCTTGTTTGGGGAAGCTGGAAATCCATCAGCCCTGCTTTACTGCTAGGAAAACAGCACAAAGCAAGAGGAACCCCTCTGCTGCCTGTGTTCTGACAGTGCTACCCACCCATCTGAATGAGAAACTGCAACTATTCCTTAATTGGACGTGGGTGATTTGTCAAACTGCTTTGAGTTCTTAAGTGAACAGTAGCTAATGGTGTTTCCTCTCCTTTAAGACTGAAAATTTCTTGAAGCACAAGATCCGGAGCCGGCCGGACCGCTCGGAGCTGGTCAGAATGCACATTCTGGAAGGTATGTGCTGCTCTGGTGGCAGCTGCTCACAGCAGGGACCTGCTTGTGCTCTCAGGTGCCTCCCCGAATGACACTTTGATGGGAATTATGTCTAAAGGTTTATCTGCTCTGTTTCTCTACTTGTGCAGTGTCTGTGGTAGTCTGTATTCTAAATCTGTATATTAACAGATACATCTGTGGCAGTGAAGGTATTCTCAGCAGTGTATTTTTTTGCTATTGCATATTTTCTTGATCTGTAATGGTAATTACAGCATGGCGTCTGTACACAGAGTGTTTCTATTGCTTCAGTTTCTACTCATGCCCTAAAATGACCTGACAGCCTTGTGCTCTCCCCTGACCCTAAAGAACCTTTAACAAATGTGACTGTTACCCTGTTACCTGTTATACCTGTCTGCTTTTGATATAAATGGAATGATTATTGCAAGGACAAGACAATGTTGTTTGTCTTGAAATTGGGAAACAACTGGGACAGAATATTTAAATCAGTATATCCTTTTAGAGACCTTTGCAGAGCCTTCACTACAGGCCACTCAGATGAAACTGAAGAGAGCTCGGTTGGCAGATGACCTGAATGAGAAGATTGCTCAGAGACCTGGCCCTATGGAACTGGTAGAAAAAAATATTCTCCCTGTAGACTCCAGCGTTAAAGAAGCCATTATAGGCAAGTAGAAGTCCCACAGCTTCTGTTTGGGATCTACATGGCATTGTGGAAAAGAAATAATTTAACTCTTGAGAGTAAAGTTCACTAGAAGATAACATATGCTAAGTTTATTACTACTTACTCTTTCCGCTTCTGAGACCTAAACTTTGTTATCAGTTAAATAAAGTAATCCTATTTTTACATGAAACTTGGAAATAAAATAAAAAATAAAACTTTAAAATAAAAATCATTACTAAGTAATCAAACATCTGTAGCCATTCCTCAGCCTGTCGTAGGTGTCTGCATGCATTCCACATCTGTTGAACATACCTTTTAATCTCTTACTAAAATCACTTCTGCTCCACACTTGGTTTTATTGATTCCTTGAATGTGATTTAATATAGATCTCATATTAAAAACACAATAAATACCTAGGTACCGTATGTTTAGACTGCTGAAAACTGATCATTTTCCAGCAATTAGCTGGTTCTGCCATAAATGTCTAAATTCAATTTGTGCAATTTAAAAAAAAAAACATTTGTTTCTTTCTATGTAAATATTTTAGCAGTTGGACAAGAGAATTACCCTCAAGCTTTGGATGATTTTTCATTTGATGAAGACAGCAGTGATGCTTTATCACCAGACCAACCAGCCAGCCAAGAATCCCAGGGTTCAGCAGCTTCCCCTGGTGAGCCAAAAACAAGTGACTCACCCTCACCTATAACCCCAAATGCTGCTACATCAACACAGGTACAGTTTTTAAATGTGAAGATCTTCACAGTATGGTTTTAGGTCTGGCACTGTAGAAATGGGGCGTGGTTTCACGTGGAATGAATACATCTCCTTCTACAAAAGGGTATCTGGCACTCTCTGGTTGGGAGTGTACAGAGTAGAATCCTGCCTTAGCTGGTGGCAGTGATGAAATTCCCATAGGCTGCAGTGAAGCCATAAATTCCCTGAAATTCATTATGACCCACAGAAGATCTGTAGCTTTCCCAGAAGTTATTTAAAAGGTCATGGCCATAGTTTACTCCAGCTGTTATTGATTACTTAATGTCTGTCTTCCTTCTGGGCAAGGTCTTGAACTCATTTAGAATTGAACTTAGCTGAAACAACAGCAGTTGACGTCAGTTTGATTATCTTAAAAAAAAAAAGATTTCCCACATAATTTAAATACTCTTTCCTATAGTTTTTAAAATACTGCCTAAGGAATTTGCTATTTAAGAAATCAAAATAACAGTTATGTTGATTTTTCTGAGTTTTTTAGTGTTTTCTCAAGGTACTTACAAAGAAGGGAAAGTAACTGTGTCATGGCAGATAAAATATTACCTTTACAGCAGAGCATTTAAATGTGTGAATATTTAGAGAGCTGTGGATTTGCTCCTTACTGCAGAAAGTAATGTAAAAGTCAACTGTTAAATACGTAAAAAGAGATAGTTCTTATTAATGCTCCAAAGAATATATTGTCTTTATGACCATGGACACTTGACAGCTGAGTGGTTCAGGATCTGGTATTACTCTCCTTGATTTTCTTATTACCAGAGTAGATAGAAAAAGTATTGTAAAGTTCATATGCAGAAACAATGCTGGACGCAAAGTACAGCACATCCATTTTATTTCATTGTTCCCTAGCATACAGATTAACATATGAGTTTGGTTTCACACTGAGAGAACATAATTTGTATTGAATAAATTGAGAACAAACCACGTGAAATTAGATTCCTGAGTAAGAAATTAGGTTCCTAATGGAGAGTTAAATAAAAATACTCAAAGCAATACATGCCAAAATCTTTCTAAGTAGGAAGTGTAAGAGAGATCTGATTGCAGAAACAAAAAGTAAGGCACTTGAACTTGATTGAAAAAGCACTTCAGATAGAACTTTAAGCCTTTGCTTATGGATTCCATATCACATTACAGCCACTTCTGTGCACACATCTAAAATGAGAAGTTGTTCTTCTGCAGAATAAAACAGATGCTCACCTTGTTGTTCCTTTTGAATTAAAGAATAATAGCACAGCAGGTCTCTACAGGAGACGTGTCTGGGAATGACTCCTTTATTCCTTTAATTTCCTCTTGATAAATTTTAAATTTTATTACAACAAAAAAATACAAAGAAAGTTTTGAATAAAGCGGAGTGCGGCCAGAGTTCTTTTCAAGGCTTCCTCCTCCGCACATTTCCAAACATCAGAGGATGCAACATAATTTTGAGAATCTTCAGCTTTTGTTGACTGATGACCTCTAACTTGCTTCAACCCCGTGTACTTGCATCTGGTAAGGATAAGGCATTTTAGTCATACTCGAAACAGATCAAATTGGGATAGTCACAATTCAGAAGATTTTAAACAGTTATCTTTAAAACAGCTGAAGAATTTTGCTTGATGGCACAGAATGACTGTTTCCTTAATATATTCTCTGTAGACTGTTGACCTGCTAGATTCTTGTTGACATCTAGCAGAAAAGTCATCTAGCAGGAGTCATACTATTTGGAAATAAGGATCTGTTCAGATTAAATAACGACTAGTTTATGAAGTAATCAAGTGAAGAAGTCAAGACCTGTTAAATCTAAGGTTTTGAATTTAAAAACAAATTATGTGCATGGTTCATTGCCTCATCTAACAGTTGCAGGTAAAATTTGGAAGTCTGTAAAAAGCTTTGTGTATAGGTTAGGATAATGACTAGTGTAAGGAAAAATAATCTACTCTCTGGCAAGAGGAAAATGTTTCACACAATGTGAAAAGAGGTAATTTGGGGGTTTGATGGTGCTTTTTCTCTGTTGTGCAAGTCCAGCAAATAACAGACACTGTGTAGATATCAGATGCTTTCCAGAGCAAACACTTTGAAACTTGGATATAAAAATAAAGACATTTCTATCTTTAGCCTGCCACCATGAAGTGACAGGAGCCCAGGACAGGCATGTGCCCAGTTTCAGTGACTAGGGGGGGCATGTAAATCTGCTGTTTAGTAAAGCAGTCATCAGGAGCTGTTCCTCTGTGTGGCTACAGGACAGAGGGATCAAACCCACTATTCAGTTTTGCTGGGTTATGGGAAGGCAGCTATAGTTGCCTCTTGGCAGCTGATAGTTGGGAACACAGCGGGATGTCTAAATGAAACACGAAGATAAGATGGAAATTTATTACAAATTAATTGTAAGCAAAAGTTGGAGAGCTTTGTTCATGCAGACTGGCACCTTGGGAACTGCTGTCCCAGAAATACAGAAGGACCAGTGCATAGAGTTGCAAAATGTGTACCAAGTTAAGTCCTTTGTGGCACAATCTCATAGAAAAATACAGGAAAAGTACAGGAAGAAATTAAACAGAAAGAAGTACATGTTGGACTTAATTATCATGCAAGTCTTGGAATTAATCTGGAAGAAAAAGGATGTTTACCGATGGAATATAAAGAAGGGGCTTTTATAAAAGGAGCATTGTACTAGGTGATTAATTGCTTTCTTAAACAATGGAAGTGCAACTGATGTCATCCAGCTGGATATATTACTGGATGATATTAAACACTAGGAAAATTAGGATGCAGATTACCAGAAATGAGACAGAAAGAGGAAAGTCCTGGGCTGCAAGGAAGCTGGTACCAGTGCTCTGTGGGAGTTGATCTGGGACATTCTGGTTTCATGTTACCGTTAAACCTTGACGTAAGAACGGGTCACCTAACAAAAGTAGGAAGGCATAGTCAGCACACAGTTGGAATGTTATTATGCAGAAAGAACTGGTTGATTTGGCTTTTAGGAGAGAAATGCAATTCCAGTAGAATGAATATTCTTGGAAAGAAAAATACACAATGCCCCTCTTTCCCATGACAAAGAAATGTGGAAACCTGGGGACTCTTGACTCAAGAGAAAACTGAGGAGGAAGAGAGCTGGGGTGAAGTGTTCAGCAGTGGAGTCAGAGAGCTACTGTGGACATCCTCTGTAAAACTGCAAACCTGTCAGAAGAGATGATTCCAGTAGAAGTGCTAATGCCACTGTAAGGATGCAGCGAGACCCTACATGGGATATCCTGTACATTTTCAGTTACTTATATCCAAGACAGGCTTATGAAAACTGGTGACACAGTTAACTGTAGCAGGTAAAGATAATCAGAGAATGAAAAATCTGTGAGAAAAGATTAAATATTCTTTTGTGTATCTAGGAACACAAGGACTGAGATCTGTTAATGTAGAGTCTATATTCCATCAGAGGGATATTCACCACAGAAGAAAATAATAAGGTTTCTTTAAGATTTAAAATCACAAACCAATTTCAGCACAATAAAAATTGGTGTGACAAATTTAAGATGAGCAAGGTTTGGGTTTACACTTCTGCTGGCATAAGATACAGAAGAAATGCATCTCCTGGCACAGTCAGAGGTGGGGTTCTGTGAAAATACAATAGGAAGGGTGAAAATACACCTGCTGTCCTGCTGCTTGATCAGTCTGAAACAAGAAGTTTGTTTGCCTGTGTTGAAGTATGACCTTTATGAAAGCAATGCTTTCTGACAGTACTTACTTGGGTGGTAAGATTCTCCTTGTATACACAAAAATCTGACTCCACAGACAAAAAATACTGAAGGCTTCAATTTATAGTAATAGTGTTTTCTTATCTTAACTAATTAGTCAAAGTAAGAAACTATTTTATTTTATTTGCTGTGTTTGAAGTGTGCCAAAATGTGCCCTTATAGAATACTTGTACACATGCACAGGAGTTATCTTTTCACCATTCCTCTGAAAAATATTTAGTGAATTTGATGTGATAGTAAATTGTCTTAACTTTTTCACATTTTTTCCAGTTACTCAGGTGGTCTATGTTTTTAATGTTTCTCTTTTTCCTTATATTTTTTTAATACTAGTATCCACCTTTAACTTCTCCAGTTCCTGAATTCCTCAAAACTCCCTCTACAATCGAACAGCATGTGACTCGTTCCACTGCTGCAACCACCCTGACCACAACCACTGTATCTGCAGCAAAGCCTGGGCCAACATTAGTGAAGGTGGGTACCTGGAACTGTGGCCCCTGGAGGACAACATTCTTCATCTGTGTCCTAAACACACTGTGCTGTGTTTAATGGAAAACTACACAAGTAACCTTACAGTGCTTGTAGCTGCTGTTCAGGGGAGCATACTGGGCTGGTGACTAAAAGCTTTTGTGTGCTAAGGTCAGCCAGTAACCCACAGAGCAGCTCATTATTCTAAGAAGTCCTTACAGAACAGTTGACAGAAGGTTCCAGGCAGAATTGTGCATTACATTGCTATGGAAGTTTTTAAGAAATAAGGATAATAGGTTTTTGCAATACAAAGTTTCTACTTTCTATCTGCCTGTAATCTAATTTTGTATGGATGATAGCCAAATAGAAAGAGTTACTGCATTCATAGTCTACCTGTAACCAAACTGGTGAACAGCATTGCTCCTTTTCCACAACTATTTTCTTAGTTGGTTTAATGTATAATTAGAACACATTGTGAGGGAGAAGTTACTGTATCCTTGTTAAATATGAGAAGAACATACTCAGTTCTCTTTTCTGCACTGACCTAGCCAGCAGCATTGAAAACCCTTTCATAGACAGTTAGAGAGGGATTTCTTTTAGATGTCCATAATGTTTGATTTCAGTAACTTCACTGTTTTCAGCTGTGTTAATGAATATACATCTGTAGACTTCTACTTACCTACATGAAATTAAAGTTAAATGTACAAGGATGCGTTTTCTAATATAAATTTGGCTATATCCTTTGAAATCACTGGATATGTACCAGCTTACTTAATGCAGGACCTTAATTCAAATGTGTCCCAGAAGAGGCTATCTGTGTAGTAAACAGGCATGGATCAAGACAGCATTTCTGCTTTGATGCTTCTGTATGATTAGGTAACTGCCTTCAATTGTTCCCTCAAAATAATTTCAAAGAGCTTGTAATGGAAGAGAGTTTTACTACTTGATCATTGCTAATGAAGGTATTGCTGCCTGTGATTTATAGGAGTGTCTGTCCACGCTTTTAGTCTAGACCTCTAAGTACCTCAGATGTTTACAGATGGAATTTAGAATATTGGCTTTTACTTCCACAAACTGCTAAGTGGCTTTCAACTTACCTGCTTAAGAAGAATGCCTCTTTGCAATAAGAGGTCATGACTAGTAGAATCCCTTAGCTGTGCCACCTTTAAAAAAAACACATTCGCTGCGATTTGATGACCCTTACTTGTGCAGGGATAAGCCAGCTGGAGGATTTTAACCTTCCAAGGATGGTACATTTGGGGCTGTTTTCAAGGGCAATTGTTTTAAGCAGCTCTCTACAGTAGAAGTGCTCTGGTATGCTGCATCTCTGAGCCATGCATAACTGCTTTAAGTGACATCTGATGTGGTTTTGTTTCAATCTTTTCCATCCATAAACAGCAAAGCCACCCAAAGAACCCAAATGATAAACATCGGAGCAAGAAATGTAAAGAACCTAAGCCAAGGGTGAAAAAATTGAAGTATCATCAGTATATTCCACCTGATCAGAAAGGTGAGAAAAATGAGCCACAGATGGACTCCAACTATGCTCGTCTGCTACAACAGCAGCAACTGTTTTTGCAGCTGCAGATCCTGAGCCAACAGCAACAACACTACAACTACCAGACAATTCTACCTGCACTGCTGAAGTATGTGAAGCATTGTTTGTGTCCTTTTAAGAAAAAACATAGACATCAGTTATAGGCTTAGGGCTGTAGAAGTAAACATGATTTGCAAACATTAAAGAGACAGTTGGAACCCAAGAAAACTTTAAATGGTATTATGCATCACTGTGTGTATTACTTGCCTTATTTAACAAGGTGATGAGATTGTTCTTTTGTTAAAATAATCCTGAAATCTGAGAAGCCTTGAGGTGGTCCTAGTTATTTTTATGTGAAATTGAAAGAGAACATCTTACCTGTCAGATGTGTTTTTTATGACCAAATGCATATTTGAAACTCAAAACCACTTGTGCAAAATCAAAAAAATTTTTACACTGTTTTCACTCAAGTGTGAGATAGGTAGGTAAAGGAGGAGAGAAGCTTGCAGAACATGTCTTTAACAAAGACATGCACTATTTCTGTGGGCTTATTTTTTTATGTCAAATTCTCAAACCGTATTCTTGCAGTTTACAAATAAGACATAACAGTAATTTTAAATTTGCTAAGATCTGTGTGTTGTTTATAGACTCACCTCTAATGCTTATATGAGTTCCTCATTAATACTGATCTTTAGCACTTTTAACAGTGACAAGTGCACTCACAATTTATAGGTAGAAGTGGTCAAAAAAATAAATGTTTAAAGAATTTCCAGAATCCCATAACAAAACAAGAAGTTGAGTATCTGCAGCATTTCATTCTCATCATCTAAGACCAGTCCTTTCCTAGAAGTCCTTAAAGTGTAACATGCCACAGTCACACAACCCTAAATTCAAATTGACTTTCAGCTGTTTTTTTAAAATGAGTTTTCACTGAGTTCTTTTTCTTCAGCAAGTGAGGCTAGAAAAGTTAAAGCTACCATCTGTGGTTGTATTTATAATTACCATGTATCTTAACATTTGGACTGGCGATGTTTCTGCCTGCTTGCCCACGCTTCTTATGTTCCATTTACTGACATTTCAGAAACATTTCTTCATAAATCGGCTGAACGAAATAAAAGAGCTGACTTGTGGTACCTAGTGTAAATGGTGGCATTTTTAATCTTTTACAATTACTTCAGAATCCTTAGATTCTTGAGTACAGCTGATAAAAATGCATCATCTTCAAAGTGAACTGCTTTATGTCAGTCCATACTGTGTGTGAACATTGGACATCTATGGAAGGGTTGAACCACAGAGTTCAGTACTGGGGTGTGGTTATTGATGCTAGACAAAAAACTAACTAATTTCCCTGGCTCATGATTAATTTGTGTAAATGGAGTTTGAAGTCCATAGTGTTCTTCAGAGATACCATGACAATAATCAAAACTGTGAAGCATAAAATGGTATGCTTAACTGCAAAACCAAACCAAAATAGCAACATACTACTCTCTGTTATCTTGTATGTTTTGTTTTACTGAAAATACTTAACAGTAATGTGTTAGGTTAAGCATGGATTTGTAAAAAAAGTTAATTTGTTCATTAGCTTCACTAGCTTCACAGACATGAGGTTAAGAATCACAGCCTCTTGATAGAAAACATAGTATACTTAGCATTGACATTCTTGTCCCTCTTTTTCCTATTACTTGAAGGCCACTGAATGACAAACAGAGCAACAATGGGAATTCACCACTGAATACTTTGAACAATAGTACACCAACATCAGCTGCCAATTCACCAAGACAGAACAGTAATGTCCCTACCAGGAAACCAGGACCTCTGCCTTCTAGCTTGGACGACTTGAAGGTAAAAGATAAGAGGGATTTGTCCATTCCTGTGCATTACTGTAATTCATAACTTGTGAGTTGTTGTTGATGAGATGATGCCTGGTAATTTGTACCAATGAAAATTGTCCTTTCCTCCTAATTGGTTAGATAGCCAAAGTTTTCATACACAACTCTCCTGGACTGAAATATTTGATTCCTCATGTGCATATGTTTCAGAACTGACATTTCTTTCCCAAAGAATTAGAAGAGGACAAATTTCAGACACATTGTATCAGTCCCTCACTATGACATCTTGGGTAATCTATGAGGTTCACTTCATGTGAAGTTTCAGCTCAGGCAGATATAAACATGCGAGCAGCAATTTCCTCATGACAATTTCAGTGTATCAGTGAAGAGGTTTAGTTAAGAAATATAAAATTAAAAGATGCCCTAATAAAAACATGCTCTGAGAGGTCACTGCTATAAACAGAAACAGAAATAAGACTGTAAAGAGAGACTAGAAAAGCTCTTCTGACCAGAGTTCAACACATCTGAAAATGAACCCTAAATTCCAAAGTTTCTTGAAATTAATTAACTGTGTAGACTGTTCAGGTTGCACTAGGAGGGCATTTCATAGCATCTTCTTCTTTCTGAAATACATGAGAAGGAGTGAAGACTGTGAGGGATGAATCTGAAGCAGCTTGTGGGGGTTTAGGATTCAGCAGCTCTAGTAATGTGCCAAACTTCAGCAGCAGCATAGGGACATCTAGTGGGCAATTAATTCCTTTCTCTCTGCCTTTACCAAGGCGTAGGAGGGAGGATTCTTTTAGATTTGAAGAGATAAAAAGAAGACATTTCAGAAGATTGGATTCTCAAGACAGTAATATATTGTCCCGAGTTAAAGCCAATCTTTTAATATGGATTAAGTCTATAAAATGCAATTCAAACAACAGTTTTTGAAATCAGTTTTCCAGTCTTTAAATTCTTAACTAAAAACTTGTAAAGATATTTAAGTTAATACCTGAAATTGTGTTTTGCAGTGATTAAAGCTGTTCATGTACCTATTTCTGCACAATTTATTGGTATTCCTGCTGATGTGGTAACACTAACATAAGCCTTCCTTACAGACGTGCTGCTGGTGGTGGTTTTACCACTGAATCAGCTAAATCAGTTCTGAGTAAGAGTTCAGAAATGAATTGTTGAAAAAGAGAAAAATTAGAACACACTCTCAAGTGTTGAGGGTACCATACTGGGGGAAACAGCTGACAGTCATTGGCTAGGGAGTTATTATTAGCCAATTTATAAAATTGCTGTGGGTTTTAGAGATGTAAAATGTCTTGCTGTGACTTTTCATCATTTCCAAATCAGAAATACCTCCAACATAAATTCTAGGCTGGCTGAGTACTGAAATACTACTGAGATCACTAACTTTTGTTCTATAACTTTGTAATACGCAGGGAGCCCCAACTCTGCAGTTAGCTGTGGTGCATGTTTATGATAAACAGAAGCCATTAGTTATGACTGCTTTTCTTTAACTGATATTTTGAAGAATTAAATCAATTTACACTCAACACATCTGCACTTTACTTTGTCTCTAAGCTTATTGGAAAAAACTGAGAATGTTTTTCTGTTAGAAAGTAGATCTGATTGCTTATACTGCTTTTGTAAAGGAAACACAGATGGCACATAGGGTCACTGTTTGGTTGCTAATTAGCAAGAGAGCCTTTTGTGTTTGATGGGTCTATTTAATCATCAGCTGACCTGATAAAGTTTCTCAGAAACAGATCTGTCTGTCCTGATGGTGTAACAAAGGGGCTCAGCGTGATGCTGTTCACTGCTTTTATCTCCACTGCTGCCATTGTCTGCTGGTTTGCTTCAGAGGTTTTTAGCTCAGAACTGGAGTTGTAGGTACATTTTTCCATGTTGAATATTTATGAAAAAACATCATCAGTTTGCTGCTATTCACTGTATGACTGAACACTGCTAAGATTTTGGCCATTTAAACACTGAAGTAGGCGGTCATGGAAACGTGTTCATAGATAATGCATGCTGTCAGAACTCAGAGGTGTAATAACTAGCAAATATGCTAATGAAAATACTTTTCGTTATTACGAATGCATATCAGTAAGTTTTAATACTTTCCTTTTTTATTATAGTGTTTTGTTTTATTTTGTTTCAGGTAGCAGAGCTTAAAATGGAGTTGAAATTGAGGGGATTACCAGTGTCTGGAACAAAAACAGATCTTATTGAGCGTCTGAAAACCTATCAAGATCTTAACAACAATGGGGTTGCTACAAGTACCTCTGTGACAGTGACCACTTCTAGTGGGGCCACAGGTAACACTGGGGAAGTGACTGTGGCATTTCCTGTTGCAACAGTAAATACACCAGTGGCTAATACAATATCCAGCTTCCCTCCAGAAAAAACATCTACTGGACCTGGCAGCAAAGCAGTAAATACTGAAAACATCAGCTCTCCCCTGCCTATATCTCCCTCTCCCTCCGAACAGTCGAGTCTAAGCACAGATGATACGAGTATGGCAGACACCTTCCCAGAAATGACCATGATGTCACCATCCCAGTTCCTAAGTACTTCACCACTGAGAGCAAGTACAAACGAGGATAACCAGAATCGCAGCACTGGAAGCATCTCAACCATGGAGTTTGATGTAGCAGAAAAGGACCGCAAGCTTCAAGAAAAAGAAAAACAGATTGAAGAGCTCAAAAGAAAACTGGAACAAGAGCAAAAACTTGTGGAAGTATTGAAAATGCAACTTGAGGTTGAAAAAAGGGGACAACAGCAACAGTCTCAGACTTTTGGTAACTCAGCTGCTTTGGAACAGAAGCAGTTCAGTGCTGCTGTCAAAGATGAAACTGCTCCTGCTGACTGCTCAAGTACAAGTCAGTCTGTACCCGTAGCCAGCCATTCCTTAGGACAGTCAGTGTACACCGCTGGCCAGAATCCAGTTGCCAAAAAGGCAGTTGTTATCAAGCAGGAGATACCTGTGGCCAAAGCTGAACCTCAGAATGCCATTTCTCAGTTTTATGTTAGTCCACAGAGGCAGCCACAAACTGCAGTTGTTGCCCAGCCTCAAGCTTTATTAACTACCCAAGGAACTGCCCAGCTGCTCCTCCCACTGTCTATCCAGGGACCGAATACTGCTACTGCAGTGCAGCTACCAGTCGGAAATATCAAGTTGCAGGTAAGGGTGTTTCTATTTTTTTATCATGTAACCTGCATGGCAGTATTTCATAACTTAGTCTAAACAGGTAAATATGCTGCTTGGAAGATTACTTTAAAAATCAGGCTTAGCCTGTTTCTGCTTAAGGGAAACAGTAGAAAAGCTTGAGCCTATCTTGTAATACCTGTTTCTAATACTTGCTCCTCTGCAACTTTTGTTCCTAGATACTCTTTCCTGAAAAGCAATTGCCTTACCATGTACTGCCTCCATGCACAATTTGATTTAAAGTAGCATATACCATCAGTTTGTTAACTGCAAATTGTAATAGAGAGCTACAGTCTCGGTACTTTATTTTGAGATAGCCCTTTTTGCAAAACATATGTGAACTACCTTGTGTGGTGGTGCTTTGATATATTTAAAAATGTGAATGCCAGGCTGTAGAACTCTCCTGTGGACTTAAAAAAGAAACCATGGTTATGTAAATATTATTTCTAGGCTGATTATAGGTAGTGAACAAATACAGCATAAACCAAGACAGGTTATAAATACAGAGGTTATAAATACAAGCTGAATCAGTGTAACCTGTTGGTCTGAGGTAGAATTAAGCAGTAATGCACTTCCCAGTGGCATTGTTGGAACATCTCCTGCTACCCATCATGGCAGCAAAGTATTCTTCCAGCTGCAGTGTGTCCCTGGCTGTTGTGTGTGCTGTGGGCCGAGGCTTGCTGCAAGCCTGTGCAGCAGCACATCCAGCAACCTTTATGAGGGGTGGAAAATTCTGGTGAGGATGGGCCCCAGTCTGCAGCGCAAGAACTGCTTCTAGGAGCTGTACACCCAGATCTCCACCTGAATTGTTCTAAAATCCCACTAGAATTCTGTAACAACCTTGAGCAGCTTGTCCTGGTATTTTACTTCACCTATACTCCGGAAAGTTTTCCACTATCACTTAAAATTGTTTTTCATGAGATTGGACACACTTCTTGCCTTTTCATTGGCCATTAAAAATTACCATGGTCTTAAAAGCAACCTTCTTCTTGCATCATCAGTTTTGTCTTCTGATTACTGAAGCTAGTTCTTATAGTCCTTTCTTACTGATTTCTGCTCTCTCTGTCCCCTCTTATTTTTAGCATTTCTGCTGGGCTCTCTCCAGTTTGTCTTTGTCTTAAACTGTTGGCAAAATAAACATCACCTTTTAGCTGGGAACTCCCCAGTTCCAAACACAGTACCAGTTTGGTTTCCTGTACAGTTCCCACTCATCCCTCCCAGAATATGTGTTACTGCTATTCTGCATAAGGTGTGTAATAGATTTTACATGATGTAACTTACGGTGAGATACAAATAATGCAAATATTTTATCTTCATCCTTTAGGCTCAGTCACAAGCTGGAATACAGACCCCATCACAAATACCTGCTCCTATCTCTTCCTCTGGCCTGGTGCAGACAGCACCTCAGATACATGCTCCACAATCAAAACAAAATACCATCACGCAGCATGCACATGGTCAGACCCAACAAATCAGAAAGGTTTGTGGATAGCAATAAACATTAAGATAAATAGTTGTATAATCTAGTTCTAGGCAGTGCTTTTAGAATCTTTTATGTGTCATCTGTGTTATATACAAATGATCGAGTCACCTAACATTTGTACCATGTTTTTCTGTGTGATACAATGGGCTTGTAACACCTTTTCCCAAAATTTTAGTCTGTGCAGGACTTTATTTTTCAGTTGCAGATAAATGCATTGTCTGAAGCCTTTTATCTTAATGGTACACTTAGGGCGTGACTCTTACTACATCCTTCCTTAGCTTGGCACAAGTGGTGTGTACTAGGTATATTCCAGTCAGTTTCTCTTATTTGCCACTGGCTCTAAATGGGAGATTCTCATAGGCAGTTCTTAAGAGAAAGCTTTTACTTACAACTTCAAAGATTTATTCTTTTGTAGAAGTTTATTCTGGTTTTGTGACTTGTTGATTTCATCCCTCTTTATGAAGGAAGCTATGGACCCAGATCTTGAGGATGGTAATTCCAGTGAGTTAACACCCTACCATACCTCCTCCTAAGGATGGTAGGGTATGATTCAGAGAGATCATTCTCTTCCTCTCTACCAAAACCAGTCAGCTCTGTAATGTCCCATTCCAACACATGTTCCTCAGCACAGTTGTGACTGCCAATCCAGTCATGTTCATATGGGAACTGATATCAACCCATCAGCACCAGTCATCACAAAAGAAAAGGTTTTCTCCTCCTCTGAGCCTCTTCTAGACTGACCTGTTAGGAACATGGAGATTAGTTTTGGACCTTTATTGCATCCTTATCAGTGGACAGCAAGGTTTTTCAGCCTGCTCCTAGGGACAGATAATTCAGAAACAACTCAAATTCCAAGATGAAGAGGGTCATTTTTACAGTATATTATATAACTATGGTATCTCAGCCTTTGGAGTTCCTATTTCAGTTTACAAAAGTGCATCATGAACCCCATGTTCTGCTGTAACTTGGGAATTGTACCTGAGCAGTGTAACCTTACCTGCCTCTGCTTGGGCTATTGTTGCAGATAAGAACTTACCTTAGAAGATGTGTGACTGTGCTTTGCCATTCTCTAGAGAGTTGGGTAGTAAAGGGGAACACAGCTAAAGGAGCATCAATACCCTTCAGACTGCTTGTTCAGTCTATTTAATTTCGTGGACATTGAGGTTATCCTCCAGAAGTCAAAACTGACTACATCCAGAAAGCAGATTTCATGCAGGTTCTCTGGGATTTGGTGAGGGGCTAATATTGCCTTGTTAATGCAACAGGTCCTATAGAGAAATTTTCCAGTCATCCTGAGGCATGTACTTATACCAGAGACTGGCAGCTTGCTGCCATTGCTGCCTCCCAGTTCCTTGAAATGTCTGTAGGACATAACCAACATCTGTACCCTCCAGTCCTCCCCGCTATTCAGATGAGTTGTCATAAAGACCACAGTTCCCAGCAGAGTTTGCAGTCTGCTATTGCAGTGTATTTTACATCAAAATGAAAAAAAAATGTTGTGATACAACAGATCAGGACACCCCTCATGCATTCAGCATTAGATCTACCTCTCTCCATCCATGACATAAGATTTGTCACCTTTGTTATAAAGGTATTTGGGAGTGATACTGAATTTAAAACAGTCTTACTTGCTGATGCATTCATAGCTTCTCTTCATCTCCCTTTAACTCCAAAGTGTGAGAAGCAGGATACTGCTGGGAATCATTTGCAATGAGTATGTGGACTACCAGTTGAAGAAATGAAAACTTTCATATACCTGTAACCAAATTTATAATTGATACCCGTGTTCATCAGTTTTATCTTTTGCATCTCCCTCAATCCTCATAGATACCTGTAATTACTTTACCAAAAAAATTAGAATTATATGGCACAGACAAACCATTCTGTCTTAAAATCAGCAGGAGAGGGCAAATGTGGATATATGTACAGTTTGTATCAGGTCAGAAATAAGCTCATGTTATTGACTGTCCACTAGATGGGGAAATCATGGATATGTTATTGAACTGTTCCATACACTTTACTCATGCTTCCTGGAAAATTGCAGGAAAATGTTGTTTGTAATGAGTGATGAATGAAAGTATGTCAGAGCACAAAGTTTCTTTCAGAAACTAACTGTTCTGAATTTAGAAATTATTCCACTGAAAGGAAAAATCAGTATAAATAACATTCACTTAATAGGGAATTTAAGCAAGCAAATATTTTAGAATAAAAAGTCTTATATTGCATCAATATAATTTATCCAATATTACCCTTTTTTTTTAAACTAAAACACCCACAATCTGAGACTTACCTGTTAATCCTTTTCAGGTTTTTCCACCTGCCACATCAAATGCAGTATTTTCCTATCAGACTGCACCAGTTTCAACACCTTCACAATCTTTTATTAATAAAACAACAACCTCTAACATTCACCCTGGTGGTAATCAGGTCCCTTCTGTGCAGAATGGACCTGCAGCTCCCAACAAGGTAAGGATATCCCAACGGTCTTCCATAAAGTTCAGGTTTATTTTACTATTCTTATATAACATGTGACTGCTTAATATGGTAGTTCATTCAAGAATGTTTTGTAGATTTTAATAATGCTTATATATGCATATGTGTTAGGGAGAAAGAAACTTATTTTATCCCTCTGATTACACTAATATGTAGATTGATGTGACAAAATAGAATAATCTGTAGAGCTTGATAGATCCTGAATTCACTAAATCACATTATTTAGTCATTATTTTGTCATTTCATGCAGCCTGTGTCTCCATCTCAAGCCCAGCCTTACATTGTTCAGCAGCCCCTCTTCAACAACGCCGTGTCCAAGACAAAAGATCCTCCTCGTTACGAAGAGGCCATAAAACAGACCCGCAATATTCAGCCAGCACAGCGTGAGGTACTTGTTTTCTTTAGTTTGTTAAACAAAACTTTTCTCTACAATTACCAAAGCCACTGCTTGTTTTAGGTTTCAATTTTTTTTGTTTGGTGTAAAGATTTTCTAAGATACCCTGTCACTAGTTTCATAACTGTGTTTAACCAGTGGACTCCTGTTTCATTATTCTTTTATTAAAGTAGCATATATGTAAATAAGTCTTACAGTTCCCAGTTGGTGATACATCTAATTGGGATAATGCTGCTGTTGCTGCTAACAGTAACTAGCCTTCAAGTGACTTGTTTTGAGAATGTGGGATACCCAAACCCCACATTTAAAAGAGAAAATATGTTTATATTTTCCAAAGTGAGTGAAGTTGAGGACAATGTGTGTGACTGTGTTAATACATGCAGGCAAACATGAGCTTAGATGCTTGCTTGAAAAGAGTCTGTACTGAGTGATCTTGGTGAACAATCCTGTGTAGTGTTTAACCTTGATAAGGGTAAAAGTTCCTTTGTATTGGAGCAAATCTGTAAACAAAACCAATGAGTATTCCTCATTTTGTGCATTTCAGAACTATCCCAAAAGATAAAACCTTGTAGCCTTGTGTTGGTTGGGTTTTTGTGGTGGCAGATCTCAGGCACACCTATGGGTGTCTAATATCCTTTCCTGTGTCCTTGGCATGTGTGGGACATCCCCACAGTGAGGGCACACAGGTTGTCTTAGGTCACTCTATCATTACCAGTTAGCTGGGGTTCCCTACTAGATCTCCTGATGACAAATCACTTCCCATCCTTGGAGTATAAGCAATGGTTTAAAACACTTCTTCAGACCTTCATGAAAGTCTCCACTTTTTCTGGACTTTTTGAATGAGTGGGTTTGTGGGGGATTTTTTTACCTTTTGCTTAAGGTTCAGTTATTTAGGGGATGGCTGTTTAAAACAAAGATGAGCAATTCCTAAAAGCTTACCCCCTCCTTTAAAAAAAAGAAAAGAACATAAATCTACAAATTGGGAAAAAGCCCCGAAGACACCTAATGAAATGTGTCTTACATGATGGACATTCACAGGCTATCTCTGAGAGATGGTAGAGCAGGGTTTGCAACCCCAAAATGCTGCAGTTATTATTACCCTGGTACAAAATGGGGCCAGTAACTCTCCTGATCCCTTCCTGCACCTCCTATGTTGCCTTCATGAAGTCTTTGTCATGCTTTTTCCCTATTCCTTTGTACTGAAACAAACTACAGAGATTGCAAATGTTTCTCCAGAGTATCTGTTTTCTAGATAGACAATTTCATATTAAGGATTTTAGTCTTTATTATAGGTTAGTACTTACATACTGTTGATAGGAACTACAAACAATGAGCATAGGAAAGAATACCACATGAAAGAGAATAACCCTGTTCTCCTGCACTACAGATTTCCAGTGCACACAGTCAGCAGATGGATGATCTTTTTGATATTCTCATCAAGAGTGGAGGTAAGCTCATTGACAGCTGTGTGATGTAAAGATTTAAAACCTGGTAATAAAAACTTGCTGCTGTAATCAAATGAGAATTCTTTTATGAACAAGAGTTGGAATCTATCTAGCCTGAATAAAGCTAAATTTCTGAAAATTTGCTTAGTTCCTTATTAAAGAAAACACTTACCAAAACACATACAGTGAACCTGCTGTGGAACTTCAATGCTTGCAAATTAGCTGAGGCAGACCTTTACAATAATCTCTAAAGCATTCAAATGATTAAAATAATACCTTAGGTTAGCACAGACGTACTTTATCAAAATCAGGAAAGTTCAGCAAGTCCATAACATATTTATTGAAATTATACAAAGAATAGAATAAGGTAAGAGTTAAAGCATGTTGATAGTAAAATTTCATTAAATATAACCATGTGTTATCAACTGTAAACATCAAAGATACATTACTGGTAAAAGTGTGCATGAACTACATGGAGACATTAATGAATAACATCTTTATGTCAGTTAAGAGAGCTGTCAGAAAGGCAGTGATATAACTAGAGTAATAAACAGAGTAGCTCAGCAATAAAAGAAGGAGGCTTTCAGCCATAATTAGGCTTAGTAGCCATTGCAATACTGGGAAATGTTGTGGTGCCAAGCGATTCAATTAACGAAATGGTTTGTAATTGCTGTCATATAAGGATCTTGACAGGAGTGAATGCCAGGGCAGAGGGATGGGTTCTAGGCTACTGGAAGACTTTAGCCATTTTCTAAACATCAGAGTATTTTTTTCAAAGCAAATTACAAGGTCACCTGCATAAAATGTGAGTAGACTGAGATAAATAACTTGAGTACTCAACAACTCAGCTAAATTATGTCATCTTTATGAAAAAAAAAACAAAGTAAAGCATTCAGGGCTGTTGTACTTAATGTAAGCTCTGCACTGAAAAATGTTTTGTTTATTAATGTACTTCATGAAAGTGAGAAGGATGTGGGTTTTTTCTTGGAAAACCAGCACAAAATACATTGTCAAGTATATTTTTTCTGCTAAGAGCATCACTTGTGCTAGAGGATTTCTTTGTATATTTGTCTGTCTTGTTTTTGGGCTTCATTCACATATAAGAATAAATTGGAACTTATGCTTTATTTCCCCTTATGGTTACTTGCACTGTCTTATATGGAAGTGCAGTTTTAGATTCTAGAATTGGGAATAAATGCTTCTTAATCACATAATTTCATCTCGTGGACTCTTAATTAACCAATGTGGACAGTACTAAACAGGGATAAAACTGAAAACTGGGTTGGGTAGTCTCTAGACAAGGAAATGTGTAGTTTCCATAATTATTCCAGTTAATGAGAAGAACTATAAACGTGAAGGAGGTTAAGGTAATATCTAGAGATACATTCCTTTTTTCATCAACACTCATACTAATTGGCTGAGCTATCACTGAAAGCTGAACTCTGGGACTTTTAAAAAATACTCTGTTGTTCATGGAGGCCGTGCCAGAGTCTGATGTGTGTGAATATGAGTGGAGCAGCAAAGTGACTGTAACTGCCCTCAATTCACTGTGGATGCATCCTAAAGTGGGCTGGAAGTTATAAGTTTGAGGATATTATGTCATTATCTGTTTGAATTCAACAGTAGGTTTTTTTTTATTACAGAGATTTCCCTTCCAATAAAAGAAGAACCATCTCCCATATCTAAAATGAGACCAGTAACAGCCAACATCACTACAATGCCAGTGAACACAGTAATATCCCGTCCACCTCCGCAGATCCAAATGGCCCCTCCTCCTGTGTCCTTAGAACCAACGACCAGTTTGTCGATAAGTCTGGAAAACCAACTTGAAGCCCTCTTGGATGGAACTTTACCATCAGGTAATGAAATTCCTCAACTGACAAGCAGTAATGAGGACAGAGAGTCATTTTCTTTAATTGAAGACCTCCAGAATGATCTGCTTAATCACTCCAGCATTTTAGATAACTCTCATTCACCCATGGAAACATCTGACCCACAGTTTACTGCTAATAATTCTTGTCTGTCTCTTGACCTTCCCGATACAAATTTGGACAATATGGAATGGCTGGACATTACAATGCCTAGCTCCTCATCTGGACTCACCCCTCTCAGTTCTGCTGCCCCAAGTGTGTTTTCCACTGACTTTCTAGATCCACAAGATCTGCAGTTGCACTGGGATTAATTTATAGCCAATGAGAACACGACCTGCGAGTCTCTTTACAGCAGAGGTCCATTATTATACCATTCTGATTGCAGTTAACATAAACTAAGACAGTAATGTTTGGAAGAACAAATGCTTGAAGCTAATTCCTTATTGATTTTCAAGTTTACAACAGTGAATCCTGTTATGCACCTATCAGTAATGCAGATCAGGGCCCTCTGAAAGCTGTATTTCACAAGTCAAGAAAGGATAATTGTACTTCGTGATTAAAAGTACCCCAAGGTAAATGTACCACAGATATTTAAGGAAGAAGTTACATCTCTGACCTTGTAATGCTTAAATGAGCAACACAGCATGACTAAACTTAGAGTGAGATGTCAGTTCTCTGTATTGACCCAGTGAACAAATGTCTGGGAGAGGGGAGGTATCACTGCACTTCATTGTTCCTGTGGAAAGCCTGAGCCAGGTTCAGAACTAATTGTGAGGGCAAAGGCAAGTAGAAGCACTGGCTGGTTCAGTGAAATTTCATATATCTAGTCTCTTAATTTGTTCAAATTGTTTTTATATTTTGCTTTTGTGGATTTTAAAACACTTCCCCCATTCTTTAATCATGAGGGAGGAATTTAACTGCATCCAAAGGGATAGTAAATGTAATTGCAAGAAATCCACTGTCTCTAAAGCCAGGTAATATTGAGAACACTGAATTTTCTATAGCAATGCTCTGGATTTAATAGGTTTTAATGTGTATATCAGACAGTTATTTGTATACTCTTTTAACTTTATATAGCTTATTTTTGTGAACAGAGGGGAACATGGTGGTCTTCAAACAAGAGATTATTATAATGGAAGTAAATATCCCATTTTGCTTTGTGTTTGAGGATACTTTGTTTTGTCTAACTAAGTTCAACTTTGTTAGATCATTGAATCCAGTATCTCAGCATATTAGAAAAGTTTGAGGAAGTAGAAAAGTTTAATTAATAGTATTGTATACTACAATCCTGCAAGCATCTATGCAAGAATAGTCCCAATGCCCTCCATAAAAGATGTTTGTAGGATGAGATCAAGTTGCAGGGGACGGTGCTGACAGGACAACCATAATTTCTTAATGAACACTTCGTCTGGTGAACAGCTTTGTCAGCCACTACATAACATCAGGGAAACCAACAGAGAAGCTGCTCAGTGTGAATCCTTAACACCAGGATCAGAATGTATTGTTTGTGATAAGAAGGCATATTGCATATCTGAAACAGAGAATAGCAAAAATTAAGCTCTTACCTCACAGCACAGCATATGATTTTTTTTTGTTTGTTTTAAAGCCCTTAGTTGTTGTTTCCAGAGTCTATTTTGAAAGCAGTTAGAAAAACAAACAAAAAATTCAAGTAGAACTAATGTACTTTGACATTCTATGGTTGTCTCTCAGGTAATAGCCATTAAATGTTGCCATAGATGATGGAGGCTGATAATCAAACACAAAATTGGAACTTCCTATTAGGGAATTCCTAAATTAAGAAAAAAGGAAAAACTCCCTGTTTCCTGAAATGGGGAAACATTGTATGTTTTCTAGTCTGAAAACTGATCTCATTACATGGTTCTTTCCTCACCAACAAACTTCAGAAATAAAGGTCTGTAGGACTGAATGAAAAAATGCCCTGAAGCTTTTGCCTACTTCTTAGAGTAATGATATGTATCAAAGAAATACTGAAAACAGTAAGTAGCTGTTATCCATTTAGCAACCTTCATCACATTTTTTCAAAAAGAAAAAAAAATACAATCATGTTAACATCAAACAAATTCTTTTGTCAGAAAATGTTATGGAATTAACTGAAAATTTGTGTCTCCAGATATAATGCAGTCTGGTTTACTGATAGGGCAGAATTCCATTGGCTTCAGATAAAATAATGGATTACATCATTGATTCAGGGTTTGAACTGATACCATATGTTTGCATCATATCAATTACAGCACTTTAAATCATTATGTATCTTCACTGGTTTTACTGGCCAAGAATTACTGTAATATGAAACTAAGTACAAGAAAACAATCTTTGGAGATTTTCACTACATGCAGTTGAAAGACATAATTCTTACTCTTTCTTGCTGTGCCTACAATACTTGAGTACAATATTACATGTGGACTGTCTGCCTTAAGCTTTGATGGTATAGGACTTTTCAATAAGACTGAACACTTAACATTCAACTTTTTGCATTCCTGTTCATCATCCTATCTTGGGAGCTGATACTCTGAGATACGAAGTGCCCTCGGTTACAAGAATAAGAATTAAGGACTCTTGGTCTGATAGGAACAACTCTGAATGAAATTTAGTGTTCTGCAGTACTGTCAATTTATTATGTGTGATACACCAGACATCATACAATGTATGTGTGGTTAGAGTTATCCCTTTTTGACCCTGCCTCCTGATTAAATGAGAGGCAAGTAAATTAATTTTTAGAGGACAAATTAACCTAGAGCAACTGTACTGTCATTTTTGATGTGCATGTAAATACAGCTTGAAACTGGCAAAGGCATCTTGCTACAGAATTACCCTTATTGGCAGTGTAGAATGTTAATTAATCCATAGGAATCTTTGTGCAAAAATAAATCCAAACAGTTGAGATGTCTTGTTATCAGTGCGGTATAGCTTTCTGCTCTGAACGTCTATTTGAAAAAAAAAAAATTAAGGGATCATTTTAGTTTCTGAAGTACAAATATTCTAGTGTAGGGATTGTGTGATTACTTTTCTGTACACTTCAAAATTGTGTATTAAACCTTATATAAAATGGTTTGCTTTAGACTTTGTTCTGAAATGTGATATGTTTGCCATAGTTGTATATGCCTGTTTATGGCAGAAATAGGTTTTGCTTAGACTTTTGTGTGTGCATGTTTTACATGAAAATTTTTGTAGCACAAATACATCTTAGAAATTAATCATGACTGTGCAGTTTGACTGCACAGAACTGAATCTTTCTCATTAAGAGAACAGTTGCAAAGGAATGCACTGGCACTAAATTTGCCATTTAATGGCTGCAGTATACTAACAGAATTCATCCTATCAAATGTGGTGTTAGTGGGTCCTTCAAAGTAATTAAGAATACCTTTTAATCAGTATGAAAATCAAAAGTTGGTTGTTTACACATCTAGACAGAGAGAGCTGAGACAATGTTTTACTAGGCTCATGTTACTCAAGAGGAGTCACATACTGTGTTCAGTAGAGAAATGGAATTTGCTGCACACTTTTAGTGCCATTCAGCATCAGTTACAGCAAGGAAGCATACAGGCAAAATTTTGTTTAACATTTGAAATAGTTAAAAGAGCATTGTCATACTCTCTCGGACAATAATATTAATCTATGGCAGTTGTTTTCTACAGAAATTTAAAGTATAATCCAGTAATGTGGGCTTGCAGATCTGCAGAATCAGAACTTCAAAAAGCTGAGGCCACAGCTTTTAGAAATTATTACTACTTAATACATTTATTTCCCAGTTATTTCTAAATTCACCAACTAGAGTCATGTTCAGAGAAGATGGTGATCCAAACAGAAGTGTCAGACTTTTCTGTTACATAATCTCAAATATTCAGGTGCCTCAAACATGTAGGTACTGTAATCAGAACACAAGCACAAGCTGCTGAATTATATTCAAGGTGGAGAAACTGCAGTTACAGGATACATTGAACTGGAAGGGCATTATGTAATCAAAACACAGGAAAGTTCACCGATGTAAACAATTATTATTTGGATGGCATCTTAAGTGTATTATAAACTTAAAGCGAACTCTGTTAAAACTGGAAAAAAATCTTCCACTTATCTCTAGTAAACATTCTGTTGAAACTCTTTGTATTGTGGTCTGTGAAATCACCTTTCCGTGACTTCTAGACCATAGCCCAGAAGGTATTTCATGTGAGACCGTGGAATTGAGTTACATATAGTATATACATGGCCAATAAAGAGCATCCATTAAAACCTGAAATAATCTCAAATATTCCTTTTATACCAGTATGCTAGGAATAAAGTGCAAAAAAGAGACACCTACAATATTCTGTAGTGTCCAGTACTGAATATAAAGTGTTTTTAAGTTAAAAGTGCATAGATGTATTTGTAGAAATCTAGCCAAAAAAGCCATTCTAGCTATGAGAGCAAATTCTCAAAAAAAAAAAAAAAGCAGGGAATGGTTAATAACTATAGAATCACACTATTTTTATAAAATTATACAGCTCAGATATTCAAAAGACAGCCTAAAATAAATTATAATAATATAAAAATTTAAATAGGAACCAAAGCATTGCCATTTATATTGCCAAAGGAGGCACTTTGTATTTTAAAACATAGGAAATTAAGTCCCCAAAAGTGTTATCCGTACTTTTTTAAAATTAAGGATGTAGATATTTTCAAAGCTGTTTTTGATGTTTAACAGTACAGATTTGTTTTTGTTGTTTGAGAAATTTGTAGTAACTAATAGCACAGGCTTTTTTCCAGATATGATTTTCTTCACATTACTGCTTGCAGTAGAAATAACGCTAACCCTAGTAGATGTTTCTCTTCTTCTTTTCATAGTCATAATTATGTCTTAGCATCTCATTTTGTGAAAAGAAGAAGATAAACACCTGTCTCTGGGGCCCTCTTCATTTAAGCACTACTTTACTAAATGCAAATTATGGCAATCAGGGCGTCAGTTTAATGTATTGCCTTTCTAGAACCATGATGCCTTTGTATTTGCTGTTTGCACCCCTAAAATCAATTCCATATGTTTGAATGCCATATGTTTTGCACATTGTACTGTATATATGTAATGCATACTGTATTTTTATATGTGTACTACATTTATCAAATATTTTGTACATAGTGGCAATATTGTAGCTACTGAGGAAATGTTTGATATTTCAGCATTTTTGCTAAGTGTCTCAAATAAAAAAGGAAAACTGTGTTCATTTGTCCATGGTTACTACTTAAAATGAGAAATATCATTCTGACATTTATGAGTCTGATACATTTGGCCTATGTTCTAAGTACCCATCTCACAAAAAGGAGTAAGAATGAATCTGCACTTAGACAAAGCCCAAAAGAATTATGGTTTGTCTTTAAAATCAGATCCAAAATCTGTAAGAACAGAGACTTCCCGAACCCTTGAAATTGAGGTTTGGATTTCCATTTTTCTTAGCATTTTTTAAATAGAGCATCATTTACTCACAGAATGGCCTGGGTTGCAATGGACCTCGAGGTTCATCTTGTTCCCTGCCCTGGGCAAGGACACCTTCCACTGTCCCAGGTTGCTTCAAGCTCTGTTGAAGCCAGGGATGGGGCAGCCACCGCTCCTCTGGGTGACTCACTGCAGTATCTCAGCACCCTCACAGTAAAGAACCTCCTCCTCATCCCCAATCCAGACCTTCTCTCTTTCAGTGTGAATCCGTTCCCCTTTGTCCTCTCACTACAAACCTCTTGTCATGCACTTTAATACATGACTTTCCCAAATTCTTCCAAGGTTTTCAAGATGTGTTGGGTTGTGAGATTTTGTATTTTTGATTTGCATTCTGCTCAGCTTCTAGAACACCTGAATGCATTTTTTCACAAGAATGAGCTGTTTGTACAAGCTTCTTTTAAAGATGAAGCTGTTTCATTTAAATACATAGTATAACACTTCCCCTTGTGAAGGCAGTCCTGTACTAATCACCC
The DNA here is from genome assembly GCA_003676055.1 of Chloebia gouldiae. Classification (NCBI taxonomy): domain Eukaryota; kingdom Metazoa; phylum Chordata; class Aves; order Passeriformes; family Passeridae; genus Chloebia; species Chloebia gouldiae. Next base: position 6,930,350 of record QUSF01000022.1, read on the forward strand.
ACCCTTTTCTCATTAAAGTCTGTTCTACACTGATGACATCAGAAATTTTAATACTTGGTGAAATATTAAAAACTCCATAAAGTAGAAAGTAGTAATTAAGTGAGTAAAACTGAAAATATTAAAAATTACTAATAAACACTGTACATTTCATAGAATACCTTTTCTCTGTGAACTTTAACCATTGTAAAAGTTTGTAGGCTGTATGTGCCACAAACTTACCTTTGATGTCACACACCAAACACAAATATTGCAAAACAAGTGCAGCACTTTTTGACCATGTATTTGTGCAATTAAGAAATTACAGCTGGAGTATAACAGAGATAAAGGACTTGTTTTGGTGTCAGCTGACAGTTTGATTGTTCTACAGTGACGAAATAACAAACACATAACCTTCTTTCACAAGCTGTGTTCATATTACTATTTGATGTAAACACAAAGCAAGGCTTGATAAAACTTGAGATTATGTTGAACTTTTTCCACAGGCTAAACTTTGATTTTCAATAAAAACTCAATTTATTCAAACATGCTCTACAGATTGCCATCAGCACATTTTTCTTTACTTTGTACCACATTCAGTTCCATTTGCTCCTGCCCATTGGCTTGTTGTTTATAGTACAGATGTTGCTAGAGGGACATATTTCTTAGAGTATTTGTAACGTCTCAAGTAGGAGATGTTTCTTTGATGGCAAAGAAGTCACATGGATTTCCCCACACCTCAAAGGACAGTCTGCTACTTTACCAAGACATTCCTAACACAAAATCAAACAAATGAGAGCTTCTGAGAGCCAACAGCCAGGGCTTGGGTTTTTTTTTTTTCAAGTCGTTTATCCATAAAAGAAATTAGAAATGCTAAGATAAATACTTGCCTTCATGTAAAAAATTTACCTGTGAGTCTCCAGTCTTCTGTGCAGAAAAAGGACTGCGGGGCCATTCTGCCATCAACTGCATCATTCTTGTACCCCTTCCAAGACAAGTGCTATGGATTAGAAGCTAAAATAGTGAACAGAAACATTCTTGCATACAGCTAAGACAAAGTCAAAGCCAAAGTAACTGCAACTGAGGAGTATTCCAGCTCCTCAGCATCCCATAGCAAGTCTATATAAAACTCAATTGCACCAAATCTACATAAATAGGATTGCTCCCCTGTATCTCAGAAGAGTCAGGGAATGCGTTGAAAGGCCTTGTTTTGCACATGAAACAGACATCAAAGCCTCTACTAAAGCAACACCTCCATTCATATGGAGGCTAAGGAAAGAAAGAAAGAAAAAAACCAGGTGATTATTCCTCCATCCAGCAAAATCTCTGCCAGTATCTTTTCAGCAATAGAGTCCTCTAAGACTTCCCTTTTGAAAAGCCATGTTGTGTTTAAAAGAAGCTTGTGTCAGAAGAGAACAGCCTTTAATGCACAAGGAGGATTCAGCATGGAGGAAGGGCTTTAACACCCAGCTCAAACAAGGGTAAGGGCCAGCATAAAAGAGACTTCCAAACAAAAGTATGCAGACACTGAAAGAGCAATTACAGCTTTTTTAAATCCAGTTAACTTTTTTAATTATAAAAACTACTGTGATAAATCAGCACACCAATAAACAGCACTTTGTTTAGACAGAAAGCTTCTCCAGACACACTAAGGAAGTTAGGCACAGAGAGTAGACAAATTTTTTAAACCTTATCATTTCCTCTTAATTTAGCTAGAAGATCTTTATGAGTTAAAATTGAAGATTCCATCTCCCCATACATTTAAGGAAGAACTTGATGAACTGAACTTGATTTACCATTAAATACTATTCCCGACACCAAGGGAATACATTTAATAAAATGTAGTGTATTTGAAGACATAAAACCCACATGAATTCCACCAACAATTCAAACAGTCCTTGCACTCACCACAGAATTACCTCTCAGCTCACAAGGATCCAAAACCATTCATAAACACAGATGTGAGCTGGACAGGAATTGTGATGACAAGTCACAACTGGCAAGTATGGCACATAACGTATTTTGTAATAAGCAAGTAGGCCAGAAATGGCATATCATCAGTCAGACATGAATGATTAAAACTGAACTTTCTGCTGTCAGCTTGGTAATACTAACTCCTTCAGCCAGGGGAGATGAGTGGCTCTCTGAGGCCACCCTGTTCATAAACATTACAGGGGTGAGAGTTGAGGCAGGCAGCTTCCACTGCTACACACCATCACACTTTGAGATGCTGCAGTGATTACGCTGACAAGACAAAAGCAGAATACAACAGTGCTAGTCTCATTTCCCAGCTTTCCATAGTCCAGATGAGGGCATGTGACAAACAAGACTAGCAGTTAAATTCCAGCAAGCATTTGGATTGGCCAGGCCATCAGTTATGCCCATAGGGACTGGAAAACCAGGTCACTTTTGGGCAGTTTATCCAAGGTAACAGCAAACACACTTAAAGAAGGCTGACTATCCAGTAAGGTAATTTAAATTAAACACTTTTCAGTGCAGGGCAAGCTAATTCAAGTCACTCTGTCTAAATACAGGCAGGCATAGAGTTATCACAGACAAACGAACAAATAAGTTTTAAAGAACTAAAATTTTTTCATACAGTCAAGGTATCAAGCATGACTTTCCATTATGAGAGTTCAAAGAACATCCCAAAAGGCTACGTATTTCCCTGCTCACTGCAGGGTGGTTCAACTAGAGGACCTTTCAAAGTCTCTTCCAAGCCAAGTGATTTTGGCTCTCTATCAACCTCGTAATGCACCAGCATTATGGCACTACCAAATCACTACTCTGATCTAAACCTTTACAATGGCACCTCTGTAGTATGTTCACATGCTTCTTCCACAAGGAAACCAAAACTACACCAAAAGGAATATAAAACTTGGATATCAAGCAACAGTTTCATGGAGAGTTTAAACAGACCTCCACAACAAACATTAAATGAAAACTAAAACTTTTGTTTTCAGGTCACACTTGTAAAAATCTAGGCGATCCCGTCTTGAAAATATCTAGTAACTATCTTTTCTGCAATTCACAACACTGAGTTTTTTGAGGGAACAGCTACCAGGCAGCAAGTGTGTTTAATTTAGTATTTACCATTTAGTTATTCCAACGTCTTGGTGTAGGAAAATTTTAATCCCGCTTTCTTCCCCCGCTCCAAGCCGCGCCGGCCGGTGCGAAGCAGCGTCTCGAGCGCCGCCCCGGCACCGCGCCCTCACAGCCCCGGGGCCGGCGCTGCACGGGCCGCTGCCCTCAGAACGCCTCCACAGCTGCAGGGGGGGCTCCGGGCAGCTCCAAGAGCGGGAGACGGCGGGAGACAGGGCGAGACAGACGGAGAAGGGAGAGCGAGACCGAGAGCGAGAGGCAGAAGGAGGCGGGGAGCGGCGGCAGCCCCGGCCGATCCCCGCTCCTGGCCCGCCCCCTCAGCCGCCGCCGCGCCCTCAGCGCCTCAGGGCCGCGCGCCCCCGGCAGGTGGCAGCGCGGGCGCGCGCGGGGGCGGGCCGTGGGCGGGCGCGCGGGAGTGGCGCCAGCGATAGAAGGGCGTCAGGAGGAGCCCTTAACGCAGGCGCGGTGGCCAAGTGGTAAGGCGTCGGTCTCGTAAACCGAAGATCACGGGTTCGAACCCCGTCCGTGCCTTGGCGGGTCCGCGCAGGCGGGAGCTCTCCCCCTCCTTTTTAGGGGACGGCGGAGCCCCGGCCCGGCGGCCGCAGCTGGGAGCCTCCCCGGAGCGTCCGACCCCACCCGGACCCGCCCGGCGCCGGGCACGGCGGCCCTGCAGAGCTCCGCCCGCCGGGGCGCGCCCCGCAGCAGTAGAGCCGCTCCCGCCGGGCGCAGGTAGCCGGCCATGCGTCTCCCGCCGGCGGCAGCGACTCCTCCGGCCCTGGCAAAGGGTTCTGGTCAGTGTCGTGCCGTCCGCCTCGATCGTTCCTGTCCCTGCCTCAGCGGCTGCTTGACTGGCTTCCTCACATCTGCAGGAACAAAACAGTTTTTCTTTGTTTTTTCTTGGAGCCTAATCCTGTTTTCAAGAGACCCTCAGTTCAGCCTGAAGAAACAAACAATAGTTTGAAAGGTGAAAGGCCAAGGTGACTGCTGAGGCCGAGTGGAAGTCATGTCAAATGCCTTTTCTACACAGCACTCTTGAGGCAAGTGCTGGTGCCTACCTTATCATTGTTCCTCCCAGACATTCCTGGGAGAAACAAGTGGAGCCTCTGCAGGGTCTTGTTTGAAGAGATCCTCCAGCTCCTTCGAACTCTTATTTGAAGAGAGCCTTCTCTAGAGGCTGCAGCTATCCTGTAATCCCCCATGTCCCTCTCATTGGTTCACCCCCACCCTGCCACCATGTAATTAAATATTAATTTGGTTCTGTCTACTGATTAGTAAACCATGAGGTTTCTTCACATGTCTCACTAGCCACTTAGAAGGATTGTTTGCAATCTGATTAGTTTTACATTTTCTAATTTCTAATAGAAAAAAAACTCCCTGTGACACTGAAAATGGGTAAGGGAAGGGTGTGGTGGGCTCACAGGAGCCCAGAAGTGCTCCCCTTCTGCAAGTGAAACAAACACTGGGTGCTTTGGACACAGATGATCCAGCAGGACCACAAGTGGCCAGGAGGTCCAACTCAGTGACACTGACCAAACGAGGCACCAAACCTGCCCACACAGTTAAGGGGTTGACAGCACTTAAACGCATCCTAACAGTATAAATAGGAAAAGAACTACTAATTGAAGGAAATCTTTATTGATTCATGTTTGATATTTACTTATCATTTGAAATTTTACTGACCACTGTGTCACACAATCAATTTTGTTCTCTGCCTGACAAATCTTCCTCTCATATTCTGCAGCACTGTTTTCAGGAATATAAACTATACATTTGTTGTATGAACAGAAATAAATGTCCTTAACTATTTATACTAGATTTTGTAAATATTCTTAGATATTTTTACTTGTGGATACAAGAGACAGTGAGGTACATCCATGTCCCTGAATCTACTTTCATAGGAGAGTTGTAAAAACTAAATGCAAAAATCAAACTCAAGGACAAAACACATATCTGATAAATACTTCTTTCTGTTTACTACAGTCTCAGGGATAAGCCTCTCGGGGAGGGTGGGGATGAGCCACCTTGCCACTGATGAGTAAAGCTTTCATATATTTGTGCTTGTTTTTTGGAAATAATATATTTCTAGGACAAAACCAGGTATGCATAAGAGCTGTGGCTGTGTCTGACCCTCTAAATGATGGTTTGAGGCCTGTGTTAAATGACACAGGAATCAGATAACACAGAGCCTGTTTTTTCCACAGTTTGCAAACAGAACTTACATTTTGTTGAGTAATATTGCTAAACTATTAGCGTGATAACAATGCTGCTAAGTAACATTTTAAGACATGCCTTGTGGTTATCTATCTGAAATTAATTTTGTAATTAGAAAACTGTCTGTGCACTCACAGCTTAGGAGAAACTTGTGTGGCCCAGAAATATAATTCTAGAAGCAGTTAAGAAGTAGAAATAATTAACACATCATACAGGTGTGCTGCCACAATGAATTCATTTACTTGTTAAACCTTTTTCAGTATTGCTCTATTTGCCTTCAACTTCTTTTTAGACAACACAATGCCCAGATTTTAAAAATCTCTCCTTTTAGGCCAGCTTTTCTACACCTCTAATCATCCTTGCTACAACCTCTCCAATCCTCTCCAGATGCTACATATTATTGTTGAACTGAGCAGCCAGCGAGGCTTAGCAGCAGCACTCAAGAGAGGGCATTTCCACCCAGCAGGGCTCACAGGGACCCTGACAGAGGTCGAGTGGGAATGGGCATCCCACACCTTGGGAATATACATCCCACACCCTGGGAATGGGCATCCCACACCCTGGGAATATACATCCCACACCC
>QUSF01000022.1:6946221-6999914 GCA_003676055.1 Chloebia gouldiae
CGGTGTCCGCTCCCCACGGTCACCGCTCCCCACGGTCACCGCTCCCCTCGGTGTCCGCTCCCCACGGTCACCGCTCCCCACGGTCACCGCTCCCCACGGTCACCGCTCCCCACGGTCACCGCTCCCCACGGTCACCGCTCCCCTCGGTCACCGCTCCCCACGGTCACCGCTCCCCACGGTCACCGCTCCCCACGGTCACCGCTCCCCACGGTCACCGCTCCCCTCGGTGTCCGGCCACCGGGGCCGTCCCGCTGCCTCCGCGTGCCTTCTGCGGCGACTTTGGCCAGGCACAAATAACTACCAAAGCGCGTGGGAAGGGGTGTCGATACGCACCGTCTGATCAGCTCGTGTGAAAGCCAGAAAAACCTCCTAAATCATCACAGCCGTAAATAAGTCAGTTAAAATGTATGGTCTGTAGAAAGAGGAATTATTTAAACATTTCTACTTAGCCAGAATTTCCATCAACTTCGTTTTCCTTTCAGGATGTATTTGGTGATTATAAAGCAGTTCAGCTAGGAAAGCATTCTTCGGCTCTGCATTTTGATTATTAAAAGCAGAATGAATGTAATAGTGGCTTTTCAAGGACAGTAATTAGTTTCTTTTAAAGTAACTGACAACATTAACCTACTTCAGCCATCCAAGTGTAAGCTATAATGCTTTTAAACATGGATTTTATATAGAAGCTGTGTTGGAATTATCAAGTGAAGATTTAGAATATATGTTCTTTTTGTCTGTGAATTTCTACTTTTTCTTTCATCTTTGAAAGAAGATTTTATGAAACATAATATTGAGGGTAGTAAGATGATGGTGTAGAGCAGAATACTTGAGACTATGGTTGTTAGTAGGAAGAGACCTGTTTTCAAGTAAAGTGAAAATAATTTCTAGTTTATTGTACTAATAACAAATTTAGAAAAATGACTGGTATTTCTCTATAATGTGTCAACTTTAGTCTGAAATACAGTGAAACAGATAAATAATAGCTTGTTACATACTTTGAGAAGAAATCTTAATAGATATTTTGAGTGCTAGGTCTAATTACTGTTATTCTGTGTCATTTTATAGACACTTAGAAAAGGTGCTTCTTACCTGCTTGATAAATAGTTCATAAAATATTAATAAAATCAATTAGTATCTGTTATGAATTCCTGCTGTCAGAAAAGTGAAGGAGGATGTATTGCAACTGGGCTATAATGTTCTCTTTTGATTAGTCTGAAAATTACCCACTCTATAAGCAATGACTCAGTTGATTTGGCTTATCTTATAAAGATATTTTACTTACAAATTGAATCTTGGAAGGCTGTGGTTCCAGAGTCGGGGTTTTGGGGGCGAGATGAGCTTATGTTTTATCCAACTGGCCCACAAAGTCCCGCTTTTGGTGGTCACTTTGTTCTGCAAAAGAAAACAGCACATTATGGCTCTTACAATGGACAGTAAAATTAGTAGTAAACTACTGCTGCACTTAGTAAAGGGCTATTATATGCTTTAAATAAATAATAATGTTCTATCTTTGTCTTTAGCAATAAAAAAGTGGGTAGAAAATTAAATAAATCTGAAACTTAAACAAAAAAGTTTTCTAACTGTTGTTGGTGGTTTTCTCTTAAAAAGCCAGAAAAAGCTGAAGAAAAAGTCACCTTTCAAAGGATGGTCATGCAATACAGGTGAATTGGGAGAAAAGATAGTCCCTAAAAAAGACAGGCAGTTTAAACCTTGAAAAAATCTTTTATACACTGGTAGCATTTGTATTGTCAATCCTCATCTCTCTTTTTTTTTTTTTTAATTTTGTTTTGCTCACAAAGTATTCAGTTGTAATGTATCTCTTGAACATTCCTTTCTGTGTGTCTATGTATGTCTACATGTGTATGGTCTTTATGAGTCAATTTAAAGATTGCTAATTTTTGTACTGGTATAAGTTGTAGAATATATCATTGTAAGGCAGTGTAAACCTGAGCTTGCTAGAGAGAGCTGTTTAAGTTCGTGTTACTATTTACATTTTGGTATCAATATCTTAAAGAATTGAAGTATTATTTTACTTAAAAGTTACATAGCTGTACTTTCCTCGTGGGATTCTAGAAAGTGTTGAAAACACTGGTAGAGGTACTGAACTTTCTCATGGTTGCAAATATACTGCACAGATATTTACCACTGAATGAACACATGATACAACTTGTAATTTATACAATGTTTCACATATACAGCATATTCACACAACATACATGCAGGAGCTCAGCTAGTGTAAACGTGTCTGTGATGTTTTTGACATTGAATGCCAGCTTAAGCTACAAATAAACATCCCGATATTCACATTGTGATCACATTGTCACTGCAGTCAGGTTAATTTTAAGAGTTGACCTATACAGACTGAATCAATTTGAGTATTTCAAAAAGGCCTGGAAATTCAGCTGAAGTGAGACAGTGACACACTGTTAAAGCAAAGTTGTTGGCATGTGATTTATCTGATGACTATATGCAGGATCTGTACATTTTTGTAAATGAATATCAGGATGAGTTATCAAGATTTTTCTCCAGAATTCTCCCATTTTGCATTTTATAGCAGTATAATTGCAAAAAAAGTGAAATAGGGTATATCCAAACCTCAGTGCAACAAATTTCTCACTTGTTTAAGACTGAAATCTGAATTGGAGGAGCTTAGGTCAGAACTGTGGTGCTAATATGCTTTTTAGCTACTATTTTCCATGAAAATAATGCTGTTCAGAAGCAGCATTTATGAAAAGTTAAATTCTCATAAGCCAATTAAGTTAAAAATTTAACTGTAGAAATTTTTTATTTTTGACTTATATTAGAGTATATTAGTACTTAGTTTGTGAATACATTCCAGACTTGTCCAATCTTCCTAGTTGTCAGATTTGGATTGGTTTAATTCCTGTGGTCTCTCCTCTAGTATTCTGAGAATGTAAGAGCAGAGAATCAGACAGGAGAAAGTGGATCAATGTGAGGATCTTGCTTTAAGGGAAAAGAGAAACACATCCAAACATCAGCAAAGATCAGCTCTGTTCTGCTGAAATACCACAGTTGCTTCATACCAACTGTTACTTAAAAGCCCTTAAATTAAAACGTAATTTTGTAGAGCTACTTCCAGTAAAATGTAAAGATCACACTTTGTAAATCAGCTATTTTTAGATTATTTTTTAAAATAGATTCTATCTGGCTCTCTACTGAGGATATATAAAATTCCCTTGCATTCCTTCTAGCACCAATAACCTAGCTATAGGATTAATACACTATTTAAATGATTAATGAGCAGTGTTAAAGAACACAGTTACGCTTCTGTAGGCCTTCCTCATACAATATTTTTATTCACATTTTTTTCCCATCAATAAATTTTACAGAAAGAGCTCCTGTTTGTCTCTGGTGTGCAGTAGAACAAATTTCTGCTGCTATAGATATCATGTATATATTTTAAACTTAATGTGCATTTTTATGTATGTGCATTTTGTATGTGTTCCTTAAATTAATGATGATTAGACAAAACATTGATAGATTTCCTAAACATCCGTGTTATAAAAATTTGATCTCTTACCCTCACACTGGTTTTCCCTGCAGGTTTATGTGCAGCTTGGGGTGCTGGCCTCAGAGCTGAGACTCCTGAAGTGCACTGTGTATCCACAGTATTAATAATTAAATACTGGGATCAGTCTATCTTGCTATTTTATATGAAAAAAGAAATTTACAGAAGATAAAAAGTAGATGGTATGTTTGTAATAAAAATTAATTTTTCTTCAGATAAAAATGTCATTAATTATTGAAAAAATTTAGAAATATCAACCCAAATTATTTATTGCATTTATAATTTACCAAATTGAAAGTCCTACTAGCTATCTTTCTATTTAGAATAAATTTAAAAATACATTTTTAGAATTACTTTTCTGCATTTTTAAGCAAACCTTTTAAAAACCAGCTCACAAACACACCGAATCAGCAGAGGATTACCAAATGGCCTAATCTGTTTACTTTTGAAACTTTATTGAAAGCAGTGAAAAGATCAGGATCTCCACCGGAATCCTGTGGCGTGGTTTGGAGGTTGCTCTGGGCCTGTATTTTCTGAAGCAAGGCCTCAACCTTTGACACCTCCTGATCCCGTGTTGCAACAGAAAAGTTTTGTGACTCCCCTCAAATCCAGCCACAGAAAAGAGACAGAGAGGTAACGACCCCACGTCATGACCTGCAACAATTAAAAGTGTGCCTTACTAAAGTCTACAGAATCAGTTGTCCTTTCCTAGGAAGTTATCCAGAGTTTTTCCAGGGCAAGAACGCAGACCCCCAAGCTCTGCTTTTTAAACTGTGCCTTGTTCTTGGCTCCCTGTTGCAGTGTTACACACCAGCACTGCTTCCCTGTGGAGAACCTGACCTCATGCCACAAGAAGGGTCTATGCAAACACAAAGCAATATGTCGAGGCACATTTTCTAAAGACATCTCTCAAAAGATAATTTTACCTGCCTTGGAAATTGTATTTAGAAGCCTATGAAGCAAAAACAAAACAAAGAAGTGGATTTTTGTAAATGGGTTTAAAAGATTAGGGGGAAAACACTGTTATCACCTGGAAGCTGCACGTGTAGTGGAAGACACGGCAGAAAAGTGGTTCAGTCCACATGGCTGGAGCTTCTGGTGAAATCAATGAATTTAAAGCATCATTTGCCCAATTCACAGTGCACATCAGTTAATAACTACACTAATCCCTTGCTGCAATGCCATATGCTATTCTCAGTCAAACAGTGCAAACATGCAGGGAATTTGGTAAAGGTGTAAACATGGAAAAAAAGAAACAAAGAATCAGGGGGTTTTGCCTGTTGGCAAAATGCCCAAATAGTTCCTGTTTACAAGGTTTGGGGGCAAGGTGTGAATGGATAGGCCTTATTCAGCTTGGGAATTTTTTTCAGGACCTTTCTTACAACTACAGAGTAAATAAAGATAGGATCAACAGAAATAAAGCCCCATGCATTACTGAGGTGTAGCTGACAGGACTACACATTAGCAGTTGGTTCCAGAAAGTTACCCCTGATCTCTGACTCCCTGTTGGATATAAGGTTCTTTAATTACCAACATTTTTTTTTAAATATTGGCATCTTAATTCTCTACAGATAGGCTCCAGAGTTTTGTTGCATTTTTTTTTTCCTGTTTGGAACATACCTGCTGCTAGCTCACCCCAAAAGAAGTCTTAAAAATTTGAGTTCTTCCTGATTTGCTAGTATGCTGAATTCTTACATTGTTGATATGTATGAAAAATATTTAAACAAAACTATTTTGATCTTTTCAGTTAATACTGTTAATTTTAATTTAGCTGTTAATGGGGGAGACTACAATTCAGCAGTATAAAGTAGTATTGATTTTTGCTATTTGAAGTATCTCAGCTTCAGTCAGACAGTCCAAATCTTTTATGGCAATCATGGCCTTTCCATATGAACCAATATAAAATAATATCTAGACACTTAATTTTTTAAGTAAAAATTTTCATTTGTAGGTCAGGACAATAATTAAAACAGAACACACACACCCCCAAAAAATATATAATGTATTTTGTCATCTACAACAAGGCAGGTATTGGCAAGGCAAGGTTGTAGGACAAGGTGAGAAAAATCATTTCAAGCTGTTTCAGGGCTGGCACACGTGCATCAGGAAAAATAAGTGAATGCAGTAATTGTATTGAAATGGCAATTCTAGTTGTTACACATTGCTGCTGTTAAAAAGTTCTGGTTTATGGTCAGCAAAATCTTGCTTTCTGCTTTGATGCTGCTGCTGTTTGTATTAAAGATTTTTTTTGTAATCAAAGGCCTATTTCAAATCACACAAAGCACACACACCTCTGTCAGTAGATGCCTGGATGCTGCTGTAAGTCAGAAGTATCTCCACTGAATTCACTGGATTTACATCCATAAAAAATTGCAAGTGAGATCATGTCAAAATTTCTGGAACCTGAGAAAAGAATTTAGTTAATTTTTCATATTTTAAGACAAAAAAAAAGCAAATGTATTATGCAGAACATAGTATTAAATAATGTGAAGAATTGAGCATTGCTTTTTTCAACAATATTGTTGTATTTTATGCTTTGTGCTACAAGAATCTGTGAAGAATATGCCTGTTAGGTGCTATTCAGTGTGGATTGTTTTAAAATAGAAACTTCTCATTGGACATGCCAATGAATGGGCATAACTTAAAGTTCAAATGTGCTACCTGTTTTACAATGATATTTATAAATATGGACAATTCGGCCTACTAAATTGGGATTCCACATTGTATTTTCACTCTGACTGGTCCTTCTGTATGAGTGGAAAACTGCCCGGACAGTTCATAGGAAAATATCTTAAAATTCTTTAAAATGAAAGATGTTCTATAATTCTATTATGTATCATTTTCATCTATAAACTAATGTTTGCTCTGTCACTGAAGTATCCTTAAAAATGAGAAATGCGGGTCAACAGTTGATGATTATCCTGGGGTTTTGTTCTTTTTTTTTTTTTTTTTTTTTTTTTAATTTTGGAGAGATGAAAGAATAAAAATTGTCCTGTATTTTCTGGGCTTAATGCAAAATGTATTTTGCATACCAATAATAGTATTTCTAAGACAGCTGCCTCAAAATTCACTTTATTGTGTGGACAGAACCATTTTCTACATCCAGAGCTAATGAATTAGAGGGTCCTTGAAAATCTACAGTTTTACTGTCCAATGGACTAATAGAAAATGATGAAATCATGAGGTATTGTTGGAAAGTTGTTCTAACTTAAAAATCTTTTCTTTATAGTTTCATTCTTGATGTTCCACAGTATTCACCACTTCCTGCATGGCTTTTAACCGCAGGGAAAATGAGGGACTTTTGGGGGCAGATGTGTTTCCATTACACTATCATAATGCCCCTAAAAATCCTTATTGCTCTTGCAGTATTCTTCTGTATTGCTGGGCCTGGTGAGAACTACTTGAAGACTTAGCTAATAAATACAGCTTTTCTCTAAAAACACTTCAAAAACACCACTGAGTTTTATTTTGTTTGTCTTATTTTTAGTTGTGTTTACTGTTGCTTAAAATATAAATGGCAAGATATGCAACCACCTGTTGGTAAATGAATGTCATAAGTCATAAATCCAAGGGACATGCTGATAACTGCATGGGATTATGAAGAGGGGTCTGTTTGGCTTAAGAGTGAGAGCTTCATTTTTTTTGGTACAACTAAGATGTTTTTTCTGTAAGAATTTAGCATTTACCTATCTGAAAATATGACCTGTTTTGCAAGCTAACTCAAATGACTGCTGTAAGTGAACCTCACTTAGAATATTTACTGCTTTTGGAAACATATCAGGCCATTTATCAAATGCACAGATCTGACCAGTACGTTTATTTCAATTCACCAAAATATTAAAATCATGTTTTTATACAGTTTCAAAATAAAATTATAATTATACCTGAAGAAGACATTGTGGGTTGTCAGGTATTCTATGCTTACTCAACTCAAAAGGTCTTTGTATGGCTGTACCTCTTGCTGAGGCTTCTGAGGAAGGCACAGTCCATTGGGAATGCAGTCATGCCCTGTGGCTCTTCCCGTGAAGGGAGAGATGGCCAGGGAGCTCCCAGGCACCGTTTATTCCTGCTGGGTGGCAGGTTCCCCTGGAGCCTGCAGTCTTCCAGTTCTGGAAGGAGAAGGCAGAACATACATGTGTAAACATGGTTTGTTGTTGTCTTGGTCTTGCAGAGCAAGACATCATCAGTTTGATGTGTGCAGTGCTGGTAACATTTATTCAGTAGCTGTGTGGGGCACACACAGTCCTGTCACTGCTTTGTGTTTAATGTACACTTGACTTCACTGACTCACTTAACAGAAATTATAGATGGTGTTGCATGGTCCCTCTGACAGAGTCTGCTAATATCTTTAAATACCCTTCAAAATATTTAGTGACATAGGAAAGAAACTAAGTGGGTGGGTTCATCATACCACTTTAATATAAAAGTTTAATCTCCTGGGAAATTCTCTTCTTCATTCTGCTGTAGGAATGTGTCTCATTTTTCATGCAGGAAAATCTTACAGGTCAAGTCACATCCTGCAGGTCACAAAGCAGGCTTGCTGATATGAATGAGGCTCAGAAATTTTGTTGCCCAATACTGCAGTACTGGGCAGCAAAATACTGTATTTTGTAATAGTATTTCAGAGAAATACTACAGTAACAAGAAAATTCCTCTCTAGAAGGATGGAATGAGCAGTGTTGAACAATTTTGTATTCACAGATCAAAACACACTGGAATATATCCTTCAACATAAAACACTACAAGATGCAACAATATTTCAAATTAATTTATAGACAGAGAATAGAAAACACAGTCATTACATTAATTTGAATTTTTCATATCAATATTTCAGTGTTCCTATCTGTATCGCTGATTCTTGCATATAGACCTATTTATATACATATAGGTGGTAGGAAAAGTTAGATTCCTTCTGAATGTGTGCGCTCTGTAAATATATAAAAACACATTTATCATATGACACTACTTTAAAGAAAAAGATATGCTTAGACCATGCAATCCTGAGATTCAATTCAAGGATCAGGATCAAAACAAGTAATGTGATATTCCAGTCCCTTTTACATCTAATAGGAATCACCTGGCCTTTAATTGTCTTTTTTTTTTTTACACATTTTTATCACTGAAAAATAAGCATTATAAAATGAGAGTAAAGCATAAGGTTTGAGATGTGTACTTAAATTTTGGAATTCAAATACTTGCTTCAAATTGTTTATTATAAGCATTTAAATAATTTTGGTATGAAACAGTATGTCACAAAAATCTTTGGAATTGATATAGCCTCAGAGAAAGGACTGCAAAACTCATCTGTAAAATTGTCCACTGCAGCTAATAGCACATTGGAAATAGGCTGTGAGTAGGGTTCAATGTCAAACAATTTGTAAAAGATAATATTTTTTCTTTGTTTTCTTAAATATTAGCAAAGCACAGATTTCTATTAGCCTCTTCTTAAAGATTTTAGTTTCTTTTAATTATAGGACCAAGAGACATTAATAGGAACAAACAAATTGCTGTAAAAGCTAGAACAGTAGCAAGTAGGTAACTTTTTAAGTAGAATTTACACAGTGGAAAAGATATTAAGTATGTGCCAAGAAATGAGTAATACGAGAATATTTTGATTCTTTTACAAAATGGAAGAGCATTAACAGCATTTTAGTTTTGTATTATACATAAAGTTTTTGATTACCAACAGTCTCATCATAAACAAAAATAGAAGAAAAGACATGCAATTATTAAATAGACTTAATAAGAGACATTAATCTCATTTATGTATTGAATAAGTCCATTTTTAAGTCAAGTTTTGAATACTGCCTCAACTGTATGTACTCTGTTTCAAATGTCATTCAGAACTTGGCTGATCCTTTGAAATAGTGTTTATTTATTTGCTATGTTATTTCACTTCCAGTGTGTTAGATCCAGTTTGTTACTGAATTAAGAGAGTGTCAGTTCTGCTCCAGCCCATTCTGAGGGGTCCCTGTGCAGCTCCTGTGCTGTCACCCGTGGGGAGGTGACTCCAGAGCCAGGCTTCGAGCACAGGCAGCAGCTCTGGGCTGTGGCACGAGGAGGCTGCTCAGGAGAGCTCAGGTGAAGCCACCTAATTCCACAATGGTGTAGAGAAAGAGGTGGGAAAGGGAAGAGCTACAGCAAATGGAGAAGCAACTGCAAGAGAGAAACCATATTCAGGTGCTGTAAATAAGTCTATAGAATAAAGAATAGAATAAATATAGAATAATCTATAAAATATAGAATAAAGCAGCAGAATGTGGGCAGAAGTAAAGTGGAAGGAAGGATTCACCACAGCCTGCAATGGAGCTTTTCATTGAATGCTTAGTTATGGAAGCAGAAGTGCATACAAAAATAAGCTCCATGAATAAATGGCCACTACTACATTTCTCAATTATATTAAACTGTTTTAGACTTTGTTAATTTGTTGCCATTTATGGCTGCTTAAATATGTGTAAATTTTTCCTTAACTTTTGAATGTATAGAATTTTGTTCCCATATTTAAATAATTAGTGCCAAGATTCTGACTAAAGTGGATCTTTATCATTGTATTATCAACAAGTGCAAATGCCAGTTATGAAGTCCATGGCTGACGCAATTTCAGCTATAGCTGGAAGAAAACTGTGCATACACTTTTGCAACACAAAGAATCAGTGAGTGTGAATAAAATCATTAAAAGAAACCACATATTTTATAATCAGACTTTCATCAAGATCCAACCTATTTTATACTTAAGAAACTAAAATAGAATCTGAAATGTTTGGAGATTATTAATTTATTCAGTAGTTAGACTTAATAGGTGAGATTACCCAGTGAATAACTGACTGAAAACCTGGAATTCTTAACCAAAATTACTTTTTTGTTGACTACTGGGGCTTGGGTTGATTTTTATTAAGGAAAAGCCACTTCAACATTTTCCTTTTCCAATGTCAGATTGTATTTTGTATATTCCTTTAAAAACAAAATCTACAGTCTTGCTATGACTACTATTTGAGGCTTTTGGAGATCTCAGCTGTGAGAACAGTGTAAATACCAGACAAGATTGCAGCAGGTCACTTTTGATTCAGAGGAAGCAATAAGACATTCCTATATGAAGCCAGGGAATCTGTGCTAGTCATTTTTGGAGTGCTGAACTAATCCGTAACAAAATTATCCCATGACTGCAGTTGGCAATATGGAAAACTGAGTGAACCTACAAGATCCCCAGACTGTAGTCTGAATCAAACATGGACTTTGTGATATAATCCGGGCTCATACTCAAATAATCTAGATTGAGTATTTTGACAATTCATATAAAATCTTATTTTATGGATTTATTCTAACTTGTACCAGAATGTCACAATTTTATTATTTTAATACTTTGAGTGTGTCTAGAACCAAAAAGGAAACAAATCTCTTCTTCAAACATATCTGAAATGAAAACTCTAGAGTTCTGGTTCCAGTCTGAGCAGCAGGAGGTGAATGTTTCAGCAGGAGGTTCTGGATTCAAGGTCTAGGCCCTGGTTTGCCCTCTGGCCAGTGACAGGGAGGTGCCAAATGCCCTGACCAGAACCCAGGTGAGGTCAGGTAGCATGTGCCAGCACTTCTCCTGTCACAGGGGGAAATAGAGCTGCCACCCAATTCTGGAACGTGTTTTGATCTGGAATAGTCAGCTCTGGCCTTAAACACCATATCTTTCTGTACCAGTTCTGTTCCTAACTCATCCTTTCCAGATTATCTAGTTCATAAACAGAGAGTTCCAAGAAGTCAAAACACCCACCCAAAACCAGAGGTGACTCCTCCTGCCAGAGAGTAAAGACAGAGCCACAGCTGCAATTTCCTGATAACAGCCCTTGCAAACATCCCAGAGGGGGCTGTGTGAGTGGAGAAATGGCACCAATTAGGCTGCCCAAGCCTGGATTTTCGTGTAAAGCAGGACTGGCCGTGCCTGCAGTGTGAGGCAGTGTCCCAAAGGCCACCTGCAGCAGGCTGTCCCAGCACAGCACAGTGTGAGGCAGTGTCCCAGAGCCACCTGCAGCAGGCTGTCCCAGCACAGCACAGTGTGAGGCAGTGTCCCAAAGGCCACCTGCAGCAGGCTGTCCCAGCTCAGCACAGTGTGAGGCAGTGTCCCAAAGGCCACCTGCAGCAGGCTGTCCCAGCTCAGCACAGTGTGAGGCAGTGTCCCAAAGGCCACCTGCAGCAGGCTGTCCCAGCTCAGCGCACAGACGCGGCCGCACCGGCAGGGCCTGGGGGAGCCGGTCCCTCCTGCAGGGCCGCCCTGTGCCTCTGTCCTTTGTGCTGCAGCTGCGGCTGCTCAGCAGGCACAGCACACTGCGCTTTTGCCATTGCTATTTTATCGTTTCACTGCCTTTTTCTCAGATGTCGCCCAAAAGATAGCAAGAGATGGTGAGCTGCTGCATCTTGAGTTTCATCTCAACCAAGTCCCAAAGAGAATTTCCTTTATCACTGTTAATAATGGAACTGAAAACCTGCCTACAGCTCTGGCTGGCAAACAAGAGTCATGCTTTAAGGATGCAATTTTAACTGATTTCACTAGGATTTAATACCAGTAGAGTATTATATTATATATATATCCTTGAACAGCAAATCTGCAGAGTATATTACAATTCCTGTAATACAGCAGGTTTTATCTCATTGCGTAACAAAAAAAACTTAACATTTCTAATGAAACATGATATTGGGTGGTATTGACATTATCATATATTTTCATCTTTTTACAGAGTACAGAAAAATATGTTTTCCTGTTGTGCCTAAGGAAAACTTGAAAATAATTATTTTATTTTCTGCTAAGGCACCAGACTATTGCAGTATTACAGCAGAAACATGGAGTTTTAAATATGTTTGGGAGAGAGGGACTTTGGTTTTGTTCTGTATGATGATTCTGCAGCTCCAGTCCGATATATGCATTTAACACTTAGGTGTAAAAAGGTTGGAAAGAACAAATAATTAATTCAAGGTGCTGTACCTGATTTTGGAATATTTTTAGGCTGTAAATAGTTATTGCCAATCTTTAGCATCAGGAATACAGGAAAATTTGGGCTGAGAAGAAGCATGGGAACAAAAAATAGAAGAGTAAAGCAAAGTTCCTAGACTTCAGGCTACTTGCCAGCTGCTCCTTACATCAACTTTCAGTTCAGCTGCTTGCTTTGACTGTAGCAAAAAGATAAACATTTTCTTCTTGCAAGTTAACAAACACTACCATGCGTGACAATTTGATAAGGGGTATTAAACTTTGCAACAAGAGTTTATTAGTTCATTTAAGCAAGAGATAAACATGGTAGAAAGTTCTGATGTGCTGCTGAAAAATGAAAAATGACTGGTCAATGCCAAAAACAGTTCTGCTGAAAAAAAGGTTTCTATTCTTAGTGACTGGAGCTTTCATTGCTATAGATAATTTTTCTCTCTGTTTGTAATAAATTCCTCAATGTGTCTGCCTCCTTTGTAAACTTACACCACTTCTCTGTGGGTCTGTATTTTCAGGTGGTACCGATATAGCAGTCAGAATTCTACACTCACATTTAACTCTGTTAAAGTCATGGCACAAGAGGCAGAATTTGGTTTAGTGACATAGTCACTTCTGCTTGGTGCCTTTTCACATTAACTGTAGATGTTGAGATCTTATCTCCATTTTTTTGTCTGTTGTAGTTACTGAAAACTAAATACAGTGTATTTAAATATCCTTTGATTTAGCATTTACCTAATTAAATTCTTACCTGATTATTTTTCTGATGTAGGCATACATGCTTTACAACAAATTGATAGTGTTTGACTCTTGATATTGTCACCAAATCTGTATTTGAACTAAGATCTGCCAAAACAAATATTAAAAATCCTGCCATACATCTCAAATGACACTTTGAGTTTCCTTTTTGTAAGGCAATGCAGTATAATATAAACAAAGAGAAACAAAGAGATAACACAGCGATGTAGGATCACAGTTCACTGGCAAAATCTGGATGTGGGTATATTAATTACAGATGATAAAAACATAAGCAAAAATGTCTTCCTAGATTGCAGGAAGAAACCTACATCCTACACTGTAATAACTTTTTTGTATGATTTGTTTTATTGAACAATTATTTTAGAAAATGTTTGATTTTTTTCCTTCCAAAAGTAACCAGACTATATTATAGTCCCTTTCCCTCACTTAAGACAGACTTTAAGGCACCACTGACATTTGTGGTATGCCAATTTTTATGGCTCTAGAGAAATAATAACACATCTAGGAGAAAATTCTGACATTTTGTCTGGCAAATGTTGTTACACTTTGTCAAAGGCATAAGAACTTATTTTAATATCCTGTCTCACAATATGGGGTAAAAGGGACAAGAAAATTAGGATAAGATCAAATGCACGCTTTAGCAAGATGTGATCAGTGACCGGTCAGGTAATATTTTCAGTTATTTGCAAGACTTCAATGATTCCCAGATGCCTGAAGTAGGGCAAGGGTAAGGACTAGGAACTTGTGGATTTGATGGTTGCTTGGCACTGTGGAATGTAGCTACCTTTGCCCATTTTATAAGAATTGTGTCCTTTGCCTTGGCTTTCTACTGGAAGCTCATGACTGAATACTCTGACAGTCTTTCAGGACTTCCTCCTTTGCTGAGGGCACAGTCACAGGAAATGCATGTGCAGGATGTTCATGGAAGAGAATAAAAAGTTTTACAGCAACTGAATTCTCATGAGAGTGTCATACATGCAGGTATTTGGTGAAAGTAAACACACTCCTGTCTGTTTTGAAGGAGAAAGAGCAAGAGCTTTTTCCCCCTCTGTATTTCTTAGACACAAAATTACATTCTGCTAAAAGGCAGAAATTGTTTATGTACAGATGCTTGGCTTCCTTGAAAATATCAAATTTAAATTTTCTTGGTAGCATATTTATTCACCATATTAATATTAGTCAACTAGAGGTTACTATTTTTGAAGTTGAACTACTCTGAGGCTAATAGCATAGAAATATTGCTATTGGCATGTTAGATATTTTCAGTTTACTAAATAAATTCAATAATTTAATAAATTATTTTTCACTCATTTATGAAATTCACATATTTAGTTGCTTATTCTGGCATCCTCTGATTCTCCAATCTAGAATATTAAAACTGGACAACAGACCACAGAGTGACATACATGTAAATTCAGGGGTGGGATATGGCCTTCATAAAATAGGACACTAAAATTAGAGGTCTCTTGATACAGGAGACAGTTCCACTATTAAGAAACTGATGCTAAGAGCACATCCAAGATTCAGAATGTGAGCAGTCTGAGAAGATGGTCTCTAATTTACATTTCAATTTAAGTCTTTTATGAAGTTAAAAGCTTCTTGCAGTGCAATGAAATACCTCCAAAGGATGTGGTATTCAACAGCAGCAGACTTTTGTGTCGTGACAATCAGCAGATACCTGTTTTGTCAAAGGCTATATTGTGATAATCAGCAGGTAACACATCTTACAAAAGTACTGTACCTTGACTGTGGCATGAAGGAAGCAGGATACTAATGGATCATTATGGGAAGTTATGCAGGCCTGTATCATAAATAGTAACCTGTGAGAATGCAGGAACAAGGAGAAATATCCCAGGTGATGGCTGGCTGCCTACAGGAGCATCACACTGCTTAAAGATTCAGCTGCCTTTCAACTTCACACCAACAACTCAGCTGAGGGTATTTCCTAAGATGAATAGATCACATATGGTAAGCACAGAAAACAGACAGATAGCATTTATCTTCTGAGGTTTAAGAATATTTTGATTAGTCTCTGCTGCAAGGAGATAATGAAATGAAGATAAAATGAAAGACAATATTTTTTGATAACTTTTATCTTATATTGGGTCAGACAGATTTAATGTTTAGGGTAGAATAAAGCTCATATATCATAAAAGATCACTTATCTAGCACTTTAGACTCATTTTCCTGACTAAAGCAGATTTTTCTTTACATTTTAAATTCAGCTCTATTAGATTAGCTTGGGTCTCACATATCATTGCAAAAGTAATCTATAAAGGCACTTCAAGGACCCCTTCATTTAAAACAATAGGCCAGCAGGGTGATTTTTTTTTTGTTTATTTGTTTGATTTTTTGGAGTATGCATATTGGAAGCAGGCCCTGATTCTGAAACTCCTCATTTCAGAATGTGTTGTAGGGAATTTGGAGTTGGAGAAACTGAAGTAATGGCTCTGAGGTGGTGCACCAGGAGGACTGTACAGGACTTCATCCCAATAAGCTCTGATGTTTATGTCTGCTCAGATAATGCACCTAGTCTGCTCTTACATCATGTATTCCAGTTGTGATTAGAATTACATAAAGTTCCTTCAGAATTTAAAAAATAATATAGTATGAATTAAGAATCTTCACAGATTATTATGAAACAGACATAAATCTTGCAATACATAAATTGCAAGAAATAAATAGCATCTTTGATGCAAAGGTGCTATTTAGTTGTACTTGTAGCCTTACTCAACTTGTACAACCCCAAATATAATTTGATCTTCTGCATTTAAAACTGTACATTTCCATGTTGAAATTGTTTTAATAAGAGATGTGTTAGTTAGGCATTGTTAAACACATATTATGTTCCTGAGAATAGTTCAGTACTAATTACTGCAGTAAAAGAGCTCCAAGACATAAGAGTGGGGTAGCAAAGAGAGGATCTTCCCAAATCCATGCAACCCAAGTACTGTCAGAATCATTCTCTAAGTATTTGCTGCTTCAGTATGTGGTTTTTAATCATTAAAAAGTGCAGTCTTTTGTATCTTGAAGATACGGACTTTAATGAGAATTTTTGTGAATGTGTTACTTTCCTGTTACAATACTTTGTTAATCCTATGTGCCCTAAACCAGGACATCCTAGTAAAGCAGCAAGTGGAATATAACAATGAATGAATGGAATAGTCCTCCTTTATGGGAAAAAAATACTACAGAGCTGACTGGCAAGATCTTTACAGAGGAGTATAAACTGAGGAGACTATTAGACAGCATTCCTACAGAGCATGACTAGTTTAATTCTTAGTGAAGTAATAAATCTTTATTAAGTGATTTTTGATAACACGGGAAGTACATTATCTGTAGTCCTATAAATGAAATCTCTATTTCTACTTAATTTTTAGATTTACAGCCATATAGATTGTTAGCCAAGGTCTAAATGTATGTGATTAAAATAATGAGCAAACACTTCAGAATGCAGGAAACGCATTGTACCTGGTTCTGCCTCACAGCAACAAATGATCAATTAAGGAGCAAAACCTAACCAGTTTAGTTATATACAACTATATATACACACTTTAGGAGTTTGCTTTAGGAGATGCCAAGGAAGTACCTCTTTTCTATAAAATGCACATTTTAATGTTTGTAGGGTGACTTACCTTAAATCCCTAGAGATGGTGTCTGGTTTTGTAGGTAAATCCAGATTCAGAGTAGAATCTTTCAAAACTCAGCAAATTCCTCCTTGAGTCCTACCTACCTCAGAGGCTTATCATGTGAGAGGATGAATAACTCTTTGACAGTACCATTACTCTTCACTGATAAATAGTCCTCTTGTTCATCCTGGTCCCTAGATTTTAGACACACAAAGTAAGAAGGGATTAATTATCCTTAAAGTCACTATGTTCCTTAGAGGAATAAAAAAATTAAAAGTCAGCACATTATTTTTCTTACATACAAGATCAGAAGAAATCCTGAAAAAAGGAGTATTCTAATATTGTCTCATTGTGGCTGCCTATTCTATATATGACACCACTTTATAAACTGCATAGATTTATTCCTGCAACCTACAGATACTCTAAATGACAAAATAAAATTGAGCATGAATATAGCAAACATAATGCATTTATCATGCAGAAATAATTTCCACCTATAAACACATTCTAAATTGAAGTAGACAAGGCTATTATCACATAAAAAATAAAGCAACTAGACATTTAACTCACAGGAAGTAATATGATCAAAGATAAAGTCTAAATACCAAAACAGTCAGTAATTGTTTCTGTAAAATTACTGGCAGTAAGATTTTTATGTCATTATTATCAGATTAGTAAAACTTTCTATGGTATAAAAGTATACACTAAACATTGTGTTGTAAAAATCCCTGTGGTATGAGTCATCAAAAAACCCCAGCAGACACAGGTGTCTCTATTACCTGACATCTCTATAAGGCTTTGAAATCAGAAACTGATCTGCACAACCATAAATTTAGTATGCCTTTAAATGATTTGTAAGACCATTTTACTACTAATGAAATACAGCAAAATGTTCTTTTGACAGAACATTTTATTCTGAGTCCCTATTTCTATATTTCACCCTAAAAATCACTTTTATAAATTACAAGTGTCACATAGATCAGTTTGAATTAAAAACCACATCTCAATCTATGAAAAGAGTCTTGATTTGAATAGGCTGTTTTGTTTTTAAATCAACTGGAAACCCAAATTCCTTTTAATATATTCAGTGTGCCTAAGCTGATTTTGGTTTAATTTCAATATAGCAAATAGTGCTAGTGACAGGCAATAACATGAAACTTGAGAGATTTTGGCCATGATTCTTGCAGAATCTGGAGAATTAGTAAGTCTGAAGTATGTGAAACCAGTGCAAAAGGGAAAGAATTATCCATGCTAACCATTTCATGCCTAATTATTTATGGAAGTGAAACTTTTTTGCTATATTCATAAAACTAAAATCCCCAGTCGTACAATGGTACTGAACAGGAAGGGTCCCTCTCCTATTAAATGCAGAGTAATTAAACACTGGAGACTGGAAATGCTGGTTAATAAAAATGGCTGGTGCCTGTCCCAGAAGAGGTTCTCTCTGGAACACAGACTTCTGATAGCTGGATTAACACACTGAATAAATAAGGATGATGACTTTTTAGATACTACTACTGGCAATTTCTTTGTACTAATTCCTCTGGAATACTCCTATTGGTTTAGGAGGAGAGAACACAACAAATTAACCATAAATCCTATGCTTAAATCCACATTTGAACAGGCTCCTTTGCTGCAGCAGGAGTTGCCACTGCAATGAGAAATTGTGTGTGTGAAGGCAGTGTCCCATGGCTGTGGATCTGTACATCTCTTCACACCAAACACTGCCTGGGCCGGCCTCTGACCTCCGGCAAGAAGGAGATTGCTTGACTTTCATATAAAAAAGCATGTTGCCTGATAACTGGAAAATTACTTTTGCATTATTCCAGTAGCTGGACAAAATAAAGAGCTGCAGAACACTGTCAAATGAGTAGCATAATCCAGAAACCATCTAGGAAAACTGCATTTTGTCCTTAAAATTTACATTCAGAAGTATTGCTTGTAGGTGTTGTTTCACACTTTTCATAACAAATATGTTTCATTTATACAAATGTACATTTTCACTCAATATTTACACTCTTCATACACACCCATTATTAATGTAACTCTTACTCCCTGTTGTAGAATGGATTCTTACCTGTAGTATAAGGTTTATCCATAAGCAACTGCTTGACTAGAATGAATAATGTTTCATTTTCAAACAATAACCTACATTAATCACTAGTGGTTAGTGACAGAAAACAACGTGGTTATAGTTTGCTGTAAAATCTTTCAATTCTTGGACTGAAATTTTCTGGCAAAACCTTGACTAGCTTGAATTAAATGTGATAACCACTTATTCACCAAAACAAAGAAATACACATATACAATTCCATCAGAAAATCTTTTAAGGATTTACTGGAAAAGGCAAACTCAGTTGTTAGCCTAAGAGTCTGTCCTAAAATGCAATGGTTTAGTTAAAATACAGAGGAGAAGCCTTCATGGTGTTCTCTGCACTTAACTTGACTACAGGCAATACTATTAATCCTCTAATGTCAATACTGTAGGAAAGACATGCTAATAAAAAGACAGAACTGACACCATTTATCATGTGTAGGAGTATATAAATAATGTGGAAATCTCTCTCACTTTTACAAGAAAATCAGTTTACAACAATTTTCTGAGAAAATTGACTATAATTTCATTGCAAAAATATTTATACTCTGAAAATAAAAGTATTCTTTAAATAAAAACATGACTTTTTTACTCTCATTTTTATATCTATGTCAGCTTTTAATGAAAGACTTATGGATGTGTTATTAGTATTCCTGCTATTTGTTCTGTTTGTGGGAAGGTTTGATTTAGTAAGGAAATCTGCTCCATTTGAAAAATGCATTTCAGCCTAATGTCAGAGCTTTGAAAACCTGGAGTGGCGCAATATCTAAAATGACTTATAGCTGGGAAAAATTAGTTTTCTCCTAATTAATTCTCCTAATTAAGACAAGTTACAATGAGATTCAAATCAACTACTGCTAACAAAAATGCCCAAGTTACATATATTTAGAAAATATTTAGCAAATGGCTGTTCTCTTATACAAGCCTGCTGCAGAGCACTATGTAGGGAACCCCACTCTGTGGAATTTAAGGGCACTGGTGGAATTTACAGAGTCCATATAATGCATTCCTAAAATGTTGATAAAGACTGAGTTTCAGTTACTTACATCAAAGTTTTAAAGGTTGTAAAAATAAATTCTGCAAGGTAAAACTCAGCAAAACGCAGCATTATTTTTACCATAATCTCTATTTTCGAGGTATTTGTAAAATTGAGTTGTTCAGCCCATTTCCTATTAGGAAGAAATCCTTTATAATTCTGAGTTATGGATAGTGGCAATATACATTAAGAAGCAGACAACAAGTATAGCAGTGGCTTTGGCTCCAAAATCTAAATCCTAAACCTGCATAACATTGTAGAAGTAGTTTTTATTTATGATATATAAATGTGTTATTCTTCCCTGTACAAACTGTAATCTTCATTGAACATAATTCAGTGATGGAACTCCACAAAGGAATAGGACTGCCTGGATACAATGTCACGTAGAACTAAGGAATTTTTATTCTTTTTACTCAACAGAAAATAAAAGTATATTTTGCTATTGTTTTAGAATGCTTATGGGAAAATTTTAAAAATCTAAATTTTTTCATAATCCTCATTTTCCTTATTTTTTCTTATGGGTAAAATATTCTGTTATTTAAAGCTGTGTTGAAAAGTGAGGTGTTTAATGTCTGTGCAAGTGTCAGGATTATGTATATTCTGTATATTTAGATATTCATAATGAGTATAACTTTGGAATGAGAATAAAATATGAATGAAATACTTTTCCCAGTATAAACTGTACAGATTTTTGAAAGACTATATAATCCTCACAAAACTTTTAGGGCCCACTTTTGTCTGCAGCACACACCTTCTCACACATACACTGATTTTATGAACAGATGCTAGTAAATAAAACATCTCTAGCTAATAGTACCAAGGATATAATTTATAGTAGTAATGGAACTTGCTGTATGTTCTGCTGTGGATTATAGTTTAGTTTTCATTGTATGACATTTTATTTCAGCCACAACTCAACAGGATGGCAAAGGGAAGTGTGAATACACGTAAATGTGAGATGTTGTGACTAAGCACAGGAGCGTAACAATGGGAAATTTTTCCTACAAATCATCTCTTTGCATGAAGCTTTAAATGTATTGCCTCCACAGAAATCAAACCAACACCCTGATGTAATATTAAAGTGAGTGGACTGTTTGTTTATGTCCCTTACTTCATCATTGCTTTGTACAATACACAACTGCACAGAACAGAGTTTGCTGTGACCCACCCCCATGTTCCCACAAAAGCTACCACTGAAACCCTCAAATGCCTGCCAGAAATCTCAGCACTGGGGAGGCTAAGGAATTTGCCAGCATGGTTTTAAAAGAAGCCAAGAGGATCATCAGTTACATACAATGATTACATTTTTGCCTGCTGATATTAATACATTTTTTAAAAGAAATGAAAGCAATATGTGTTTTACTTTTCTCATGCTTGTGACTGCAGATTCCAGTTAAAAAGTGATGATTTAGGTTACAGCTTTTGTACTTCCATTTTCCCCTTCAATTTGTCAAATGCAGTGAGAGAACTAAAAAAAGGAGAGAAGAATAGAGGTGGCAAGACTTCTAAATATAACCAAGATTGTTTATGTCAATGAGCTCTGCAAAAGGATGGTGTGTTTATGTGATTTTCTCAGTGAGTTGGTTCGTAATGCCCATTTATGCTGTGCATCCCTTATTGTTCATATTTCAAAGGCCTCTTTTTCCAAGGCTCTAAACATACATAAGTTCAATTATTAACTCAGTTGTGGAAATTGAAGTATTGAAGCTGACTGACTCTGTCAATATTTACTATTAGAAGAAGGATTAGATTTCATGTCATGCCTCCAAATCTTACATCTAGAATTGTCCACCTACCACACTGTGATAAATGTTCATATGTTTGGGTTTAAGTGCTTAGATCTCATGGAAGAGCAATCAGGAAAATTACAAAAAAATTTCTTTTGGATAACTCAGATGTTGAACATAAAACCCCCTCATATTTCATGTTACAATTCTCATCACTGCCATTTCTCAGGAATGTTCTGATTCATCCCTGAGGAACACTTTGTGAGCTGCAGTTTAACTTTGTATTTCTGTCATGGTACCAGCAGTGTGCCAAACCAGCGATTTCCTACAGCCAGCGTGTTGCTCACTCCTAAACCAAACGTGTCCTGTCTGCTCCCATCCCCGCTGTCTGTTACAATTAGAATTTTTTGTAAGATAAGAAAATCCCATTTTTACCACTGGAGAGCCAGGCTGCTTAGGTCACAAGATTCTCCTGGCTTAATCCTTGTGTATGAATCATGAACTTTCCCTAATAAGTACCGGCATTCTTTAGATGATCAAGCTAGCTTATGAAGGCTTCCAGAGCTTTCCACATTAATTATTACCATGTTTAAAGGATCCAAAGTAGCAGCTAATTAAGAATTATTATGATTGCAAGTTGTTTATTCTTACTTTTCCTTTGTGTCCTCTATTCCTTATTCTTATTTGGGTTGATATTGTAAATGGCAATAATACAGCTAATTTAAAAGAAAACAACATATGAATAGGATTATGAAAAATATAAATCGAACTGAAAATTAGCTATGTGAAAAATTTGAAACAAATTTGCTTGCTTTCTACACTAGAATGTGTCAAAAGTAAACTATACATGACCACAATTTTATTTCAAAAAAAGCTTTTTTCTCATAGTAATTATCAGAAAATTGTAAAATAACTTGACTAATACTACTCTGCCTCTACTCTGGAAATAAATTACTTAGAGACACTATTGAGAAGTTGTAGTAAATAACATGTGATCAATTAAGTATTCTGTTAGGAATAAATAAGATAAAGGCTTTTAAAATAAAAAGAAACTATTTCTTAACATTTGAAAGTGGAAACAGAACATTCACTCTAGATTCAGAGTACAGAAAATTGCTGAAATAACTCTGGACTTCTAAGTACTTTCAATCTGGAAACCTCAAGAAAAGATTTATATTCTTGCACTAAATTCAGGTACTAAGTCTCGTAAAAGTAGAACAATTAAAAGCCTATTATGTATAGCTACCAAAATTATATTTTTTTAATCTTTTACCAGGATGAACGTATCTAATTAGAGATTGGGTAAATTCCTCAAACACTATTTTAAGTGTGGCATAGCATGATAGGAAAAAAATGTATTTTATATTTGGAAAAAAATAAAAAGATTTGTACGTAACTGGCAGTTAACTAACAAAATGTATAGGTGGATCAATTATATATATAGGAATAATAGGACACACCCAAGTCATAGTCAAAAACCCTTTGGGAACTTCTGTGAAGACAGCAAATATTTTTACAACAGCAATGATTAAGCCTGAAAATAAAAGGAGAAAACCCTGCAAGGAAATCAGAAGTGAGTCAAAGTCATTAGTGGTTACTCTCATATTTATCATCCAAAGTGAGTCAAAATCAGCAGGCGTTACTCTCATATGTATCATTCTATAAAGTGTAGTGAAGGAATACAGTAAAGGCTAAAAGGAGAAACAAGATTAAAAGAGCAAATCCATCTTTAATATTCTTTCCAAAGAAAGAATATTTGAGAAGAATACTGAAATTTCAGAAGAGTACTACTAAAAGTAACATTAAATAGAAAGTTCTTTAAGCACTCAAATGAGTCCTGAAAAAGAACTATAACCAGTGTAATGACATTCTAGTTTACGTTTTCCAGACAAATCCTTTGAATCAAATTCACATACTGTATGTAGATATTTACAAATTTTTAAATGCACAAAAATATCATAAACAACTTCTGGAGGACTTTAAACCCCAACTCTAAAGCTATGCTTTCCACAAAACACACCATAATAACCTTTATTAACCTAATAAAGTACTGCCCTACTTTCTGATTTACAGACTTCAAAAAAGGAATATAAATATTTTACTTTGGCACTGGGACAAAATTACTTCCTAAGAAAAAAAAAATTGAAAAAATTACCTTATCTTGGTACTCCTTTCAGTCCTAGAAACTGCAGAATCAGAAACTGTTTTGAGACGTGACAATGTACATGATGCAGATCAGTAGCAGGAGCCACCTTCAATTACTGCTCTACAATGGCATTAAGGAATCAGTCGGAAAGGACAACAGAAAAGAAACATTTCCAATGCTGGTTTTTTCCTTTGGATGAAATAAGCTTGTGTAGAGTTACAAAAATGAAATAAAATTATAAGGCCAGAGTACAGACATGGCATGCTCCTAAGAAGAATCTCTTTCTATCTTCCATATGCTGTACAAGCACAAAAATAATGATGTATCTGAGCAAAAATACTTTCTATTTATGAAGATAAAAATATTAATAAAACTATTTTGAGATAGCATTAAAAGCAACAATGAAAAAAATAAAGGTAAGTATATAGCAAAAAGTGAGATGGTTTTGAATGCTAGACAGATATACAAATGATTTCCTAAAACTTCTATCAGTTACTATTAAGTGTGTCATTCTTTGTGGCTCATCTTTGCCCAGAAAGCTCCATCACTGATCCAGTGTAGATTGTTGATTAATTCTTCACATTCTCTGTGTATGACTATAATAAAGTATAGAAAAGTAAAGATACACAGGGTTTACACCACCTTTCTTTTCAGCCAGAGGTTACTTCTCTTACTGGTTTTGTTTAATCTCTCAAAGGGACAAGGGAAGGAGAACAATAAATTTTCTCTGAAAAATACTGCGTTTAATATATGATATCTACTTCCAAGTATTAAATTCAACTTAATATATTATCAATAGATATGGGGCAGTGGGGCAATTGGGCTACAGCAATTAAACTCTATCATAAGTCACTAGAACTGCTGGAGGCTGTTCTCTTTCTGCTCTAAGGGTTTTGGCTTACTTAATATACCAGTAGATTTACATTATAAACCTGATTTTTTCTTATGCATGTAATATATTTTAATATATAAGTTCAGCAACAGCAATTGCATCAGTTTAACATTCAACATTTATCTTTTCTTCATGATCTTCATTTATCTACCTTATTATCAGATAATGCATATGTAAATGCATAGGATTCCTACCACATTACATTACTGCTTATAATTTAAAAGCAAATAAGTTAATTTTTTCTTCATAACAAAGAATGCAGCATGTTATTTTTATGTACCACTAGGAGAAAACTGATAAAGATGAAATGAAGCAGAGGAACAGAAAAACAAAGTGAGAAATGAAATCCAAGTTTCTAACGCAGCGAAGTAATGCCAAGAAACTGCTCCAGAGAAAATGAGTAACTGCCAGCTTTTCTACCTGCTGCCAAGAAAATGTTGCTGTGTTCACTGATCTTGTAATTAAACTGAGTATGTTCTGAAACAACTTCTTCTGAGTTGTGCCATCTTCTATGAAAGGGGAGGGAGTTTCTTTCCTATAATACACCAATAGAAAGATGGTTTTCTCTAAAAAATTAGGTAGAAGAGCAAGCTTGGTTTAATCATATACACACATTCTTTAAAGAAAAAATTAACATTTATAAAGAGAAATCTTACTGCCTACAGACCTTTGGAGGGAAGCACAGAACTGTAATTTGCATCGTTCAAAATACTCATGTGCAGGGCAAACAGTTTTAATAGATATCCTTTAATATCCTGCAAAAACAGCAGTCTTGATGACTTCTGCTGTTTTATCAACATTTTTAAATGTGACTTATTAATTGCAGTGTCTTGTAGCAATTTCTTGCTAGGATTTTTAATACTTAAGTTATTGCTATTACCCGTGCTGGTCAAGGTATTTGTATACAAATATGTCAGTAAACCAGATCATGCCAGTATACTTCTGTTGCCACATTTTATCTTGTTCAGTCCAATGTTGGTTAGCCAAGATTTCATAAAGGCTGACTATATTCTCTTTATCTCTACTATGGTCCTCTGGGATCTTCTGGTAAAGTTTTATTGTACTTTGCACAGCTTTTCTGCATTCCTCATGCTTTTACACTGATGAGTTAGTGAAATGTTGCCTTTTCTTAGCTGAGTCACTCTTTGCTCTGTGGCTGGCTGTGCTAGGCAGGACAATGGCCCTCTCATATGTTTGTCACACAGAAGCACTGAACAGCTGGGCTGGAAGGGACCCCTGCAGATTGTGCAGTCCAATCCCTCAGCTGAAGCAGGTCCACCTAGACCAGATTGCACAGGATCACATTTTTATTGGATCAAGAAATGTCTGGATCACCTAATAAAAGTGTCAGCCCTGGCTTGCAAAAGAGTTCCCCAGTCCTCTTCCCTACATACAGCAATAACAACTGTCCGAACCTGCAGGCTGACAGGCTCACTCTGGAGCAAGAGCTGGGCACAGCTGGTACTCACACTCTGCTTCATTTGCAGGAGAGTTGCTTTGTTTTAATTCTGTGTTGGCTTGTTTAGTTGAGGAGTAACAAATCAGAGTCATTCACCAAACAGAAAACTCTGCTACTAATCTACCTCCAAACCAAAACTCAGAAGCAGAGCCAGGTTACTCTTACTTTCCTGGCTTGCATCAGTCTTTCTCTCTCTTACTGACATCAGCATTATTCACTGACTTCAGAGGACATGCATATGCCCAGGTGGTCCATTGCTGATTGCTTCTAATCCTGACATCAGCTAATTAATTCTTGTACTTCTAAGCCAAGCTTTGGACAGTTTAGCGGAGAATGAACAGTTAGCTGTTTGTGCTGATTCATTATTACTGGTTATTTCTCAAGCTGCCAGCATTGACTCCAAATACATCTCTTCACATTTTCACTGCTGAGCAGTTCCACTTGCTATGGATCAAGAAGCAAGAGGTCGCTGCAGCTGATAACATTATGAGTATTTTCAACCACTACTAAATGTACAGCAAGAGTAACACAAAAATGTACGTATGTATTTTGACTTGCTGCAAGAAAGGCCAGAAGATGGATGCACAGTTATACTGCACCTGTTCAAAGGAGACCACACCCTGTAAATACTGGGTTTCCAGCAGCCATTCCAGTTGCCATCAGGAGAGCTAATAAAGCTGGCTAGCAGGCAGAGCTCAGCTTCTGGGAGCTATTGCTTGTTACAGTGCTCTCACCCTTCATTTGTTTCTCTGCCTGCCCTGCCAGCAGGGCTCACTGCACACTTGCAGGATTACACATGAGAAGCCACTGTCTTTACAGAGGTGACATTAGCAGCACAAAGCATCTTGTGTGAGATGTGACATCTCACAACTTGCACATAGTTCTTAATCACAGAATTTGGAGAGGGAAATGAAATCTGGCATACAGCCCTTAATGTTGTCAGTGTATGACCTAGACTGGATTTCCCTAGATGGTTTATGAGAATGTTATTTGAGACATTTTTCAAAAGGGTTATGAAAATTAAAATATACAACTGCCGATCCCTCATTCACAAGAGCTGCTACCCGGTCGTGGAGGGAAATCAAACTTGATTAACTTGGTTTGTTGTTCACAAATCCATCCTGATACTCACTTCCTGCTTATCTTTTGGATGACAGCTAACTATTTTTCTTAGTTTACTCTACAATTTTTTATTTTTATACTTACTGAAAGAGAAACAAGTTAAAGTTGAATAAAAGTAGTATTTGCAGTTAAGTTACAGGAAAATTCACCTGTTCTTTGTAGTCTGTATCTAATGGTAAAAGACATCTAATTTGATCAAGTGCATTTTAAATGGGTTTGTTTCTTATTTTTTCTTCTTAATCTTATATTATCTTTAACATGCCTGACTACCCTTTACAACTCCAACAGGATAATGCTGCAGTAGCTTCATGTTCTGCTGTGTCCCTCCTTTCAGACCATCCCCCACAAAATTCAATTTCATGTTATCCTATTACTAACCATTTGTAAATCTTCCACCTTGTTAATACATGAATAATGGTATTATTATTAAAATATGTTTTTAATATTGCTAATATTCAAAATAGTTTAAAAATCCACAATCAGTTCATGCCTAAAATATTTTGCAATAATACTGTCATGTGAAAACTTTTCTTTCTATTGCAATGTACAGAAGCAAAACCTTTACAGCTGCACATGGCTTTAAGAAATAAAAGAAATAACACCTTGAACTTTTTATTTATGATACATTTTGATAATACAGTCAAGCTCTGCAACAGGTGAAATTGTCTTTGAGATTGAAAGCCACACCAAGCTCTTTTAGAGCCATGAAGACATTAAATCATATTTTTGTGAGGCAGATTGCATACTTGCCATTGTTTTACTGTTCTTATGGGATAAAATGAATTTGCAGGGAGTTTGGGATTTCTTTTTAACATCAATCTACAAACTATAAAAACTAAAGTGTTTTTTCTCTATGAATGCTTATTTTATGTGTCACTACATGCACAATTTGAAATGTAACAGTAAGAAGAGCTTTTTATGTACTCAAATGCATTATAAGAAAAGATTTGACACAGAGTGTGTAGATTAGATCAGTTGCTTACTTTACTGCACTGATTGCAAAATGCTGAACTCAAACCAGCTCACACAGGATTTGTTTTAATTTCTCTCTGTTGGAAGAAATAAAACATATAATTCGGTCCAAATTCCAGTGCTGTGCTCTGAGTTTTACATGCCATCTAAAATGTACTAATAATGCCAAAAATGAAACACTGAATGTTCTTCCATTTATTCTCCATGTATCATTTTCTCATTTTGGGAATCAGGCTCTGAAGTGCTGGCAATTGAAATAATCTGAACCATAAGCTTTTGAAAGCTATTCTTTAATATAGACCTTGATTACCTTTGTGGGTGGTGTTTCTTTGTACCTACACAAAAAAAAAATTGTCATGACTCTTTTTTTATATCCCACTTACAACTTCCTTATTCTTACTAAAGTTTCAGATAGAATGCTGTATTTTTTTTCCCATAGATTTCCTGATAAATATGAAAAATGCATTTCATCCATTTAGAAAGTCGAATAGGCTTCAATTATGAGAAAGTAATGTTGGCACACATTTTTGTTGGGCCTGAATTGTAAGGGATTAACTATTACATTTATAAAGATTTCAGGACTATTACAAGTAAACACTTTGCTCAATGGATTTAGATGCCAATTTATTAAGTAAATCTGCAGGCTCATTCAATTACATTTTAGAGCGAATTTAGAGTGAAACAAGGATGAGAAAATCTTTCTGGACAGTGCAAAAGAAAAGGTCTTTCCTGTTTTAGTTCCTACCACGTATGCATATTTCACACAGGCTTTCTAAAGAGGACTCTGCCAGCATAAAGTACTAATTGGAAGACTTTCTCAGTGCTTTCTATCATTGTAAGAAAACAAGGCAGAAGAAGCAGGACCATTACTATCATGATTTGGGGGAACTGATATTTTGTAGATATGCCAATAAAATTGTTCAGCTAAATCTGCACTGTCTGTAAAGTCTGGGGAAAGATGGAAGGCAAAAAAGCTGCCTTCTGGAAGTGACTGCTTCTTTACATGAAAAACCAGCAGCCATTCCCTGGGAACTGACTCTTGAGAACTCCAGAGTAACTAACTGAGACTGAACAGCCAATATTTAAAAAGGTGGAGTGAGAACATTGTTACAGAAGAGATACAAACTTCATCTCTGAGTTGAGCAAGGATGAGAACAATCAGCTCACAGAAATTACCTGGGTCCATCAGAAATGGATGTTTGAAGACACACAACTCATAGCTCTGAAATTAATGCTGGGTTTTGGTGCCTTTTTTTCTTTTTTTTTTTTTTTTAATTGGTGATTCCCTAGAAGCAATCCTGCAGAACTACAGACACCTGCAAACGAAATTTAAGCCTAAAGGCAGTAGGCCAATTTGTATAGTGTAGCAGATCATGCAGCATTGAAGACTTTCACATCAACAACATTGCTACTATGGAAATTTTTTTCTAAACATAACAGTAGCACAAAATTATTTTAAACTAATACTTATTCTTCAAATTTGCAGCTAAATGAAGCTTTCATCAGAATGTGTGTAGGGTAATGTCATTTCACCTCCCTCCAAAAGTCACATAAAGGATGCATCTTGACTTATCAAAAAAATTGCTGAGAAGTTTAGACTCACATTCTTCACAAGTGAGAAATGTTCCTTAACCTTAACATTTAAACTTTTTCATTAGGACAATACATAAGAAATACCTAAGATAAATACATGCCACAGCACAACTATGATTTTAAATCCACACATGAATATAAATAAATGCAACCAAAATTATTGGTAAGATTAATACAGTGTTTTCACAGTGCAAAGCTTGCGCCCAGAAGTTTAGAAATCTCCTATTAATACTGTAAAACATTCAAATGGCACTGCTCATCTTTACAGCTACATTCTTAGTCTGTTTTGGACTGCTACATTCAAATTCTGCATGGTCTTAAAGAGCAATTTTTCATTATCTAAGTTCCTCTAAGAATGGCATTTCCTTTCTAGTGCTTTGGCACTTCAGGGCTACTATTGTTTGGCTTTAAATCATGAAGTTAAGAGTGTCTCAAATATTCTACGTCATTATTTTATCAATAAATCTTATCAAAGTCTATATGCCAGGAAGCCAGCAAATCTGCTTTTAAGCACCAATATATCTCTGAAGCCTTAGGTGTTATTTCTGAAAATTACATGCCTGCATGACAATGACACTATTTTTAAGATGCAGGACCTTCTGAAGGTTTCTGGCAGTAGCCCCAGTACGATTTAAGAAAAGAATTGTGATTATTTATGTATGTACACTAAAAGGTACCCAACTATCTTAAACTTGTCCAGCTGTATCCATTTAAACAAGATCCTTTTCAGGTTTCAGACAACACAGCCACTTCCCTCTTGATATTATCTCCCTGCTTTTGGTTTCTTTCTGTTGTATTTTCCTCTCAAGAAGAGCAGCTCCTTCACTCTGTTTCATTAAAGGAGAATGCTGTGACTAACAGTGCATGAGCTTAACAACATCCTCAAAAACATAAATTTCAAGGACTTTTTAATGTTAATTTGATAATATACTAATTTTTAAGTATATTGCACACATTCAAGGACAAATAAGATTTCTATTAAGATAATGGATCGAACTACTTGATGTGAAAATTGCAAACAGGAAGGAAGGAAGGAGCAGTAATGGCAACTGACCATCATTAGACAAGGTAGAGGCAACAAAGAGGCAGGGAGCAGGCACCTGTTCAGAGACAGATGCCCTTGAAGTACAGAAAGCCACAAAATAATAATAGGGCAGGTGAAGAAACAGAGCAGATAAACAGGCTGTGGCAGGAGGGCAAGAGTTACCTCATGGTATTTAGCCCAGCATTTATTTCAAAGTAGCCTGGATATGTCAAGGGGCATAAACCCCAAGATTCTGTAGTACTTCAGTCCTGGAAGCCTTCTGAGCCCAAATGCTTCATTTCCTCCTGAACTCTGTGGGTTGGTATAGACAACACAATTATTTGCCTAAGAACAGGATAAGCTACAGGGTGCAGATGAGCTTGTGGAGCAGCTCATGCTTCTGGCATTTCCTACTGCCAAGCAAATACCTGGGAATCACCTTGCTAAATTCATAAAGGTCTAAAACTCTTCCTGCTGCTCTGAGCGATTGAGATAGAAAAATGTGTCAAAAATCACCCTTTAATATGCAAATACTAGTTTGCTGAAAAGGTAAGATAATAAAAGTTTGTACTGATTCACAATTGCTCCAGTTCTTTGGACTACTGTGAGTAATCTGAACTGGTTTTTTTGAGCAGGAAGCCAGTATTTCTCAGTAAGCATTCCTGATTAGAGTCATGGCTTTGTTTTATTTTTTTTTTAACTTTTTTGACCTTTTCTATCTAGGACAACATATTTGTGTTTTGTGAGCTTCCAAGGATGAAGGTTTTATTTCTTTTTTTCTTTCTCCCAATTCTTGTGTGAGTAGGACAAATTCTTTGGGAATGAATAGAAGCTATTTGGCCTGAGAAACTTATCCTTTTTTGGTTCTAGCTTTCTCCCATGATGTCATGCAGTTATTTTTCTGAATGACTTCAATGCATTTGCCTCAACAAGTCTGCTATTTTATAATTATTATTGTACTTTTCATCTTTTTTAAAGGAAAGTTCCACCTTTTCATTTAAAAAAACCCTCAAAATCTACAACCAAAAATCCCAAACAAAAGCACATTTTTCTTTTCTTTTTTCCCCCTTTTGGTTCATCATTATATCTGGGAATTGTCTTGTAAGGAACATACAAGATGGTAAGTAATACATGTGTCCTGCAAATATAAACTCCAGCCACAATTTCTGTATTGAGAGTCTCTGATAACATCAAGCTGACTGGAAATAATCAGTAGGACTCATATAATCTTAATCTTAGTTTTTCAATATGTTATTGTCAATGTCTCTCTACTCCATTCTAATATTTATTGATGATTATTACATTTGATACAAATATATGAGTAGAAATTTATAAAAAATTCCCTCCCACTCCCTCAAAACAAATTAATAAAATTTCCTAAAAGAAGGGATTCAATAGAAAGGAAATTACAAAAGAATTATAAAGATTTCTGTAAAAGATTTCTGTGATAGCTGGAAATATACAGATATCTCCCTCTCATCTGGTTTCAGAAGAAAGGGGACAAATTCCAGATTGCTAAAATGGAATTTGTCAATGTAGAGTTTAGAACAGTTAAGTGGGATAGCAAACCTGAATCTGATAAGAAGATAATTTGTGACACTGACCACCTTTCCTGCCTAGCTTCTTGGTAAAACAAATTTGTATAATCTGATTGTTGGCATGTCAGTACTAAAATAAGTACAAAGTATTTCCTGAGAAGCTTGAGGAAAAGCACTGTGATCCTAGCACAGCATTTTTTTTCTCTACTAGTGAGAATTTATAACAGGATCTTGTCTCTTGGGAGTACACTGGATTTAGGAGGCTACTGTGTACACATTCTGTTACTTTAGGGTGGATACAGTCAGAAAAAACCCAGGCAGGTGCCCCGGAATGTGAGCCAGCAGCAGTTCTGACCTAGGGGACAGAGGTGTCCTTTGCACTGCACTTCCTGGGATGGCTCCTCAAGAGGAGATGACCCTCCTGGAGGGGACTCAGGGACACTCTTGTGGCCATGGACTACAGCAGTGTGCAAAAGATCTCCCCTGGGACGAACGCCAGTGACTGCACAAATCTGTCCTGAATATCTCTGATGTACCCTGTAACATTGCTTCAAATGTGGCACATGTTATTTATATAATATTTTAAATCCCCACAAATATTCAGTTGCTGTTGGCTTATTTCTCCTTTATCCACTCAAGTCCCTGACATACCACAACTGTTCAAAGATTCATTTTCGTATCTTAAAAATTAATTCAAAACCACACATATTCACTCAATTTTTGTTGTTTCTCACTATCTGAAAGGCTTATGAAATGAAAATATAGCCATTATGAATTTTAATTTATTTTGACATGGAAGATATATTCTTCTACACAATTGATCACTGACAGAATTACATACCTTTGCAAAGTCCTTTAACTAGCTTTTAGACATCTGAATTAAACACTCCACAAAATCCTGAGTAATTTCAGAAGTTTTAAACATGACTTCTAATTCTTCTTCCATAGTTCCAAATTACATGTACAAAATAATTCCCCTCGGTTAGAACCTCTGCTCTCTGACTTTTTTTATACACCTCTGTTATGTGCTGTGCCTTTATTTGCATTACCTCACATTAATAATACAGCATGTAAAGGTAATGAGAAGCTGGTAATAAAACATGAGAAATAAAATCTTTGTGCTTCTCTCATGTTCTTCAGTACATCTCTAGGAAAAGCCCAGTAGAAATCCACATTAGAAAGCCACACAGAAAAGCTGTCAAGGACTCAGAGTAGACAAAAAAAGAACCAGAAAACCTAGTCAAACAAATATTTGCACTAGAGCAATGTGGTGAGTCTCTCTCTCTGGTGAGCAAGATAAATTACATTGTAACTGCCATTTCTCTCATTCTCCAAGTTTTCAATGAAGTTCAGCTGGTTAAAATCTAACCTTTGCAATCAAAGCTCAGACTGTGGTCTCCATGAGCCAGAAGTTGCTCTATGAAATAATTGCAATTGTTTTTGGGGGTTCTTTTTGGGTGTTTTATTTTGCTAGGATTTGTTTTGTTTTTTGTTTTTTTTTTTTTTTAACTCATGCACTTTCATTGCCACTCATGAAAAAAAGAAAACATCGCATTCTCCAAGGGAAAACATAAGGAATGGAATTCAACACTTTACACTATTTTTATTCATTTATAAGTCCTTCTTTTGGCAGCAATGCAAGGGATTGTTTATGTATTTCTTTTTGCACTAAATGGATACATTCTGCTTTATATTTCTTCATATTTAAAATACAACTGTCCTCCTCACTACCATAAACTACCATTTACATACAAAAAAAACCTGATTAGTTTCTTATTGGAATATATATCAAACTATTTGAATACTTATATTGTGGAGTAGGGAGACCATGGAATAATTACTCACTAACAGGGATGTTTAAAAGCAAAAGCAAAAAAACCCACTTCATTTTCTCTCTCTTTAGTTATAATTTTCTAATAGATTGCCCATATAGATCAACTGATATAAAGGACAAATTGTTATCTTCTTTTTAAGTAACATTATGTAATAGTAATATCATATTTTAAAATAATAAATCATCTTTCTGTTTTCAGGAAATGCAGTATTACTGAAAAGATGTTTCAAAAAGGTGGATCTAATAGATAAGATGCAAAGGATGCAGCAAACTCACTGGAGTTTAATTATGGCACTAACTTATCAGAAAATAAGTTATCCAAAATATTTGAGTTACGAGAAAAATAGGATTTTACAAAGACTGACAGGAACTGAGAAGCTTTTTAGCACAACTGGACAGTGTTCTTGGCAGACAATCCTAATATGAAATCAAGAGCATTCTAGAATCCCTGCACAAGCTTTGCAAAGATTCAATTGGCTCAGGAGAAAGTGATAATCAACATAAAAAATTGTTTACATGTAGATGATTTAATTCTAAATATTATGTTTATGTCAATAAAAATGAAAGCATAAAATAACAAGTACCTGGAGTTAAAAGGAAGTGATCTTTGGGGCCTTATTCTCTCCTTTGTGGCACTTGACATGCATGTTCATTTGTGTGCAATCTGTAAGT
The DNA here is from genome assembly GCA_003676055.1 of Chloebia gouldiae. NCBI lineage: Eukaryota > Metazoa > Chordata > Aves > Passeriformes > Passeridae > Chloebia > Chloebia gouldiae. Next base: position 6,981,207 of record QUSF01000022.1, read on the forward strand.
TAAACGAAGATTTTGTACACAGTATTTCTAACAATCATTTGCATTAATTTTTGACAGACACTGAAGCACAAAGAGAGAGGTGATTTCTTGATTCCCCTTTGCAAGCTCCACTTGTAGCTTTACATATGCACTTATGTCTGCTTATGAGATGATTGGAATTTTGTTGCTTGAGATCTTTTTCACTGCACAGTTTTGTATGAATGACGAATTCTTTCTGCTCTCAGCTTAAGACGTAAGCATCTACACTGCTTAGTCATAGTGCAGTCAGGAACCCAATATTTAAACAGACTAATCATAAAAAATTAGTCAACAAAAATCTTAATTGAAGATGATAAATGCTTGAGAAAGACATTAAACTGATTTTTTCCAGTGAACTATTTCTTCTAAAAAAATGCTTTTTTTCCAAGCTTCTGTTTTCTTAAATAAATCCTAAATTACTTACAAGTAATTTAATTTTACTTCTGTAAAATTAAAATAATTACTCTCCATACTTATTTAATAACTACTACAAGGAGTGACAGGAATTACAGAGAGCAGGATTAATGCTAAATCATTGAAAATAATTCATTTATACATACAATAACTCATGAAAGGTGGTTCATACATAAAGCTGATTCTATAAAGAAAAATCTCTAACTGACAAAGCGAGTTCAGAACTTTTGCAATTCAGTAGTTTTGCAGAATTCCTTGGACAGAACACATCCTTTAAACCATTAAAATCAGATTTAACTGTCATGTCTCTTAAGTCTCTTAGCAGCAGGTGAAAAGGTTGAGCAACTGCAAACACTTTGTAAACATTAACTGCTGGTAATATCAAATAAGGCCAACCTTTCACATACTACTTTTTTCATGCTAGCCACATACAAAATTTAGGTTCATAACCTTTTATGCTAATTCCTCAGGATAAAAATTGAGGGGGAAATCTACAGTCCAGTGCTGAGCAAGTGAAATAAAGCTGCTATTCGTTAAATTTTAACACACAGACCCATGACCTGCAATGACCACAGAGCCAACATTCCTTTGGTTCTGCAGCCCTGGAAGGGGACAGCTGAGCTGCAGAGCTGACAGATGAATTGAATTCTGGAATCAAGAAATTCACCTGCCTGGGTTCTCCAGCTGTGGTCAAACACTTCAGAGACAGTTGTTATAAATCTTAAGATTGCACCCCTTTTACTAACTTTTTATCATCCTCAAGCCCCAGTAAATGGAACGGCCTTCCTGAGCTAATGGGGTTCAGCTGAATTACCTTCTCCAGCAGTTAAAGATGTCTCAGTTCATTGTGCCAGAGTATCTGCAGTGCAGTCACACTGAGACCTGTGAGGGGACAGAGTGTATCCAACAGCTCAGTGGAGCTTGTATGCACATGCTTCATGTGGAGAGAGGTTATGGAAGTAATCTGGAATAAAATTATCAAGGATTTCACTGTTTAATTCTCGTAAGCAGTGATCATACCAGGAGTTATGCCCAAAAGGGTTAAAACTTAGTTGAATATGTAGATTTTTCATAGAAATAACAAAAAGCACATGCTCAAAAGGCAAGTCAATGTCCTGCCAACATCAAATCTCAATTCCAAGCCTTTGGGTCATTCCAGTATTTCAAAGAATAAAGTTGCCAGACCTTTGTTTTTCAATAAGGACAGTACAGAACACACATCCCTAGCGTACTTTAAAAAAATTTTGAAGTTTACCATGTTGATTTTCCAAGTTTTTTCTTTGGATTTTGTGCATTTGTTTGTTTTAAGGATTGCTATGATATTCATAGTTACCCAAAATACATCCCACACTATCACATGTGGATGTTCACACGCATCACATGTAGAGCAGCATAACTTCTAGGAGTACTCATTTAGAATTTGTAGACCTTCGGATTAAGTACAAAACATTAATTCTGCAGAATCTGAAGTTTTAAATTTATTTCAATTATATTCTTCATGTGCAAAAAAACCTATTTAACATAACAAGATACAAGTAGATATAATGTACACTGATATAAAATTAGAACACTTAAAATTGCCTCTTAATAATTCTTCCTTCTCAGTGCTCTTTCAATGTCAAAAGAGTTTTTAACAGAATGAGTTTTAACTAATAAGTTCATATGTCCAATAGTCTGGGAAAATCTAAGTAAAGCAATTTAATTTGAAAATTCTTAACATGACAGAGAAAGCGGGGATCACAGAGCTAATGCAATGCAATTCCTTAGGCACTAACATTAGGGGCTTCCCTTGTCTCTGGTCACACATTCATATTCCCTGCCCTCAAACCAGCATTTCCTGACATGATGCTGGTCAGAAAGACCCTGCTCATCTTTTTAAGTAAGCTCAAGGAGAGAAGCAAGCAAGGTATTATCCTTATAAAAAAATGGATTTTTTTTCTGCCAGTTCACTTCCCTGAATTGGTATAACAGCGAGGTAGGAATATGAAGCCAGGATCAAGATGACCGTTCCTGTCTGGATGTTTACAAAAATAACAGATAATGCTATTTGAAACAACAACAGGGGAAAAAAAAAAAAAAGTGGCTTTTGAAGCTGCAATTTCTGAAGCTGAAATTATGCTTCCAAGCTTCTAGCCTTCTATGTGTCTATTAGTTTTTCTCATGTTTCTGATTCATAACCAGTCTGAGATTCTTTTGCTTAGAGAAGTATTGGTTATATCTTAAGATTTATATACATCAGCTGCTGGCTTTGAAAATCACCTTTCTACTTAGAAGTTATGTGGTGTGATAATGCTCACTTTTCTTATTTTATTCCAGTCTAACACCTCTTACATACTCCGCTCATAAGAAGCAGTGAGGTGAATAAGTATTATATGAAATAGAGAATGCCACCAGTACAGCCTGTAGGTAAAATACTCAGAATTGTTAAGAAACTACCTTTGAAAAAGCATCTGTACCAACGTGGGAAATCTGTGTGCAAAGCAGGAATCGCGGTTGTGGTTATGAAACTGCTGTATCATTAAATATCTCAGAGGATGTGAAATCAGCCATATGCTGTCAGGGCTGAGTCAACCATGTCTCAGACGTGGGGCTGTGGAAAATGTCCCACCCTAGCAGCTCCCAGTTAAGAGGGAACATAAAAGGCAATGGGATATCTGAGCCAGATGGCCACAAATTCACCCAAACTCTTCCTGCAAGCCAGGGTCTTAAGCTACAGATTTTCCCCAAACTTGAACGGAAGATCTACAGCCACAACCCTCAAAAGCTAAAGCATTTGAGAATTGCTGTGAATCACAGAAAGAAAGAAAACCTGTGCATGGAGAAGGAACAGTGAGGTGTGCTTTGCTAACTGAGGGCCAGCCAAATGAGAAGGAATCTGGCTTCGAACTGTGACACAGACATGCACACAACATAATTTAGCAAAGTTATGTACAGAAGTGGATGGCACAGAGTGCACAGACTATGCCCAAAACAACATTAGAACTGAGGAAGGGAAGCATACACAGGATATCCAGTGTTTTCTCAGCTGTATGATAGATGCCAGCTAATACAAAGAATCATTGATTTTATGAAAATTTTACACCTGTGCTTGTCTCCCTCAACTGTCATATCTTTCTAAGAGGTGAACTATAAACTCTGAGTGCATAAAAGGGAGGCAAAAGGAAAAAATGTGCTTAATCTTTCAGAGAATGTAGCAACACAGCTGTCAGTGCTCATCCTTGGGGCTGGGGCACAAGTGCAAGATGCCAGTCTCACATTCACCGTGGAATAGAAGACAAATAATCTGACTGGAAACTGAACCAGAGGGAAATCTGCTTTCCACTTACATCCAACAAAGCTTAAAGATATATGTACTTCAAGAGAAAGGATGGAAACAAAGCAATTCTGTCCATTTGCAGCTCACTGGACATTATGAAGCCTGTGACAAGCCTGATTCTTACTACTGCATCAGTTGAAATTTGCAGGTCAGTTGTCAAATTTTAATTTTCAAATAATTATGGTTATTTTAGGAAATCTTCCATAGATTAATACTTACAAATGGCTCTTCACTACAGAGATGCTCTTCATTAAATAATTTGTACAAAATTTTACTTGTCTATTCTTCCTATGGCTTTAGCCAAATGCCAAAGCAAGATTTCCTACCTGAGACACATACTTGTTCCCAATGAAATCTATATTCTTCCCTATACTGTAAAATTACACCCCAGCTACTAAACTGGAATTTCAAGCCATTTGTAAATATACTAAAAATAGGGTAAGGACAACATTAAGAGTATTTTTCTTAACATTACAGGTAAATAATTCTGTCCTTGGCTTCTTTACTCATAATTTATTTGCAAGATAGCAGTTTGCATTTTTAGTGTTTTCAATGCCTCTTCACTATTATGCATTTGTTCATAGGAAAAAAGTATGAGGATGCATTGTGATTGTCTTCTTTTTTTTTTTTTTTCTGGGTGGAGAACCATAAGCAAGAACTTTGGAAATCACACATTAGCACAACATTCAAGTCAAACCATGTCCAAACAGCTCTGGCTGCCTGCACTTCAAAGCACTGGCAAAGCCTCACACAGTGTTCTTCCAAGGTTTGCTCGATTGCCATAGTGGTGAATCATGACCATAAAAGAAGCTGTGTGAATGTTGGTTGGGTTTTTTCTCCCCATACAGGAAACAATAAACATTAATAAAGAAGTGAGGTCAAGAGAGAACTATAGAACTGTTCTTCAGTGAGATCTAAGTGGCCTTTTTGTTTTCCACCTGGGACACCCAGTCAAAACATTTGTTACTGAAGATCTCACTGTGACTCACATGTTAAAATTCCAAATGCAGATTTAACTCAGTCCTAACAAACTGTCTGTTAACTCGGTCTGACAAAATGTGACAAACAATCCCTGAAATATTTTATATCAATAAATCAGACAGAGTTTGATGCAAGTAACTTCTGAGCATTCTGGCTTGTTTTGGGTATATTACTCAGAAAAAAATTAAAGTATGGTAAAATTTATGTCAATTAACTCATAGAAAATTTAATGTTTTGCAAAATTAGACATCAAAGCTAATGAAGGAAGCATTAACATACATTATGAATTTACATTGCCAAAAATTCTGATACACAGATTATTAAATCTTTGTATTTTCTTTTGAGAAGCATTTCAAGTTTAATAGAAGATCTGCATGTCCTCAAAAAAAAAAAATTGTTCATCTGTCCAAATTTTCAAAAGCAAACCGATCTTTCAACTATATGGTAAATCCTGCAAAATCTTGCTTAGTACAATACTTCTCCAGAAATATTTCCTCTATGGCATTTCAATTATTTTTCTTGCAGATATAAACCTGATTTATTATTTCAGCTGTATAAAGGAACACACGTATTTCAGTGTAGGATAGGCTATGCTCTATAAAATCTTTATATGAAAGAAATCTTTTTTGAAAAAAAAAATGATTATGAAATTGAATGTAAAACCCATTCAATTACAAATAAAGAATTATATAATTCAATTAGCTAAGACCTGTAACTAGTACTCTAAATAGCACAGAATGCATTCTAATTTATTTTCTCTTTATGAGTATCTACTAGAGGAAACACTTGAATTGGAGGCTTGAATCTCAAGGGAGAAGAACATGGAAAAGCAAAGCTGAGTGAAATATGAAGTTCAGATATCTTTTGGAACTCCATGCCCATGTAGAAAATAGCCCTTCACTTCAGGATGTCAAAGTCAACATATGAGATTATTCACTGTATTACCACTTTTGTATACCAAAAGCACACAGCAACAGTACAACAGCAGTTGCTGTGTACTGACTTCCAAAAAAATCAATCTTTAAGGACAATCATTCAAGTATGAATATAGTAGGAAATGTAAGACTTCTGTACAGCATTAAATATCACCCATTCACCTGTCAGTCCTACTCAAAAATCTGGTTGTATTTAATAATTTTTAAAGTAAGCATTAAGCTAATAAACAGCTTTCAGTAGATAAAATTTACAGCTTTGGCTCTTGTCTAAATTAAGAATATTGAAATTTAAATAACATAAAAATGTAAAAGTAAAGCTGTAACATTTCAAATAAAAGACTTCCTATTTCCAGTGAACATATATCTGTACGAAATGTAATTGCTGTTGACAGGGGCTGGAATTTAAGCATTAATTTACAATTGTTTCAAATATACATAATACAGGACATTATGCCAAATTCAGATGAGAACAGTAAAGCTCCTTTACAAAGTACAGCTATGTTTAACAATTTCCATTAAGTTGTTTTTTGGCACCAGAAAGATTCCTATGACCCAATTTCCACCTGCTTATTGGCTTTATATCCAAAGTAAAGTACCAAATGGGAAATGGCTAAGTAAAAAGCAAGAAAGCATGAGTTTTTTAACAGTTTGTCATGTGTATGACATTATTTCTCCACTTAACTTATGAAAAATAATTATAGTTTAGGAAAGTGATGGAGACTGTGAACATTACAGTTCTTTAGGGAAATGAGAGTTAGGAGACCAACTGATTGATGTTCTGAAAATTTATAGCAGCAAACAAATAATCATAAACATTTATTAGACTAACTATATAGACTCCCATATTTTTATATCCTGCATGTGGGTTTCACATAATTATGAATACAAGAGTCAACAATGCAATATCAGGTAATGCAGACACAAATGGTAGATTCCAAGTCCTAGAACTTTTTTAAACAGATGACTTCCTAATGGTTTTCTTTATTGAAATAAAATTCCACTTGAGCTTTTCAGGGGAGAATTATTTAACTGAACCCTATTTAATAATTTTTAATTGTATATGTGCAAAGTAGCTCAAGCTAACATGCAGTAAGTTAGGAGATTTCATGCTGCAAATGTGGTAACATTGCTAAGTGCAACAATGGCAAATTTATAACATTCCAAATCTAAAATTTCCCCAAGAGGTAAAACATCTTAAAATTCTGTGAGGAAACACACTGGCAACTGCCCCTTATGTGCAGCCTTTCAAAAAGCTTTATCTCAGTCTCCTTCAGCCTCCCAAGAAACATCAATAATCATATCCATTCAAGCCACTTCACTTGCACCTGTTTGCACAAGGCTTGAACTCTAACTTGTCTGAAGTAGATTTGGTTACCAAAATCTCATTAAGTACTGCTATTTATTGACTCAGTCATTTCAAACATCTTTTTGTTTGCATAGGCCTGTGCAAAGGTGAAAGTCTCAGCTCTGAATATATTTGGTTTGAGTGTCTTTTTTATAAAATTGGTCTTTTAGTTAAAATGCATTTAATAACACACATTATGTACTTACTCCATACAAAGCCCCTAAAGACTTTGAATTCTTCACTACAGAATTTTTTAATTGAGGTCAAAGAAATTACAGTATGCTTTTGGGAAAGAAGCAAAAGTTTTCAGGAAGGTCAAACCAATGAATCTTTGGAAACCCTGGCCTTAATGCCCTACTTAGGTCATCCTGAGAGAAAAAGTAGCTTTTTACATCACTTGGCTCTTCTGCAAATATTAATATGATTTTTAAATGATATTTTATTACTTCCCACTTATTTTTATGTATTTTCATGGAATTATATAATCCCTCTGTTGGAAGGGACCTATAAGAATTATTGAGTCCAAGTCCTGGCCCTGCACAGGACACCCCAACAATCCCACCATGCTCCTGAGAGCATTGTGCAAACGCTTCTTGAACTCATAGGCACCATACTGTAAAAGAAAATTTGCTATCTACTTAAAAATTATTTTAAATAGGTGGTTTAAATACATTTTTCCTGCCTAATATCTTCCACCAAAGGGAAAGCTAGCTATTTAAAATCACTCAGAAGTTTTAACCATAGCCACATTTTGATGTGTACCTTTATTCTAAGGGACTTATCATATAAAAGTAGTGAATTATCAATCACATTATAATCAATCACTCATAAAATCCAAATAATTCAATGTTAGCATGGTTTGAAGATTAGTCTGATTGCTTTTAGTGTAATGATAATTGCTCATCTAAATTCCTTTAAAGGAGATAATTCCTACAATACAGTCTGTAGAATCTTCATATTCCTTTGTCTTGGAAAAAGTCCTGATCCCATTTTATGTGATCTATACTAAAGAAACTAATTAAAGGTTACTTTAAAAAAAAATAAAAAGGTATTTGTACTTTTATTTATATTAACAAATCTACTCTTTGTATATTTAAGGAGAAAGAACCTCAAACTGAAGTAAGCCTGTTATGTGGTGTTTTAATAATGCAATTCCATTAGTCTTGATCACACTTGTTTTCCCTATTCCTCCTTTCTTTACCTCCAAGGTTTCATAAGGTGGTCAAGTCACTCCTCATGCACACTCATATTCCAACAATGTCCCACAGTCACATGAGGGTCCAACAGCCCCTGGGACAAGAAAGATTTCTCTAGAAGCTCTTGTGGTACTAAAGCTACGTGCATGTCCACACACTACTACGTCAGAGCAAGGGAAATAATGTGAAAATTAACAATCATTCACCTTTTAAATTGAGAGCACTGTGTCTACAAGGACTCCACAAGCTTTTAATCAAAAGTGTTAATTATACTATTTCTGTTTATAAAGGTGATTTTCTCTTGTAGCAATCTAAGAATGCAACTTGGGAAAAAGTCAGTTGAAGGTCAGGAAGCTATAAATGCTACAGTTAATTTGCACAAAAGTCCCTCTCTTACTGCTCACATTCAACATTGATATCACAGCAAAATATGTTCAAACTTTACACTGTAAAAATGTATAAGTGACTTATGTATGGTTGAACTTGGCTAAATTATTTTGGACTAAATTAAGTTCAAGTGTGAGGTGCTTCTATTACAGAGCTGGATACTGCACTTTTCAGGCACTGCATATATTACATGAAGAGTTATATCCTAAGCAAATGAAAAATATTTTTTATAGTTTGCTACATTTCTTTGTGAGTCCCAGAGACTTTTTCTCTACACTCAAAGAACTCTGTCCGCATAAATAATGTATTTTATGAGTGCCTACTCTGAATGGTTTTTAAATCCCAGACACTTTCAAGCCACCTTCATAAGCCCTCTCCTGGAGATATCTGGCTCACCAGCAATGTGCATAGTTGGCAGAATGTACATGACCTTTAAAAAAAACAACATTTCGTTTTTGCTTAGATGCCCTAATAAGTCCGAACACAGCTCAAGAGAAAACACTGTACTGGAATAAAATGAAAGAAAGACTTTGTTGAAACTTAAAAAAAATACTGAATGTGAAATTAATGTTAAAATTTTCATTCAAGAAATAAAACTATAAGGACATAAAGAGAGCATATATGGAAGTTGAAAAGAAAAAAACTGAAGCATGTTTTCTTCTTTGCTATGCTCTGCCTTCCACACAAACTCAAAAGCAAAAATTATAATTACATTGTTGAAACAAATAAACAGAAATACAAATTCAATTTACTCCCATTTGTAATGCAATCAGAGCATTACAAATAAGTGGCCTGAATCTGGTCTATCTGTTAGGGAAGAGGGAATGCACTGCATATGAACTGAAATTAGTATATCTCACAACACTGACCACAGGCAACAGGATAAACCCTTCTCTTTGTGCTTACATGATGCTTAAACTACACCAGGAGAACATTTGAAGAGAACTGTAGCACATACTAAGTGCCACTGGAAATTATTTTTGTGAATTTATTAAAGGGAATTAAAAAAAAAAACAAAAAACCTTTGTGCCTTTTCCTACAAATATCAAGATGAAAAGGCTGTGTTGTCCCATGGACTCGATTTCTACACAAATACACAAATATTATCCAAGAAAACCTAGATTATGATTTCAAAGAACAGCTATTCTAATTTCATTTCCCTTGCCTCCTCCCAGTACTGCATTATTCCTGTGCAGCATTCAAGTTGCATAAAAAACCAGTTTTTATGTAGCAGAGTAACTGCCCAGGTCAGGTTTACAGTGAATATTTATCTGCGGGACCTTGGGCATGCTTTCAGTAACTGCTGTTGTGAAGACATCTCAAAAAGTAAGAGTTTGTCTTTTTTGCCTAAGGCAACTGCTCAGAACAAACTTCTCTAAGAAATCTCTTACACAGTAATTAACTTCCAAATTCACACAGCCTTAGTACACATTGTTCAAACTAACGTGCTCACTGAATGAACACACATTTCTAACCCCATGCTCTGAGCTGGGAGTTTACAATACCAGGAAAAGCTGCATTGCAGGTCTTTTCAGGACAAGAAGGTGGTGTGGGGCAGGGAGTGAGATCACTGCATAAGCTAAGACTCTATAAAACAACACTGTCCCTATGCATCAAATTAGAATACAGAATAACAGAGTTTAGTTAAATAACACAGTTTAGTTAAAACACTGCAGAGGCAGAGGGAAGGGGAAAGGACCAAGACACAAAACATGGTATTTCACATATTTTCTGCCAATAGATCCTGGAAAGATTTCAGAAAGAACAAATGAAGCAAAGTATCTTTAAGTGTGTATGGTAATATTGGTCAAATGAAACTGAAGAAAACTGTACTATCTGATTTTGCCAAATACTTTATAATAGATGTAAAACAAGTTAATTCACCATGCACTGCTTTCATGGAAAAAATTCACATAATCCCGAGTAAATAAGCACTAAATTCATTTAAGCAATTATTCTTTTAATATGCAACAATGTCTCACATGAAAATAGAATATACTTATGGAGCTTAACTGAATTCTATCTCAGAGAAACATCAGATATGTAACTATCACTTCCATTTTACAGATGGAGAAACTAGAGACACAGAAGGATAAAAGTGTGTTGCCCAATGGCACCCTAAAAACTGGTGGCTAAGCTGATGGTGACAAAAATCAGATTAGCCAGCGCCATCCTACCAGGAAAAAAAATTATCTGTCTCATAAATAACAGAGCAGCTCAGAAGTGTTTCTCCACTTTGCCAACATTGTGGATAAATGTTGGCAGTGTAAATGTGTGGAATTTGGCATAGAGCCTCTTTCCTTACAATGTGTCATTCATCCTCATTTTTAGCAATTCAGTGGCTGTTCCTTTTAGGTGGTTATTAAAGGGAAGAATAACAGAACAAAACCAGACAATAGAACACACTTATATTACACTAATGAAACATAAGTTAAGTCGAACATCCTCTAGTAAGTTTGTAGCATTAAAACAGCTTACAATAACCATCAGATTAAGTGTTGAAGCCATTCTAGCCCTGGGATATATTGAAATATTATTTTTTCTGTTTTAATTTTGTTGGAAAAATGTGAAATTCATTGTGATAAGATTTTATAGTAAACTGAAAAAAGTGCCAGTAAAATTAACAGAGCAATTACTCTATGTAGAGCTAGCAAAGACAGGAAATACTGTACTGTTTCCCCTTACAATGCTGTAAATCTTCACATGTTCCCTGAAGAACCATCCTTAACTAAAAACTTTAGCTGAATACAATATTAAATTCACATTTACAAAACACTTTAAATCTCTGCAGGCTGACTCAGTGTTGAGTATCCCAGCCATAGCTACTTATATAGAGTTCCAAAAATGAAGGGTTTCTGTCTTTTGAGAATAAGATTATGTCACAAGAATAAGAAGCACTGTGAAACCAACTAAGTGCTCCCTTAAATTGTATCTTATTCTACACTAAGTTTGAAAATACATTTGTGAACTATTCTGGTTAAGTTGTATGCTGCTGTATAATCCTCAACAGAGCAGTGGAAATACAAATAAACAAATAAAAAAAAAAGAGAAGAAAAAGTCGTATTTGTTATAAAATTGCAAGTAAGTATATATAAAGACAAAGATCAAAACGTTTGCAGATTCCCACCAACCGTGAATTTCAATGTTAAACTTTTAATAAACATCCCAGGGTGGAATAGAGACAAATCACTCTATGAAGAACTGCTTTCGATTCAGACAAATGATTTCTGGAGTCTTTTTAGCTTCTAAATTCAGGATTCTGTAGAATATAATACTCAGTAGCATGTATGGCATAAAGAAAAAGGAATTAATGCAGCTGCTCAAAGTCCAAGCCTTGCATTTGTAGCTCCCACTCAACTCAGTGCTAAAAGGAAAAAAAGGAGCATGAAAGGTGCGAGACAGTTGCAGCCACGTGAGAGTAAGCTGGATCACAGAAGCACATGAACTGGCATGTCTGAGTATGAGTAAGTGCCAAGTAGTTCTACAGTGATTTAAACAGGGCTCAAACTTCAGGAAATGAAGAGGGAGTGGGAGACTGTGCTTTTGAATGTGGCATAATATTATTTAATCACTAAGCCACTACCTTCTTCTAATGAAACATAAGTAAAGCACTCATGATTTTCAACTCAACTGTCAATTCTCCATTTCTTCTTCTGTTTAGATATTCCAAATTTTATAAAGGCTGTTAAGTCCCTGCCTTGGTTTTATTATTAAGCAGATACTGTGTAGCTATCATTATGGATGCTTTAACTTATTTATATTACCCATTTTTTCCATTCCAGTTTCCAGTACTAATTTCAGTTACCTAAAACCCCGCCAGAGCATGCTAAAATGGATCCACCCAACCAGTGGGATCATTGTCACAGTTCAGATTTTCTCTCAGGATCAGTCACATTGACTTCTATTCCACAGAAAAACGTCTGAAACATGGCACTACTCTCAGTTTGTTATCTACAATAATAAATCTGTGCTGCTTACACTAAAAGCTCTGAGAATACAGTGAAATGTTTTTTTTTTTTTTTAATTTGAATAAAACTAAATAGATAGTGGATATAGATCTTAGTGGGGCTCCCCTAATCTACAGAGTAAACACTGATGTCTGGTAGGTTCAGAATACACAAAGCAAGAGCAGCAATGGAAAATATATAAAAGTCACAAGTCCTGCAAACTTTTCTGATTTTCTACAAGTACTTGTATTTACATCTCATTACAGCAAACAATTTTACTTCCTGTTTTTCCAGGTTAAACTACATTAAACTTGACAAGCAACTCACTTCTCCTTAGAGGCAACTTAAAAATCATCTCACCTTTTTGCCAGACTGAACTCTAAAACGATGTGAGATGCAAATACATTTCAGCATTAAGAAAAAAAGGACAAACCCCCAATTTTCCTGAAAATGAGTTAGCTGGCACTTATCCTATTCAGAGCACTAGACAAATGTCAAAATGTCAGCTTCCTGCTGTTTTATCCCAGAAGTTGCTACAGTTGGACTGTTAGCAAATATAACCCCAGTGAGATTTATAGGCCAGAAAGATCACTTACTACATTCTGCTTCCCACAGTACTGAGATGCCAATGCTTGGCCTTGTTCTTCCCGTGCATTTCATATACACATCTGCACTCACCACATACTCCCATCTAGAGCTTAACAACACATTTTTGCATCTTAGAATGTGCCTTGCAATACAACCAAGACTTCCCAAGGCCAGAATGGAATAGAAATTGAATATGCTCTTCAAGGACTTCTCAGACAAACACGTCTTCTTACGGTGATGTCTTTCTCAGCAAAATTTTCTCAGTCTGGGTAATTATCTATAAACTGAAAAACTAAGCAGAAAGCTGAAAAACTTAAAGTATATACAGCATCTTCCAACCATCTCAAAGAAACATACAGATAGTAAACCTACTAGGAATGCTTGATAAGAAAATATTTCTCATCTTTACAAACTAAAATTAAATTATTAAATGAGGTGCTAGGGCTCTTCTTAACAATGTAAAAAGAATCAAGTAAATGATTTTGGATAATACAAACACATTTGTTCATTTTCCTCTGTCTATTTGACTAAAAGTTTGTGTATTGTTTGCTAACATAAAACAAAGTAGGTTCTTGTAAAGGTTTGTGATATGAATTCCATAGCATTGACACTTAATAAAAGAGTGTGCAAACAAGTAGCAGAAACCTTAGAGCTTGTTAAACAGTATGTCAGTTACTACGTTAAACAGTAGTGTCATGTTAAACAGTAACGTTAAACAGTAATGTCAGTGACTACGAATTAATTGTCCCTAAAAGGGACAAGACACATAAAATCTTCCCCAGTGTGAAACATCCAGAGTCTGTGGTCCAGCTGAGTGCTCAACACTTCCAGGCAGTGTTGATAGAGTTGCATGCTATTCAACAAGACAGGAAAACAATTTCACCTTTTTTCACTCCAGTGTCACATTTGTCAAAGGACATCCCTGCATGAAATCTTACCTGCACGAGACTTTTCATTTCTGTTTAAGAAACTTTAAATGTGAAGACACAGGCAAGACTTCACCAACTAATTCACTTCTCATGTTTACTGATAACCTCCATTCATTTTCTTTCAGAATTTTAAGATTTTTTTTTTGGTTTTGGATTAGCTCTTCAGCCTCCAAGCAAAACACTTGTGATTTTCTGTAGCTTTTATCGTGTTTGACAATGTACAGTTCTCAGACTGTTAGATGAGCTGTTTGTCAGTGCCTCCAGCCTTCCTGCTTGCAGGAATCCCTTTGCACTGGTGGCAGCATGGCTGAACACAATCCTTGCACTATGTTAAACAGTCATCATGCCAGATTATTCATTTTATCTTCCACTTCTCATAAATATTCTGCACGTGGAAATGTAGTGCTCTACCCATGAACATGCTGAGATTACACAGGTTGCCTGAGTCATACAATGGCTTGTGAGAGGTAAAGAGACTGCAGTTTTAAACACAGTGATAATTTCAGTTCTTGCAGAGAGAAATAACATGAAACCTATTTGTCAAAATGACTAATGGAACAATAAATACTGATTACAGTTCACAAATCTACCTTAAACTGTGTGACTACATTTGAAATTGTACTGCATGTTCAATTCACAGCAGAATTTTTATTATAATTTATTCCCAAAAGGTAAAATACACACAAGCAAAACTCTATGTAATGCAAACATTCAAAATTTTTCAAAGTTTTTTTTACTGCATTTTAAAATGCTGTGTTTATGTGTGTGCCTGCTTTTCAGAAATCTATTAGAAGAAATAAGAAAGTGGTTTAACATAAGTGAGCATTCTGTATAGAGAAATAGATGAGAATGGGATAGCCACCTTTAAATTTGTTATGCATTACCTCAAACTGTTGAAATATGCTTGGGATGGAAGGAAGGGAAGTACCTTTATTTAAGAAACTGGAATTCAGAACTTATCACAATTGTTGTCTCTCCTGAACTCCTGTAGAAGCAGAACACACAACTTTACAAATTCCTTCTATGAACTGAGAAAACATCTACACCAGACTGAAAAGCATCTGCTGACAGAAAATCTGTTTCACCAAAATACACAGGTGTGAGTGCCTGTTTTGGCAAGCCAGAATCAGAAAGTATGTGTGCTTTCTAACATCCTGGGACTCATGCACAAAAGCTTCTAGCTCTTGCTCACAATGCACATACATATAATTAGGTATCATATGCACAAAAACCCCCAGACAGGGTCCCTTCAAATATGAGTTTGTAAACTCAACAAGTATTTGAAAACTGCCAGAATCCTCTGGGAATCCTCTCAGAACACTAAAGCCTTTTTTTTTTGCCATGAAAAACAATGCACTTTGCTCAGAAAATGCTACTTTTTATTGTTGCTTATTGGACCCATTTTATATTTTGCAGTAGCCATTTCAGATGCATGCCTTTTACAGATTACTTCCAAGGCAAAAAACCAGCTCTACCTGCTAATATTTGAGTGCAACTAGTATGGAAATATATTAAATTGAGCATCATTCTATTCTTTAGTCTTCTTAAAAATTAAACAGTTTTGTAAGATTTTGAATAGCCGCTGCCATATTTTTTTCAGGATAAACTAAATTAATTTAGATTTTCGTATGAACTAGTACTCATATGGAATTGACTTATTGCTACTATCATCATTAGGGTTTCAAAATATCTTTCTGAATGGTTGTAAGGAAAAGAGGTATTTGCTAAAACCATCAGTCTAAAATGTTTTCAAATTTAGTTTATATTTAGTCTAATTCTTCTAGCTCTTTCTTCAAAAAGCAAAAAAGCAAAGAGAAGGCATAAAAATAATGTTCTTGAACATGATTAAAACCAAAGGTGTGAGTCCATTAGAAATTATTATTAAAATGTTGTAAACACTTTAGAATGCCTTAGAGCTGCACCCTCTACGAGACAGAAGAATTTACTTCAATTAAGAAACCTGACTGAAGTATTAAAAATACAGTGATCTGTTCTATGAGAATGGAATATTAAATATTTCAAGAAACACCTAATTTACCTCCTAAAATTTGCCAGCTCCCATTAACTTCTTCGTGGACTCATCATTTAGTACTACCACCTTTTAATGTGTTATAATAACAATTACTGTAAAACCCCAGGGGAGTATGGCACAACCCAGCATAAAGGGTTATCAGTCTGTGGGTGAGGGAGTCCAGTAATACTGAGAGGAAATTCGCTGGCAAATCATCTCTTTGCAACACTGCATTATTCATTGAAGACAACATGCTCAGCACAGGAGCAAACAATTGAACTGTTAATTCCACTTTCAGCAGTTCTACACCATTGTAGCAAGTTTCTGATGGCAACTGGCAGCTTCTCAACAGCACATCAAAAATCAGATAACTGAAATTAAATCGAGCATATGAGAGAATTGGAAGGAAAGACTGAAGCATAGCCCTTTTCTAAATAGAATGAAGGGTCAATTTTAAATTGCTGTGGTAATGTTAGCAAACATGTATCAGTTATTTATTGCAAATGAGGCAAGCAACTTCCCCTAATGCAAAAATTTTACATTGTAGACACATGCATATGCTTGGAGGAGACTTATTTTTGAAATAAGAAGCATACTACAATTAAGTCACCTAACATCTAATAAAAAAAGAACAATAAATAAAAACGAAACTAAACATGTTCAG
Source organism: Chloebia gouldiae (assembly GCA_003676055.1). NCBI lineage: Eukaryota > Metazoa > Chordata > Aves > Passeriformes > Passeridae > Chloebia > Chloebia gouldiae. The sequence continues at coordinate 6,997,938 of QUSF01000022.1, forward strand.
TCATCTTTAAACAATCTAAGTTTAAAATCCCATCTGAAACAAATATTCAAAGTTATAATACATATTTAGAATCAAATAAAATAGTCATTCTTACCTCAGTAACAGTGCAAATCTTTTTGAGGCTTATAAAAGCAATGGGTAACTTCAAAAGGGTTTTTTTAAGCAATCAGCTTTAATAAATTGTATTTTCAGTTATTTGATGGGTTGAAAACAGGTCACAGATTAGGGTTCAAGTAGCTCAGCACAGCTACAACCTCCAGACGTTCATGTTCAGCTGCACACCACTGCCAGTCCCATCACACAGGGTCACTCTGGTAATAAACCCCAACATTGTTTGCAAAACTTGCAGACTGTAGACTGCTCATGTACAAATAAAACTATCAGCTCTTTTAAGAAATTAATATAAGTGCAGGGAAATCTAACTTTCCCCAGTTTGGCTAAATGTTTTCTATACTTCATTTCTGAATAGATGTGTTCCATATGAGTTTGCCTTGAGCTGGGACCAACCTGTGATCTGCTATAGCACTCATGGAAGCACATGGCTGCCAATAATTACTCTGATGGAAAAAAAAAATTAAATGAGCTTCCTGCATACCTATTACAGCAAAAAGAACATCCTAAATATGAATACATTGACCCTATAAAACTCAGTCTAACCCACCATCTATCGCCCCTCATCCAATGAGTGTGTAGCAGTATATCTGTAAAGCACACATGTAGTGTTAGTTTAGTGTAAGTTTAAAGCTGTAACAGTACAATATAAACAAGAAAATGTTTATTCATTTGCTAAATGTACTGTGGAGTAACTTGAGGAATCCTCTTCAAAGTACACATCTGCTCACCTGGCAGTAGTCTAAGCACATTGGAAGCCAAGAACTTTTGATTGTCAGGAGTCTTTATGTTCCGGCACTGAATTGCAAAGGACATTTTTGTCTGCATTACACTTACTATGATTTAAAGACAGTGAACACATCCTGAGTACCAGACATTTTCTGGGCACTATGACAGAATCCAAAAGTTTAAAGAAAGAAAGAATTACAAGATTTACTTTTTCCCCACAATCACCAGAAGTTTTAGCTTTCTCTCTCTCTCTTGGTTTTACCACTGGTTCCATAATAAAATTGAGGTCTCCATCTAAATCATCTGAAGTTTTTAACTTTTTGCTCCAAATAATTTGCTCAAATCTGAGACCAATACTGGGCTGTTGCACTCACAGCAATCTTCATTTCACGTCAGATTCATTCAGTCTCTCACCTGTCCCCACTCAAATCCATGTTTTAGGGACACTCACACTCTTCCCTTAGTCTACATGACACAATTATCTCTATGTCTCGTTTACCAGCAACTTCCTATATCCTGTGCTGCAATCCTGGGCATTTTGACTTGTTAACACTTCTCACCTATAAATATTTGAGATTAATTTAGAAATTATTATTTCAAATACAGTTTTAGTGCGCTTTCTGAAGTGAGCAATGAAGTACTCCATCACTACAGATAAATTACCACTGTCAAGTCTAAGTTCCAGCCAAATAAACCAATTCTCGTTCCTCTGCAGTGGCAGGGTTTCAGCTCACCTACCTCGTTTCTCCACACCATTTTGTCAGATACTCCCATGTTCAGGCCTACACTTCCAAGTGTTTTTTTAAAACACGTCCTACCAAATTCCCTAATTTTCTCAAGGCAATTCCTCAGTCCGTTCAACGCCTACTTCCAGCACTTCTATACATTGTGGCTTGTTGCTTCCCTCAGCGTGCCCCAGCTCCGTCCCTCAGCGCCGGCGGAGAGGAGCGGCCGCTCCCGCCCCTGCCCAGCCAGCGCAGCGCTGGAAAATGCTGCAGATGGGCAGCGCCTGGGCCAGGTCAGGCTGGCTCCTTCGGACACTCGGAAGGCACAAGCACAACCCCTCAGGGCGGCTGCAGCCCCCAGCCCCACCCGGCCGGCAGGGAGGGGAGGGGCGGCGGCCGCGCCGCTCGGCCC
>QUSF01000022.1:6999924-7022357 GCA_003676055.1 Chloebia gouldiae
GGGCTCGGCGCTGCCCGCGGCACGGCCAGGAGCCGGACCCTCGGGATGTTCCGTGCCTCGCTGACCTCTGGAGTCAGTAACAGCACAAACCCCCAGCGACCAGGAAGCTCCAGAGCCATCACAACTAGTGATGACAGCTTTGCTTTCCCAAAACAAATTCTATACACATATTTTAAACATACATTATGAAATAAATGTGGATCTAATTTAAGCTACATTCTTTCCCTCCTAGAATTAATGATTTCATTTAAGGCGCAGGGAAGCTGACCAAAGCCCACACAACAGCAGGGTCTAGTGTGGGATGAGTGGTGTCAGTCCCTGCTTAGGAAACCACCGGCCCTGACCTCGGACACTCATCCACCCAAATTCAGTGTCAACAATATTACAGCCCCATCCAGCACACTTTAGTATCTTACCCAGGTGTCAAATGGTAAAATCAAACACACATATAGACTAGGGCATGCAAGAACCCCATTTTCTTAAGCTGTATTAATTACTGATAGAGATTGGTAAAATCCAACTTCTCCAAATGACAGCTGAGAGGAGGCGCACAGAGGTAGAGCTGTTAACCTCTGTAGTGTAGAGAAGAATGTATGTAGCCTACTCTGAAGAAACAAGTTTTAAGGGACTGTATTGTAATGTAATTATGACTTATATTTTCCCTGCAGGTATGTAAACATTGCTGTTCAAGAGTAAAGAAGATCCTAATGGCCTCAGGGTACAGACTCCAGGTGGATTCTCTGCAACACTGTGGCCCTCCGTGCCTCTTGAGCAGCTAATTCCTTGCCCCTTAACCTGTACTTCTGACTATCTCCTTAAATGCTTCTGTACACCCTTCTGTCATCATGACTAAAGCTCTGTCCCAAATCAGGCTATGCCAGTTCTTTAGGATGTACAGTTAATAACTCACTCCAACATTTGGATAGAACACCATGTGATTTACCTGAATCACCTCAATGAGAGATGAAGGCTCCATTCAACCATTACCAGGTGTTGCACATATTCTGAGGACTACATTTAAAATTGGTTTGGATACACAAGATGAAAGGGATTTAAGTATTTAGTTCCAAGGTCGTGAGTCTTAGGGAAGAAAAGTCTCTGGATTCTGGAGAGCAGAAAAGTTCAGTTACTAATTTTCCCTTGCATCACTAACAGCAAATCTTCTTTCCCACATTTTAGTGTGAGAATGTGATGATAGGGCTAATATTAAACAATTTAATTATAGTACTTCTGGGAGTATTCTAAGGTTAGAAATGCAACATTTAACATCTTGAAATTATTTTTTCCCTTTGCAATGCAAGTTCACAGTAATTTAAAAACCCATTAATTTTGACATACCTTCAAACAGGTTATTCCATGTTTAATAGACAGTGGTTCTCACTCTAGTGTAACTATAATATAATGAAGCCTTCTTAATATTCCACTCTTCCACAGAAACGGTTCTGAATTTGCTGATTTGTAGAATTATTTTGTTTTCACCCCTCCAAGGGAAACACAGAAATTTCAATCTTATGACAATAGGCTTGCTTCTCTTGGTTACATTTCACAAATATCTTGAAAATAGTCCATGGAACAAAAGGATGTGCTACTCAGAGGATGACAAAAAATTGTTATATTAGGAAGAAGGAAAACAAAGATTTCACTCAAACCATTTCAGACGCTAATAAATAAAACAAACCAGTTCCTAAGAAAATGTCTTTAATTTTCATGTTATGGAAATACATATTTTGGTTTTATTTCCATGATACAAAAATTTAAATATCAAACATTTTCTGAAATCTACCAATGCAGATCCTTTTTTAAACAAATAAAGGGCTGGTGCAGTTAGCAGGTTTATCACAGGTACCAAAAAACATTTTTTACAGAATCAGGATTTAAAAGTGGGAACAACAGATGTGAAAACAAAGAAAAACTACCTCCCACCAGGAAATTAATGTTTGAGAAACTTTTACATTACAGTTTTTTGAAAGGGTAAGGTATGTGTAAGGCTGGTATTTAGATGAATACCACCTGCACTGGGGGTGGGGGTAGAGAACAGCAATTCAAAAAATGTTCCCAGATAAAGTAACAGGTAGAAAGCAGTAAGTAAAACTGCAGTTCTACCTGTTTCCAGAATGCTGACAGCATACTGAAGCTGCCTGAAAAAACAGTTAAATACTAGGAGAGCTGTGGTAACTCCCTAAGCAAAGGAAACAGCCTAGCACAAAATCACAGAGTGCCAGTTCTTGTACAGTTCATAGCCAGCATGCCAAGGAGGTGACCAAAGGACATTGAGTCTTGCTTCTTAAACATAACATCAATTACAACAGCAAGGATTTCACAGGCTCAACAAGTCATATAATAGGTGATGTACACACGAGTAAAAATGACAGTGATTGTTCAAGAAACAGTTTAAAACAATTAAACTGATTTTCAGGACACATACTGCTTTGTTAACACCACTTTATTTAAATAAAGTATGGCTTCCAAGAGGTGTATTCTCTCAACTGTTTTCAATCAATTCCACTTTTTAAGGCAGTTATTTCCTACCATGTTTCAGGGACCTCAAAAATTCCAGTGGAACTAGTTGTGAGGTTTCCTAGAAGACAGAAACATGGAATAAAAATTACATTAAGATTTTTTTTGTTGTTGTTCTTTTAGAGGATATTAAGACATATTTTCCTATAGAGGGAGGCTCTAGATACAGAAAAAATAAAGGTGAATTTCAGGTTTCTTACACAAATGGTAAATAATGTATTTTTAACCCTAATAATTAGGTAATTTTTGTTTTGCAATTGCTGGGATGATAAAGTTAAATACTATTTTCCCAAGTGTACTTGTCATTATTTTTATTTAGGCTGTTAAGATAGGGAAGAATATTTCCATCCCAAATTAATTGGAGAATAAAGATGAATCATTAATACTGATATAACACATATTCCCATAATGCCAAATACAGAGCCTGAATTCTATACTTGGAATTACCACACACACTCTTGTCATTTTGCATATGCTTACAGGCCCCAACTGCCCTACTGAATAAAAAGAAGAAAAAATTTCCAAGCACAGCTTTTGAATCAGCTAAGAAAGACTTTACTCTATGAAGTCAGGACAAAGGATGTCTGGTATACAATAATACTTTCTGGATAAAAGCTGCTAGTGCAGTTATTGAAACAAAGTTTTAATTATGAATATTTGAATATACTTCAATGCAGGCAGTGCTCCAGATGACTAATATGGTATGGTCATCTGGACCAAATTAAGATATGATTTAATTTTTATTATAGTCCAATTTCTTCAAGAAATTATTAATAAACAGTGAAGTAGAAGCAACAAAAAATAGATCAATCAAATTAAAATCTTTTGATGTTTAAATTCATGTGATCTACGGATAGTTATTTACTTTTTTTGTACAAGCTGCAGTAACTCACAAAACAGCAAAAAATACAAGGTGAAACATCATCTGATTGTAATCTGCCTGCATTTAGTCAGATGTTCAGTTCAAAGTATTTTGGCTAAAAAATATATAGGTAGTAAAATCTGAAAACACCCACCTTCACACCAACCTTAGGTGAAAAGTCTTCAACCAAATAAAGGCCAATAAAGGTTATGGTTACAAACATCACACAGAACATTGAACGCATTAATGCAAACATCAAAACAGAGTGCCTTCAATTTTGTTTACAATATGCAAAACACATTGAACAACATTAACTACAAAGTCACATTAAAAAAAAAGAATACCTTAAAATATTCAAAAAGCTTTATTTTAAGGAAGAAAGTAAGCAAAAGTAATAAATCAACTACATTCTGGCTCCTTTGGTTGGTGCCAGATTGGGTCTTGGTTGGTTATGAGTTTTTTTGGTTTGGGCCGAGTTCTTTTCTTTTTGAAGTTTTTTGGGTTTGTTTGTTGAGATCTTTTACAATTTTTATATGATTTTTTTATATGACGTCTTCAGTTTCAAGTAGAACTTGGAATGTAATGGAGTAAGTTACTGCTAGAAGCAACGACTTTCAAGAAAAGAATTTCAGTTCTGTTCAGGCCTAGAACATTTCCACACAGAAAAAGAAAACCATGTGCATGAACATGGTTCCAGCACTTACCTGCTGGAACTTGTTCTGTCTTCATCTTTTTCACCTTTTTGGCTCTCTTCTTACCATCTGGAAGGGACTCTGCACAGGAGTCTGTCTGATCATTTTCTGGATCTTGGCCTTCTCTCTCTTCCATATCATCAGAAATGGTTTCTTCCTCAATAGGACTCATGCTTCTCTTTCCTACTGTACTGGTACCTGTAAAACTGGAACACAGAAGAAAGATGATTATGAAAAAGTCAAGAGTAACTATTACATAAGTACACTTTGTACATCTATTGAATGCTTCTGAAGGTTGAAGAATAAACTGTTCTAAGTGGTGCACCATGAAATTACATTATCTGGAAGATTTGACTTAACTATAAAATTCCATAAATTTGCTATCTATAATCCAATCTTACGTAGACCAAGGCATTCATTCTTTGTACTACTGACGTCTCAGACCTAACTGCTATTCTGATAAGATCACTCATCTGGAATGTAATTAAATCAGTTCTCTATCTTTGCACAATTTTACATTTTATTCTCATAGTTATGCAAGCTCTTTAAAGCACTGTCAACAGACACCAAATCACGCACAACTGAAGCCTCAAAACCACATCTTGAAACTGAAGGAGTCTGCGTGCTAACTTCACCTCTCTCCTGGAACTACAGGTAATTTTAAAAGCATTTATACATAAAGGTAGAGAAAACCATCAAGCTCCATATATAAACTTTAAATCTGGATTTCAAGTGCAGAGTCCTATTATTCATGGGGCCAGTAAAATAAAGAGCACAAAAACTTGCATGCTCATTTCATTAGCAGCATTTGAATGAAGTCTGACTAACACAGTATTAAAGATTAACTCAGAGCTCCACTCCATTCAGCACACACTGAAATAACCTTGTGTAGGCTTTTGTTCCACTGAAATGCTATTGTTAAATTTCCTTAAAAGACAAACAACAATATTAAATTAAATTAGCATGAGTATAAAACAGAATGAGGTAGCAAAGGGGCTAATTAAAAAACAGTTCCCGTTATGAACTTGTAGATATGTAAACACCAGCTACTTAAATGTCTAATATAATGCTTTTAGAACAACCAATTTTCAAAAGGGTAGTTTTAGATTTAATAACTTTTATTTTTTAATTAGAACTACACAACATGCTGTATGCATCTAAGCCATGTTCTATTCTGCGAGTTAAATAAATATTAATACTAAGTTACAAAACAAAGCCTTACAAGGTTTTTTTTCTTTCTTTTTAATCAATAGCAGTGAATTACAGTGTTTCAGTAAGGTTTCAGCTAAAGGAAGAATTGTTAAATTTTGCAGTATATTTTTGGCTTGGAAATGGAATTTTTTCAGCTGAACATTTTGCAACTTAAAACAGAGTCTGTCTGGGATGTCCAAAGGCAATAAACAAAGATGAAACATATGATTACATCTCACGCTCTTACATCCACTTTAGGAGCACAAACACCATTTACTTTGATGAATAGCTGGTTTTTCCTCCAAACATTCACACACAGAAGGCCTTCTTGCATGATTTCTTACAAATCATCATTTTGAGTCATACCACAACCACCACCAATAAAAAGCTGCATAGAACTGTTAATCCTGTGTACACACTTCAAGATCTCAAAACAGGCAAAAACTAGGGTTGGAAAGAAAAAAGTCTAAGGAAGAAGGAGCACTTAGGAAATGAAAAACTAGTATTTTTTATATATACAGTTTAGAAAAGCTTGTAAGAACTCTACTTTGGGGAAAGCCATTCTGAAAAATACATTAGGAAGAAAAAACTCAGGAATCATAAATTATGATCCCAGGATTTCTTTAGCACTTGGCTCTCAGAAGGGAACTTGCACTCACTGTAGGATGAAGATCCTTTCTTGAACAGTATAATGGCTGAATTTAATTTTTTCCAACTTAAGACTCCTATGAAGTTATTGTAAATAAAGAGAAACAAGTTCTTGACCTTCAATGCACATTTAGCTGGGTACCAACAACAACATAAAAATTAATTTTAGGCCTTATGGTCCTCCTGCAGATACCTTACGGGGGAAAAAAAAGCCCACCACCAAAAAGTGGCAGTACAAAATACAAAATAAACATATTTTACAATGAAGAACCATTGTCTTCCTTTCACCCAAATAATTTTATTTTCTATTCATTCATTCATTGCATGGCTTCTAGAGGGGAAAGCGTTAATTTTTTTACATCTTGTTCTTCTTGAACCTTAAATAAGATTAAAGATTACAGCAACATTATTTATGCACTTAGTAGTAAATGAGTATCACTGCATATACAAGTTAGAGCACTACTCAAAGTTCAGTTTTCTAATTATAACTGTTATTTTGGATGTGTCCACATATCTGCCTCAACTTCCTCATTCAGCTGAGAAACAACTGAACAAAGGTTAAATATTCAAACACAGTAACAGCTTTCAGTCAGTGCCCAATGCAGACTTCTTTTATGATCCTTATGACCATTTACAGACTCAGATTTACACCATCCTCTAACCACATAACACTTAGGTTTCAAAACACACCTGTACAACAGCTATCCAGGCAATAACTATTTATTTTCTAGAGAATACATTCAAGACATACTAAATAGCAGTAATCCAACTAGTAACTGTGGTAACTAAATTGAAAGAATCAGCAAGTAGAGGGGAGCAAAAGGTAGGAAAACAATTATGATAATGTAGCATTTAACATTTTCTGTTTTGGAAAAGCAGGTCTGAGTTTTCAAATAAACACTTCATCACAGCAAGGCATTTGTAACTGGCCTGTATAAATGAGGACCTACAATTTCAAATAAATTTCATTTACACAAAACTGTAAGTTCTCTTGACACTTGAAACAACATTGAGGGGTGGGAGTAGATACTGATCCATCATAAAAATCAGTCATTTAAGCTGAAGAGCAGATAAATTCACCTAAAATAACACTACAATGCAGGAACTCTATAATAATTTACTTGCAATATTTGTTATCTATACCCTTAATACTTCAGCTTTTGCAATTCCTTTTCTTAGTGGGTAATAAACCACTATAAAGAACCATTTCTGTACTAAACCAAAAGAATCATTATCAATAAATCAAGGAGAAACACTTACACATTTCAAAAATTAGATAATCTTTGGCAAAATGAAGACATTCAAAGAAGTGGTGCTACAAACAGCACCCTGACTTGACAGAAGATGCAGCACTCATAGTTTTAGGCAGAATATTGTATCCCTTTCTTGTACTTCATACAAGTCTTTTGGCATTGCCCTTACCCTATTTTACTACTTCCATGTGATGATCAGGAGAATAAGTACAAAGAGATCAGGGAACCTAATTTTCCATAGAGCATACCCTATTTGACTTTTCCTGCTATGGTTTAACACTATTTTGCTAAGGAAAAGCTCTTAAAGCCTTGCATTTAACAGTCATGGCAGAGCTGGCAGGCAGTCATTTGCAAAGCACAACATAGCCAGTTCCATCTGTTTCCTATGTGTGTTCTGAATAGCAACAGATCTGGACAAGGCAATCTTATTTACTACTTGAAGTTTTGTCAAATGTAGCAGTTTTTCCTCTACTTCTCCACCTTACATTAATAATTAGGTATATTTCCATTGGAATAAATTTTTATATTTAATGGTAATATTAAGTTATATGCAAGGGATAGATATTAGTTATAAATAATTTTACCTTGTGACTGCTATTAATAGTATAAAACTTCATTTTCTGAAGTTCCTCTACAATACAGGACTACAGTTTTATCAAGAAGGCAAGAATTACAGAACCTTTGTTACGTATTTATCAATCTGTCAAATTAAGACAAAAGTTCCTTACAAGAAATACTCAACAACTTCCTTACTGAATGATAAAGTAGCCAGGACATATTGTCATCATGGAGACAAACAGCTATCCTGCAGCTGTGCTCCTTGGCAGACGCTGATGCAGCAAGCTTATTAAATAATAAATAAATAAAGGATGTAGTAACATGAAGCTATTATAAGGGATCAGCTGCTAGATATATCACTGGGCTGACTATTCAGCTAGATAGGACTTCAACTAATCTGGACAAATATACATGCACACATACATATTTGTCCTGATTGTTTTTATAAATATTGCTATTATATTTTATATCAAAATTATTGCATATAATAGATAAAATAGAAATATTTTATATGCCTTTAGATAGAAATATTTTTATATACCTTTGTCTGGAAAATAAAGAGTTCATCTTGAGTGAAAGGAAAGACCATGGTTTGCAGGTTCATGTTCTATCTAAAGAGATTACACTTCAAAAGAAGCATTTACAAAATATAAATTGACAAAATAATTAAATATAACCAGAAAGAAATAAAAATAAATAAAGAAAAACATGTCAAAAGACCTGCATGAGAGGGAATGTGGGACAGAACCCAATCACTTTATTAATAGAATAAGAGAACAAAAAATTATGTAACATCAATTACAAGTGATCTTTCAACAAAATAAAGGCTGCTATCCAAGGCTATCAAGATGTTGATCACATGAAAACAAAAAGCTACTTCTTGTAGAATTTTACAACACTAGATGAAAAAAGATACTTAAAATTTTCAAGGAGAGTTAAGTGCTTAGACAACCAATTCATTAGGGTATGTCGAACTTTTAGGGAAAGAATTTACCAAAAATTTTGTTCAGCAATTTTCCAAATGATACATTTGTGGCGGATCTTAAACTTCCTTGCAAGACAACAGCAAATCAGCTTTCTGCACTCCCTGTTCTCCATGAGCTGCCATCATTACCATCTGCCTAGAACCTGTGAGGTACCCAAGAGAGGAGACATTTCCTCTGGCACAAACAAAACTAGAACTTAGTGCTTCTTTGCAGCAAACTCAAAGTGTAGTAAGTATTTCCAGACTATTTAACAGTCTACCACCTTAGTTGTAGAGCTAAGCCCTAGCCATGTGCCTGCTGGTGCCAGGAGAATCAATAGAGCTCCTCATCCCCTCACAGCACAGACTCCCCAGGATTCCCAAGTACGACAGTTCCATTAAACTAACTTCATTTGATACGGATTGTATTATCAGCTTCCTCCATATGTTTTTTTGAATCAAACATGTCTCTAACACATTTAGAATTCCCACCATGACAAGACCCATAAACATCTGACAGCTTGCCAAAATACACACCTGCGAAATCTTAAGGTCATGAGAAGAACAGAACAAGTTTAGCAAATTTGTTACACGACAGATTAACATTTACAGGAAGATATAATGAGAACTAGAACTTAATGTAGCATTTCCAAGAAAGATAAAGCAGAAATACCTTAGCACTGGTTTTATGACCACCAAATTTGGTTTGTGTAACCACAGGGCAGGGAGGAGAAGGAGGTAAAACCCCCCAGAAACAAACCAAAACATCTGCTTAGAGAAATGAAGCTTACACACTCCACTCAAACTTATCTTCATATAGAATTCATAGAACTGGGAGGACAGTGCAGGAGAAGGGAGGGGGAAGAATGGCAATAACTTGATAAGCTATTATACAATTATATTAGCACTAAAAATCTCTTCACATGCTCAGCTACACAGATGACTGAGAAAGAAGCTGCCTGTTACCATCATATCCAAAACCTGTCATTACTATCAATGGATAAATATGGAACGAGAAATACACACACAACACAGGGAACATACTGTACCAGTACTGAAAGCAGCATGCCCTCACTTAATTTTGTCCTTAAATAATGAACTAAAACCCTTTTCAAGTTTTATACTGTAAGCTTAAAGGCATGCAGGTATCATCATTTTTGAAGCATAAAGACAACTTCATCAGGACTGCTCTAGAAGAGAATTTATACCATTCTTTGTGGCACTGTTATCACCATGGAAAGTCAGCCCAAAACCAACATGGTCTTTAAAAGGATATATGATGACAACTAAGTGTCCACGTGACACAAGCCATTCACAAGTGCCATATGACTAAAGAAAATAATTTTGAAATTTTGGTTATAAGAAATGATGGTGCTAAATCAAGCTCAGAAGCTCTGATGTGACCTGACCTCAAGATCCCAGCTTTTAAAAGTCTGATCACATTTGTGATGAAATTCCCTCTGTTCCTTTACGTATTATCTTGTGACAGCTGATGCACCACTGCTGATCTATATGCAAAGAAATACATACAGAATAAATGTCCTCTATTAGTTAAGAGCTACCTGAAAATTGCTAGATTATGGATAGAAATGCAGTAAGAACACGAGCTGGCAGCGCAGACATCTCACCTGTTAACACAGTAGTACCGACTCTGGGAAACGTAAGGTGTGCACTGGGTTTTTAACCTCTTCCTCTCCATCTCCTTCCAACTATCTTCTGTACATTTTCTCTTGGCCTGTTTTTCTTCATGTTTTTTCTCCACATATTCTGCATATGTCTGGATCCTATAACTTTCAGCATACCGGCTGGTGTTTACAGCTATGGAGGAGGAGAATGATATTATATACAAAACACTTAAATGACAGCATGCCCTCTACTGAAATAGCTTATTTTGAAAAGCGGAAGGCTGCAAGCTATTTGTTCTGTTCATAAAACAATTTCTAGTTCCACTGTTAGCAATTAAAAAAACAAAACAAAAACCCAAAATGCCATATTCTCTAGAAGTCACAATATCTGAACTAGATGCTCAAAGCTCTTCTCAAAGTCAGACTTTGTACAAAAAGAGTTAAATCTACTTAAGACATTTCTTTTAAATTAGAAACTATCAATTCTTCACTCGTAACCCTCTTCCAGATTGCTTGTTGGCAAGAAAAGATTTCCTGGATTTTTTCCCTTTTAGTCTCATTACTTAACCCAGCAGGTTTATTTTGCAAGTCTGCCAGGAAAAGACGACATTTGCAAAGCCTTTGCCAAAACTCTGTTTGATTGCTGTGAAACATAAGCTTGTTTGAGCTGCATTTTTGGTTGCACAAGATATCCATGGAAGAAGCACTTAACTAACAGCCAGCTGTTTCATCCTTGTGTCTTTCTAATGTCTGATCTCCCTTTAACCAAAAAACACTTCAAGTTCAAGGTGGAAAGAGTTCTGTCAATGCAAAATTAGAAGCACTTTAAAACTAAAGCAAAAAACTTTCACTGCCTCCACTCAGTAACAATTTAACAACATTCCTTCAAGTCCCAGCATCTTCACAGCTCTCAGCCCTTAGTCTGTGAGCCAAACACTGGCCTGATGCCATTCCTGTAACAGATGAATCAGCAAATTAAACTGTCAACTGGTGTCTTGTGCTGCTTTCAGCCCAGTTCTGTGAAAGAAAGTATTGTAAACCAACCGGTAAACCAGTTTAAATGTAACAAAACAAAACAACCCCGCCCCCAACCTCAGACTCTCCTTCCGCACATTTTAAAATACTGTAATTATAGTGAAGACAAAAATCCTGATTTTATTATGTGCTTCCAATTTTTAAGAGCCATTTCAGATGCATATCTCATTTCAGGATTCTAACTGAGCTGTTTTAAATACAGGTATTCTGTGCTACCTCTGGTGCAAGCACTAGAGAAGGCAAGCTCCGACATCAAATTTCAGAAAAGGTGAGGAAGATGGGTAGATATGGCTTTTTTCTCCTCTTTCAGGACAGATCATCCATTCTGTATATTTGCTGTGTAACAGTGAAATGAGATATCTATAATACCTGCTGGTATATAGATGCTGCTGTTGCAACATACATAAAACCAGGCAAGTGTTGATGATTTAATTTTAATCCCAAGTACAGATAGCAGTAGTTATCATTAACAGCCCCATGAGACAGTTGCACTAACCAACAAGTGTCAGACATACCTCCTTTCACCTTTCTTATATTTGTTTTGAACTTGGAAGTTACAGCATCAGTTTATAAGAATTACGACAATATTTACTGCCCATGAAGTTATGGGGCAGGCATCATGAATGAATTAATTAGGCTCACTGGATTTTACTACATGCCAGCCAGCATTCCTTGGGGTAAAATTTGTTTAGTTAAAGTAAAGTATGTTTTTACTCGCTAAAATCAAGCACAAAGTCACCATGGATCATCTGATACATGCTCATTTGTTAGAACCCAATAACATTATTTGTTTTGCTACAAGATATGAGCCAAAGTTATGGGTCTGCCATTTAATTCCCTGATAAACTCAACCCTTTTTTAAGGAAGAAAAATAAATAATTTGAGGCCTAAATATAATTCTAAAATAAATCTGTGAAAGAGTCAGTATTTTTGTACAAAGTCAAGTCTACTTTTTTGAAATAAGGCATGTATTTTACAGCAATCCACTCATATGGCACATACACACACATATATCTGTAAATACATATATAGCATATATATTTAATATAAAATGTTACATTTTGAATATTTTGCTTCATCATTGAAAAACTGAAATGAAGCCATATGGAGAAGTCTAAGGAACCACACAGATAAAACAATCTTGCATGGTCTTGAATTGAAGAGCAGCTCCTTGTAGGAGTTTAATACATTTTCTTTGATGCTTTTTTGATGGATGCTGTCCATATTGCCGAACAAAGCAAATACAGCTAGGTCATTCTGCACTCCCAACAGAAGCAATGGACTGCTAGAATGCTCCATGAATTCTAAAAAACTAAATAGAACTCAAGAGGGCTATTTACTTTAAATTGTAAGAGATGAGACATACCTTTCTGTGAGAAGCCTGACCTAGTAACCAACACCATGTGGCTGCATTTCACATTAGTTGTAGCCCTAAAGTTTCTGTCTCATAGCAGAATAACAGCAATTGCAAATTATTTTAGGAAAAGCATTCCTAGAGGATGGCACCTTCCCTCACTATTAAGCAAGACATCAAACTGACTGACTGTCAGTGAGTGGTCCAAGAGGAATGTGTACTAAGATACCCTTTTGTCAAGTCCTTGCTTTTATGCAGAGCAACATCCTGACAGATGGCCACTGACAATATTAAGCCTCTTAAAAAAAAAACAAATATGTTGGTGAACTGTGTAGGTAAAAGAAAAGCCACAATATATAAATACAATGAACACATAGAGCTATACAGATTAAGGCTGCAATACTAAACACTTAAGCTTATGAAATACTTTAGCAAAATTTCACCTGTGAAGCCTTTAAGTGACCTCTGTATGGATGCTACAGTAACCTCATCTGATCATGTTCTACTTAAAACATGGGACCACTGCCTCAGCCAGAGCAACTGTGTGCAATTAGTGAGTAGCTAAGGCAGTATTTTGTTTTACTCTCAATACCCACCATATGGTTCCACAGCCTTATTTACTGACTACAAGGGCTACTCATACCACATGTAACAATCCAGAAGTTTGCCATGATGACAAAGTCCATATGCATAGTCCAGTATTTCAAAGTAAAACTCAGGAGTGGAAGCAGTAATGCTGTGTGACTATTTTATCAACAGAAAGCAGAAGGCTCAACATCCCAAATTAGAGGGCATCTTTTAAATTAACCTAAATGGAATTCAATTGTCCCCTAAAGAACATTCAGAGCTGAGTTCTTCCCCAACAAATATACAAATTTATTCTCAGAGAAGCCATAAATCCTAAAGAAACATGTACATGATCACATAACAATGGACATTATCAAGGTGCAAGCAGAATTCAACAATATGTTGTTAAATATTAGTGAAATTGTCAATGTCACATTAATGGCCCCTTTTGTTAACCTATATACAGTTTTCAGTCTCTCAAGCATACCAGGACAATTTCTGCTGCAATGCATTAAAATGTTAACACACGTGACTAATTAGCTGGACCAGAGTCTCTTAAGTATATTTGATAACAGCAACTATCTGCAGACTGTACCCAAACTGATAACACCAATTTGTACATGGTGCTGCCCATCCCTTGGTTTTCCTCTCCTGTATCACCTTAAGATAGAAGGTGCCTATACAGATTCTAAATAAAAGAGCATTGTACAAAGACTGTCCTCTCTCTTGGTGTCTGAACACAGAGCAAGGGGCAGCATCAATGCAGGGACAAAGCAGATCTTCACCTTGCAAAGGAGGATGGCAAGTTAGAGAGCAAACCAAAATGAGGCTTTGAACCTCCATGCTGGAGAGCAGGGGAAAATGGACAGGGAGGTGATCTGAAAGAAAATGGTTTTACTGAAGGAAGATAAAGTGCAAAGTACAAAGCACGCCAAAGAAAGAGGAAGGACCCTTATGCAAAGCTTAAACTTAAAATATTTTCCTTAACAAAGAACAGAGAGGATAGCACAAGTCCACTGAGACATTTCATGCTGTGCACATGCATGCAGATTGTTATAAAGCACTCTAACTCCCTTACAGATGAAGTGATTTAGTTACTGAAAGAATTCAAGCTATCCTTTCTTTTTAGACCAGACACCTGAACAGTCAAAGCTGGATGACAGCATTCAAGGAAATAATGAAAAACAAGGGCTTAACATTGATCCAAAGCATTAACTGAGGACTCACAAGTTAACTGCACAGAACAGTTGAGGGGCTGAAGTGGTTGAAACACAAATACCTCAGGTTATACCAACTTATTCATTAAAATAAAATACTAGGTTTACTTCAAAGTTAAGACAAGCTGAAATCTCTCCCATTTCCCCACCATTTCCAGACTATCTGGATGAAGTTTAGACCCTTGTAAGTCACAGGGTCACTGAGACAGTACTTACTCCATACTAACCTCTCCAAATGAAAAGCCAGCTTTATAAATACACAAAGCTGAACAGCATCCAAAGGCAAACTTATTTACCAAGACAAAAATCTTAAGTCAGAAGTTGTATGCCAAAAGTTAGTTCTGAAGTTTCTTGTGTTCATCAGCTCTAACAGTGCACAGATTTATCTTTTGCCACACATTTAACAAATATGTGCTTCATGTTTGACAGAAATACTGATGCCACTTGCATTGTAATTTGGCAACAGAAAGTTTTGTCTCCCAGATGTCCACCTAAAGTAATATCAACCATTTAACAAATTCTTATTAATTACTTAGTTTAAGCAGCAAATCCCAACAGAACATAGACTGTGTTTATTGTCCATTATAGTTTTCAGGTGCTTGTAGCTTGGAAATCAGCTTACAGCACAGCACATTGCAAAAAGTTAAGACAAATCAGAGGCATCTAAACCACCACTTTCATCATCCTGTTATTGTCTTTAAGATGACATTGTGGCAGCCCAACAGTAAGAGTGACACAGAGCCCACTGGAAGCCAAGAACCCTCCCCTGGCAAGGGTCAGGTCCATCTTGCACAGACAGGCATGGCAGGGTGACTGTGCAACTGCTCCCAGCATCTGTCCTGCTGCAGCTTCTACTGCAAGCTATAGAGAGTGTGTAAATATGACTTTATACAAGAATGAGCCTTTTCTACTCATAAGAAATCTGAGACTGCCAATGTGAGAGTTGCATGAATAACCAAATAAAGTGAATATTCTTGGACATTACCATAAGCAACAAAATGAGAACTTTAAGGCATTTGACTCTTGTTTCCCAAAGTTTCTTGTTTGTGTGTTTTAAAGCATGCCATATTCAGTTGGAAAGTTAGAAGCAGCTCCAAAATTGCCTATAAAAATACTGCCCTTTTCCCTACTTACTTTTTCAGAGGAAATAAAGTGGAAGAGAAAACAAGTATTTTTATATTATGCAAACATTCATCGGTCCTTCAGGGTAACACTTTAACAATTAAAACATTGGAATGCACATTCTCCCTGGCAACATAACACTACTGATTACCACGTGAAATGTGAAGAGCTGCTTATTAGCTAAATTCAACTAATCAAATGTATACTTTATAAACAGAAAGTCTTACGGGTCAATGTTTTATCAATCACTTTTGGACTAGGTTTTAATGGTTACCATCCACAATATTACCTAACTCAGGCACATTGTTTTAAAGAGCACTGGGGGATGAAGAGATTTATTTTATTCCCTACATATTCAAAATGGATTTCTGAATCTGTGAGAAATCTGATATATTCCCAGGATGCTGATGAACAGGTTTTTAGCCCATTTAAAATATTGAAGCCAGGAGAGCTAGAAACAACCAAAACAGTACAGCATAGCAGCAACAGCTTATGCAAAGTGCCATATTTTGAGAGGTCTGTCATTTGTAAAGGTTAAGCATGATCATTAATTATTTGAGATATGAAAGACAACTATCACCATTTCAATACTACCCTTAGATACAGTTACAGAAAACTAGTCATACAGACAAATCATATCTCAGGTTCTCTTGTAACACTTATGAAGATGAACAAAATTAAAAGGCATTGAAGCAAAACTGTTAAGAAACCAGGCAGATCCATCAACTGGTTATGTTGAACATCCACATCAAGGGACGATGGCAGATCAGTCTTTAAATGATCTTCTGTTCAAGTCTCTAACTTCATCTTAGTTCAAACAAATAGTAAGTATTTGAACCACTGCTGCCACAGAAAAATAGACACCTCCCAAATGTGAACAGGGTTTCAAAATCTGATAGATCCAAATCAGTTAACACTCCATACACATAATTATAAAACCAGTCCCATTTTCATTGCTTTTTCACACACAATTTCCTTATTAAAAAGATGCAAAGCAAGTCTGGATATTTTTTACAGCACTTAAGACTCCTCTGTAATAGAAATCTGACACTTTAGGGGAAACTTCCATACACTTTTCATATCCTCAATCCATTTATGTCCCATAGATGTTCTTGTTGCACTTGTGTTTCCTTAACTGTATGTTTTAATAGCAGCTCAAAGTCAGAAACCTCTTTAAGAGGTAAGCATAGAAGTATACCCGCAGCAACATCTTGCCTTGTATTCCTATTGTTTCAGTCCTCCAAATGGACTTTTTAGAAAGTCCAGAAGATGCACACATTTATAGAAACAGGTTAAAAAACAGACCACATTATAGTTTATCCTAGGTTCTTCACTTAAGTGTATCTCACTAAATCACAAGCACAAACAGTGACTTTTATTACCAAAACAATTCATTAAAGAATTTAAGAGCAGGGAATAGAAGACCAGAACTGATTTTAAAATGCATTTATTATAGGAAAAAAAAACCCAAACCCCAAATCAATGAAATACCAAGAATTTTAAGCAATTTTACAGTAAAAATAATACAATTTTTTGTAATTGAGGTTGCTTTAATTTATCCGCTTGGTTGACTCACTGCTTTCAGTATATGAATTTCTACTAACCTGATTTCATAAAAATCTATGAAAGACTATAATCACCTGAGCTTTCAAACAAATAACATTTCTCAGCACGTAGGCCACAGAACAAGCCTCCCTGCTTGTCAAAGCACAAAAAAAGACACAGAGCAGTGCCCGAAAATTCAGTTTCAATATTCTGCAGACATTCAGTTCTTTTCAAAATATGTAGTTGCTGTAACAAAAGCAGAAAAAAACCAAAACCCAAACCTAACAACAACAATAAAAAGTAGTGGTGACAGTGGATATACCAAGCATTTAGACAATGGATAAGTAACTGAGGTGACAGCAGTGGGGAATTTACTGTATCAGCATCTAGAAAGGTTTAAATTGACGTAATTCTTTATCTGCAACTTTTCATTAGAAGTTATTTCATTCTTATATTTATATGTGGATGAAGAAACAATGGCTCTGGCTGCTATGGAGCAATTGCTGTAAGGAGGATGCTGGTGAGCCCTCAAAATTCTCTGCAGAGCTATGAAGGTATGAGGAAGTAGGATAAATACTCCCAGGATGTTCATAAGGCATTACAGAGATGCACTGATTGGACATCCAGACCCTGAAAGCTTCTTTATTTCAGCTTAGTAAGGATAGATGATGGTAAACTAAGTGGAGTTTTCTAATCTGTTTTATTTTTTTTAATTGTGGGAATTCTATCTGAATAGCTCTTAAGTGCAACAACATTTTAGCAAGTTAATCAGAAGTGCTACATATACTGCTGCTCTCACTGACCCACAGCATTTGATGCAAGCATTTCAGTCAACAGGGGTGACACTACCAGAACATATCCCAAATGATCATCTGTAATGGCCTGCTTCCAACCATTGTTCCCTGAAGTAAGGTTATGGGTCACAACTCAGATTAATGCCCAAAAGAACTAGAGAAACTACTAAGAGCTTGTGGATTCAACTACAGTCAATGAAATCTTTATAAAACTCCACCCTAAAGCCACCCCCAAAACAACATAAAATCTCCACAAACAAACCCAACACACCAAGAAGACTGTTTTCCCACATAACTAAAAGCAGTATTTTCAAATGTTCGAATAAAAATTTAAAAACTAAGGTCTGGAGAGACTGCACATTGTTCATACACAGACTGCAGACCCAGGCTCTTTAGACACTCTTATTTTGCATGTGTTCTACAATGCACCAAAAGGCTTCTCACTGCATTTCTTCCTTGTAGATGTAAACCAAACCAAATGTGTATCAGTCCAAAGGGTACTTGGAGGTGAAGACCACAAAAGTCTTTGGTAGTTATACTTTTGCAAAGTAATAGTAAATAGCCTCAATAAATACTGCACCAAGTGAAGAAACCAGCACTATTCTACCTACAGGTTTAAGTACTTGGAAGATCATGGAATGAAACACAAAACTCTTGAGCAAGTCCAATCTGGGCTTGTCTGTGCTGCCACACATGTGCTGCTGCTATGGAAGTGTAGTTCCTCCAAGCAAGTCAGTGGTTTTGCCTTAGAATCACAGGCCCTGCTGGCTCAGAGCATTTTGCAGGAGACAGTTAAAGTATTAAGGCTGAAGTAAATCCAGCAACACTCACCTATTTGTACTTGCTCTGGCTGGCTCAATGAGACAAATGCTGATGTATCATCAATCCACGAAACCTGAATGTTACCTAGAAAAGCAAAAGAAATTTTTATGACTGTTTTTATTCTAGACTCAGTCACAGATTTTTATCTGACATGCCATGATATAAAAAAGCCAATTAAGAGTAACTGGACTTGAGAAGGTTTTTGTCCACTCTACAGGTGTGTCATACCCAGTTGCACAAAAGCCTGAAACTGTTCAGAAAGTCAGGGCAGCATGAGCATCCTGTATACCTCCACACCCTCACATCCTCCCTTCATGGCTTCTGTATGAGTCTACAAAACAATCTGAAGTGATTTTCTGGGAATTTCAGCCCTTTACTCAAATAAATAACAGTTCTTTGAGTGATGATAAATTCCAGTTTAAAGGGGTAGTTAGAGGATTGATCACACCAATGGAGAACTTCAATGTTGGGACCTTAAATTTTCAAACTCTAGTTTGTTTGAATCCCACTATACATCATTTCCTGGATGTGAACTAAAAACTTAATTTGAGTCAATATGAGGACAAATGCACAAAATCATGAACCTCATTTGGAAGCTGATTCAATGGAACAGGGACTGGAAATAAGTCCCTCTATTCATCAAGCAGTTAGTGCATTTTCTATGTGAATGGCTTAAAATGTCACATTAGCACTAAAAGAGCTCAGAATCAAGCAAAAGCAGAGGAAAGGATTCCCATTCCAGACACAAGGTCTTATTGTAGTCTGAAATCCATTTACATCTCCTGTGCTTACATCTCCTGTCTTTATCTAAGTGCTTTATTGTTAGCACAATTCAGATATTGAAAATTGGTGCCATTTTTTCACGTAGACTAGAAAATCAAGTTATATATAATATTACACTACCATTTAACCTTCAGACATTACAAGGCTAAAAACAATGATGCAAAAGGGCTTAAAATACATTTATTCTCAGTTGTTTAATCTATTGAAATCTAATTTAGTCTACAGGTTACAAGGTTATAGAAGTCTCTTCTGATTTCCAGCCAGATTATAAACAGATTTTCTAATTATATATATATAAAAAAGCCTAGATAGATTTCATTCGCATGCTATACATTTGAGTAGCCAGCTATTTAGGAGTTTAAGTTATAAGGATTTTGATCATTGCCAAAACCATAATTAATTCAGTATGGTTTCTGGCATCTCCCTGTACTGAAGGGCTAAGGCTGCTATTAAGATGAGCCTACACCATGAAGTTAGAATTTCTTTAAACATTTTTTAGGGCACATAAATTCAATTTCTAGTAACTGTGCCTTTGAAGAACACAGAACTTTGCTGCCTATGGGTAAGGCTCTTTGGTGCAGGGAAAAAATCCTTTTGGCAGGACACTAACATTTCACAACACAAGGAAGGCCCGTGCTGGCTTGTGACTGCAATTCAGAACTGTAGTGCAATTTGCTAGGACCCCAACATGAAGTTTCCTTTAAAGGACATAAATTACTGTACAAATTCATATTGCTCTAAATGCATTGATAAGTCTTTGCTCTAAAATTATTTATCTATGAAGTTCTCCAATTTTGCATTACTAATTACACAGTTTTCTAAGCAATCATTTCAGACATCTGAGACCATACTCTGTTGTAACCTGCAACACAGAAATGCTGTCCAGATTGTGTCTCTTTCCTATTCATTAATTCATTTCAATCTTCCTGAATTCCTTCAATATTTATTAATTTTAATCTTCCTGAGCAGACTGAAAGATAGATCAGGAAGAAAAATTCTCCTGAATACCCTGCAATTGTGCCTTCCATATAAAATAAGAAAGATCAGTGACAGGTAAATAAGTTCTCCTGAAGGAATTCAGCTACTGTTCAAATGGATTTCAGTGTCCATGTTTTCATTAAATGCCAAATAAAAATAAATTAATAAAAATTCAATCTATTGGCACATCATTTCAATATCAGATCTTTATTTATTGTTGCAGAAAGGCTGACTTTCTTTCCATATGACTTTTGACTTTGTATTTTTAGCTAATAAACACCTGCCAACATATCTTGCTTTTATACTCAGATTTATACATTTTAAATACAGCATTAAAAGAAAGTAAAACATTAAATAGCAGACACTGAGTTCCAATTTGAAGCAAACTGCAACAAATGCTCTTATGCAACTCTCCATGCTTAAGAAATGCTCTCTTCAGACTGCCACATTTCATCATTATTAAGAAGAAAGAATTTAGGAGAGATAAGATTAATACATTAAATCATTCAGCAATACTGCTAAGCACTCAGTAAATATTGTGCATTTCAAAAGTATGGTGAAATGCAAATAAAGATCTGGAAAGCAAATGCAGCTGCAGTACAATATTTAGCAATCACCAGAGCCCCGTGCCAGCTCACTGCAAGGCCAGGACAGATAAACCATGGACACCAATGTAATGGAACACCAGCTCTAGAGAATAAACCAGGAAATTTCTCTCTCTGCACTTCTAGAATACATCAAGTCTTCAGTGCTTTGAAGAATTCCACTGCTGGTGGCACTGGTGGACTATGACATGCAGGTGCAAGTAAAATGTATTTCTTTTATAAAGAAATTTGAAAATTCTCCAGATATATTAGCTCAAATATGCATACAGGATTAAATCCACAGAATGAAATCATACTGATGGATTACACCATTGAAACATTTTCCTTTTTATACTCTGTTCTTGTACATTTCTTACATGACTTCTACTGGCAATTAAGCAGTAGTTTTTATAATACTTCAATAGTATGAGTTTTAATCAAAAGCCCAAAGACATTAATTTAAGTAGAACTCAAGGCTATACACTAAAGCTGCATTCCAGCAAATCCTATTTTAATGACTTATTTCACATCAGCATGACCAAATAAACAATACAAATTTAAGAATCGAAAGTCTTCTAAGAGACTGCATAGTGCTGCAAGTACTTGTACAGTGAAACTACATTGACCCCTGAGACTATAAAAACATCTTGCATGAACAGGTGTCCACTTGGTATGCAGGCAGTCCTGAAGGATTTCAGATTCATGAACATCCCTTCTAGAGTAGCAAATGTAAACCAGTTCCAAGTGTGATACTGCAGCCCTTTCAGCTGTTTCACCATATCTTGTTAGATGCTTCATGAAAGAATATAACTCTCCTTCAATTAACTCTAAAATATTTTTTCTGTAAATTTTGACTAATACTGCTTAATTTCAAGACACTTTGGTAATACCTTAGGATAATTCATGTCTGTTACTGGCTTTTTTTTTGTTTTTTTTTTTCCTTTAGCTTTTGGCAAATCGCTCGCCCTCATGCTGTACCACTCTGCCCTTATACGTACTTCAGTATTCCAGAATTTTGGAAGGAATAATCTGAAGTTTGCTTTGAGATACTGTGGCAAAAACACTTTAAAGAACTATATCTTAATTATGGAGGCTGGAGTTTGCAAATGGCAATAGGAGAACGTTCAGCTCTGAAATGCAGAGGAGCGCGGCACGGGCCAGGCCCGCGGCGAGCCGGCAGCGGCGTGAGAGCGCGCCCCCTGGCGGCCGAGCCCGCCGGCACCGAGCCCGCTCGGACCGAGCCCGCCGGGACCGAGCCCGCCCGGACCGAGCCCGCCGGCACCGAGCCCGCCGGCACCGAGCCCGCCCGGACCGAGCCCGCC
>QUSF01000022.1:7022457-7041759 GCA_003676055.1 Chloebia gouldiae
CCCTACGCTGACCCCTGCTGCAGGGGAGATCGAATGCCCACAAGAACTGAGGGAGCTCGATGCAGCTCCAGAGACCCTGCAGACACAGAACCAAGCACAAGAGATAAGGAGCAGGAGACCACCATCAGTTAGTTCAGCTGTCCACATTTCATACTTCTACTTAGTAGAGCAACAACAAGACTACTGGGCCTCAGTTATTAACTACCCTTTTTGCTGTTTCTTCTCACTTGGATGGTGTTCACAAGCTGGAAATCAAATTGGTTATTCTCAAGCTTGCTTGCTTGCCTAGACTCCGTATGCTGGAGTTTGGCTGCACACCTGCTGCAGGATGAACCTTGTTCCTAAAGCCTCCATCTGCCTCACATCAATCCCCATTCCCTTTTTCCACCTATATAAACTCTTACCTCCTTTCAGGAGAGGCTGTAAATAAAAGGATAAAAGATCCACAATATTCAACAAGCACCAAATAAAGATTTCTAAAGAGCAGTTCATAAGAACAGTAATCTTCAACACATCACTACAAAGTTCACAGGACACCAAATCCAAAAATTACAAAAAGAGATTCAACATTACTTACACCAGGAATAAGTCTGCACTCACAGACTAAAAATAACAAAACAAACCAGAAGTTTAACTTGTTAATAATAATAAAACAAAGCAAAACCAAAAAAAGACAGACTATATCACTCACCAAAGGCACTGAAAAGCTGGTATAGGTCACTAGTTTTCCACTCTTTGGGAAAAGAAACATGAAGAACATGATCTCGTTTGGGCTGCACTACAAAACAAAAATGCTTTTGTTAAAATAAGAGTCACTGCTAGCATCTTTAGAATATCCTAAAGCAGTCATCATCTAATGTGGTCATGTAGCTTTTTTCTTTAATTTCATTGTTAAATAAGAAAACAGGCCAAGATTTATGCAACTGCATCAGGTATAGTGAGAATGTATCTGCATTTAGACATGAAAGATATATTAAATCCTACTAGCTCATCTGCTTAAGAATTGAAACAGCATTTCCTGCAGTGGGAAATGTCCACAAATTTCCATCGATTCATCCCTTGCACCAAACCAAGCTCAAGGACAAAAGAAAAGAAAAAATACAACAACTTCTTCATGCTCCACCTTTAAAAAATTCTTAGCAATGATTCAATTTTTGCCATTTTTCTGTTAATAAAAAACTTCCTGTGAAACAATGTGCAACTCAGTTTTCATAAAATATTATAGACGAGCTAGAATAGACACACTTACTATTACTGAAAACTACACCAAGAAAAAAAGACAGCTCATCAAGGCCAACATCTAAAGTGAAGATGAAGTCTCTAGTGTATATTGAATGTCATTTGAAGGCTTGTGAATTTGAGAGAGAATTCAAATCAAGCTGCTGGAAGACGTAAGAGTTCAGCAGAAATTATTACTATGTATCTTACTTTTACACACTTTTCCTACCTGAAGTTCCTTTCACTAGAGATGTGAGCTTTAATAATCTTTGAATTCCTGTTGTATTTCAAAAAGAAACAAGTGGAACACTGTATTTTCAGATACAAAGATACTGAAATATTTCACAATTTCCCACAAAACTATCTGCAGCTCATTAATTAAGCCTTTCCACAGGTATCTGCAGAGATCTATTTTGTTATGTATGACACATTTCTAAATCTTACACGTCTGTTATGTTTGATGACAGAGGCTGAACCATTGAAGCTGAGTGCTCCACTTGACAATGCAGTGCTCCAGTTTGTTTAGCATAACTCAAGGGTTAACTACACACAGCTCAATGTGATCAGATTTTAATCTGACTACCTAGTAACACTCTCAGGAGAATTTCTCTTCTTTTGGCATTGAGACATAGGGACTCTTTTTCATTTTAGTGAATGATTAGTGACTGACCCTCCTGAATTCTTCTCTAATACAAACTTTTCTAGTTTCTGATCTCCTTAGCCTTCAGCATTAAAACTGGAGAGCTTTCCAAGGGGGATCTCATTCATAGAGCAGGTGTTCAAAATCAGACTATCAGCCACTTGCTAAATGTTTTAATCTGTTTCACCTGAACAAGTGGATTAGTCTGAGTAGACCAGAAACTCCCTAATAATAATTTACAGGTGTACATGAGCACTGAGAGCACAGTCAGGCTGGACAGAGACACCAGCAGTTAAGGAAAGCAATCCCTTCCTGAGCACAGGTGAAATCCTCTTCCCTAAATCTGCTAATTAAACAAAAAGGACACATTTTTAAGGACTAAAATTCAATTATTTTGCATTATACAGGTCAAACAGCAAAACCCCTCAAGCAACAGATCAATTCACTGCTGTACAGCTTACTGAGAGTAACTCATAGATAAATTATTTGTAATCCAGTAGTAGAAAATCTCACATTAACAACTCCAGTTTCAGATATTACAGCCCTTTTATATTGATTAGAGAAAATAAACTCTTCCTAACTTTCCTGTATCTGTTTATTTTTAAATTCACAGTGAATCTGCTGTTAAAATCTCTAACTTCTCCCTACTCGGGTGAAAAGTATTTGATTATTTTTCTTTTTTTTTTTTGCAGTAATTTTGTGCAGCAACTTCATTCTTTCAAATGAATTTTTACACAGTAACAAAAGATGATGAAAGTCACATTCACATATTCAATACTATTTAACTTAGCACATGTTACTGAAACCCATTATTACAGGGAAAATTGCACAAACTTGCTATTTCACTACATAACAAACAGAAAGATACAAATTACAACAGCCACCTAGTCAGCTGTGCCTCATCTCTTTTTTAAAAATACAGATTCCAAGTGCACCTCCCACAGAAACCTGGCTGTTCTCTTTAGGTATCTTTGCTTCTCTGCAAAACAGTCTTCCTCAGACAACCACCAGACTGCTGCCTCAACCTACAGTGGTGTTTACATCTCAGAACAGCAACTAAAGTGGCCAAAACAGCCAGCCCAACTTGTGACCCCTACAATGCTTTCTGTTTTGAGGCTTAGAAAGCCTCCTTGGCTCAGGTTCTCCTAAAGTATCTGCATCAGTCTGTTCTAGAGGAGTGGCTTTCAGATAAAAGAGACAGACTTTCAGAGGCAGACTCTTTTTTGGCAACCCTTCTTGGCAAAGTATCAAAACAATCCTGTAAGTTGGCCAGCAAGTGGAAGTAGCATCTTTACAAATTAGTAGCTTTGGCACTCTCTCAATGACCCAAAGTATTTACCCATTCTTCCACTCAGTATCAAACAGTTGGAGAAGGAAGATGCAATGTAATTAGATTACCATTCCAGCAGAGCCAGAGTTCAGTGATCTGACCACCTAACTGAATTTAAAATTAAATTTATGCCCTTACAGCATGTATTTTCCTCTCCAACAGTTGCTTCCATCTCTCTAGAACTGCATTCTGTAACTATTACACTGGCATCTAATAGAGTCACACTCCAGTCTGAGCTTTCTGATGCAAGGAGTGGAAAATGTGTCCACATCAGTACTGCTTCCAAATGGGTATAATTTTCATGACATTGTGTATCTGACTCCTGAATATAAAATTAAACTTTTATCTAATCAAGGACCAGACTAACCTCCAGGGCTTCACATTTTCCTAAGTCAAGGCATCAGTGAGAACCCTCACCCTAAGATTTTCCCCTAATAATGAGATTAGATTCTACTAATGTAAATGTCCTTGCTGTTATGGGATGTTTCCCATAACAGCAAGGACATTTACATTAGTAGAATCTATTTTCATTTAAATATATGATCAACTAATTACAGCTCCAAGTCTGTAAACTAAAATAACCAGAAAGGTAGAAATGTTTTAAGTAATATTTTCCATTATCATAATCCCATGTGGCAAAAGAATCCTGATGTTTAGGCTGAAGTTAAGGAGAGGTACTACTGCATGGTAATTGAGAAATGAAGTGGTCACAAGATTTTCAGAACTATTTGCTATTCACTAGTTCTGTATTTACTGCTGGGGTGAGAGGACAGTGTTAAGAGTCCACTTTTTATGTGATATGGTACATAAAATAGTAACTCAAAATAACAATAAAGCTGTTAATTTAAAACTCCCTCATTTAGTAACATTAACATAATTTGTTCTTGTCAGCCCCCTTTATAATGCAAATTCTCTGGCCAAAGTTAAAGAATTTCTGGGTTTACTATTTTGTTAAAGGAAAACAAGGAAGCAGACACATGTAAATAATTTTACAAGTAGCTAATAACCTAAATACAGTGATGGATATGCTGATAAACTTGCTTTAGATATACATAATTAATCTTTACACTTCCTTCTTCAGGAAGTGTGTCAGAATGGTACTACTATTACAATGAAAGAAGCTACTTACAGTCTGGTCCTTCCAAATTGAGATATGGTATGTCCATTACTCTCATAAGAAACAGCCTAGAAGCAAAATGGAAAAGGACCATTAGTAAGTTTCTGCCTGAAGATATTTTCCTTTTTGTAGTTTTTGTTTTACATGTTTTTTCCAAAAAAAAAAAAGCAGAATTAACCATCCCAAACTTATCCTAAGGTATGTTGAAACAAAACAGACCCTCTAAACCCAATCTCTTATCTGACACCAGATTCAAAAGGCACTTGGCATCATGCCAGGAATCGTACTTATTCAAGAAAACAAGGCCAAAAAAGGCCCAAACTGTTACTGCTGGAAACAATAAGTGTGAGTGGGAAAGGAACATTTAACAAGTGGCAGCTTTGTACAGTAAGAGCCCCTTGCACAGTGGGTAGTGAAAACACTGCCATCATTCTAAATACACATAAATTTTCTGAGCACTTCAACATGCTTTAGAGAGAATGGATCTTAAAACCCTAAAACTGTCTAAAAAGCCATCATGACTTCTTTGCAGATAACTGGAACGAGTCTTTTCCTCTTAAACATGTATCTGAAGAGTTTCTCAGAACATTCAAGAAATGCTTTCAATAAAAGTTCTTACTCAGCTCTGAAAACTATTTCCTTCCAAAGTAAGATGAGCAGCTTAAAATCCTGTCATAGGTACAGATGCCACATTGATGTTATATTTGCTGTGTACAGTGTTCACTGGAAGGCTAAAATAAATAACTTTTTTCATCATAACTTTAAAAAGCTTCTAAAATGCTTATCAGATTGCAGTTACAACATTCAACTAAGTACTGAGGTAAACAGCTGAGTTTTTTATACAGACTGTTCTATAACTCCCTACAGATTCTTTGTATCATACCACACTCACTAGTAGTTCCTAAGAGTTAGAATATCATGCCTTTATGATTCCCTGTATCACTGATAAGTCTACTGAATGCAGTTGTTAACTTGGTTTTGCTACAAACAGAAGAAAAAACCCCAAACACTGGAGTAAAAAGTACTGTATGGCAGGTTCACATATGAGCCAAAGGGTGTAAGAACTGGCACCAGTTGTGCCACACATTGTCCCACCTAATTTATCTTCTGAGTCTCAGGAAAGGTACAATGTAACATGCACTGCATCCCCCTGAGCACTGCAGCACCTAAAAGGAACTTGATCACTAACAATTATAAACATCTTCACCAATAAACTTCAGAAATTTCACCCATTACAGCACAGCACAAGTAATGAAGACATTCCACAAGGAAGCCAGAGTTTCTTTTTATGTTTAGCCTTAGGTGCCACCCTCCTGTGGAATTGCCTTCAACACAGCTGTCTGTCTAAACTGGACAGGAGGAGGCACAGGGATCCCACCACAAGGAAATCTTTTGTGGAATTAAAGGGGAAAACAAAGAGCAAGCATGGGACACATCCTCCAAGGAGCAACAGAAGGGATGTGACTACATTCCAACTCTGGTGGAAGACATTAGGCAGGATCATAGCACCATAACGGGCACCAGATGGGCAAAAAGGAACTGGGATCTGTGCTCTGCCAGTAAGCTGGACTGCAGACTGCCAGAAGAGGCTCAATTTGATTTATTACATATGATTTGTGCTTACATCTTCATCTGAAATGTTGGTGTCACTGTTAGTTAAGAGATAGAGCCCTCTTCAGACCCCTGTGCAGAGGATAAGCACAGCCTAAATAGGCTAAATACAGTTTTTCTACTGAACAGTAAAAGCAGTTTAGTCTTTGCTGGATAGAGGATGTCCACCAACCATGCCAGGACAGCAAAAGTGGGAGATTTAAAAAAAACAAAAAAAAAAAAAAAAAAAACCCACAAAAAACCAGGTTTGTTTTAAGCTGAGTTATCTGAACAAACTTTTGCCAAGTTCTTGGAACCTACTACTTTTTAAAGCACTCAAATAAGTAAATTTTGTAGGTTTTCATAAAAATAGAGATGAAGTCTACTAAAAATATAACAAAAATTTCTGGGGAGAAGACTAGTTAAACTTCCCTCCCCCAGGATTTATCATATTGACGAAAGCAATACAGTGGCCAACTGCAAGAATAGCCTTATGCCAAAAAAATACATATACCTGAAATTAATTAGGATCAGTTTTTTATCCCCTGAGACAAATCCTACATTTATTTTTTTTGCCAAACAATTATGGCACTAACCAGCAGGTACACACACACAAGCACACATACTCTCCCTGTAGTCTAAATACTGATTTTAGTATTAAGTGCACTTCAGGTGTATAACAGAAGTAACTGCATCATGTAGCACTAACTTACACTACATGGATTATGAACACTGAGCTCCAACATAATCCATTTAAGTATCCATAACTATGGTTCTGAGACTCCTCATCTATCTGCAGAACATTTAAATTAATAAG
Source organism: Chloebia gouldiae (assembly GCA_003676055.1). Taxonomy (NCBI): domain Eukaryota; kingdom Metazoa; phylum Chordata; class Aves; order Passeriformes; family Passeridae; genus Chloebia; species Chloebia gouldiae. Next base: position 7,029,170 of record QUSF01000022.1, read on the forward strand.
ACTTTTCTGTATGACAGCACGAACTCTATATTAAATTAGCCCAAATCATGAAGTTGTGAGTTAATGTTGTGAAAATCAGTGTCATAGCTGTATTTCTTTAAAACCTAGGCAAACCAAGCTAAAAAATGTTATTTCCTGCAGTGTTTAGGGACTACAGCCAGATCACACACTCAGAGGACAGAGATCCCTTTCTCAATAAGAACTATGAGGTATTTTGAGGAAGCTACTTGGAAAACAATTGTTTCTGTGGCAAGCTGAATAAAATGAGGAGAGGAAGGCCATCAATGCACAGAAGTGCATTAATAGTCTCAAGGAGTCAACATTGTTCCTCTGCACTGAGCTAGGATCAAAGTTTTCACAGCTGTGTGGTGAACTGTGCAGAGAAACTAATCAAGCTGAAAAAAGAAAAAGGATTTTTTTTAACCCAGCTCAGTTTACCAGTCCAGGTCAGTGACTGCTTCAGCCACATGCAGCTGCAAGCACAAGAACAGCAACTGTTTACTCCTACACTGAGGGTGGGAAGATATTGGTCAAACTGCACAAAACCACACCAATCTCCTTTTGCAGTAATTCTGCAAAGAAAAGTAAGCTGAGGAATTTCCTATACATGCCACAGAACATAGCTCCCTATGAGAAACTTTCCACAAATAAAGCACAAACCCAAGTGATCTGCATGGATTTTGGTTTCTGATATTCATGGTATAAGAAACATTTCTAAGCTAATTTCTGTTTCTACAGACCACAATGGTATTCAGCTCAATAAAACACAGTGTTCTCATTTCTCTACACCTCTTCCACCCTCTGCCTCCAGCTACATCAAAAGAATAAACAGCATTCAAACAACCCAAGGAGATACAAAAGAATATTGTCATTAAAAGTTTGTGAGAGGCGTGTGGGTGGGGGCAGGAAGATATGGAAGAGCTGCCCTAAACCAGCCAAAAAATTTCAAACCAACTCGAAAGTATATGAGACAATAACAGTATCCAAATTACACACATAAGAGTTTAGACACTGCAATAAAGAGTCCCATCATCTCAACTCATAAATGTTCATTGGGGATTACTCACAGCAGACAAACAGGATTTTTTAAAGATGTTGTATATACAATAAAGCATAAAGATTGCAGAAATGCATCTCTGGAATTCCTGCCTTATTGAGTTGTTTATCATATAACTTACTGCATTATGCCTAAAAGAGCTAAACAGCCCTAAGGGAAAAGCTGTTTTTAATCAGTTCCACTCTCACAAAAGCCCTAAAACTAGATTTTACCTATGTTCACCATTAATCTGTATGAACATTAACATATATCCTGGCCATCATTCTTGAACAGCCAGCCACGAAGTTCCATAATTTTGCTGACATAATGAAACCCATCAAAATTACTCTGGAAAAAAGTATTATCTTAATTTGAAAGCTAAGTGCATAAAAATCAAAGCTTGATTTTTTAATTTTAAATTTACTAATTTAAATCACATTAGTGACAAGCCCATTGAAACAGGAAACATTTCCAAAATCCTACCAATGACATGAAGGTTTAATCACTAAACTGTAGTTAATTATTAACATCTAATACACAGATATCTTGAAATTAAGACTTTATAAGTAACCCAAAAATCATGGGCTGTTGTAAAGAACATTTTCAAGACTATCTGGATAATAGTTCAAACAGACAACACTGCTTCTAAAACAGTGTTCTTAGACTAAACTCCTCTGCTTAGCTTCTTTCAGGAAAAACTTGTGACGTAAGATGTAATTTTCATTTGTTTATGCTACTGTTTGCATGGTGTAGTTTGTGTTTTGCTTGAAGAACATGACTACAGCACAAAGGAAAAGGTTTCCTTGTTCTGGCTGCTGCCCACAGGATCAGGTAGAACTTCTGGAGGAAGATTTTTTTTTTTTCTCCCCAGCAGGAAGAGAGGATGTTCAGCTTGGGAAAGATTCTAGAGCACAAACTAAAGACAAGTAGGTGCAGCAGGAAGCTGGCTGGCAGCCCAGAGCATACCTGCCAAAAAGCCCCAGAAACAACACACTAAGGGACCTTTAGGGAACTCTGAACTGCAGAGCCCTGGATGTTACTACAGGTGCTAAAAACACCACATACTGCAGACAGAGACCTGCAAGGACTGACTGAACAGAGCAAAAGACTTGTTCATTTAAACACCCCACAGCTTTGACTTCTGACATGTTCTTAAACATTCTTTATTAAAAAAAAAAGAAAAAAAAGTAATTCTCGTTTGTTAGTTTGCATTATGGAGAAAGAAAACTAGCTTGAAAAACACAAGCCTCGGCCTGCTCACTGTAAGGAAAAAGTGACACAGTCTCTCACTTCTAGGCTCTGACTTAGGTGATGTGGCAGATGTTAGATAAAATATAGCAAAGCTTCTAAATCATGTGAAAGTAAGATATGGCAATTCTTCCAAGTTTCCATGATTTAAAAATAATATATAGATTTTCTGAAACAAGAAGCTACAAGTTCTGAATAATGGCAGAATGGACAAACACTCTTTTCTTGCAAACAGTAATTTTCAGTTCTTGCTTAGAAAAGAAAAAAAAAGGTGGCTGTTGTCCCTACAGCTTGTTAACTCTTCCTTTCTATACAGTCAGGCAGTTAGCCCTGCAGCTAGAACAGACACAGCAGGCTTCCTCTCACTCACTCTCACAACTTTGAAATGTCACTCCTGGAGGAATGTCACATTTCAAGTACACAATTAATTTGAAAAGCTTAAGTTTAATGTACTATTGTGACAGCTCTAGAAGTTGCTGTTTGTACTTGTTGCAAATATGCATTTCTAGGAAGAATGTGGGTTAATGATTGAAAAATTAACCTGCTCAACTGGCACCTACTACTTGGCATATGTGTGTTGGTATTATGGAAAAAAATCTAGTGACAAATCCCATCTTAAAATGAAATTGTGCTGATCAATTCTATCTTCACCATCACATTCAAATCAGGCAATCACTGCGGGTCATGTTTCATCTAGGGAATATCTGTAATATCAGCTAAAATATATGGAGTTACTGCCTCACATGTGTCAGAGTCAAGAGAATCATGTAATTGCTGTCACTATAATGGTATGATTTTCAGAACAATGGAAGGTGAAAGCCACTGATCACAACGATGTTCTCATTTGTGTTGGCCATCTGAAGCGAAAATAATTGATTTTGCCAACTCCTCTATTACAGGTTTGAAAGCATGGAATTTCTCCTGAATTTAAACAGACAGAATAAGCACTAGAATATTTTTAATTTTAACTCCTTTTCCTTTATGTGACAGATTGCAGCATCTTTAGAAGTTTCCTAAGGTAAAATCTACAGATTAATTATGTAAAGGATGGACTCTGTGCATAAAGATTTCTAGATTCCCCAAGTCTTACTTCAATTTGTTCAAAGAGCTTGCAAGAAGATCCAATTCAAAAGCAAAATACTGCTCATAGCATCATCCCATAAATCATACATGTGTATTTCTTATGCCATCTTAAAAATGGGCTACCTGACAATGTTAATACCAATCCTTTGTGCTATTTGGACTGACATTACCATAGGGATATTTTAGTTTTTCCAGACTGCTGAGCACACCCAGTTTTCACTATCACCAGTTACTGAGGTCCTACAACATAAAGAACACCTGACCAGTTTTTCTTCAGTTCCACCACTTCCAAAGCTTACTCCAGAAATAATGGCAAGGCCATTAGAGCAGTCCAGGTACTCTTCTAAGTGTCCTTTCACAGGTCAGCAGAAAGCAAACCATTCTCCTCAAAAGAAAAGATATTTACTTCATAGCCTCTCCACCATTACCAGCATGAATCAGAAAGCCAAAAAAATTTCAGTTTAAAGAAAAATGCACTTAGCTATAGATTCCAAGGCTAGAGGTAGATCTGCTGAAGCTGGTGGTGTACTTCCAGGTTTTATCAAGTTTTTTTTGTACAACTACTTACTTGTTAAAAAAAGGTTCAATGAGTTTTGATCTAGCAGACACATGGTTTTTCGGAGGACTGAGGAATGAACCTGATGAATGAAGAATAAATTCAGTATGTAATAATCAGCTACAGGGAACACCAGGAAGAAGGTTTGGAAAGGATTTCACACGCACCTAGGAAATTAGCCATGGAAATGAAGCACAGTCCAGTAATGTAAGCATCATATCCTGCTTCATGGAGCTGTTCAGATGCTGTATCATAACTTGGAAATCCTTCTGCACTTTCTGAGGGGAAAAAGACATTTATAAACACACTATGATAAAGACAGTCCTGTATGCTTACCCACAGGCTTATTTTGTCAGCATATAACATCATTTGGAGAATGTTGTATAAACATACAACTTTCAGAATTTTTGAATTTTCTTAAGTTCTTAAAAAAGCAGTTTTGTTTGGTATTTTTAAATAAGAATAGGTTCATAAGATGGAAAGTCTTTCCTATTAAAAAGCCCTTAGTCCCCAGACCTACTCAGCCAAAATGAGGTATTATTTTTAAGACAATGACAGCAGAATTCCCCACAAAGAGTATCTTTTTTTTTCCTGACTTGCATTTAAGAGAACAGGCAGTATAATTGAAAGCTTTACTGTTAACCAGACAGATAGGTCAGATTTTTCAATATATTTAAATGAAGACTAAACTAAGTGCTTTAAGGATGTCTTTATTGACAAATGCACTTCATATTTATGCTCTGCACATTGAGCAATATAAAAAGTACTACTCATCTTGATTTTGATCAAGCATTGAAACTTTCAACATATTCCACTCTACAGTATTCCTCTCCCTTTTCTAAATCTTAAGAAAAATTCTAGAACCTTGAGCTAAGCTTGCCCTTTGATTAAATACCCTTGTGTTCACCTCAAAGCAAAAAAACATTTTTCCTACTAAAAGAACTTAAGTAATTCCTAGAACACACATGACTGGTCACTGCTGTATAAGTTTTCTTGGTTTTGTTTGTCCAAGTGCCTCTTGGAGTGCTCTGGCTTTGATCTGAAGGACAACCACCAAATGAAAGTTTTAAACTAATTTCAAATTAATCCCCAAGAATCAACCTAAAAGAAAAAATGCCATCATTAGAAGATGATAAAACTGCTGTTCACGGAACACATCCATTCTTTTACTGTCTGGATCCCTATTAATTTCCAAGTGTATTTCTAAATATAATTGCACTGTATATACAGTGCCCTCATTTAAAGTCCCCTCATCAAAACACTAAGTATGAGCAGGGGAATTTATATTGCAGACCGAGAACAAAAATTATCAAAACATTTCAGAAATAAGAGCATTCTGATATATTCTTACCAACTTTAGGAGGGCTGAATGGAACCTCTTTTAAACGCTTTTCCAGTTCTGCAAGTGATGTATTATTAATAATTTCCTGCAAGAAAAGCCATCATTAATTGTCAGTGCCAAGCACATTTTCCCTGGAAACTGAAATCAAACAGGATCAAATGGGTATTTACTGCTGCCACCTTGTGTTCTCTAAGGATTTACACACAGCCCTATTTCAAACAAATGCACCACAGGTGTGTCAAGACAAATCTCAGTTACCTTGCCTCACTTGCATCATAACGAGTCATAAGCATTTATTAATGCTGCTCAGAATTATTAAGGGATTATGCCAAAATAATATTTCTATTTGAATCTGGTTTCAGGCAGGGTACATGTAGCAAGGGAAAAGGCAGCACAAACAGCAGGGCAAATATTCTAAATACTGATCATAATGGTTGAAGGCATTCAAGGTGAGCACTGAAATGTGTTTGCTGACTGGACATTCTTGAATAGTTTTACAAGTGTAAATACTGCTGATTTAAAGTAATATAGAGACAGTGAAAGAAGCCTGACAATCAGAAAGTTGCTCCTACACTTCAACTTAGTTGAGTAGCATCAATGAAATCTACTGATGAATTATATGCATAAAATAAAAAGCCACAAAGATTTATTACAGATTAATTCCTTAATCAAATATATGTTGTCAATGGAAACATGCAGAATCAACAGCCAGAGAAAGCAAAACATCTCCCACAATCTTTCTTAAAGTTGTCTGAGATCTATGAGGACCAGATTTCGTTTGTTTCTCAATCAAGCTTAGCTATTTACACACATCAAGTCAGCAGACTGAAAAGTTATCAAGAACTAAGGACAATGAACAAGCTCAAAAGATGCATTAATTTGGCATACCAAAGTAGGGTTTCATAACAACAGGCTAGAAACCCAAGCATCTGCTGTAGAATTACAAATATCAACATAGCTGTACCAAACATAAAACTTGTGGAGGTTTCTTACTTTTCAGAATGCCACAAAGCCTCTACTCTTACCACAGCAGTATACAACACAAACCTGACAATACCTACATGTGTATTTAATAGTGCTTCTTTAAGCAATGCTCTGGAGTCCCAGAGCTATGCACAAAGAGAGATGCTGCTTCCTCAGCATGGTTTTCAATTAATTCAAGGGCGTGTGGGAAAACAGGAGCTTATGAACACTTATCTCAATACTTATTTAGAGGAATAAAACTCATGCTGTAACAGAGTTTAAGAGAAACCTGTAATTTTTTTCCTTCTGCTGACTACCTGCTAAGCAAAGGCCACAAGAGAACCTAATGATGATACAGCATTTTCCAGACAAATCTAAGTCAGCATTCACAGCACTCTAAGGCTTTGAATATACAAGCAGCCTCCAGATCCTATTTGTTCATGAACAGCACTTTTTTTGTCTCCTGAGGGGACATGCTACTTAACAAGAAAATAATCTACTAATCATACTTTACCTACTTTACATATTTTGGAATCCAAAGCTGCCAAGTCACCATAACACTTCAAACAAAAGTGACAAAAGTCACTAGTAGTAAAAATTTGCATTCTATAAATTCTGTAAGTTTAGATAATAGGTAAAGAAAAATTGTTCTTCTACAATAAAAGGAGCATCACAGAAAATATTATTAGACATCTTTCTCTACAAAGAATTATCATTTGTTTCAATACACATGTATTAATGCAATTTTCAAATCTTTGTATAACATTAACTTACCTTAAAAGGTTGTGTACTTGCCATCAGTTTAGTATCCAGTAACCTAGAAACAAAATAAGAGCTAAATACGTTGAAACAGAAGAATGCCCATTTTGCCAAAAAATGTTTTAGTGTATTAGCTGGGAAACAGCAGATACACCCTACTGAAAATTACTGTTGGATTTGGAACAGCCAAAACATTCCTTGGCTTTGTTCAGAATGAAAAAGGACAGCGACCAAGGAACAGCAAAAGATGCAAACAACTAGTAGCAAATAAATCTTGTTCTAAATGAAGTGTAGATTCAAGACACCAAACATCATGCCAAACCCAGGGGAATAGCAAGGGTGCATCTTTTGCCAAGAAGTGAACCAACAGCACTGCTTTTCTAAAAAAAAAGCTGCTCAAAATTACTTTAAAAATTGTATTTATCTAACTTGATCCCGATTTTTTTTCCAGTAACAGTTAGAGTACAGGTCTAGGACAAAAACCATCAGCTTGCTACAACTATACTGAAATGGTTGAAAGTTTGAACTAAGAACTTACCGGGGAAAGACACATGATGTTACTTCCTTGAACTCACTTAGGTCCTAATTTAACATTAAACAGGAAGATATAATCCAAGTCAGTCAACTGTTTACAGTCTCGGGAGGACAGAGAGCAGTAGCTACAATTATCCAAACAGCCTCTAAAAGTGAGCTACAGTAACTGAATTCTCACTCTGAGAGATGTATTTGTCAGCATTACCATAGACACCACCTGCAATTACACACAACTACACACTATGTGTTTCTGATTGGTCTGTCATTAGTAATGAAACATTCTCTCACTGCCAACACCTTATCCTATTTTATACCCTAGGCTACTTCTGATTTCAGCCCAGTTAACAGTTCTTAAGTGCTCCCAGCATTTTGTATTTCAGTGTAGTGACTGCCTACAGGTTTAGATCTGCCAAGGGTCAAAAATACAGGAACTACTGACAATTGCTTACATTCCAACTTTCTAACTGGTCCCAAACTTCTTTTTCCCATCTTATGATCAAGTCTTTCCCCAAACACCCACAAGCCCTTTAAGACTGCAAGTAACAGTGTCAAGTAAGTCATCCTTCCAGTGAGACCTTTGGCTTCCTCAGACAATGTTTTTGGTGCCAACACACTGCAATTGTCCAGTCATGAGCTGTTAGACAGCCCTGCTGCAGTCAAAGTGTGCTCTCTCCAATTATTCTGACATTATACTTCTTCACCTCAGTGAACATCATCCTGCTACAAGACTGCTTATCATTTTAGACAGTGTACTATATTCTTTAAAAACACATATTCCCATTTTGTAAACCACAATAACATGTCAGTCAGTTAAATACACTTGACATAAGCAAAAAACACAATTCTACCATCTGATTTGAAAATGCAAAGGAGAGCAATCCAACTAAACTTTCTGCATAAATATTTATGACAATAAGGCAGTAGCCCAAAAGTACCAAACAGATTTTTTAAAAATACTTTTCTACACTTGTTCACAGGCTGACCAATTCCTCCATTCAGAAGAAAGTGTGGAGATAATACTAAAAGCCAAATGCATTAAGGCATTTATTTCATCATCTGAACACTCAAAAGATTACTCACATCAGGTAGGGGGCAATAGAACTGATGTATGGTGTGCATAACATCCAGCAGCATGTTGTGCCCAATAACAAGCTTGCCCTGAAAATAACATTAAATGTCTGTTACATTTCCAGTCCTGGCCATGGCAAAAGCCCATGGAAAAACCCAATCCCAGATGCCAGCCAAGGCACATGGGAACAAGTACACATCAAACCTCCCCAGTTGCTCTCTGCCTGCCCCACATACTCCTTCATTCTCTCAGAGCAGCCACTCATTTTCCTCTACTGCCACCAATTTATCACAGGCTTTCACAGCAGCTTCTTACGTCGAGAAGACGCACTAGAACAGCTACTTACACCTTGGTTTCCAAATGTAATCTATTTAAGACTGAAGTCAAGGCATTTGTCAGTCTATTACCTCTCAATTTACTTATGCAACAACACACAATATATTCCTTATGGTTATAATATACAATAGTTACTAAGGGCATGGTCTGGCTTCTCACAGTGCATAACCTTTCATGCCAGATGAGCAAGCTTGTTCAAAAAGCTCAAGCAGTTTTTAAATGTTAACTTTTATTCATTTGACATGATAACAGTCCTTCTCTGACAGCCTTTAACTGCCAAGAAAAAAAGAAAAAGGAAAAAAACTCCACAATCTTTTCAGAACAGAGGAAAAAAATCACCAAAGCTTATTTCCATAAGAGCCCTAAGAACTTGCTTTTCTTGACTCTTACAGAAAGATTCTTCACTCTATTCTTTACTTTGAGCTTACTTACACTCAACCACTGTAAAACATGAAACAACATAAACTTAAAATGTCACTTGAACTTCTATTTCATCTTCTCCTCCAAAATGTAACACCAAAAGAATCCTTTCTTTGAATTATTTTTTCTTACAAACAAAGGTAGGTTTAAAATCACATTAACTTACAGAATTAGCAATGGCATGAACAACTCTGGAAAATCCTACAGCATCATTCAATTCTTCCTGTAAGCAAAGATTCTGACATTAGTGAGACATAAATAAAAATACAGCCTCAACTGTACCTGCAAGCTTGCCTCAAACTGTTTCTTAGACATAGCCAAGAACAGACCATGAAGGAAATACCAATATTTGGAAGAAACAAGAGTTTAAAGCAGGATGCTGCTCACAGAATTTCCATTTTTATATGTAGCTCTAGTCCCCTGTCAAGTAGGATGAGTCACAAGCTGCTGTCCTGGGATGCCCCTGGCCAGATGCCAAGCAGCCACTCTACCCTCACCCAAAATTCAAAGACAGACAATAAGATTTGTGGATAAGGATAATAAGAGCCCATCCCCTCCAACCTCCTTGCTTTTGAGGGAGGGTGGGAGGGAAAGCCTTGACACTGCAAGTGCTGTTGAGCAGCAGACAAAACACATGGATGGTATCACTCGTGTTTTAGCCACAAAGCAAAGCACAGCAAAATACAGGCTGCTACAGAGAAGGGTAACTTCACCCCACCAGAGCAGTATCAGCTGCAGTCAGTTCATTGTCAGCACATTATCTCCAATAGTGCTCAGCAGCTATGACACTGCAAACAGCTCAGAAGGTAAAATTAACCTACATATTTTCAGCTGTACTTTTTACATATATTGGTACATATGCAACAGGTTGAATCCTGATTGTCACTCCTATTAAATCAGACCATACTTTTATGCTAACAGAAACTGAGGAAGAAACATTGTTCATTATTTATATAAACAAAACCAAGGAGAAACATTTAAATGTGCGACTCACATTCTGTAACACTGTAGTTGTATAAACTGTCTTTTGATTAATTTGGGGGGTTCTGACTACAGCACAAACTGTTCTTTAACAGATTTTTCTTTTTCAGGTCTAGGGAAGCAATTTCTGCCTTGTGTTATCTGTCACTATTCAACCAGAACTAAAATTCAATAAAAATATTCACTGTTCCTTTAGTTCAGCTCTGAATGCTACTAGTTTGAGCAAGTAATACCCCCATCAAAAACACTTCACAAAACCCTCCTGTAGTAGCAAATTGCTCCTGACCTGCCTTCTGGAAAAAGAGATGTCACATTAGTTAATGTCTCTTTAGCTATCACTTTCCCTCTTAAAAGGCTTTCTGCACAGAACTGTTATCTGCTCACCCAAACTGATTTTATCTTGGTATATGAAAGCACAAACCACAGGAGTTTGATCAGGATCTCCCACAATTAATGTCTTATGACCTCCTAAAATTTGCATCACTCAGTAAGCAAAACAGAAGTCTAACAAACAATGAGAGTGTCTGAATACACCAGGTGTGACCAGCTTGCTACCACAGCAGCAGTGGCTCTATTGAGGAATGGCACATTCACTGCACAGGACACTAACTCAGACAAACATGAGCAAGCAAGCTTTGTAAGGGAAGGGGAGACTGTGAATCCAAACCGTGTCACAACTCGCTCAAGAGCTTCTGCAAGAAACTGATGATTCTTCTTATGGGGCCACACTTCTGGGAGAGTGGAGATTCACATACAGAGTAGCCACTACTCCAGAATACTGATTCAGTATTCCACAAATTCTGATTTTTAAAATGTTTTACAGTGCCTTGCAACTCTTTTTGCTCTGTTGTGAAGTCTAAGTTATCTGGTAGAATTTATAAAATCAAATTCAGCCAGCCACAGCAGACCAAAGGGAAACAACACCAAACCTTAGTCCACATTTTTGCATTGCTGATTGATATTGGAGACTCTCACCCTTCCTCTCTCACATAAACGAATGGAATTGAATTTATTTACCTGTTCTTTTGCTTGTTTCTGCTGCTCTCTTCTTTTTCGTTCCTCTTCATCTACCTTAGTAATAACAATATACCTCTCCTTCTAAAACAAAAAAATTATAGTTTGAGGAATCACTCTGAGAAGTTCTGATTTAAGGTTGCTGCAAGTTTCTGTAAATTTGCATTGTAAAGAAAACTGTCATACCTAAGCAGCAGTTACCTGGCAACACAGCTGTTTCTACTGTGGGCACCACATTATCACCTACTCCCAGAAGCCTATTTTAGAAAGCTGTACTTGCTTCATCCACCAAACCTAATTTTTCCTAAATCTGCTTTTTACTTCTCAAAAAAAAGGATTATCAGCATTTCCTTGTAAATAGTTTGTTTCAAATGCCTTTTGAAGCAGAGATCTATGCTGGGAAGTGAGGACACAGCAAAAGATGCTGATGGTTTTCCTCTAAGATCACAACCTGCTTTTCACTAATACTGAACACCAGATCCACTGTATTTTAAAACACCTTTTAGTATCTGTTTAAGAAGTAATATTAAGCCACATAAACACATGCCCACACTCCATTTGTGGGTCAGATAGAAATTAATTCACTGTGTTCAACTTAAAATGCTTTCAATTTGCATAAGAAAGCTCAAGTTTGTTCTAAAAATCAGGAGAGATGGTGAAACTGAGAAATACAATTTCATTTCAACAGAACAAATGTTGGAGGCAGTAACAGGCCTAGTTACCTTATCTGACTCCAGAGTTTCCACATGGATACCTTTTGGATACCTACATCAAAACAAATGAAAAGCAAATATTAATAGCTATTCACTTGGCATTTAGCATAGTGAAACCACAATAGTAATTTAGTAATTTCATGTTTCATTATTTCTATAAGTCTGAGGTGTAAAACGATTACTACAGGTTTCTTTCTAATTTTAATAATGCAAAATTTGAAGCAATAGGGTAGTTTAATTGACCTCCTTACATTACCTAACAGTAACTGGCACTTACACAATTTCCATGCTATTTTGTGGAACCTGTAATTTCTTATTTTGGTGATATTAAGTAAACATCATCTAGATATTTCATCACAATCTAGAATCTTTGCTTTCAAAAAATCCAAAACAAGAATGCTCTCATTTAATTGCAAGCCCAAGACAGCTTCTTTGAAGACAGCATCTCTTTAATACATCATTTATTTGAGGACTTATTAACAACCCTGAACTTTCTGCTACCAGTAGATTTTAGTAGGAATTATTAACTCAAGTGT
>QUSF01000022.1:7061759-7124752 GCA_003676055.1 Chloebia gouldiae
TTTTTCATAATTTCTGTTCTTTATCTGCTTGTGTGCTTACCTCTTCGTGCGTGATCTGGATGGAAAGTTGGTAAGATGGTAGTAAGCAGCAGCCACAAGGTGGATAGTGTAATCATATTTTGGTTTGGTAGTGTATGAAGAGAAAATTTTCTGGTTCTTGCTATCTTCTAACATATCATGAGTGAATGATCCGGATCACTGTTTTTCTCAAGAAACTATGTACTGCTGTTTAAGAGAATAGAGTAGGAACATCAAACAAATATATTTTTTGTAAGTTTGGAACCATTTTAAACTCTTACCTGTGTGTTTTCTGTAATACTAACAAAGTAACTACAAGTAAAGTTAATGTGGAGTTTAGACCTTTGCTGAGAAGGTGTGCAGATCAATCCCTTATGATTCTGAAGCATATGGCTTGGTGGATCAAATTTTTATTTAACATTCCCCAGCAATGTCTAGCATTGACCTCTTTTAATAATGTTTTATTCCATATGGTTGGAAAGAAGAGGGATGAAGTAAATTAGATCATTATGTTATACTGGTGTTTTATTTTTGTATCCTCTAGTGATACTTTTCAATTATATGTTCGTTGACTGGTTTCTTTTACTAAAACTTTGATTAAAGCTACTGTCAGAAGTCATGTGAATCATAGTGAATTATTTTTTTTCACTTTCATGTATTTTATAACACGGGAGAAGAAAGCATAGGGAGATTGAGCCTAGCTGTTTACATCGAGAATCTGGTTTTGATTGTAGTTGGCAATGAATATATTGTTGAAAAAGTAGATCATGTTTCTTTATGGGGAAGACTGAGTTACTTCAAAAATTTAAAACCATCCGTGTCAAAAGCAGTGCAATGATAAATCACATTGCTTACAATTCTAAACTTCTAAAATAGCTGTTTCCATGTTGCTTTGCAGAAGTAGTGCCTTATCTGGCTTGAAGATCTAAGAGAGCATTTGGTTTGTTTAAGGCATAAAGGAAAATGGAAGAAGGTGAGACTTTACCAGGGGAAACAGAGAGGGCAAAAGTTGAACCGTGTGCTACTCCCAGCCTGGGCCAGCAGATATCAGTCAGTGAGTTCCTCTGCCACTGCTGCTACGACATTCTGATCAATCCCACCACCCTGAACTGTGGGCACAGCTTCTGTAGGCACTGCTTGGCCTTGTGGTGGGTGTCATCCAAAAAGAATGAATGCCCCGAATGCAGAGAAAAATGGGAAGGATTCCCCAGAGTCAACATCCTCCTCAGGTGAGTGAACTATTTTGTGAATGACTTTTTTACATAAATTAAACCACAGAAATTAGCTTCTGGTTTCTTGAGTTTGCTGCAGATATTCTTAGATAATTGGTAATCTGAACTGTCACAAAGAAATTTAAATCCCAAAGACTTTCAGCTTGTGCACTTGTCATGGACTGTTCAAGCACATGGAATTAAGGGTGGCTTGGTTGGTTTTGTTTTGAGGGAAGAGGTTTGTTTAGGGGGAGGGCTTTCTCCCCCTTCTACATTTTGGGGATGGAGAAGCAGGATCCTCAGTCTTCTAATAGAGCTAGTTGTTTATAATAATTCTAAGTTAGATTGATCTTGGATAATTGTGTAGTAATTTCTGAAATAGGAATTATTTTTTGGAAAAATTGTGATCATATTGCAGAACAAAGCTAAAAATCTACTTGCTGTCTTGAATTACTCACAGGTTGTTTTGTTAATAATATTTTATCTGGGGTTAATAATGTTTAAATAAATAGATGGTAGGATTGATGGTAGGTTTTTATGGTATCTTTTGTTTAGCATTTTTTAATAATTGAGACTTGCCAATGGCACACAGAATTCTAATTTTGTATAAGAAATAACTTGGGGGTTATGTGGTATTTTAGCTTTAGAAGTTAAGGAAAATGTTGTTTGGCAGTGATTGATAAAATTCTAAGTTTACTAAGCTTTAATAACTATTTTTTCTTGTTTTTAAAGATGATAGTCTTTAGTAAAGGCTGGAAAACAAAAATCCAAAAATTACTCCCTTTTCTGCATATTAAGCCTCAATGGTAAAATGACAAATATTTTTCCTATTAGGGATGTTATTGAAAAGCTGTTTTCTGATGCCATTGAACAAAGAAAAGAAGATATTCAACAGAACAGTGATGTAGCACGCAGCTTAGCAACTTTCCAAAAGCATGGGAACGACCAGATGCCTACAGTTTCAAACACAGGAAGAATTAATCCTCGAGGAGGGTTTTTCTCAGGTGTTCTGACAGCTTTAACTTGTGTAGCAGTAAGTTTCATCTGGTTTTTTGCTTCCTTAAGCATGCAATCAAATATTCTTAAATGTACATGCACAGAAAAAACATTGTTAGCACAGAAGAAACTCCAGTTGGGCAGAGTAAGTAAAGGGGCCTTCAGAGCTGTCTGTCAGGAACTACAACTGCAGTGTACAGCAAATGGAAGTTAGTTCAAAACTCTTTCTTAAAACCTGAATGTTCTAGACTTCCATGAAATGGAAGACTCCACATGTCAAGCCTCTTACTGTGAGTTTATTTATATCATTCATGTATTTGCTTGGCAAGTAAAGGACCTTCATAATCTACCTGTAGGTAGTTCTACTTGGTTATCACTGGAGTAGCAGAGAATTTGAAGATGATCTTCTTGTCCACAAGCCTGTTGCCAAGTGGACTGCTGAGGAAGTGATACTCTGGCTGGAGCAGCTGGGCCCGTGGGCTTCACATTACAAAGAAAGATTTTTACTGGAGAAAGTAAATGGAAGGTGAGAGGCCTGGTGGTCAAGGACAACTGTTATGTGATTGGACTGCTGACAGAGTCATTAGGGCTGGCTTGTTGTGAAATGACCATACTGTGTTACATGGATTGTGGGAATATTCTGTTGATGTATCAGAATAAATTTCAGAAGTTTTAACAATTGCTGTTGAAAACTTTTAGTAGTAGATACTTAGCAAGCTACCTGAACATGTTCTAAGAACTTCTTAAAGTGCTGACAATGCAGACTGAAATTATGCAGAGAGTAAAATTGTGCTGATGTATTATCCACCCCTTCACCCTTCCTTTCTTGTGGAAATATGCATGTGCTATATGCATATGTATTCCACCCAAGAGCCATGCTGAAAGCAGGCAAGAGGAAACTGGAAAAGAAGGAAATTTAACACCCAGGCTTTGAGATGCAGTTGGTGTAGAACACTTGATATGCAATGTAACGATGATCTTTTCAAGTCCCAAAGTTTGCCAGCCCAAAGTATTCTCTGATTCTTTAACCCAAAAGGTGCTACCTTGTATCAGTATCTTATTGTTTCAGTATGAAGTTGTGTGTTTGGTAGTCATCTTTTTTGATGAATAGGCACTGTTTACCTTCTTAATTCTTCTGCTTTTGTAGACTGCTCCTAACACTCACTGAAGAGGATTTCACCAAAGAACCCTACAGTGTAGAAAACAGTAACCATAGGAGAGCTATTATGGCAGAACTGGAATGTGTGAAAACTTTAGGTGTTAAACCACCACAGAACCTTTGGGAATATAAGGTAAATTTTATATAAAGTGTGTAATGTCATGTATATGAATTTTTTTTAAAGTAATACGTTTAAAATAAGATTCTCTTAAAACCAGGAGGGGTGTTAAAGTAGTGGAATTACCTGTGTAAAAACTGCTCAGTGTAATGACGTGTTTTATTTGAAAAACAACCCTTTGAAAAATGATTGTTAGAAAATCCAAGAACTGGCATGTCCCTTTCATTTTATTTTTTTACTGATTGAGACTTAATAATTTGATACCTTTTAGGCTGTAAACCCAGGAAAATCACTCTTTCTTCTGTATGCATTGAAAAGTTCTCCAAGACTCAGTATGTTATACCTGTATTTGTTTGATTATGCAGAAGCTTTCCTACCTTTCATCCACACAATTTGTCCTATGCAAGAAGACAAGTATGAAGATACTATCACAAAACTGCTTGTACGTATTCAAAACATTAAATATGCTACTTGCTTTGGTTATAAGCATTTTAAGACTAGCTGGATAAAAACAAATAATGTAATAATTCATAATTTCATCTCTTTACACTCTGACTTTAAAAACAACAGACCTACAGAGTGAGTGCCTCTTCGATATTATCGTATGCAATCACTAGTGTTGCAACCATTACCTTTAATAAGATTGATTTTAGGCTTTTAAGACATTACATGTACATGATTCTTTTGAAGTTCACATGACTACAGAAAGTGATGTTCTAATCTAATAGAAATTACTGCATTACAGTATTACCTACTAGCAAGTATAATAAAGATAAATTACTGCTTTCAGTGTATAAAACCTCCAGCTTTTGAACAAAAGACTAGTGGAAATAAGCCAGTATTAAGTAAGTTTAATACAAAATTGATTAACAGTCTCTTTATCCTAATTTACAGGACCTTAAAGATCCTTCTTGGAGGCAATGGAGAGAATTCACTGTAAAGTATTTATTTTTGCCATACCAGCTGATAGCTGAATTTGCTTGGGATTGGCTAGATGTGCATTACTGGACATCCAGATTTATAATTGTAAATGCCATGTTGCTCTCTGTTCTGGAATTATTCTCCTTTTGGAGGCTGTGGTCAAGAAGAGAATTGAAGTAAGTCTTAAGCTTGTGGAAGAGGGTAGGAAGTACACAGTATTTTAAGAGAAAGTAACAGCCTTACAATTTTACAGTTGCTCATTGAAATGAGTGTCCAACCCAAACTTGGAGGTTAATAATATATGAATCTGCATTCTCACATGCTTGCTTTTGAATACCTTCTGTACTTCCAAGGGTTTCTTAGAGGTGGTTTTACTTATCAGATGTAGCAAATGTGGAAACAGCAACAAGCATGTTCTTAGCCACTGGGAGATATCAAACCTTACCTTGATAACTGCCTCTTGCCATGCCTGGTATTAGCTGTCAGCTGAGAACTAAATACATCAGAATTTAGTCATGATACAGTGTAGTTATTATGGGATGAGTCCTCAGAATCATAAATAAGTTCAGTTATACTGACAGTTGTGATAATTTATGAGAATTTCAAGCCTGTTAACACTGATAGTTGGTGTGATCTTTGGAAATGGTATGGGAGAAA
This sequence comes from Chloebia gouldiae, assembly GCA_003676055.1. Taxonomy (NCBI): domain Eukaryota; kingdom Metazoa; phylum Chordata; class Aves; order Passeriformes; family Passeridae; genus Chloebia; species Chloebia gouldiae. The sequence continues at coordinate 7,066,840 of QUSF01000022.1, forward strand.
TTCTTGTTTTGGTGTGTCCTGGGTTTTCCCTTTGCCAGCCGGTAGAAGGCAGAATGAGCCCAGATCAGCACAGGGAGCCTGGGACAGCCTGAGGCAGAGCTGTGATGTAGCACTGGAACCTGCTGGGCTTCAGGGTCTGGGTGCACTGACAGAGTGCTTCTTTAAATCTGCTACTACTGGGGAAAGTTTTTCCTGGAGTGCAAAATGGTGTTTTTTACAGGTACCTGAGTAAGGGCTAAGTAATTCAAAGCTGTAGTACCTCTTAGGTTTTCTTAGAGCTGGGTAAAAACAAACCAGAAAGTTCCTCTAAGCCTTTCCATTTCCTTTTTCACAGGACTATTCCTCACAGAATGTGGAGACATTTCTGGAAAGTCTCAACCCAGGGACTTTTTGTTGCCATTTTTTGGCCTTTTATTCCTCAGTTTGTCTGCAATTGTTTGTTTTACTGGGCCTTGTATTTTAATCCAGTTATAAACATTGATCTTGTAGTTACGGAGATAAGGCGTCTGGAGACACAAGTGCAGTGATCAGCATTGAGCTGTTTAGCTTCTAAAAATGGACATTTTGAATAAACTTTGCTTCTTTATGTATGTGGCAGTGAAAACAGTGGATTCTGTTAATTTAAACATACCAAGAAGCTTTAAGGTAAGTTATCCTTAAACCAGCTGATTCCAAAGTGGAGGATGAAGGAAAAAGGAATTTTCTGTTGGAAAAAAAACCCACATTCCTCTATAGCCATCTGAAACTCATACAGTCATCTCACCCAATCTGTATCAGATAAGTTTCTTTATGCTGTCCTGAGCATTCTGTGTATTTTCAAGCCTGCCTTAAAGTCAGTGTCTTCTGCACTGCTACAGTGATTTCTTTCTTTTTCTTTTTAAACTTAGCATTTCATACCAGCTGTGTCTTCCTGAACTTCAGTTTGCCAAAGGAATGCCCTTCCTGGATGGGCTTGATGTTGAAAGAACTTCATTTATTTCAGTCTTCTTTACATGTAGCATTGTGACTGCCCTATACACAGTCTCACAGTAGAGTTTGTTCCAAGATTCCTGCAGTTGAAGGCAAAGACTACTTGAATTTTCTTGTGTTTTGTTAAATGTGATAATTACCATGGAAATTTTTTATTCAGCTCAGTTAGACTTCATCAATAGCTCTTTTCATTCTCTCTTCTTGAATTCTTTTGCTAATTCTTAAATTCTTAAATATCTTTTAAAAATGATTATTTCGGAAAAGTGACCTGACACTGTAATTACTTATGGCAATATAATGTATGTATCTGTGTCTGTGAGCAAATATTGACTGGAAAGTTATTTGTGTAAGCAGGATTGACGTTTGTTAATGTATGTTCCTTTGACTGAATCATAAGATTCTTACTGAAAAGGTAAGATTTTTTTTCAAGAACTTTGTCCCCTTGCAGTCTGCATTGGTTTGTTGTTTTGTTGATTTCATTTGTGTCAGTAATGTGAACTAAATTTACCTATAAATATTTTTCACGATTAAAGATGTCTCTTGAAATCTTCACTATTCCTGTAGATAATTTGGGTTTTGATTTTTTTTTTAATATTGAAGTACACGTCATTAGCATTGACTTGTGGAAACCTGCTCTTTAGCCCTGCATCTTTGAGTAAGTTGACGTGGGTGAAAGTAGACATAAAACACTCCTGGCACTATTACTGTTAGAATCTACAGGTAGAGAAAAGTGTATTATTCATCAGTTCAGGGTACTGATTTCTCTTCCCAAAGGGTTAAAAATATCTGTGAAGTGACCCTAGCTAAAACCAGCTTTACATCCTCATGAGGTTTATATACTTCTGAGCTTCATAAACTCTTGCTGTGTAGGATCAAACACTTGTGAGAAAGCAGTTGGTCCCAACAACTTCTAAATTTTTTCATGTTTCTGTTTTGGTGATGGTTTGCATTTGCATTTTTAAATCTGGCTATAAAGTTCCAAGGGTAGAATTTCCTCCCTGTGCTTACAGGAAATTCAGGGTGTACATAGAGTAAGGAGTCTGAGCCATATCAAATAAGCAGCTGTTTAGAAAACTCCAAAAGTAAATGTTAGAAAAAAACTATTATATGATTCTTCAATGCAGGTAGCATTACTCCAGGTGAATGAAATTCAACACTTAAATTAGGCTTTGTAGTAAGTGTTTAATGTAGATGAGAGGGCTCTTTGTCCTGACACTGTCACTTCATGAACTTTTTCCAGTCAATTCAAAGTTAACAATGCTAAGGTCTGTTAGTCGAGAAGTTTGATTTGAAGGGGGGATAAAAGTTCACAGTGAATAATATTATCAGTCTGAATAATCTGTGAATCTGAACATAAACAAAAATTAACATTGTCAGTTACTCCTTAAGCTAATAAACTCAGATTTCTATTTAGTCAATAATAAATGCATGGGAGAAAGTAAAGAACAGGAAAAATGTTTCCTTTTTTACATCTACATTTTGAGGTGGAGAGGATGAGGTGGAAGGAAAGAGTATCAAGAAAGGGGAAAATAATTTCTTGCCATTACGGTGGGCAAAAAAGAGAAGTAATTTTAGATTTAAATATATATAAGAGTTATGTATCTAATACCTACACAAAGGCTGAATGTCACCACACATAAAGTCTGGCCACAAAAGGTATTTTCTGTGGTAGGGAGCTTTAGAAAAACATTTGACAGCTTCACGGTCACATTCACATGCCATTTTTTGACATTTATCTTCTAGTGAGTCTGAAAGAAAACACAGTAAGTTTGAGATTAGTCTGAAGAAATCAAAAATCCCAAATGGAATACCAAGAATTGCTCTCTCACGTTCCCCATTTGCAGTACAAATGCCTTACATTTCAAGTGCAATAGGAACTGTGCTGAGCTTTGGTAAGACTGAGAACCTGTGGAATAGCCAGGAGTCACAAATCTTGGCAGGTGAAAATACAACAGCCAGATAGAGATTTAAATACTCTTCTAGTTTTTTAATAAAGGAACTCTGATAACTGATCTCTCTTTAGAAAGTGATACGGGATCCTCCCTGCCTTCCCTCTTGCTCTAATGAAACTTCACTTTGGGAAGATGTTCCATTCCATACCCTTTATAATCTACTGTAGGATATAGCATTAAAAATAATATATGTGATATACACATGGCATGCAAAAGTGTTCCATGTCCAGCCTAAGTTGCCCACCTTTCTTTATTAAGGCATTCAGTACGAAGTCAAAGTGTGTGATAAAATCCATGACTTGTCATGTTTGTTTTATAATTGTAGTGTTGTAACTTAACAGATTTCTTGGCATGAGTGTTCCTTCTTGGCATGAACAGTTTCTTCTACAGCAATGTATTTTGGATTCAGTGTGCCAGCCTGGAAGTGTGTGGTTTTTTTCTCTCTGTAACTGTCTGTAAACTGAAGAATCCTTAATTACATTTTGTCTGAGTGTTTACCATTTTAAAAGCTTAGCCAAATCACTGCTTGACATTTGTCCAGGAGCAGAACAAGTGTTCAGTTTTGTGAATGAACTCAAATTCTGCCATGAAATTGAAGTGTTCTTAATGTATATGTGTTTATGCTGCTACTAGCTGCCCTAAGAGCTACTCAATAGCACAGGAAGCATGAAGAACATGATAGGATAAAAAATCAAACATGTTAATTGAGAACTATTCCTTCTTCTGTTCTTCTTCTGGTATTGCTCCAGACTTTATCTTATCTGTGCTATGCCAGGGACTTGGTTTCCTGACACCATGCCTGCTATCTTGGCCAGTATTTTGAATATTGTCAGGAGCAAAATCTTTACAGCCAAGTAAGGGTGGACTGTAATGTGATTAAATCAGTGTGATAGAGAAGATGTTTTGTCCATCTGGGGCAGAGGAAGAAATGAGCAAGTAGAGATTCTGAACAAGGTAGACACTTTGGCAAAGTAAAGATTGAATATGAACGAGGAAGGGAAGTAATGTCCAAACTTCCATTTGTTTTCAGGTCAGGCAAATTCTAATTTGAGTATGAAATGAGAGGGTTTTGTGTTCTCTGTAAATGGCCAACTGTTTATGTTAAACCATAGTAGTCAAAAACTCAGACTTGTTAGAAACAAGTTTATGTAAGGGTTTTTGCATTTCTGTCGTGCAAATAATAACCAATTTTAAAGCTCATTTGCATTCTAGGTAGAAGCATAAAATTAAATGCAAATTAACTGAATGAGCATCTGATTTTTAAAAACAAAACAAGCAAACAAAATCCCAAACAGCACACAAACAAAAAAAAACAATATAAAAATGTGACATCAACAAGAAAAAAACCCTGTAAAATACTGGGGGCTTTTGAGAAGCTACAGTTTCAGAGAGTTTTTGAGTATATTGGAAAGCATTTGCTAAAACTTTGGGAGTTGTGAACAAATAATGCAAAAGAAAGCTGCTTTTTCCTGTTAAACCATTTTTTGGGGTTTTGCATTGTGATTTCTTTGTCCTTCCCTTACCTCAGCATGGCAAGTATATTTTGGAACAATCAAACAAAATTTATCTGGATGTGGTCAGCAGTCTGTTGCAGTTTGTACATTTGTGTTATGTAAATATTTTCAAATTAAGATTTGTTAACTTAACTTCCAGAAATAAAAATACTCATAAAATATTTTACTACCTCATTTTTTGAAACTGTAACCTGTAATTATGAATTCATTAATAAATTGCAGCCATCAGTGCAACTGATCAGGGATAAAAATGCCAAAAACATGCCCATTGTAAACTTACAAATAGTGGGAAATATTTTCTGCTAAGTAGGGAAAAGATATTTTTAAACTGTTACATTTTCTTGTCTCCTGTTGGTACTTGCTCTCCAGCTGGAGACTTGCAGGGAGTAACACAACTTGAGTTCCTCAGCAAATGCTCAGTAAATGCTGAGTAGCTGAGTAAAAGGATGGATGTGGTTGTGTTTTCTGAAGAGGTAATAGATGCTTCTAGCTCACAGTTTTGTTTGCTGATGTCACTCAGAGGGAGGATTACGAAGAGGAAACTGCACCAACTGCAGTTGATTGGTTTAGCTGTGCTTTCTGAAGGCACAGTGTATCCTGGCAAAAAAAGTCACAAAAGGAAGATGGTAAACTAAGAATTTGACAGTTAATAAAGAAAATACCTTTCTAATGAGATAATTAGTAGAATTAAGAAACAACCAAACAAATAACCCAACACCAAAAAGCTCACTCACCACACACAGCAGAATTATCTTTGCATTCCCAGTGGTAACTTTCAGTCTTTGGCTGACAACCTGCTTGTTCTGCCCTCCCATAGCAGCAGTCGTGGTGAAAGCAGCACCTGAGAGGAACAGAGATGGTGATTTATGGTCACACAGTCTGGGTGGGGTTTATCAGCTCTGGAATAATAAAACAGTCAACATCAGTGAGTGTACAAGCATTACCTGCTCAGGAACCAAACCAGGGTAATAGTTCAATAGATCACCTGGAAAAAAAGACTACTTTTTCATGTAATAAGTGATAAGAAAAATGTCTGATTGAGCTAATTAACTCTTCAGAGCATTCTCAGTTATATGTGAGTATGCTTTTCTCCTAGCCCCTTCCAGAAAATGAACTGTTAGCTCATTATCTCCAGAAAATTTAAAGTTGCTCAGAATTACTGTTTCAAAATTGTTATTGTCATAATTGGCACAAAGAGGTTTTAGGCTTTTTATGACATTGTGAAACTGAACAGTACAGGTAAAAATTAATGACATTTTAATGCTTAAAAAAGGCATTAAAATATGCTGGTGTAGTGTCTCTGGTGTGGAATCGTTGCAAGGCCAGCAAAAGCAAGTAGAGGAGGTAACAAGGACCTGAAATTAGGTAGCTTGTAAGTTTTTGCTGCAAACCAAGTACATGCTTTCTTTTTGACCTGTTGGAAGAACTGTGTGTATCCACAAATTATTCATTCATTTGTTCATTTATTCATTCATTCAGTTTGCTCCTGGCAGACTAAAACCATCAGATTACAGTAGGTAGATGGTGTTTAGGTTGCCTGAGGAACTTGGGTCTGCATTAGGAAAAGTTAATGCTGTGAGCTCTCACTTTCCAATTACTGTTTTTCCTGTGCTTATTAAGTAATTACTTGGTCATTCCCCACAAATCATTGTGTAAAGATTCTGTGGTACATAACAGTTGAACAACACAGCTCAGTAGCTCCATTTCATGCATAGAAATTTTTAAAAATACCCAAACTATGCAACAGCAGAACAAAACCCAAATTCATCTTCTTGACAGTTAATGTTCAATTATAAGTTGCATTGGTTGATGATAGTATACTGTGATTTAGTACTAAATGGAAAAGTTTGGGTTTTAGAATTATTTTTCAGCAGGTTGAATTTTGCATAATTCTTATGTATTGAATACTAATAACTCAGAAGATAGTAAAATCAAAATATTTTTTGCCTTTGTTTTTTAATTTTTATTTTAGATAGCTTCAATGACCTTTAAAGCTTCTCCAACAAGACTTTAGTTATTTAGCTCTTTGCTGAAACGCAACAGCAAAGAAACTCAGTTGTACTGTGAGTCCTGTACTAATGCAATGAGAATTTGAATTAAAGCCAAGATGGTGTAGATCTACAGCAACACAATTTCAGTGCCTCAGAGTTTCTGAGCTGTGCTTAAACTCGGTTCCCTCTCTCAAATGGGCCTAATTTATATTTTAGTCCTTTTATTTGTCATCTGCATTCAGCACTTAATTATTCAGATAAGTAGTTACTCTCACCAGTCCACTCTGTCCTTGGGCCATCCTTTTCCTCCCAGGCCACAGTAGCATCCGTAGCGCAGGTAGGCAAAGGGAGAGCGCCCTGTGGTGCATCTGATGGCTCCGGCCAATTCCAGAATTCCTCTTCGATTTCTCAAACGGGCTTCCCCAAAAGTGCCTTTATAAACTGTGGACAAAAAACTCCTATTGAATCCAACACGCGAATATAAAATAGTTGGGATTGTTTGGGTTTTTTAAAGCATTGATAATAAATGACAGTAGTTGAAATTAATCCAGGTTTATTTTTGACACTTTGGAGCCACGCTGCTTGACCCAGTCCCTTTGTCCCCAGTCCATAGTGAGCGGAATACTGAACGCTGGGAACAGCTGCAGTGGTTTCCTGTGGAGGCAGTGTACAATGGCACACCAGTCATTTCCAGTCTTCCAGCTGGTGAGGGCCAGCGTGTGTTCTGGGGCCCAGGCCCACCCAGTTGCTAAGATTAGCTGCCTTGGGGTTGCAGTGCTTTCTCTTTAACATAACATGCAATTTTGCCCATATTATTTTGTAGAATGTAGTGCTTTACATTGGAAGAAAAAGGTCCTTTATGACAGGGTTTTGGTTTTCCTCATTTTTAGACAAAGCAGCCAAATAAGTAGTGGGGATGGTGTGGTGGATGTGAGGCAGAGAAGTGGATGGGTGCTTTGAGTTTTTTCCAGGGAAATTAGAAAGATGGGATGTGATTTTTTTCCTGTTTACTTTTGTTCGGGGTTGTTGTTGTTGTTGTGATTCTCACTATTATTTCTCCAGAACAAAATTTACTTTAGGAACTGTATTTTGACCATCCTATATCAGTACTAAAGCAAGAGGTCCCAAGCAGCAGAAAACTGTTGAGACTCTAAGTGATATTTTTAGGGGTTCATGTCATGCTGAGAGAGTGAACTAACACACTGCAGACCCTGATGGTAATGGGCAGCCTCTCCTTGCAGTGCAGGCTCCAAGCTATTCACAGCAAATTTTGAGAAGCTGAATGACTACAAAACAAATTCATTTTAGAAGGCTTCTGATTAGAGTTTCTTACTGATTAAACTAATTACTTATTTTGGTATGAGGAGAACAGTTTAGAAACCTAAACTCCAGTACTGGTTACAGATTCCAAAAGGCATTAAGATTGAGTAACTCATAATACCTGTGATGGAGACAGCAGGAAAAAAATAGTTAGACTTCATTATTGAAGGCTTTGATGGTTACTTTCCTATAAAATAACTATATTATTATGCAGCTTTTATATAATCTGCTTAAGAACATAATCTATTATAATAGCATAATAGAGTAATCTTTTGTAATAGATTATATCATAATAGATTATATGATTAACTATAATCAGTTAATGGAAAATCTGACAGAAAAAATACCGGTCCCAGCACAGTTGAGTAACTTGAAATGTGTGGGATGCTGGTGACCTCTGGCACTTGTAATGTCATGAAACACTGGGATTTAAACACCTCATGAAATCACCTCAGTAAGAAATTCAACTGGTTTGTGTGTGAGAATGGTAAAAAAAAAACTTCAGGAAGAACCATGAGGCAGCATCACTTTCCTGACCGGTGACCGGTCCCAGATGTTGTCTCTTTAGCTTTTTGGGCATGTGATCTAGAGGCAGAAGTGTTGAAACAAGGGTGTTTAAACTTGCACATGCAGCTTTGGCCATTGTTTAAAAGCAATCATATCCTGAGGAATTAAGAAAAACTTCCTTTCTATGTAATCGATTGCAGTTTCATTGCAAAACTGCTGAGTTGGCAGTAAACTTCCTTGCTAAGGCAGTGAACAGTATCTGTGGTGCATGGCTCCTGTTCCAGAACAACTCCTGTACCTTCAGTGTGAAATTTTGGTTCTGGGTAGCAGAAGCATCTATTTGGTTATAAACACATTCATGTTATGATAGCATTGAGAGTGGTATCTTCATTGTCAGTACAAGTTCAGTAAATTCTGAGCTAAAACCCTGCAATAAGGCTGCAGCATTACAAGTGACAGCTGGTTATGCTCTTCAAGGTCAGTAATGGTTACTCTTGTAGACAGCCAGTAATGTCTGGAGGAACCATGGTTAATGGCAGAGCTGTGTTTGCTCTGCATGACTTTGGGGATTCTGAAAAAAAAGTGAAGAATTTTTTCGTTGTGTCTCAGTTCCTGGTAACTGGGGAAGGATGGTGTAGGAGAGATACAAGTCATTGAAGAAGAAAATAAGATTTCCAAATCGTATTCCTGGTTTCATCAGAGAATTGTTTGCTAACTTGGGACAATTCCCAGTGCCTTGATTTAAATCCATGACAAGTAGAATTGATGAACTCTCTGATGAACTCTCTGACCTGAGGAGCTCAAGTATAATATGCTATGTGTCTTAAAGAAAAGGACATAAACTTTTTGTCCTTGTAATATATTTGTGTTACAGCATCTGGATATCCAGTTGTAAACCAGCATGGCATAGATACTCTGAATATGATACTCTGTCACAACAGCTTTATGAGTTAATAAAAGCAATAAAATATCATCTGAGAATACACAGAGCTATGGAAACAATCAGAGTATCAATATGTTGATGATAATCATAGCATATGCTGTTTTGTGGGTTTAAAAAGAATTTTTAAGCCATTCTTTTAAAGACTGAGGGTACGAAAATGGGATATCTGTATGCAGTCATAGTGCTCCAGTAGTTCAGAACTTGAAACTTGGGAGTAAGCAGACTTTCTGATGCATTTCCAAGATCTTGCAAAAAAGAACTGTATGCCTTATAGAAACCTTACTTTTTGCTTAGATTTTTACCTCTTGTTTCCTAAGCCATCAGGAATGGCCTTTTTCATCTCATTTTATTGCCCAGGCAACTTACACACTATCTCCACAAACTCTGGTCACATGTAAATGTTTGAAAGGTTAAATTTGCCTGTTTTGATACTTTGGACCAGTTGGGAAAGAGGTAAATTGCATTTCCTGTGCTCCTCACTGCCCACGGAGTGGGTGACTGAGGTGCCTGACTCAGAGCTATCGGAGTACAGCCAGGCTCTCTGTAATGAGCACTCCAAGCTGGCAGAAACAGTGATTTCATTGCTTTCCTTAATGTTCTTCTGAGGTTTGTCCCATGCAAAGGGTGAACTCTGGAGGATGATCAAAATGCAAAAGGAATCAAAGGGGCAATCTGAGGTCAGGAAGAAGAATTGGGGCAGGGAGCTTGGTGGGCCCTAAGTTGGCCTCATTATGCAAGCACCTTACCGTATGGGCTTTAAATCACAGGACTGCCTTCCCCCAGACCCTGCTCCATTCTGTGCCCAGAATCTGTTCTAGGAATTAATTGAGGCTCTTTTCTTTAGGATCCTGCTATTTACAAGATTTGGTGTGGTGAATTTGCAAACTGTGTAGGAATGCATAAAAAAACCTGCAAGACAATCTTTTACTTAAGGCAGATGATTGCTATTCTGGAAGATAGGATTTTATCCTTACATCTGTCACAAAGGTTCAGCATGAGGTTAATTTAATCACTTTAAAACAATACCTATTGATGTTTACAAATAGTAGGCCCCAACCTGCTGAATATCCTGGGGTTGGAGTACCAAGATACCACAACACTCAGTGAGAACTAGGCTTTGAGTAGTTGGAGTTCCACATAATTTTATGTAGTTGTAAGTTAAATTGAGTCCTACCATGTCACCATGGGAACCTAAACTTAGAGGATGCTTTTTTGTGTCAGCCCACATACCCATCTGAAAAAGAGGGATGATACACTTTCAGAGAAATGAGTATAATGAGATACTGTACTGATGAATATCTCAGAAAACCTATGAGGAAATGGACTGTGAATTGTTATAACCAGTCTTTAACAGTGATTAATAAATAGGATGTAGGAGACAAAAAAAAAATTAAATATTTGTAAAGTGACTAATTGGCTGCGTGAAGGTGTGAGGCAGGGGTCCTTTAATTACATTCTCACATCATAACTCATCCATGTAGACTGATTCATTTTTTAGAATAGCCCAGTTAGGGTTTTGTAGGCGATCTCAGTCCTAGCAATTCCTGCTTCTGAACTGCTTAGTAACTCAAGTGCTCCGTGACAGCTCACTCCAATACCCAGAGAAGAGCGGGGGTAAAGCTATTGGCTTTACAGAAAGATTGTTATTTCACGTGCAAGCTGCAGACTCATTTGAAACGCAGAACTTGTTAGCGGAGTTGAACATTAGGGCTGAACTTTACAGAAGTAACGTGCGCCCCTCCGGCCCCGCTGCCGCGTGCAGGTGCGGTCTGAGCACCGGCCGGGCTGTCGGGGCAGCTCCAGCCGCTCTGGCAGCGGCAAATCGGGGTTCCCACGGGCGAGTCCCACCCAGCTGTGCCCGAGCGCTGGCCACCTGTAACGGGGACTGCTCTCCGCCGTGGGAGCACAGGCACCTCCCGTGAGGGTTTCTCCAACACTCCTTTCTCTACCCCTCTTCCCACCTGCCAAGCCCCGGCCGGCCGGCTCGGGGCGAGGGAGGCGCCTGCCGGGAAGGACCGCGCGGATGCCGAGCCCGGCCCGGGGCCCTGCTCTACTCACCGGCCCTGCTCTACTCACCGGCCCTGCTCTACTCACCGGCCGCCGGCAGCAGCAGCAGCAGCAGCAGCAGCAGCGGGGGCAGCGGCGCCATGGGCAGCGACGGGCGGGGCCGTGGGTCTCGCCAGCGGAGTGTGTAGGTGTGAGCCGCAGCCCGGCGTGCCGGCTATAAAAGGCTGCTTTCTGCCCCGAGCCGGGTCCCCCGGAGCCCGGGTCCAGGCTGTGCTGTCCATCTGGCCAGAAGGGAGGAGCTGCCGCTGGAAGAGCCGGCGAGAGCTGGGACCTGTCAGTCGGGCAGCGGAGCGCGGCGCAGGCACCGGGTCACACCCCGCAGGGCTGTGATGGGGGCCGTCTCTGCGCTCCTCCACACCTTCCTGCTCTGGCAGCTGCATTTTCTTTCTGAATTACAGCAGTTCCTAGGTAATTTAATCTAGATCTGCAGAGGAAAGCAGGAACTGTGTTGTAAGTTAGTCTAGTGGTTAATTATAACCAGTGCTGAAGTCGTGCTCTATCTGGAGTCTGCATCAGCCAGACTTCATCTACTGATTGCTCCTTTCCTTGCATGACTAAAGGACAACTAACTCCTAAACCAGTTACGGATATTTGTAGCTTGATAAGAACTCTGTAATTGTACCTCAAACAAAATAAACTCTCAAAGTGAGTATATTTTGTACATTATATATTTGCGTATTTTCCCATTCCCTTTCCAACTTTTGTGTTATTTTGTAAAACATACAACTAGGTATCTTATTACAATCAGTTTCATTGCTTCTCTCAACACTTCTTTCATGTGATTTTTTCTGTGTTCATACTTTCCAAGTATGTCTTCGGACCTTTTATTATTGCACTGAAACCAGTGCATTTCCCATCAGTTGTTCAAGCAATCAGGAGCCCTGAAATTTAGAGTATTGATTTTGTGTGCATGTGTTTTGTCTTGTGGTGTTCATACTTTTCCTTCTTTTTGGCATTATTATATTCCAGGATATTACCCCCATAGGATCCCATTGAGGCCTACACTGCTAGGATATGGAAAGAGAAATAAAATTAGTTTTATTTATGGAACTTACAAAGAATTTTTTATTTGTCATATCATCTTACTATTGGAGAGCAGCTGGTAGTTTGGTGGGGGGTTTTTGTGAATGGTATTTCACCAAAGAAATAAAATTGTTTTTTCATGCACATACTGAGGAATAATTATATATTTCTATTGAAATGCTCTGATTTCTGTGTTATAACATTCATCTTTATTCAGAAGAGGTATAAAGTCATATGTGATGTGACTCCAAGAGACAAAAAGCATGCACAGACAGATCAGATTTGTTTTTGTTATGCTCTCATTAATCCAAGCTCTCTGAAATGTTTGTGTTGGCACTGAAATGAGGGTATCATAGGATAAATGTGGAACTCTGATTGGAGGCAGGATATTGATATGCCATTATACACCTGGTATACAGCTGCCTTTGTGCAACCCCGTGCAGCACAGCAGGCAAGGTGTGGCAGCTCAGCCAGGACTGTGCATGGCACTTGCAAGGCAGAGGGTGCCTGTGGGAACTGCACACAGCAGAAATAAGCAGGGTTCCCAGCGGAGTGCTGGTGTTCTGCGGAGAGGGGAGGGTTGCTGGAGGCTTCCTGTGAAGCCATGCTTCTGCAGATCTGTTCCAGACAGCTGCAGGAGCGCCGTGCTGGGGCAGAGCTGCCAGCCCGTCCTTCTCCTTCCAGCCCTGCGCCTGCCTCTGGCCAGCATGGGCAGCACAGCTGCCACGGCGTGTCCCAACTTAGCTGGAGTGGAACACGAGTGAAGTAGGTTGTGTGGCAACCAGAAAGGCTGCTCGTGACCCTTATAAGTGTTGGTAGAAAACCCATCTATTGGGGATTTTTTTTTACCATTTTTTTAAGATTTCGTTGCCATTGCCATCAACTGGGTCAGGACAATTTTCCTATTACTCATGGAGTCACATCGCTAATTACTGTTACCCTGGTCTCGTACTGTCACTTATACTTCATTTGTTTACCGACTCTTCCGGTCAATAAGTCACACCTATTAGAACACTTTAATGGTGTCTGAGAGCTGCTAATGAAACTTCCAGTTGAACACTATCCCATTCAGCATGCCATTCCATATGACAATGAAAACAGTATCCAAGGGAGCAAGATGAATTACATTTCATGTTCTTCAGGACACTGACTGATGCAATGTGCTAGTGCAGCTGATGAATTTTTCTCTGAAGAAAGGAAAGTTACCTTATAACCACTGAAAAATCAAATGAGACTGAAATGCTCATACTACAGCTGCTTCTATGAGAAAGTACACAGAGATATGCAGGGACAGAAACTGCATATAGTGATGAAGTAAGGAATGCAAGCCATGAGTTCTGATTCCTGTGAGTATAATAAAAGTTCAAAGGTGAACATCCAGTGAAATTGGTGAGAGGGGAGGAAATCTGATCGAAGGAAATACTTCTACTGAGGCAGAGCTAGATTGTCCAGTTAATTGCCAGGCATATGGCTAAGAAAATATACCAGTAACAGACTGGAAGTTCCTATGGATTACAATGATAGAGTCATATTTTTAAAATAAGATTTGGTTCTATTTAAATTTCTTAATTAAAAACTTATGTAGCAGTGTAGACCTGTCATACTTCTTTTTGTAGTGTTTCTTTTCTTCTATTTGAAGCACTTGGAAACTGGCCTAACTCCTGTGTGGCATTTTCCCTCTTTCTGATGAATTCTTTCTGTCTGTCAACTGGAGCTATGCAGGGGCGGGGAGAAGCATTTGCTTTTCAAATATACTTTCTCAAAAAAGGCTGTATGTGCCTTATGATTGCTTTAATGTTTTTAAATCTGAGGAAAAGATTAATAAAATTAAGACATATGTACTGAGGAACATTCTCACAGCATAACACTGTTAATGGGAAACTTGTTAAATGAGTTTTAAAAGCCTCATTTCTCAGGGTCCAGGATTATGTACATGCAGGAAAACAGCAGGGTATAATAACCCAAAATGTTTATGGAAAGTGATAGAATGGTCTAAAATATAGTTAATGTAAGTGCAAGTTATCCACTACCCTGTGATCAGGTGAAGGTAGTGATCTTAAGAAAGTGTAACATTTACTGCTGACTTAACAGCTGAAAAGCTTTTTTTAGTAATAATAGCTCCATTAAAATGTTTTATTTAGTGACAGTTGTTATTTTTCCTGAGGCATGAAAAAGCATGGCACCTACCTTGGTCAAATCTACAAATGCTCTGCATTTAGCTTGTTGTGAAACAATGTAGTGTTGCTGCTGCTGAGTACTGATGCGTGTCTAAGCAAAGTCCTAAAAAATGCCTACAGCATTAAGCATGCGGCATTTAAGCCATAGGGCATATCTGCTGCCTCACTGAATCAATGAACTAATGAAGAATGGTGAAAGAAATTATTTTCCCATTGTTAGAGATGGGAATGGAGGCAGGATGATTTCCTCGAGGTGCTTTATGATGGCTGTAGCAGAGTTGGAAAACAGAAATTCGATGTTTTGCATCCCAGGTTAAGTCCCAGATTGGGTTCTTCTGTGGCACTGTCTCCTGGAGGAAAATAAGGAGGGTATGCCTTACTGTGAGGGTATCCCAGCAGTTAAGTCAAATGACTGTGTTTACTTGTTGCTATACTTCATAAATGTCTCAGAGTTATTCCACATCTCCTTAAACATTGGATTGGGACACAGGTTTTGCCTGGAATATATCCTTTACAAGTGTATGTTCCTTTAGATACTGAATGTCCATGTAATACACAACTTCTTTATCATTGTTATCTTCATAAAAATACCAAACCAAACAGCCTAAATTATCTGAGTATTTGTTTGGACACATTCAATGCTTTTGTTCCCATTTTTGAGGTTTGGCTGGGTTTCCTCACTTTCATGTCCTTCCATCTCTTAGTTCCTTTTCACAACCAATGCTTCCTGTTTACCAATGTTTTCTTCAGCTCATGTTCTTGGGAATGTTGTCCCAGAGTGTACAAGAGTTATAAAGCCAAGTTTGGAGAGACGAGCTCCATGTGGAAGATTAGAACACATTCTGCTAAGCCATTTTGTAGTATTTTGCAATGTACATGTATTATCTCAAATCCAGTTTAGCATACACAACAAAATCCAACTTTAAGACTATACCAGCCTATAGCATAACTTCTAAGGTCTCTGGTAGCAGTAAGTCTCTGAGTAGCACAATATGTTCCAAGAGAATTTTGGGGGTTGTGTCTGTAGTGTTGTCCTTTCCATCCCCTTTGGCAGCAACGTTACTCTGTCCATGCTGCAAAAACACCATGTAGTGTGTCACTGCCATAACAGATAGTTGTGTGCTGGAAAGGTTGTTATTACAGAAATGTTCTTGAAACTGCTATAATGTCTACAGAGGAGCTGAATTACTCCTACAGTTTTCTTCTCTCCTCCTCCTAGTTTTGTTTTATCCTGATCCTCATTCTCCTCTCTGCTCCTTTAGTACAAGAGCTGCTAGCACAGAGTCCATTCTGTCCATACACCCAGGCAAGTAATGAGATTGCAAGAAGGTCCTCAGAACACCATGTATTTACCAATGCAGTTCTGTCCATTTTTATGGCATGGAAATACACTGCCTGTCTTTGAGCAAAGGCACACACTGGAGATGCTGGGGAAAGATTATAAATAACTTGCAGCTTGCTTAGCTCTTAGTTTCTGACAGTCATCTCTGCCTTCCAGAAGATTTGCATTCTCTAAGTCAAGTTCTACATTTGGCATTTGTATCCAAAAAAAGACTCATGGCCTGCTTCTTGTGGAACCCAGGACTACTTCTTATTTTTATGTGTTGAGAAAAAAAAGACTTGGTAATGCAATGTGTGCATGTTTCTAAAACAAAATTTGAAGTCTCCAGCATATCTCTGGAAGGATATTTGACTTGCTTTCTTTATATAGGTTACATCAACTTGTGTTCTTGAAATGGCTGATGTAATGACCAGGATGATGGGATAGAATGACCTCTCAGCACATTTGTGGGTGATACCAAATTGGGGGGAGTGGCTGATACACTGGAAAGCAGGGCTGCTACTCAGACAGACCTAGTCAGACTGGAAAAATGAGCTCTTAGGGACTTCATGAAGTTCAGCAAAGGCACATGCAAAGTCCTGCAACTGGCTTGGCATAACTCCCAAGTGGGACAGGCTGGGAACAGCTGGATAGAGAACAGCTTTGTAGAAAAGGAGCTGAGGGTTGTGATGGACAAGCTGAATGTGAGTCAGCTGTGTGCTTTTAAAGCTAATGTGCCCAGCTGCAAACTGGGCTGAGTACCAGTGGTAGGTTTGGAGGGAACTTCCCCTCCATCTGACACTTGTGACACCACATCTGGAGCTCTGTGTCTCATTTTAAGAAAGCCATTGACACACTAAAGTAAGGGTACCAAACTCCTCAGGCAGCTGCAGTTCACGACATACAAGAAGATGAGAGAGCTGGATTTGCCCAGGTTTAAAGAAGATGGTGAGTGGAGAACATTGTGCTGTGAAGCACTCCATAATCATGCTCTTCTAGCATTTTGTGTAGAAGAAATGCAGCCACATTTTTCCCAGAGGAGCTCAAGAAGCAATGAGCACAACCTATAGCAATTCAATATAGGAAACTAATTTTTTTTAAGGCTCAAATACTGAAAGAATTTTCCCTGAAAGGCTATGGCACCTCCATCCTTCGAGATATACATAATTCAGTATGACTAAAAGCAACCTGCTTTAATAGGACCTGCCATGAGGAGAAAGTTGGACTACAAAACTTGTAGAAGTCCCTTGCCTCCTACACGATTCTTATATTGTGATGTAATAGCAGGTATCTTCAAATTAGCAGTTTCACCCTGCCAGGAAAGGAGACTCCAATATCACTTCCTTTTGCCTAAAGGTTTTTATGAAACCATGGCCTGTAGGCAGGGAAGGCAGTAGGTCTGTTCTGCAATAACCAATTAATTGCTAATAATTTTTTCCATTTATCAACAAGTAAAAGATGCAAATGCAGTGGGGAAATCATCTGCTGAATTCAAAGAAACTTGAGATTTTGCCTGCTTTTATTATCTAGACAGCTTTGTCACAAACAGAAGTGGTGCCCTTTTCATACTTTCCTACCTTTTAACTCACTGTTATGAAATCCCATTTCTATGCCTTTGTCTCTGTTGACCATTTCTGAATTTTCTTCCAGTTCTATTTTTAGTGAGAATAGGGGGGGAGGGGGTGGGGGGGCTGCAGAATTGAATGCAGTATCCAGGGTGGAGACAGAACATGGATTTATAGAGACTGCAGACTATTCATTTAAGAGAGAAGAAAAAGGAATTCACACTTCTGTGTAACTTTTGTGGCTTTTTCATTGTCTCTAAATGTTTTAAACTGCTTAAAAATAAAATTAAGATATTTTTGTTACCAATTTATTTGTTCACTTCTTAGTTGCTTTGTTCTTCACCCTGCCAACAGTGAACACCCTATTGGTCTGGTCTGCTTGTCTTGCAGCTTTCTTTCAGCAGCATCTGTGCAGTTTTATAGCAACTGAACCCATCAGGATAAAATCCCTGAATAATGTGTCCATCAAATGAAGGGTGAGTAGAATGTAGCCCTTGATTGTTCCAGGCTAATCTGCGCCAGAGCCCTGTGTCTTTAAACACCATCCAGACTGCTTTGGGAACTGAGAAGTTACTGAATTTCTTGTTGAGGGTCAAAAAATCCCTGAAAGTTGAGGGGTAAGGAACACAGGGATTAGCTAGAGAATTTAGGAGTAGGGAAAACGTGAGTATAGGAAAACTTGTATCTTTAAGACATGCAAGATCAAAAAGGTGCTGAACAGTGCTGAAGAACTGAGTATGTGTCACTTGTCAAGTAGGTTCTGAAACTCTCATCTCCAGGTCTCTGTGGGATGGAGTCCTACTTTTATTCTTTGCTTTTGCAGAGCGGTTGGGATGAGGAGTAATTGAACCACACAACTGTCAGCACTAACACCATGATTTGCTATACCTGAAATAAACCAGATACTTCAAATCAGCCACAAAATGCAAGAGTCATTTGCTGAGGGCATGCACAGAGTGCCAGTGCACAACAGGAAGGCTAAGGCTAAGGTTCAATAAAATGTTGTTTAGGCAACAGGAGCTGCTTGATTTTCAGTGACAAGTGGGGACTCAGTAGAAGGTAAGAATATAAATGCATTCTCAAATCTGGGCCAACATGACAAACATATTATGTTTTCTATGTAGACCTATTTTCCACTGCATTGGAAGGCAACAAATGCCATGGGACTATACAATATAAATAAATTAGAACTATTTCTATAACCTATAAAGAGTTAAGCTTATGCTTCTTTGGAGTATCAATTACTGTCTTAAGAATACATTTTCCTACAACTAAGAAAGATTTTATAATTCTATAGACTTTGTATTTCCTCTAAAGAGATAAGTTATGGACAAAAGAAGACATATTCGGGACACTTATGAGCAAAAGACTTGTAGACTCATTGCCACACAGAGCTAAGGAAACAGTGAAGTGTGAAGGAAGTTGCTAAATTAAAATCCCAGTACCTTCTACATGTGACAGTGCTCAGGGAAGATGATATTTAACTCTTACAGAGCTCAATGAATCTTCAAAGACAAATAGAACTGTTGCATCTTCATCTAACTTATGCTGAATGATAAAAATTTTGTCTAGCTTCTTTTTGTGACTATGATACCTCAAAAATAGAATATGGTACATACAAAATTTTATGCTGACCATATTCAGATTACCTTTTAAAATAGACAGCTTATGCATACTTGACATTTTTACTTCACAGAGCAAAACAGTTCTGCATAAACAGTATTCTGAATTCTGTGTGTCTGCACATAGGATCTGCATACTGAAATGTAATGGTGATTTCATGCTGCTGTGAGACTCACAATCATCTCATTTCCTAATTCTGTTTGCAATTCTTTAATGCCACATTAATGTTTAATGTTCCTCTTGTTATCTCCCCTCTTAGAAAGAAGAAAAGATAAACCCTTATTAGTTTATGCACCATGTAATCCCTAGGAAGGATTTGCCTGGGACAGATAATCTTCACTTATGTTGAAGTCTTATTTAGAATGGAGGGTCAACTTAATTACATAAGTAGGCCTAATTTTTATTCTGTAAAATACTAGATTGAATTTTTGTTTAGATTGGTTTTTTCTGACAGCCACAAAAAAAAAAAAAACCAGTTTTTTTCAAAAAACCCAACAGCCAGTACTGCACATCACCCTTACAAATGCACTGACATTCATGGATAATTGTGTGCAGAGATGCTGCCAAACATCCATTTTCCTCCCATCAACTGGGCTTTTTCATTTACTTATTTTTGTTGAAGGAACACAGTTTGTCTATGGACGTGTGCAAACATGTTTTACATATTCATACAATAAAGTTGAATTAAAATGTAAAGCAATGTAAAGTAGTAAATTCTCTGTAATGACTCAATTCCTGTTGCTATGGGAGGGAATGCATCTTAAGATCTAAATAATACAAGCACTAAATGATCACTTCTTTCATGTATGGAGAGAAACATTTTCTACCATACCACATATATTGCATCCCCCCTCCCTCAGTTTTCTGTAATCTGCATAGTTAGCTGATTACTGCACAACTGGAAGGACTGGAATTAGGTGGGTCCTTTTATGATCATTATGACAGCAAGTTGAAGGAAGAGGAGGAGCTGCAGTAGTCCTAATTTTACTTGAAATACTGGGCTTAGAAACCTGTGTGAGAACACTGAGCATCACAATCCCTTGGAGAAGGGTTGACTTGGAAACAAGTCTCACTGCTTACTGCTGTGCTGCTGCTTTCAAGTTTTTGGTCTTTGAATTTTGTTTTTCATCACTTTTTTTCTGGTCTCTGCCCATCATATTTTTATCTTTGGCTTCTTAACTCACTTGTCATTTGTTCAAGGAGATGAAGGTCAGATCATCTAATCTGACTTGTATGCCACAGGCCCTGAAATTTCTTCTACCAGCCCAAGTAATTTCTCTTTGAAGAGAAATATTTTCTACCTGCTTAAAGCATATAATTAAATTTGGAGTCACACAGCATTAGAAGATAAAGAACTTCCTGTTCTGTTATCAGAAGAGCATCTTGTAAGGGGCCTATGTCTGGAAAAAGGCTGAATGGAGTAGGCACCAGAGGTAGAGACAGGCCAACCTAATTAGGAAAGGATTTATTTAAAACTGATTGACTTACAGTAAAATGGGACTACAGACATTCAGAGTGTAGCATATTTTTATAGTAAAAACAAAATTTAATAAACACAACTTCTTTATCCCCTCGGAAAAAAGGCAGGCTGTTCATTGAAATATTTGTCATAAGCAATAATTTGGACCTTTGAGAAAAGGAAGGAAGTGTAGTAAGTTCAGTACTAAAATGTTTCAACTGACAGAGAAGGTATAGTCTTCAGAAAATATAGAGTATAAACAGCATTTGTTACAGGTTAGGTTTTGACCTCAGTTAAACCAGTACATACCTAAAAGGTAACAAAAATGTACAAAATTATCTAACGCCCGAGATTCAACAGTTTACAGAAGAAAATACATTTTTAAGTAAATAAATAGTCACAGCTGCATGTCTCATTTTACAAATTTAAGTAGTGAGACTCAGGATAACTGAAGCTCTCTACAAAGTCAGTGGCAAGCTGCAAACTTGAAGAGCCAAGCTGCTTGTCATTTTCTGTGCTAAAGTTCTGCTTATTGATCAAGAATAACAACGCCGTGGTTTTAAAGAAAGGCTGACATGTCCAGACTACATGGATATAAAAAAACCCCAAAAGGCAGGCAATATTTCCTTTTAAAATAGCTTCTAACAATGCTTTAGTATAATTATACATGCTCCAGACTGAGGTTTGGAAGAATGTTAACTCTCCTGTCAATCAAAAACCTTCTTTTTGTGAAGCCAGTGGGTGGGGTGCCATATTTGAGAGTGCAGCATTCAAGTTGAAACCTCAACCATCCATGGTTTATTTTGAATCTTACAGCACACAAACTCAAACCTCAAATTTTGTGAAAGCCTACATTGTCAGAAACACAAAACTGGATTTATAATACAGATTTCAAAAGCATGTAAAAAGTGAAAAGTTGATTAGAGTGAAGTATGAGAAACAGCAGGATTCTGCCTGTTGTATCAGCCTCAATCTTAATGGCAGTGCAATTCTGTTGCAACTACAATTGTATGTTAAAAACATTACTCCACATACCTATTGTCCTACCTTGCAATAGCTGTGTGGACTGTGTGAAAGGTCTTTGTTGCTCCATCAGTGCCATTATGGGTAATGGCTACTGTAAACTGCATGTCCTTCTGGATTCTCTTCCATACTTCAGAATTAGAACTCCATGAAGCCATGGACACTGTGTTGGTCTGTTAGTCCACTGTCATGGAACTCTCATCACTTCTGCTACTGCCAGTTTGTAGGAGTAACCTGTGTATACCAGGATGCTTCCAATCCAGCTGATAGCTGCAGTTATGGCAGCACCACTCAATTGGTAGTTCATCCTTGCTCCCCAAAAGTCTTGAGCAGTGTGCTTACTAGGGGACACTGACTCTTTCAAGGAAGAAGAAAGCGTGCTAACCTTATTTTTAGATGTATTAATTTCTTCAAATATCTCTGAGGAATCACTAATTTCCAACCATTGTGTTGCTTATATGGCAAATCAATTTTAGCCTGAGATTTCAATTTTAGGGTCATATTGGTTTGAATGCACAACAGAGAGATGCTATGCACAAGTCTTTATGGAAAATACTTTCCTAGGCTATCTATGGCAGCATTCACAGGGTCATGGAATGGTTTGGGTTGGAAGGAACCCTAAAGATTGTCTTGTTCCAACCCCCTCTGTCACAGACAGGGACAAACTCTACTAGCACAGGTCACTTTAGGAGTGCATTCAAAGAATTCTCATGCTTCCCTGCTCTATTTCTATGATTTCCTTAAAATGCTAATCCTTGTAGTTTCACAAGTAACAGTGAAAATATTCTTTACCCTTTTTGTATTTTAAAACACTTAACTTGCTCAAGAAGAGTCAAGAATTTAAATGAAGATTGCCAGGAAGGAGTGAAAATTGAATTCACAAAGAAGTTTTGTCTGGAAAAGTGAGATTGTTTTAGGAGGGTGGAAAGACTCTTTTCACCCCTGCCCTCTGAAGAAGATGTATTTTGAATCCTGTATTTTGGTAATGATTGTAAAGAAAACAAAGAAAGCTCTTATCAGTTTGATGCTCAGCAATATAAAACCAGAAGTAAGCACATTGAATGTGTCAGCTAACTTCATTCTCCTTGTGTTTTTGCAGAGTTATTTTCTTTGAAAAACCCTAGTAAAGTCTGGCCATTCCTTATTTAAAATTTCATTTAAATTCAGAATTGTTCAGTGTATATATAAAATTGTTCATTTTGTAGCATGATTTTCATTTCACTACATTTCAGGAGACATTAATTTTTTTTCAGCATTTTCTGCAATATGAGAAAACAAAAAGCAAACATTGCTTGAAACTCCAATTGCTTGCAAAGTGTCAGAGGTGAAGCTGAGGAATTCCTTAAGTATGTTTTTATACACAGACAGCTTGAAGACACTTTGGCATTTGGATGACTCCTTGACCTTTTGGAATAAGTATGACAGTTAAGATAAGCTGATGAATAAATGCTTATCCTGTTTGCAGGAATTAGGGTATTGGTCTATAACTGAGCATCAGGGTGGCATTCTCTGTAGAAGACCTGAGCTTCCTCCACAGCACATGGAGAGAGTTGAGAGTTCATAAGAGCCAATATGATCATTGGGAAATTTCTGTTTTAGCCACATGGATATGGTTAAGCAAGGCAGAGAGTAACATTGAGTCCCTTTGACCTAAGACTGCAGGGAAGCAGACTCAGTGCTGAAGTGTTAATAGCTTTTAGGATAGGAGAGAAACAGTTTAGAGGCTTTGAAGATGTTTAACCTACTTAGCTCACCTACAAAAAGGATAATCTGTTTGCCAGCTTCAAGAGGATTACAAGCAACCCTTAGGAGTCTCCTGCAAAACATGCTTCAGAGAGATCATTCATGCTCAGAACAATCTATCTCACTAAGTGTGTGATTCAGCACTTCATTATGGCCCAAAACTGAGCCAAACTGATTGTCCTTATGCACTGTGCTTTGGTTCATTTGATAGAGCTGTCTCAGAGCATGGGACTCCTTTGGGGAATAAAACAGGAAGGTGTACTCCAACCAGGACATTCAATCTGTGTGTTCAGACTAAAGCCATGCCAAAGTTAACCCCTGAACTGTGCATTGAGGCTGAGCATTCAACAGCTACACAACATTTGTTTTATGAAAGGACTTCATTTGGATAAGTCTGCTTGCATACAGGCATGTGCAAAACCAGCAGCACCAGCACACACCTTCCTCTCTGGTCTCTCTTGGACAGCTTGTACTAAATATACACTCCTAAAAGGCACACTATTTCCTTTTTGACATTACCAAGAGATTGAGATCTTCTAGATCTTGGCAAAGCTAAAAACCAAAGAAAGGTTTATTCTGGCAGGAAACTCCCTGTGGAGAGAGGTATTCCTCAGTTCTGCTGTGTTACTTGGCAAAGCACCATTCTTTAACTGAATTAGATGACAAACCATTGTTTCCCCCTCGCCCATCTTTTTTATGGGCAGATTTAGACCTTATATATAACCTATGCTAGAAAAGAGATAAATTCATTTTACCCCTATTCCATCTTTCCAGTTATAGCAGAGTTCTCTAACATTAAAGACCTGTTGTAGTTAACCTCTAAATAGAAAGCAAAGCAAATATGGACAAGGTCAGGTGAAAAAATAAGATATTGAAGGTAACTAAAACATAGTTCTAAGGTACAGCTGCAATGAGCATTATGTATTAAATAAAACACTTCCTGAGTTTCATGCTAGCAGTGGATGCAGTGACAGTCTCTGTCTTCCAAAGGAAGTAATCAGACACACCTTATATTGCTAAATTAGTGCAGCCACAGTTACAGAAAAGTAAATGATAAAACTGAGACATGATGTAAACAGCTGAAGCTCATGATAATGGGCTAGCTAGTTACAACAGTGAGGTAAATATTATATTAGTAAGCAGATCAGAAAATAGGTGTAATTTTCCTCACCTTAATCTCCAAAGCCTGTTTATTACATACAAATAAAACAGCACTTCTGAGAAAATGGAATAGAAAATAATCAAATAAATTATTAAATGTAGATTGCTACATTTAATAATTCCTAACTATAATAAATAACAAGAAAAACAGCATTATTTTTAAAGGGTAGGGAAAGTTCTAGGATTTTTTTTTTTTAAAGAAACTGAAAGACTAACATAATATTAACAAAATGAGAAGTGTCTCTGAAAGAAGAGCTGACAAACTAAAAACAACATTATGTGCTTATCCTGCAGTTTCAGAAAGGGTCCTTATCTCACTGGACATGAAGTGAGAACTGCTCACAGAACTACCTGAACTTCTGACTGCTCATTACCTGTAATAGCTAGGATAAATAAGTTATAATTAAATCAAGAACTGAAGCAAGGTATATATGATTCCTATTAAAATACAGCCTTTTTGTCCACACAGATACATTTCTCCAATTGTAAGAAATTTTGCAAATGTATGACTTTCTTAAGCAAATAGTAAAACACCTTAAAACATTTACATATCTTGACAGTATGCAGTGTCAAGGCTCAGTAAGGTAGAAAACTGAATTTAATCCACTAAGAGCCTGCAGAATAGAACCTTTATTTGTATCAGCCTCTCAAATTTATTTACTCTTCAGTATTCTTGTTTGAATTGACACAGAATCTTCCACTTTATTTTTAAACCATATTTGCAAAGTTCTCTGTGTCTATGGTCCTGCAAACAAATCTTGAATTTCATGGTCCAGCAAAAAGCTTTATTTGCAAATTTTTACATACTTAGACTTCCTAAGCATCAGTTGTTCAAGCTTAGCTAGGCACCTTGATTGTAACGATTAAAATATTAAATACTTCATTTTATAATAGTGTACTTGAAGCAATGGTTTAGGTATTTGCTGTAGATACATTTTCAGGAATGGCCTCAGTTTTGCCACTCTTCCTGTCCAAGTGTGTGTCACCATCAGGAGACAGTCTAGGCCGTAACACCACCCACAGCCAAATGATTCTGTCACTTATCTTCCCCCCTGCCAAAGTGAGATGGTGCAGTTTGATTTGTTGCCAAACATAATGAGTTTGAGTAACTTAGATACCTCAGGGAGTAAAACTATCTGTGGAAAAATACTTGGATCCATCTCCCACCTGGCCATTATAACTATTACAACCCTTTAGAGAAGGTTAAACACAGAGACTGGCAGTACCCCGCACCTTTTTGTTTTCTTTCTAGCTGACAATCTCTAACCAGTCATCCATTTGAAAAATGGTTTTGTGTTTTTTCTGCTCATATCCTCATTAAAGCAGTCATCCATTACTTTGTCACAATGCAACGTATTTTACTCATGACTCACCTCTGAGGCTATCCTGAGGCCTGAACCTAATGCTTCTGATGGCAGCTGGGATTCCAGCTTAGCCCCGTTTAGTATGTCTGCTTTCTGCATTGAAACGGCTTGACTTTATTTATTTATTTATTTATTTATTTAAATTCAAGCGATCCTTTTTAACGTTGCACCTTCCAAGGCAGAAAAATCTTTGTTTCTCACCTGTCGTGGGCCGGGTCAGACACGCCCCGGGAGAGACTCGCTCCCCCTGCTGGCCCGTGGCAGCGAAATTCCCCTTGGATCAGGTGAGGTAATCCACGGCGAGTCGGTATGGAGTGGCTCTTTACGGGGGTTTAATTTTTTGCCGTGGATTACGGTTGAGACATTGAAATCAATCCAAGATATTATCTGTTGTAAAAAACTTACAGGTGTTTCACTGCCTTCCACCAATTTCAACAAAATTTTAACATGCAAGAAATCTTAATTTTAAAAATGCTAAATAGTTTTCCAAGGAAACTAAAGGTTCATCAGCAACCTCGGGCTCATGCCACAAAAGTTATAGTTTAACTTGCCCTGCGGCTGTTGTCAAATACTCTGCTCCCCCTCCAGCACGGCCAATCTCACAGCGATAGCAGAAATCACGCCTCTGCCAGAGCAAAAATGGCATGTAAAAGCAACTGAACTTTAATGGTTGTTAGACTGATAAGTCACAAACACACCTTCGCAGCATCCCAATTGTGTAGCTGAAAGATCCTGTTACACCGTTTAGCTCAAGTCTGAGGGTAACAAAGTTATAATATATAGGTGTTTGAGAAAGAAAAGCAAAAAGATAAAAAAACCCACCACAACCTCTTCATACTCTAAGTGTTGTCTGCTATAGGATATTTTTTCTTGCATGGATTAAAGAAACCATAGACTGATGTAGTTCCTGCTAAAGTAAAAGCCATCCTATTTTCATGGCTCAAACCGATAATGTGACTGGTAAGAGCTGGAAATTATAATGTATAATTTTATTAGCATTTAAAGAGGAAAAGCTGTTGCTGGATCAGTGATGCAGTGGGTCAGGGTTTTCAAAAGCATGGTATGCACATGAGAGAGCAAATAAAATACCACAAAGAGCATAACTTGCACACAATACTCAGTTTTTTATCACAGAGATATTAAGAATCCATCACTACCGATAAAAAAGCAGAAACAAAACTTAATTCTGGCAATACCTTTAGTGAGAGTCCTCCATATGCTGGTCAGCTACAAGAACATGCCATAGATCTTCCTGTTCTGGCCAGAGAAATGCTCACTCACCTCTGGGCATCCTAAGCAAAGAACTGTGTCAAGTTGTGGCAGCAAATTGAACAATAGCCACTGCAAACTGACTTTTAGAATGGATTACACTAGACTATGTTTAATATCCACATGATTACCTTTACAGTAACAGTAGTATTTCGGTTAAGTCACCTTTGGAAGGGAATTGTTCACACTCTAATTTAGTTCAGTTTAATTTTGCAGGTTTCTCTTCTTATAAAGTTCTAATATGGTTTAAGTATTCCAGTTTGGTAAATTCAGGTCAATACCCCCAAGTATGACTTCACCAAAGGGGTTCTCCTTTTCATACTCTCATTTTGTATAAAGCTCTGTCATGGTGAAATTTTATAGACTGTATACATTCTTTGTTGTGGAATATTTCCTTGGGTAGTAGTTATAACATAAATTCATGTCTGATCACAACTGACTATTTTTAGAGATGTTTAAAGGAAAAAAATGGAAATTTGCTGGTTTAATTATTCAAGGAGATTTTTCTTCCTCCCCATGACACATGCAGAGCTGGAATAACCATATATTCCATAACCACTGTTTGAGGAAAGAGAGCAATGCCGCCATCCATAAATTGAGTATGTAATTCTGAGCCTGGGAAAGATCACGTACTTGATTCAAATTGAAAAAAAATTGAAACACTAAAATCAAAAGTGTTTTGAAGGAGTACATTCCTTAAATTATCTCCACACACAAATAACTTATTCACATCAGAAATTCCAGTGAACTGTAATCCTCATGTCAGAAAGTGTTGCATGACAAGGACTTCCAATGTTGCAGATTAAGGAATACGCTGGAAAAACGTACTTGTCTTGCACTCATCTGGAACTCATGGGTCATTCACACCCATGTAATCCTCTTGATCAGTCAGCACATAAGAATATGGGTTCCAGAACAATTTATAATACTCGAATTGTAAAAAGTCAGACTGATTTTGTCTCCTCTCCAAAAGTTTATTTAGAGTTGAAGAGAAGCCCCTTTGCTTGCTTTGTTTCACAAATTTATTCCAGATTTTATGGGAATGTAACTTTTAAAGTCAGGAACTTGTTCAATAACCTCCTAATTCTAACCCAAAAATTATTTTGTTTTCTAACAGTTTGAAAGGCAGCAGACATACATTTATACATACATTTTAGTAATTTAACTTTACGTGATGTGATTTTCAAGCTCACATTTGCAATCTGTATTACATCTGAAATATTCTGGACGTAGTCAGGAATTCTCAACAGCCCATTCTTTCCAGGTAAACAGTATGCAGCAAATCCTAACAGCAGGCTTGGAAAAATCAGCAGCATGATTTATGTAATACCTATAAATTAAAAGGATTAACAACTAAGGTTAATATTTTCATTGTGTTACCACCAGCCAAAAGGCTTTACCTCAGCAGTGGCTTATTGTTCTGGATAAGAATGATCATACTGCTTACTTTCTTAAGCTGCTTAGTGTTTAAACAATTGTAATTTGGAATTGGATAAGCCTTCTTACCATTTTTATGGTCTATTTGATGGTTTATGATCCATGGACATAACTGTTCTTCTATGCATGATCTTTTTTTTTGTTTCTCTCATGTCCCCTTAGATCCTGCAATAAGCAAAGGTCCAATTTCACCATGACTCTTAGGGATCTGTTAAATGCCATACTATACACTTCAGCACTACTATTTAATATTTGACTGTTGTGATTGAATTGTCACAGTCTCAAGAATCACAGGGCTGGGATCCGCAGGAGGTAATCCACCCTTTGGAGTTGAGAAAAGCCTCAAGGCAAAGCTTCAACAGGTTTAGACATGGTCCCTCTAGGGTAATTAGACTGGAACAATGTTTAATACATTAATTTATTAATAATTAATGGTTTAGGCCTCACAAGGTCATAAACTTTCCATCAGCATAGCTTCACTTGATAAACTACTAATTCCATTCCTTCCTGTCTTGATAAGTGGCAGTTTACTCTTCATACTGTACTGGTTAGAACTTCTAATGATTTCTTTATGCAGTCCTACCATACATGTCACATCTGTTACCACAGTATTTGTGAAGGCATTTGTACAAGACTGGTCAACTGCACTACTGACACTGCCATCACTAATGTTGCTGAAAAAAGTAAACAGAATCAGAAAATCCTTAGTTGTAAAGAACCCACAATAATCAACGAGTCCAGCTCCTGGTCCTACACCGGACAGCCCCAAGAATCCCACCATGGGCCTGAGAGCCCTGTCCAAACATTCCTTGAGCTCTGTCAGGCTCGGTGCTGTAATCACTTCCTTGGGGAACCTCTGCAGTGCCCAATTACCCTAGCGGGGAAAACCTTTTCCTTATATCCAACCTAAACTTCCCCTGACACAACTTCAGCCATTCCCTTGAGTGCCGCCACTAGTCACCAGAGCAGAGATCAGTGTCTGCCCCTCCACTGGCCCTCATGAGGAAGCTCCAGGACCACAATAATGTCTGAGTTAATCTGACTTCAGCTAAACAAGCCAAGTGACCTCAGGTACTCCTCAAATGGCTTCATCTCCAGACCCTTCACTATGTTCGTCATGATACCATCAGAACACAATTATGTCCGCAGAGGGGAGAAACCCCAATTCCTCTCATTTGAGAGAACACTGAAGAGAGCTTCAGTCCGGCCGTTCCGCGGGCAGGAGGTGTGTGCCACCTGCCCGGCCCAAAGATGGCGTTACTGCCCGGCCCAGGGATGGCGTCCCCGCCTGCACCTGCCGCTGGTCAGACTGGCCACGGCTTAAAGGAACGACAGCGCAGCCCCTTGGGTCTCGTGCCCACTCAGAGGCTTTTGTCGGGCAATGGCATTTACATTTTGTGCGCTCCGACGTGCCAAAGCCCAGGTCTGAGCGAGCCCCGGGGCTCAGCGCGGCCCCGCCGCCTCCCCACCCTCAGGGCAGCGGGGCGCGCGCACGGCGCCACGCGCACGCGCAGCGCCCTCCAGCCAGCAGTGACGTCATGGGCGGAAGGAATCGCGCGAGCCGCTCGCGTCAGGCGGCTTCCGGGAGAACCAACTGGAGCCTTAAAGGGCCGCAGCGGCTCCGGGCAGTGGCGGCCCCGGGCTCGGCCGTACCGGTGTCTACACGAGCGGCCAGACGGCGCCGCCCGCACACGGCCATAAACCGGCCTGGGCGGGCTCCGGCCCGCTGAAGGGAAAGGAGCGCGGGGGCGGGGCTGCAGGCAACCAACCAATTAACAGCCAAGAGCTTCCCAGCCGCCTCCAATCAGAAGCACCGGTTCCCAAAACAATCGTGGCGAGCCAATGGGAAGCGCGCGCCGCTCGCGCTCGGCTCAGGCCGCCCCCGGGCTGTGCCCGCGGCCTCCCGGCAGCAGGGGGCGCGCGGGGGCGGCGGCGCTGCGCGGGCGGCGCGGAGGAGGCGCTGCCGCCGCTCTCGGTGTCGTTATCGCCGTCGCGGCTGTCGCGCCCGTCCCGCCGGCCCCGCCTCCCGCTGCGCTCCCGCGGCCTCACAGCAGGTACGGGCGGGGGGAGGGACGGACACGCCGCATCCCGGTGCCCCCGCCGCACCCTCCGCCCGAGGAAGGATGTGCCCAGACGCGGCCGGCCCTGTTGCCGTTCCGCCCCGCTCCGGGCGCGGGGAGTCGGTCCCGCCCGTCCCTTCCCACGCCGCGGGGCCGCCGCTCCCCGCCGAGGTGGATCCGCGGGGTCGCTGCCCCCCTCCCGCGGCGGGGCTCGTGTGTCCTCCCGGCCGTGGCCGCAGTCGGTGCCGCCGGGGCCGCGGCCGGGCCGGGCCCCCGGAGGGCTCTCGCCGCCGCCGGAGCCCTCGGCGCGAACAAAGGCGGCGGGCGGGCGCGCTGGGGCAGCACCGCCCGCGGGTCGGGAGCTCTCCTGTTGCGCCGTGGCTGGAACAAACCCCGGCGAGCGCTGACAGTGGCCGGGCCGGGGCCCGTCCTCCTCCCGCGGCCCCCGGAGGAGCCGCAGGGTTCCGCGCTGGCGGGTTATCGGCGGTGCCTCTGCCGCTCCCCCAGCCCGGGGGGTGCCTGCGCGCCGTGCCTCGGTGTGCCCGGGCAGCGCTGGAAGCGTTTTGTTACGGAAAGTCAGCACCGGCTTTCAGCAAGTGGGAAAGAAACCCCAAACCAACCCCACAACCACAGCCAGCAACGAAACTCCAATGTTGTCGATTGTAGTGACCAAAATCGAGTATTGAAAGTTTATCTTGGTTTAAACGCTGTTGATAAATCTGGATTTATTGGTAAGATGCTCTTCTTGCGGTTAGGTTTTTTGGATCTATTCTTTACTGAAGTATCTGAGAGAACTGTAAACCGAAGTCTTCCAGTCCTGCTTCTTAATCTCCTAGGGAAGTGAAATGACTTCACAAAGCGTTTTTGTTCTCTCCTGTTTCTTACATGGATTTAAAAAAAACGTAGTTCAGCTGTGAAAATAAAAAATAAATCTTGAAAACTACCTTATTATTTTGTGGATAGGGAAGAAGTGGGAGGAGATGCAACTAAATACCGAAGGTAAGTAAGGCGTGGGAAATTAGTACGTTTTAAATTACTGCTATATGTTCTGTTTTCTTTTATTCAGATATTTCATTTTGACTGCAGTCAAGTTCACTTTTTAGAAATAAAAGGTGGAACTGCATTATGTCTGTGTTAGGTGTTTTTTTGAGCTGACATAACAGAATTCAGTGATTGTGGCCAGAAGTACTAGATTAAGCAGAGGAGTTAACTTGGGGCTATTGAAATGTGTCTTGTGTAATGTGTTTCCTGTTTCTCCCCCAGCATCTTGCATGTTTGAAGTGTCTCATAAAACAGCTCAATAATGCATGAACATGAGCATAAAATCTTTTGTGCTTTTGTGGTCTGAGGAACACATTTGTTTGGTACGGATTTGGTATTAAGGTTTCTATTTTCCCTTCCTTATTTTGATGCCAGTCCAAGTCTGATGAGCAGTTTACAATCTCTGTAAGGCATGCTTTAGTTTGCACTGTAGTTTATTATCTGTAATTATGCTTTTAATCTGTGAGATGGTTGGGATGGGCAGTAAAACAGCTTTGACACGTCTGCCTTCTGGCAAGGCTTATTCTGTAATGGCATGTGCTGAGTGTCCAGTTGGATCCTTGGCTGGGTTGGAGCAGGGGATAGTGGAGATGTTTGTGTGGGTGGCATCTCTTGAGGAAGTGACTTGGGTGTAGCTGTGCTGGTCCTCACTTGGCTCTGTCGAGGCAGAGTTCTGCTTTCCTGTGCCCCTGGGGTGGGAATTACACGTGTGTAGCTTTTGGATCCAGGTGCCTGAATGTATCCAGGTGCCTGAATGTATTGTGCTTGTTGCTGCTGTTGGTGGTGCAGGCAGTAGCAGCAGAGATAGGCTTTTGCTTCTAGTCAGTGAGAGGGATTTATATTGCCTGCCTCTTAGTCATATCTTCACTCCTGCTGTTCTGTTTCAGTCTTGCTCTTCTCTTTGCAGTATTCCCTTTATTCTAGGGTGTAACTTCTCTCCTCTGGAGTAGTTTTCCTATGTGGAAACAGGTGAATTGTTTGTGGTGGTGAATTGTTTGTGATGCCGTTTTATACACAGGCTCCCGGTTTCACAGATTCTGACCAAAGTTTTGACAAACGATGGTGTAGATGATGGGTTCATTTCTGTCAGAACTGAGGGGGAGAAGGCTGATGCTAGCATACAGGAGGGATTTCTTCACTTGGAGTGATTTTATTTGCTAATTCAACTGAACCATTGAGGCTGGTAGAGATCTATAAACTGCAGTAATGACAAAATTTTCCACGTGCTTTGTACTGTATAGAAATTTGAGATTCCCGTCACCTGTGTGTTTATTGTGAACTCGGTGATACATATGAGGAGGATATGCTCCTGTAATTTAAAAGAGCACATCTATACACTACCCTTGCTTTGTACATTTTAGTTCTGTAGGGAGAGAAATGCAGCAAGGATCACTGACTTCCAGTTTTTTTCAGCATTTAGGCCTGAAGTTGCAGAGAATACTTATTTGAAGTATTTATAATAGCCAGAGCCATAAATACCTATAACAAACAATAACAATTATTTGGTCAGCTGAAGGCCATTAATTCCCAGGGGGAGTAGTTCCCCAAATGATGTTATGCATTTTCACAGCATTCTCCACTCATCTCTAAAGAAGTAATGTGCAAAACTCTGTGCAAGAGGAGAAAGGATCAGTCCTTCCCAGTTCCCTGTCCTGTGGGACTGAATTTTCAACTGGGCATGGCAAACTGCAGATAGTTGCTCTCTGGTCCTGCAGTTTAGAAATGGAAAGGCTCAACTCTGTATAGTTTTACACATTGGGACCTTCCTTTTTACAATAGCCAAGGCCTATAGTCTTTCTACAAAAAAAAACCTCAATTTCTACATTCTGTATAAATTTATTCACTTGTGTTCCGGAGATTTGCTTTGCAAAGATAGTCTAGCAATTGTATTCAACACCCTTGTGCCTAAATATGGTAGATACTATATACTAGATAATGGGAATGTCCTTTAAAATGTACCTTGAATGCCTTAGAAATGCTAAAATACAGAAAAGAATAAAACTTATCTTGCCAGATGCTGGAAGGAAGGGAAATAACCAATAAGAGCCATAAGTGGCTTTGTGGAAGAGAGAAGTGGAAATGTTCCTGCCTGCCTGCACTGACACAGACCTGCTGTCCTTTTTATCTCCTGTTTGTATGGGTGGACCAGCATCTGTCAGAAAAGGTGTCACTGGCTCCTGGCAGAGACCTTTCTGTCACTTGGCTTCTGCTCCTGAGAAACAGGATGAGTTAAAGCCTGTGATGAAGATAAAACAGATAAATTGTTCTTTAAAATGTCTAGGCAGCTTTTTTTTTTTCTTTACTACATTTAGTAAATTGAGCTTGTATAGCTCAATTCTCTCATAGCAGCATTTGTAGAAATACTGCATTTAATGCAATAATTAGTTCTGACTGTGATGTTAATTAGTGATACATTAGTCTGCTTTTTTTTTAGCTCCTGTGCTATTTTTTCTTTATTTTAGGTTGTTTCTCTCAGTGAATTGCACAAAGAGTAAAACAAAAGTACAGGCTTTGTTTTTCTAGTAATTTTTCAAGCAACAAAGCAACATTTAGACTGTTTAAATGTATGTATGTACATAAGTTTATTTTTCTTTAAATTCTGTCCTTGCAAATAGGGAAGGGCTGTTGCTATATAGGCAGGGGTTTCATCTTGGAAAGTGGATGGATGACATTAAAAGGCAAGACTGATTTTTATTTGCCGTGTACATAACTGAGTCTTAACGTGTTTCTGGTTGCTTCAGACGATATAAGAAAAATTTGGGTGGAAGAGATAATGTTAAAGGTGCTGTCTGAAACAATTTTAAATCCTCTGCAAAATCATAAACTACTGGGGCAATTTGACAGTCAAAGTATTCTAAGAAAAGATAAATTTTTGCCTGAATATCTTGTGGATGCAAGTGAGTAGGAAAAAAATAGAAAACTACTTTGAATAATAAATTTCAGCACTCACATATGTTCATCATTTGCTAGCTATTCTTATGTATGCAATGCCAGTTTGTAACATTTCCATTAACTTTATTGTGGAGAAATGGGATCTGCACATCCTCAAGCTCAATAGCTCATTCTTTAATCATTCGTTATATCATTCTTTTAGAGGTGATAAATAAATGCAGGTGTCACTGTGTTGGACTTTTCTCTTGTCATTGCAAGTTGGGGTGGGATACTAGGATTTCTTAAAATTAGTAAAGCTGATTTTAATTTTGCCCAGATTGTGGCATATGCAAGACTCTTGTGTGGCAAGGTATTACATTGTCAGCTGTTAATTCACAGAACCAAAATGTGGTTTTAAAAGCTTAGTTTTGAGGGAAAACATCTACTACTATTCCTACTTTCTTTGATTAGTGTGATAATTTCTTATTCTTAAAAGATTTTGTTTGAATTCTAAAACCTAATCCATGAGTGAGTAAATTAAAACTATTCACATGCAAAATAAAGAGTCATTTAGGAATTAACATTTTTATTTCTTTGTGGATATGCTGTTATTTATTAAAAACTTTATCATATAGCACAAGTCTAGTATGTATTATTAACTTATGGAAGAAAAGGTAATGCATAAAACTGCATTAAAAACAGTTAGTTTCTCTCTGGAAAGTAGATTACTGGGGGCTATTTATATACCCAAGCAAGCAATAGCTGAGAAATTCCTGTTAGTGAACTATCACAGCTGTCCATAATATTTATCTAAAGACTGAGTTTTAGTTTCATGTTTTTTATAAAGTTTGCTGTTCCTGAGGTCACAGTTGGAATTGAGGTGAAATGAGGACCTTGGAGTGCTTCCAATAATTTGTTTAGTGACATTAAAAAAATTACTCATTTTTATGCTCATTTTAGGAATGTATTACAATAAGACTAACTCCTAATGACTTGAAGTAGTCTAGACTTCATACATTCATTTAAGGGGCTTTGAAAAGGTTTGTAAACATTATTAGAGCTGAAGATTCTTTAATTTGTTTCCTTATTCCAGATCATTCAGAGAAAGTAGGGTATTTTCTGCTGCGTGTTTCTGTCCTCAGTTGGGATTTTGTGGAGTTTGCTGGGAGTTAGTTTGTTCTTCATTTTACTTTGTTTTCATTCTTTTGCCATTGATGTGAAATAGCAACTTGGCACAAAATACTGGCTTTTTTAAACTTAGTTTCAAGACAACATAATTGTACTGCACATAGTTCAGGTTTTTTTTAACTATAAATTCCTAGAAAAAGTAATTTTCTTCACAAAACATTCACAATTCCTCTAGCTAAAAGCCTTTTTCTGAACTTGAGTATTTTTGGAATAAAACTTTGTCTTACTGGTTGTTTTTTGGAAAAATAAGTTGTATTCTTGTACCACAATTGGGCATAACCCAATTGTGACAGCATACTTCAAATAGCCTTATATTGAAGGTTATGCCCAAGTATAACCTTAACAAGTTAAATGTTAACAAGTTAAACATTTTCGCTTGTTTAACTTGAGCATTTGTAAATTCAGTCAATTAAAGACACAAACTGAAAAAAAAAAATCAGTGATTGAAACAAATTGAAATGTCAAGGTGATGATGTGGAATTACCTTGAAGTAGTTCAGTTTTTTGAGTGGAGTAGGTAGTCTTTGCTACTGGCAAAGTGTCCAAAGTTTTCACCTTGGCTGACTGGTAGATATTAATAAAGCAGTAATGTTTGCTTCTAATTTCATATTAGTGCTTGGGGGATGATGAGATGCTGTAGAACTAGACTTAATGGTAGCTTTCTCATCAGTTTGGTTTTTATTAATAAATATCTTGTGTTTTATTTCCATTTCAACAAGCAAATAAAAGAAGTGAGCTCTTACAAGGGGACAGTATGGAACTGCAGCTCAGTTTAGCAGTAATCCCTGAAAAGATGGGCTTGTAGCTTGGTGCAGTTGCACTGACAGGACTCTGCATCCTCTGGAGGAAGTGAGTGGAAACTAAAGAGAAATTAGAAACTTGAAAAAAGGTTCTCTGCAGCAATATTGTGTAACTGGGCGCTGATGGGGGGAATGTTGGTTGTGACCTGGGGCTTCTCCCTCTGTTGCTCTGGGTGCTTCAGTTGTGTCAGGAGTTTCTGCAATGGATTCTGAAGCTTGGTGCAGAATCATCTTTGTACAGTGGACTTAGTGTTGATGTGAGAGTGGGTCCTTCTGAGCCAACTGCACACTGAAATGTATTATAACAGCCATTTATCTCTCTTCCTTTTTGAGGAGTGGCATATCTGAAAAGTGGATGTTCAGGATAACATGTCCAATGTCTCGGAAGAGAGAAGCACTAGACAACAGGACATTAAGAAAGGACTCCAATTTATAGAGTATGATTTTGTGGTTTTTATTCTTGCATGTTCATTTACATGTTTATATATATTTCTATTAGATGGATGGCTCTGGGAAAGGCCTTTTGTGTTTTTCCTCAGAATATTTGCTAGCACTAATCTGTTAAAAAGGGAGCAGCTTTAAAGAAAAGACAGCACTTCTCTTTGTTCCTAAAGAGAGCAAATTGAAGGTGAAAGGTTACTCCTTTCCTGCTTTTGAGAAAAAATAGCACTTAATTTTTTTTTTTTTGAGTAGAAAAATAATCCACTTTAAGAATAACTACACCTAAAACTATGTTGCTATTGGAAGGGATGGGTTTGTTCACTACTACCTAAATGTTTTAACTCTCTGGAGCTAAAATTTAAGCTATTGAGAAATCATCTGAGTATTTAATTTTCATTTGGGTCAATGCCAAATTCTTTTGAAGATCCTGACTATCTTAAAATAATTTTGGAATTTCATATTAGTTCACTGCTCATATATGGCATTCTTAGAAAACAAAAACAAAAAAATCAACCAACAAAAAAACCCAAAAACCATACTTTTCCTCCCACAATCCAGACCATTTAAAAACTGTTTAAAGACAGAATCTCAGTTAATCTGTATGAAAAAGGAAAGGATTCCTAGTTTTCTTCCTGAAAGGTAGAAGATCTCTTTTCTGGACTAGAGATAGTATCTCTTGCATGTCATACAAAGAAATTAATAAAATTCCTGTTGTAAGTCATTGGTATGACTTAATTAAAATTGATATGGGTTTTTGACAGATAATTTGTCATTTTATAGTACTTCCTAGAAGATTGCAGTTCTCATCTCTAACATGGTTCTGCACAGGTCAGGAGAGGAAGGAAATTACTTTTAAACAAAGAACAGTGATGTCTAAAACTCTCAAAGCATTCAAAACCTTAATACATTTTAAACAGCAGAGTTCAGATTGACCATGTAACTTCAAAAGAAAGTAAGCTATTAATAATAAGAGAGCTCATTTTTTTAATCAAAAGTAATCTTACAGCACTTTCCTTGTTCAGTGCAGGCTGTGGGCAATATTCAGAGATTTGCCTGTTGCCAAGCAAGGTTGCTTTTACAAAGAACCAGTGTTCCTCAGTGTGATTGTCTTTTAAGCAATATGTATAATAAGTGAAGCTTTTAATTTTTTTTCTAGATCCACTTTGCCCTATCCAGGGACACAAGAACAATATGAGGTAATGAATGACTTTTTAATTTCCAGAAGGATTTTTAAATTGACCTATATTATTATTGTCATTTTGGTTTTAGTCATCATTTAGGTAATGATATAATATGAATGGTAATTTAAAAAGTCTCAAAATTGGAACTGGACAACTACTAACATTATGATACAGATATTCAGATATTTGGGTGTCCTGAATTTACTGATACAGCAGTTGAGATGAAGTCTTTCTCTGCTGGTATTGTGGATGAATTTGGGGCATTAATTGAATAAAACAATGTGCTATTCTTAGTAAAGCTCAGAGTAGCACAGCAAAAGTAAAATAAAAGGACTTCAGTCACAGAAACCTTCAGAACATGTGAATGTTATGATTTTGCATAATTTTGGCTTATATTTTCAGACTTTTCTTTTTAGTTCTTTTTCCAATGGTAGGTGATTTCATTGGATTTGAGAATATATTAGATAAAAATACTGCCATTCACATTTTGATGAAAAAATCCTTTTTGCAAAGCAGCTTTTGTGTTCTCCTGCTTTGTCAGTTGCTATGGCTGCTGCTTGCTGAAAGAATATATGGAACATGTATATACAGCTTTGAGCTTGTCTTGGAAAAATGTCATAAGAAAAACACTAATGTAGACAAAAGTTTTGCATTTCACTCTGATTCCATGCAGTTACCAGTACACATTTTCTACTTAAAATTTTCCTTGGAAGTATGGAAGATAAACAAGCAGCTGGTGGTGATGAGATTTTGTTTTCTGTGTTGCAGTTATTTATACGAGATCTTGTTAGAAATCTTTTTCATGAAGGAAATGATGTATATCGAGAAGGTGACTGGAGAGGATCACTGAGTCATTATACAGAAGCTATAAACATAGCTGATTATGCTAATTCAGAAGAAATCCACGTTTCTGATGATGTTTTAGAGAAGCTGCACGTGAACAGGATCGCGTGTTTTTCAAATATGGTAAGCTCCTGTTTAAACTAGGATTTCTCCAAAACAGGATGCAAATAGAGTATGAAGACACAAAGTCTAGTGAGTGAAAAGCTCTTGATTGCAGTTTGAAGATTGACATGTTTCAAATCATCACTTTATTACGTTCTTTAAAAGCTTTTTACATGTATAATTGAGGTATTTTAGTTAACTAATACTAGAATTAACATAAAAGTGTCATACTGGGCTTGGAGTTTGATGGAATAGTATTTTTATCCATTTACACTGCTGACTGCACTGAGTTGGCTGCTTTCTCTGTGGAACAAGATGGCTCTTGTGAAAGAGCTAAATTTTCTTTGTGACTGGTACTGGATTTTACGTAATGATGGCACTGCTTGTTTTTAGTTGCCTAATTTGGTGACTTAGCAAAACTTACAAATGCACTGTGCAGTGGCCTTGGTGAGTGTTTGATAGTGCTTCAGTACCTTCATCCAATGCAGTTCAAATTCACTATTTCCATGATAATAGTTCTGATTAGTGGCTTTTTTTCTTTTTTTCTTCTCCTAGGGTTTGCATGAAAAAGTTCTAGAGGACTGTGAGATAGCACTAAGATTGAATGAAAACAATTTCAGAGCTCTCTATCGCAAAGCAAAAGCTTTGAATGAATTGGGAAGCTATAAGAAGGCTTATGATGCTGTAGCAAAATGTTCTCTTGCTGTTCCACAGGTGGGTAAATTGTGTATTGGTGATTAAAGTTTTGAAGCATACACTTATTTCAAGACCAAGGTTGTTTCTTCTAGTTCAGAGTTTTTAATGCAATAAAATATTTTTTCTTCCTCAAAGCATTATTTTTTCTTGTGGAGGTGAAGACTGAGGACAGAGATTACAGTCCCCAAGCTCAGTTTGTTGTGTTAACTTTCTGCAGAAGAAATGCAGCAGGGATCAAGTGCCATGAATGTTTGCAATAAGCAGTAGGACCACTGAATTAATTGTTTAAAATTCTCTATGACATGAAGAGAACCCCACCATAATTATAATGTACATTTATTCTTTTGGTAACTGCATTTTAGCTTTCCAAGTGTTTAGTAACGTTGCTACCAGTGCATTGTTCTCACTGTGAATCACTTGCTGTGTTCCCTGAATCTTGGGCTCTATATGTGTTAGGAGGCACTGTGTGTTGTAGGAGATGATCTGTAGACTGAAATGCTGCTCCTGAGGATCTGCTTGCCATGATTGTGTGGTTGGGTTGTGGTTCTTTACTTGTTTGGGTTTTTCAGGAGCTGGAGTACATCAAGTGCATTCCTGCAGGGCTTTAGTTATATCCAAACCCAATTTGGTTCTCTCGGACCCTTAATAACACAAACTAAAATGCTGTGAGTGAGGATGATTAAGAGGTTTCACTAAAATAATGCATTCTGAATTTGAACTTACATGCTGATGGAATCTTTACATGCTTTGCTCAAAATAGACTGATAACATGATAAATTACTGACTTGCTACATCAAAACTACAGTGAGACACTAGCCAAAGTGTTGGGCATAGGTTTGCTCCTTGATAGAGAGAAGGTTTCAGTTGTGCTTCCAAAGACATAAACAGTTCATCTGAATGTGTAACTTTGGACTTTGGATCCTCACTTTGCACCTCAAGGTTTTTGCTTAAGGTTAATATGCCTTTATGTAAGTTTTATAAATAGCTTTTTCTAGCTGTAGGATGTGATCTGAATACTAAATCTTAAAATGATTTAAGTAGGTAGTTATAACTGTAGGACAGAGGGAAATACAATGACATTTTTAATTCTAGTAGTATGGTACAATGCCTCCCGAAATACAGAGTGCTCATTAGATATTCATCAGTGTCATGTAGTAGTTCATGTGGTAATCAGGAATATAGCCCTCAACTTGTGTAAAAGCAAAACAACAAAATAAGCCCCCATCCCCTTAAAGAACAAATGCCATCCTCAAATAAACAAAAAATGCCCACCCACAAAAAAAAAAACAAACAAAAAACAAAACCACAAAACTAAAAACCCCACAAAACCCAAACAACAACCAAAAAAAACCCAACAAAACAGTTCATTGAATTTCTTTGGTTTTGGAAACCCTTTATATTTTAAATCCAGATAAAAGGAGAAGGAGGATACTCTCCATTTTCTGTCAACATTGTTACTCCTTCAGGGTAGATGTATTTTCAGATATAGGTTTCAGTTCTGTGTTTGTGGAAGAATAAAGCTGCATTTTGAGACATCCTGCATGTAGGAATCTTGCAGAATACAGGCTGAGATATAAACAGATGTTTTTGCTTGATGACAGTACATAAAAATGATGAAATTTTATTTATGTCTTTTAGGATGAAAGTGTGATTAAGCTTACCCAAGAATTAGCTCAAAAACTAGGGTTAAAAATAAGGAAAGCATATGTTAGAGCAAAGGTAAGTTTTTATTTTAACATTTTATGATAAGGTTTCCCTCTTTTGATATCAAATTTGTATTTAATGGAAGTATCTTTTCTTTGTAGCCACCCTCGTCAAATTCAGTTTGTAGTGATGTGTCAACTCAGGTAAGCTCACTGTAAACTACAGGGAATAATTGTTTCATAATTTCATGATGATAAAGGGACAGAGGTGCAAGTGACATTTTATATTAGAGGCTGTTATTTGGGACTTTCAGGTTCTGTTATGTTCAGTTTTGCTGTACATGTATGGCTGATTAGGACATAAGATTATTATTCAAATTACCTTTGTTGAATAAATGTTAGCTAAAAGATGAAATCTAGTGCAATGCATGTATTTATTTTTCATGTCCTGAGGCAAGAGGGAAGTTAATTGGTTTATTTTTTGTTTTATTTAGTTGACAATTATTGAAATGAAGGGTGTTGGAATAAAATCCCTTATATGCATTTGTCCAAATTTGATCTTCATTAGCAGCTGAACTTGCATTTATTTTGTTCTTTGTAATGTGTCTGAATAGCAGTAGTGAAGAGAAGTTCATCTTTACCTTACAGACTTCTTTCACAGGAATATAGAAAATTTAGCTGTAAAGGGATGAGGAAATGTAGGAACAATTCATTTAAGATTCCATTTAGACTCTTTCATTCCTGAAGTGTCACTCTCACTTTGGTTGGTTGCAAATTTTTAGTGATACCATGAGTGGAATTCAGTCTGCAAATGGATGCTTTATCTAAAAAAAAATTTGACCTTTAAATTACATTAGACTTCGTAAAATTTGAGATTTTATAAAACCTAAATTTTATAAGGCTTACATTCTTTGTCTGTAAATATGCATTTGAAAATTTTTTATGGCTCTTGTGGCTGAGAGGTATTTTTTTCTCATTTACAGAATTCTTCTGTAGAAGATATTGAGTTAGGTGAGTCTTGTGTTACATTACTAATGCTAGGGAGCTAGATATGACATATATATCTCATTGTACTAGGAAAATTTGAAAGAAAATTCATCTGAAAGTACTGGGATGAAAGTCTGATCTGTTTATTTCTAAAACTGCATATTTAAGTGGCTGAGCAGATTTCACTTTGGCCTCCTCAACCTGATATGATTGTATCTGCTCCTGTAGTGATTGTCTCCATACTGTCCTCTTTAGCTTAAAAAAATAGGGAAGGGAGAATATGCCAAAGATTTACTGAAGTATCAGGTCTGTAATTTTTTCTGTTGCTTTTAGCTTGAGTAATAAATAAACATTGAGATGAAGATACACATAATTTGGAAGCTGAAAACATTTAATGTGGTTTTGCTTAAATCTTCTTCACATTTCTTAACTCTCTCTCACCCTCCATGTTGTCAGGGTGAAAGTTATGCAAGAATTTCTCACATCTTTGAACAAAGGTTCCAGTCATTCCCATCTTAACCTATTTCAGATTTATCTGACCCAAAACAAGAGATGGTTTCTGCTGCTTCTTCATCAAACTTTGTTTCTGAAGTGTCTAAAGTATCACCAGTACCTGTACCACCTCTACCTACTGTTATGCCTCTTCAGATGGAGAAGGTTCCTTTGCCTTCTACAGTGTTGGCAAATGGAGGGAATGTTTCTTTCTCTATGCCAGAAGCATGTTTAGATTGTGGAGATGGAGATATAATTATTGGAGAAGAACTTGATGAGTTACTTGATTCTGTGCCTGATCCAGATGAAACTGTAATGGTAAGACTTCTTTCTGTTTTTTTTCTTGAAAGACTCTCTTTATGAGTGGGATCCCATATTTTTATCAGGTGGGCTAGTGGTGACGTTTGTGCTTCCTTTCCTAGTTATGTTGAGCTGTCTTTGGGCATAGTCAGATTGATTTTCTTTCACGTTCAGATTCTTGTAAATGTGACTGTAAAGATAGCAGGACTACTACTACTTCAGAAATACTGTAATGCTACTACCAATGCTACTTAGGGGAAGTACTGTGAAAAGTGAATTGGACATTTGAAATCTGGGCTAGTGTGTTTTTTGGGAGGTTTTTTTGTGCAAATAAACTGTCTTAGAACATGAACAGTGTGTTAGAATGCTCATCTTCTAGCTGTAGAAACTATAGTTAAAAACAAGCAAAAAGTTTTGCAGCAGAGTAGTACTTGGGCTGTGGCCTTCTAGGATGCTCACTGGTATCTCTGCAATCAAAACTTGCTCCAGATCCACCACCTGGCTGAATAGAAATAGAACATCGTGAGTCTGACTTTTTGTATTTTTAGAAGAGTTATCAGTGAAATTTAGTTCTAGGAAGTGTTGTTCCCACATACACCATTATGCCAGATGTAGAGCAGACTGAAGCCTCCAGAGTTCTGCAGTTGTTAATCAAAATGAGAGCTCTGATTGATGAGCAGAGATGTCTGAACTTATTACCAAAATTACTGACTCCCTGCTCTGGCCCTGCCAGTCATTCGGAGTATTTATTTTGTATTGCATTTGTATTGCAGTTAAATGAGGCTGTGGCATATGCAGTTCTTCAGTTAGTTGTGATTTTAATTCCTCATTCAACTCTGATTTACAGTTGAAAATCTTTAAATCAAAAATACCTGAGTTTCTAATTTTCTATTTTATGTGCGCTTCATATTTTAGAGAAGGAATGTGACCTGGCCTTTGCAGAACATGTTATCATTTGATTGGATCTGAGGATTGACCTCAAAGCCAGCTTGTACCTCTTTTGCTGTACTGCAGTTGGAATTATGTTCTCTTTATTTAGAAACAAATTTTGTTGATATCTGACTCTTACTCTTCCCTTATGCCTGTGTTTTTAACATAACTTGGAAATTCAGGCATGGTCTGATGGATAAAACAAATCCAGATCTCTTACTAACTCAGTAAGTGTCTGGTAACTGAACCTTTAACGTGTTTGATCAGTGGATAATGCCTTGCACCAGGGGCATTGTTTAGGGCTTGGTTACTGCAGCTCTGTGCAGGACTGTGGTGTACCTTTCTTGCTTGGTCTGAACATTCTTTTTAATTTTTTTTTTCCAGCAAACTACAGGAGCCAGAGGACCCATTCCTGCAGGGAGTGTAGCTCCTAGTGTACCTTTCTCTGCCTCTTTGCTGGGGACGCTGCCAGTTACTGCAGGATTTGTTCCTTCAGCTTCTCTTTCAGAAATCTTTTCACAGCCTTTGGCTTCTTCACTGGAA
The DNA here is from genome assembly GCA_003676055.1 of Chloebia gouldiae. Classification (NCBI taxonomy): domain Eukaryota; kingdom Metazoa; phylum Chordata; class Aves; order Passeriformes; family Passeridae; genus Chloebia; species Chloebia gouldiae. Next base: position 7,111,385 of record QUSF01000022.1, read on the forward strand.
AACTTTTGTTCTCCATTAAGCACTTTTTCAATCAGTGACCCAAAAAGAGGTAAGAAATTAATATTTAACCTTTTATAATTATGTGAGTTGTGCAGGAGCCAAGTGGCTTTCCTTTTTAACAAATTAATTTTCACAACTATTAGTTATATTTAACACATAACATTTGAGCTGCGCTAATAGTTTTTGAGTGTTGCTTGTATTCAAGAATTCATAAATAAAGCTTTTGTTTCCTTGGGGTCTCCATAAGCATGCTCCAAGCTCCCTCTGTGTAGTTTTTCTGTATCTATTATGTAAATTTATTTATTTCAGGTGAATAAGTTCAAAGAAGAAATACTATTCCCTCAAACTTTTTTTTTAAACAAGCTTACTCTTACAGCTTAAACCATTTGTCATGATTTGGCAATAAACAAGAATTCTAAAAGGATAAGGTAGCTGTGTACTCTGAAAAGATACCAATATTACATACTTGGATTCAAACTGCACAGATTATAATTATGTAGTGAAATCAGGTATATGAAATAACAAGATACAAATAACGAACTACAAAATACAAAATAAAGTTTTGTCTTTATCAGTGTTACAGGACTATGCTGTTTTTGGAACACAGCCAGCTTTACAAAATAAAATAAAAAATTGAAGGATCCTCTTACCCCTCTTTCTTCTCCTCATTTTTTCATAGTCAGATACTGTTTATCTTGTTGCCCTTTTTGTACTGCACAAGTATTTTCATGTTGCTTCAGTATCTGCCTTCACTATCTGCCAGTACTGCTGGTGGTAACCTGGTGTATATTTTGAAGATGTTTGCCTAGTAACTTTTCAGCCCATATGTTTACAAGGGGCTCTTACATAATTAAAACAAAAAAAAAAAACGTAATTGTAGCAAACAAAAAAAAGTTGGTGTTTGTCAAAAACCCCAAACCCCTGATAGTTCTCAGGAATGATAAATTATTTTTTGAATGGGATGTTCTCAGGAACTCATTTAATTAAAATATCTTTTTATTCCTTTAGACATCTCAAGTTCAGCTTCTAGAGATGGAACACCAACACTTAGCAGCAATAATTCCCCATTGTTTGTACGTATTTTTCATGTTTTTGTTCACACCAGTTCAAATGTTAACACCTTGGAGGCTTTACACAGATGTGAATTTTTCCAGCTGAAGTTTCTATTTTTAGAAAAAATAGCATTTCTACCATTAAACGTGGGTTCTGGCTGTGGGAACTTAAAGGAATGGTAACAAAAGAAAAAATTTACAGAGGTTGTTTTATGTATGCAAATTTTGACTGATGTCACAACCATTATTCCATTTTGAGAAACTTGCTGTGAAATACCGTTGAATTATAGAATAACTAATCTAAAATCCCTTATGATCTGAGTGCCAAACACTAGGCATCCTGAAGAGCTGTCCTAGTACAGGAACAGAGCAGATGCCTCTGTGTGCCTGAGGATCTGCCTGCTGTCTGTACTGCAGTGCATTTGCAGTCACGCTGCTGGCATTGGGTGGGGAAGGGTGGCATGAAGGACTGCATCCTCAGAGGCCAGGAGGGAGTAATAATTAGCCTTACAAAGGCTGCTGTTCTGCCTCTGCCTGGTTGGCTCTTGTTTTATGCTTAGTTGTGCTGTGTGTGTGGCCTTTGTCCTTTCTCAGACGTGTGTTTGAAGTTCTTATTATGGCTTTGAAGAAAAATTTCAGTATGTTAAATTTTAATTGTAGATAAATAAATTCTGTGTATCATGTAAAATACACTTTCTTTCAACAGATAAATGGTCCTAGTGGTTTGTTTGGGTCCGAAAATTACATGGGAATTGCAGGCCAAGCTAGAAATGACTTTTCCAATGTTTTTAGCAGTACAACTGCTAATTTACCTGTATCTCCAGCACTGGCGGGAAGGAACCCACTGGAAGGCACACATGAGCTAAGACAGGCCTGCCAGTTATGTTTTGTCAAAAAAGGTAAGGAGCTATTTGGCTTGGTGAGGTTGATTTTTTTTTTTTAATTAAACAGCATACATTTAAAATCTTTGTGTTCTTATTTAACACTGTTGGCTTCTAAACTGTGTTAATCCTGACTTGGTTTTGCAGATGTAGCACAATTTTAGGATTGGTGAAATATTTCAACCACTGTTTTCTCTTCATTCCTCTTGTCTTTATTGCTTGTCCTAATAGATTTCTTGATTTCTAAACCCAGCACAAATCACCACACACTTTCCCTGTGTGTAAGGTCATTCACATTCTGTATCCGCTTTCCTCCCAAACCCCAGGGTACTGTGAAGAATGACACCTTTGCTCAAGACTAAATAAAACTTGCAATGCTCTCTCTGATTGGCCATGGGGAATTGAACTGCAGTTCAAAGTACCTGGTAACCTTCACATCCCATCTGTTTTATTGTTCTTTCAAACTAATTCTAAATCATAATCATGAGGCTTCCAAACCTTTGTAATAATTAACTCAACTGTATTGACTTAAAGGAGCTTAACCAGTATTGGTCATTAATATAACTAATCTTTTAGGCCTGAGCTGTTGCTGTTAAACAGAGCCATATTCTAAAGGCAATAGCTTCTATTAAAACTAATCTTAAAAATAAGCATTGTGTTTGAAGTTACAGGTATCACTGATATCAATATGCTAATAAGGAATTGTATTGAGACCTTTAGGGGATAGCTGTTGTACCCTGAAGAACTTCTATCCTAGTTTAAAATAATTTTTCCTAGAAAAATCTACAAAGTCTGAAAAACCATAGAACATGTTCTGCTGAAGCTGGAGCTGTAACATATTGGTGAAAGTACTTGGCATGTTCCTAGCTTCACTTTTTGTGTCAATGCATCTACTTCCTCTGTTTCTTTCGATCTCTGTCAAAACCTTTAAGGGTCTCCTGCTTTTACTGCCTTTTGAAATTACTGTTCCATCATCTTGTCCAAAGAAAACTGGGTCATGCTCTTGTTTTTCTGTCTCATGAATAGCAAAATTCACTGAGCGTTGCTCAACCTCAGATGCTCTTCCTGATGTCTTCATATTTTTGTTTCCAAAATCACAAAGTTCTGGGATTGGTATTTTATCTTTTTTGGCATGCATGGACTTCCTACTGATTATGTTTTGTTTCTGAACATTGTACCTCTCCTAATAAAAATTGAAGGTTAAGAGAGCCATTTACTGATCACTGGATTTCATTTGCATTGACTTACTGTACATTAGCAATTTAAGTTTTAAACTAGTGTTTATTGGAATGGATACTTTGTAATTTGAAAAAATGCAGCAATTTGCTGACCCCAAGCAACCTAAAGGTTGTAACACAGCGTCCCTCCCCAAATATAAAATAACTTGTAGGTTTTTTCTTGCTGCGACTGCCTTTTGTAAGTATTTGTTTTGGTTTTTTTTTCTATCTTGCTCAACATTAATGACTTTTGGTTCTTCAGAGCTGCTGGTGCAAGTAGGAATTCTATACAATGTGTTTATGTACTTTGCTTTTGGACTTCTGTGCCAGTGTGTCTATGGACATGTTTATGTTTGATGCAATTTATGCAAGTACAAGCAATTTTCTGTGATTGTTTTAGGTCCTAAATTATTGGATTACGCTTACCATCCCAATTTAGAACATAAGTGTAAGAAGGATATTTTAATTGGCAGAATAAAAAACTCTGAAGATAAATCATGGAAAAAAATACGTCCAAGACCAACAAAGACACAGTATGTGGGACCATATCATATATGTAAAGGTAGGTGTTATAGAAGGCAGCATGGTAATGCCTATGCTCAACATAGTGTAATTTAGCTTTTCTATAGTGAAGTATAAAAGGAATTTTTATTTAAGCTTATGGGAGGTGGAGAAGCAAGTTTTGGGTTCTTTATAATTTCAAAGGCTGTAAGGAGAGCTATATCTTGACCACTTATATGAATATTTGGAGAACAGGCCATGTACTTCTGTACTGTTCTCCATTAGGAATAATTTTGCTTTTGAGTGTTGGATGATTACTGTTAAGCACAGCAATAAAGAGCATTTTTGTTTGACTTTTGCAATATGAACCTCTAATTAGGATGTAAGCAATATCGTGGGTTAGTGAACAGCTTTATTTGAGCAGAGGGTATTCTGGGTTCCTGACATCATTGTCCTAGATTTGTGCAGGAAAGTTGATAGAGGTGTGCATTAACTGTTCTGAGGAGTTTTACATTTTCACCAAGTCATTCAGCATAAGGTTTTTCTTCTGCTAGATTTAAGTGACAAATTTACAACAGATCTCTGTAACTTTATTAAAAGTATTTGAAACTGATACAGTGGATGTTTTAAGATGAATTGCCAAAAAAAGTTGTGTAAAAGCAATGCTCTGTTCAATGCTGTCCTTTGAGATGTGGCTGCTGAGGAGGAATGCAGGTACCCAGGCCACTGCACGTTTGCCTACTGCCAAGAGGAGATCGATGTGTGGACGCTGGAGCGCAAGGGAGCCTTCAGTCGGGAAGCTCTTTTTGGAGGACCTGGGAAGATCAACTTGACTGTGTCCCAGCTTCTTCAAGAATACCATGGATTATTTATGTTTCTTTGTGAGGTGCTGCTTTATTTCTCGTTACACAATAAAAATGGTAATAGATAATTAAAATATGTGGAAAGAAATGCTTTGGTTCGTGCATGACTATTTTGTAACTTTTGAAACAGATTTCAGTAATTATCTGGCTGCATTTAGATCACAGACTAAATGAAGTATCTTAAAATCTTTAGGGTAAGGAATGTTTTTAGTTGTTTAAAATATATACCGTAAAATTACTCGTTTTTATATTCCAGAAATGTTTTGATCACAAGCCCAGAATAATAAGCAAAAGGAACAAGGATAACTCATCTTCTTGTTCTCACCCTGCTATGCATGACTTTGAAGATAACAAGTATGTTTGAAATACCATCTCTATAAGTTGCAATTTAAAAGCAAGGGCAGATTTAATACTGACTTTCATTTCTTACCTGTTGGTCAGTTTCCCTTCCCTGTGACTTATGCTTTGGCAGTATAGGCAAGATAGACTTAAAGAGCAAAGTTTGACAAATGTAACCAAGTTAAAGTGAGCTATTTCTTTATCAATTATTCACAATTAGTGGTGTCTGCCCTCATCTTTGAATGTTATGGGATTTGGTGTCAGGTTGTTAATAGCTTATCTACCCAGTGAGCTATATTGCTGTAAATAGATGTGTAATGTTACATTAAAACAGGAACTTCTAAGTTGCTCTTTCTTTGATAAGTTTTGTTTATTTTGCTGTAGTTTTAACTCAGGTTTACCTTAGTTACAGTGTATAAAATAGACCATAGTCCTTATTAACTCATTTGATTTAAAAAGTATGAGGAATGTCTTTAATTATTCTTGGGAAGTTTAAAAAGTTTTTATTATTGTAATAGTATAAAATAAGTTTTGGAGAATTAAGAAACTTTTGTCTTTGTATGATGTAAAAGTAAGTGGGAGCATTTGAATTGCTTTGTATTCCAGTTCCCTGTATTGAGGAAGCACTGCTGCTACAAGAGCTAGGCTGTTACTGTTCTGCATCACCTCTTCCTTAAATGGTGCTCTGTAAATATTCCTTTATAGTATGTGAGTTAGTAATTAGATCAGGATATATACTTGTAAGTGGGCATGATCTTGCTGTCCTTCTTGGAAACCAGTGATCCAGCTGGTTTGAATTCAGTAATGCTTTGCAGAGGAGGGACTCTGGATTCCCAAGAGTACTGTGTGGTGCTGTTTAGTGTTTTTACTCAGCCTCGAAACAATGCTTAGATGTGACCTCCTTCTGGAAACTTTCCTGACTTTCTGATTTCAAGTAAAAAGTGTTTAAAGAATATTTTAACAAGCTGTAGTGAAGGATGCTTATTTTAAAGAATATCTAAAACTGACTGTTTTGAAAACAGGTGCCTTGTCCACATTTTGCGAGAGACTATGGTGAAGTATTCCAAAATCCGTCCTTACCAGGTTCGCTGTCAGCTTGACCTGTGCAGACATGAGGTGCATTATGGCTGCTTACGAGAGGATAAATGCTTTTATGCTCACAGTCTGGTAGAGCTCAAAGTCTGGATAATGCAAAAGGAATCAGGTATATTTAGTAAAATGCTCACTTTACTCTTCATTGTATTGCCACTTCTTCCTTATGTTGACTCCCTCTGAATTTAGCAGCTTGGGGTCAGTGCAGGAAGCAAGCAGAAGCAGCCTGGTGTCTCTCAGCTTGCATTTTGGAGAGGTACATACAGTGTAGATTCTGTAATTACATTGGCATTAGAACTCTAGTACATTATGTTTAAATACTGAAAGATGTATTTTAACTAACAGGAGCAATCTGTAATTTAAAAACCTTGTATGCTTTCCATTGGGATGATACAGACAACATTTCTGGTTTGGGTGCCCTCACAATGTTCTTAAGAGTGTGTGTGTATTATCTGTGTGTGTATGGACATAACACCATATCTGTGATGTAAATGTATATAATGTATATCACACATGTGTGAATACTTACACAGCACACAAAAAGAAAAATGGAGCAAAACTTCAGGGTTTCAGTAGCATTCCAGTTGGAGCCTGTCTGTGAGGCTGCAACAGTTATAAATACTCAAAGACTGTTTCCCTGCCTTGACAGGTATTTCACATGATACTATAGTTCAAGAATCAAAGAAGTACTGGCAGAACATGGAAGCCAGTGCACATGGATCACAGGTATTGTCATTTTTCCATTCAACTAATTTTGCAGTGACTGCATTGATAATACTTTTTTTTAATGTGTGCATATACTGCAGCTTATTTTAGAAATTACTTTTTTAATAATTTCCAAATATTCTCTTTCAGTGTAGGCTTTCTTCAGCTTGCTCACTTAGACTAAAATACCTGCTCTGCTGCTGTGCAACTCCTTTGTTTTGCTTTGCTTGTTCTGTCCCAGGGGTAACATAAATGTAAATATAAGTTCAAAGTCTGCTGCTCTAGGGCAATTAATTATCTTTTCAATATGTAGCCCTTTTATGTGTTTAATTTGTACATACTATCACAACTTCAGGGTACATATACCTAAATCAGAAATAAGTTCCATTAAAAATTGCATTTGTTTAGAAATGTCTAGTTTGAAATGACAAGCTGAGCTATTACAAGGCATGCAGTGTAATATCTGCTTCCCAACATGTGTTGAAGTGTCTGCCATAGGGGGTAATTAAATTATGTATGGATTTCTTTGCAGATAAAAAAATACATTTTATTGTTGTTGGGTTTTTTTTTTTTTTTGCTTAAGATTCTTGGGAACCAAATGAAATATGGATCACTTAATTTGAAGATGAAGTTTGTGTGTGGGCAGTGCTGGAGAAATGGTCAAGTTAGTGAGCCAGACAGAAACAAAAAATACTGTAGTGCAAAGGCAAGACACCCGTAAGTAAGATCAAACAGTGAACATTCTACTGTTTTGTCAGCCATTTAAAACCTCTTTTGGGAAGCTGTTGCTTCTTAGGAAAAAGTCATACAAGGAATTTTTAAAAAGAACCCAAACATACTGAAGTAGAACAGAGTTATCTCTTTGTGGTGTGGTAATAATTGGTACTGATACAACACTTCGGTGGCTACCAAGTGTGTGTTGTTTTGGTTTTGGAGGGGTTTTTTTTAATTAAGAGTTTTGGTCAAGTTTCTATAGAACTTCATTAAATCTTAAGTATATGGTGAAAGCTTTAAAAATAAACTGTCTGATCTTTCCTGCTTCTGTGCAGAAATAGTGATTTTTTTTTTTAATAGTATTTTCTTTCATTGAATGCCTGTGGTTTCCAGCTGGAGCAAGGATCGCCGTGTGGTGCTGGTAATGTCTAATGAACGTAAGAAGTGGATGACCATTCGTCCTCTGCCTGCAAAGAAACAAGTGCCTCTGCAGTTTGATGTATGTTAACCTAAAACTAATATTTTAGTTAAGAAAATAGGTATTAGTCACTGGAAAGTACAGTCATTGGGCTGGTTTCATTAGTTCTGTAGACATTCCCATGGGAGTTTGTAGGAGAATGTTCACAGTGTTTCTACAATGTTCAGCCATAGAAAAGCACTGATCTCATGTTGCTACTGAAGTCCTTATTTGTCAGTGGAAGTAAATATTTCTGAAATAATTTATACATATCTGGGGTCTGGTAGTTTGGTAGGAGGCAAAAAACACTCACAGTACTTAATTCCAGCAGTTCTCTTTTTCTAACTATAAATTAGATTTATTTTTTGTAAAATATACATTTTTATTTTTCACATTATATAAATGCTTGACTTGGAAGGGAAATACTAATAATCCTATGCTGAAAAAAAAATTAAAAATTCTGCTAGCATTCATTCTGCTTTATATTCTTAAGGATTTCTTTAATTTCGTGTTCCAGTTGTGCAATCATATTGCTTCAGGCAAGAAATGTCAGTATGATGGAAACTGCTCATTTGCTCACAGTCCTGAGGAGAGAGAGATGTGGACCTATATGAAGGAGAACAGCAGTAAGTAGAAGACTAAATCTAACATGTTGTAAATCCAACTGTTCTGCTTTTCTTTCTTGTACTTCAATTACTTTTTAATCTAATTTTTTTCATTATCTCTTGTAGTAAACCTTGCAGGTGCCCTTGTCTTTGAATTTAAATAAACCCGGATCAGGCATTCAGAAATAGTATTAAAGAAAAATAGCTGTATTGTGTATTCATTGCTTGATGGGTTTTCTAACAATAGTCTCTGTTGTTTTTTTGAGTGTCTTAGAAATATTGATCCTTGCAGCGATATTAGTTAGTGTTTGTATTGCCATGTGCATACACATGGATTCATGGAATTACACATGGAGGAAACTATTTGCAGAACAATCCCCCCCTCCCCAGTGTATTTACTGGGAATCACCATTCACTTTTTGTTGCTAACTTTACTATCCCATCAGTGTTACTGGGGAGAAAGCATCAAAAATCAGGAGTAATAAATGACATAAATGATCAGATCATGGTCTGCAAGAAAGCAAAAAGCTGTAGCATATATGAGATTAGTTCTTGGAAATTCAGTATTGATATGCATCAGCGGAGTTGCTATCTGTCCTCTGGGTGCATATTCAGAAGCCTGTAATCCCTTGCTGTCCCCTCAAGAGTCACAGAGAGCTCTTGGAAAGTAGCCAGAGATGCCTCTTCCCCTGGCTCTTAATCTCTGAACTGTGTAACTGTCAACATTTGTTTCCTTCCCTTTTTCTTCTTGGAATAGGTGCGGACCGAATTATACCACAAACTCAGTCATTTATCTAGTGTTCTCAAACTCCTGCCTTAATTGCTAATTACTTATTTTAGCTTCTGCTCTCATTAGTTCAAGACTTGGAGCAGTTGTATGACATATGGCTAAAAACTCAAAAACCAGAAAAAGGAGATGATGCAGCTGCTCAGGCAAACAGAGAAAATGGGAAGCAAATTCATATGCCAACTGACTATGCTGAAGTTACAGTAAGTAATCATGGGTATAATCGAAATAATCCAAATCCAAGCATATGGGGGTTTGTTGGGCTTTTTTTTTTTTTTCCCAGTCAGTGACTTAGGTTGTTTCTCTTATTTTCTTGCTGCTTCCTTAGACCATAGATAACTATACTGTATGTAACTGACACTGTACATCAGTTCTTCTAAAGCCAGCAGAGATCATAAACTTTAGGTGATTGTTTAAATAATTGTCTGTTTAGGTAAACAATATCCTGCTGGCCAACATAAAGAAAACATTCAAAATGTATTAGGCAAAGTTCTGTCCTTATAGCCTTGAATTTACAGTGTTTTGTTTTCAAATTCCTTGTAAAACAGGTGGATTTTCATTGTTGGATGTGTGGGAAGAACTGTAATAGCGAGAAGCAATGGCAGGGTCACATTTCTTCTGAAAAGCATAAGGAGAAGGTTTTCCACACTGAGGATGATCAGAACTGCTGGCAGTATCGCTTTCCAACTGGATATTTTAGCATTTGTGATAGGTATGTCTTTTGTAAGATGGCAAAAATGCTGAAAAATGGAAGTTCATACTTTAAATAATTTAGGCAGTTACTAGTTCTGACAAAGTTTGTAGTATTTCTTGATTTGCATACATTTTTCAACAAAGAATTAAGTAATTAACATTACTTAAACATGTTAGAACTCTGGAAGTGACAAGGTGCCTAACTTTGGAACAAAATTAACTGGTAGCAAGTTAATTGCAGCTGTGTGAATATTGTTGGTATTATTACAAGTTTCCTTAGGCATCTGCATATTAATTAGAGCCCAAGAACAGTACCTAGCTGGACAGTGATACTGGAGCTTTAAGGCAAGTAGAAATGTTGTTAGCATCAAACCAAATTTGTTAAAATTGAGTATTTGTTACTAGAAGTTATTTATGAACCGGTGGAAGAGGACTTCCAAGATCTGTTGGTTTTTCCCAGAACTGGTTGTATGTTTTGCTGCTCCCTTTAATTCTTATGTGCAGCTCATTTTACCTGGCTTGGTTAGGTTTTTTGTTTTTGTAAATCTGTTGAAAATCCCTTCCACTGTTGGAATCCTTTTGGAAGGCTAAAAACTTTTGAATCAAGCATTCTGGAGTTTAAGGTTCAGTTTGCTGGTACAGATGCCTTTGTTACTCCATTTTCAGTTGAAGATTTTGTGTGTCTTGGAGACCTTGAGAAACTGCATAGCAGAGAAAGCAAGTTATTTGTCATTTGTAGTCTTTGCATGGAAACTTACATGTCCTGTTACTAAATTTTTAAGTAACATTCTAAATGTATTTGCTATGAACATAACAGACCTTGGATATGCAGCATAAAGTGAATGGAAACTGCTCATTTAACACCAAACTGGTATGTGAAGGTGTTCTGAGTATTCTAACCTCAAATTTAGTTAACAAGGGTAATTAATTAGTTGGATTTTTTAAACAATAGTTGTTCTTTAACTTAGTGAGTTAAATAATTAGCTATTCATTAACATAATGAACTTGATGGTTTCAAGTATTAAGTGTCTCAGTTTAAGCAGGAACATGAAGAATAGAAAGAAAAGAGCCATCTGTTGTCCTCTGTATATATTTGTCAGGTGGGAAACAAAAATACAACCAAATGCTAAACAGAGTTAATGTCATCTAACTTTTAAAAGTATATACTCTTCCATTTTGTTTGTCCTTACTATTTGAAAGGCAGTTTATTTGAAAAACATGACCTGAAGAAAATATAGACACAGTAGTGATCATGGTAATTCTCTGAAAACACTGTTCAAAATCTGTCTTAACAGATATATGGCTGGTACTTGCACTGAAGGAAACAACTGTAAATTTGCCCATGGAAATGCTGAACTCCGTGAGTGGGAAGAACGAAGACAAGTTTTAAGAATGAAACTCAGCAAAGCAAGAAAAGACCACTTGATTGCTCCCAGTGATAATGACTTTGGAAAATATAGTTTTTTGTTTAAAGATTTAAACTAATACTGAGATGACACATACATATTATCAGCTGGAAGCATAAACCAGAAAATTTGACAATAATCAAAAGCATGTGACAGAAAAGCTGCAGGTTTTCTGCTTTTATTGGCATACATTGTTCCTCCTGAACAGCAAAGTATGGTAGATTTAGGGGGATGGAGCAGACCTGTCTATGCTCTCATGAAACAGAGTGGTGATTAAAAAATCTGAAGTATTATGTGCTTACTCACCTCCTGTTGGACAGAAAGTTAGGAAATAGAAGGGGGGAAAAGTGGTTATAATATCTAGGAAGCCCCCTAGTTCTCAGACCTTCAGTTGAAAAACTTTAAGGTATCAAGGTATTGCAAAAGAGAGTGTTAGTGGGCTAAGAAAATGATGGATGAAAATTTTTCAGATCTTTTAATGGAGAGGATTTGTTTAAAACAAAGTTTGCTACTTATCTATATGTAGGTTGCTAAAAATGATTTTCTTATTAAAGATTTTAAACAAAATAACCATTTAACTACAATATATGTTGAATGGGTATTTTTTCTCTATTTGTATGTTTCAATATAATTTACTGAAAAAGGATCTTGAGAGGAAAAAAGTATTAATTTTTGAAAATGAAGTAGTTAAAATTCTGTTTCTTGGTATTTGCTGTTTAAATGATGATTTTGAAAGATTATACTTGTATGTCAGTATTGTGTATTATTGTATGGACTAATGTTGCCTGTAATAAAGAGAACTTTACACAAAGCTGTTTTCTGCATGTAGCCTCTCAGGATTGAGATTCTGTAAAAGCAATGATTTGCCAGTTAGCAAAAGCTTGAGCACCTGTAGCTAAACGTTCACTGAGTTGGTATTTGTGTTGCTAGTGGCTTGTTTGCAGTTCTGTATTGTCATTAGCTCATGGCATCACTGAAGTAACAGAAATAGCCAGGAAGTTGTGATACAGACAGGCAATTTGGAGCTACGTGGTGCTGGGACATGTTTTCAGCCGTGGACATGGACATGAATCACTGCCTCAGCTGCACGCTGGATGGTGCTTCCCACTGCCTTTCCTGCAGAACACAGGAAATGGGAAACAAGTTGCAGGCTGAGGTGACCTGACTGCTGAGCCTTTGGGCTTTCCAGTCACTGGAGCTTCTGTTATGTTTTGGCTTCTCTGCAAATCCTGCTTTCAGCTTTCTTTGTGTTTGCTTATTAACTTTTTTTCCCCCCTCAACTAAGTTTCTTTCAGCTACTCATTCAAAATAACTAAAACTAGGTTTCTTTTTCCCTCCCTCCTCCCCACTGCCCCCACCCCTCTCCGGGTACTTTTCTCTGGTCCTGGCTGACCGTACATAATTGAAGAGCTTTAACAATGACCTCGGTAGTTCGACTGTAGGCATTGGGCATACATTAGCTATATAACAAGTGTTGAACCAAAGTTCAGTGATGACACATACACGACATGGCTGCTGTGTCCCTTTCACTTCACAAAAGCACAACAAATTTGAAACCAACACCTCATGTTGCTTCAGCCATAGCTTGGGGCTCTTGCGAAGTGACTGGTGTCCCCAGGCTGGGCTGCAGTACACGGGAGGACGACACTAGCTTGGTGCTTGAAATGCCACCTGCTGCAGTGCTGATTTTTTACATTGTTTGTAATAAAGTGAGTGTGAGACAGAGTACCGTGGACACTGTTACTTGTGTGACAAAACCTGATTGTATCGTGTGCCTTTCGGAATTGTTTTCTCAATTTTATGCTTTCACTGTATAATGTAATTGCTCTGTAAATCATTTGAAGTAATTCTAGACAAAACTAAACATGACATCCTTGTTCTCTAAGGCCGGTGTGAAATCTTTCCTCCTGCGGAGTGGGGCTGTTGGGGAATAGCTGCCGGGGGGGCTCGGGGATTATTCACCCGCTATTCCCGGCCAGGGGACCGGTAACGGCGCCGATGCCGAGAGCAGGCGAGCACGGCCCGGCCCGTCCGGGTTCTCCCGGTGCCGGGCGCA
>QUSF01000022.1:7124762-7213286 GCA_003676055.1 Chloebia gouldiae
GTCCCGGTGCCGCGGGCAGGACGTGGAGCGCCGGGCGGGCCGTGCGCCTGCTCGGGCGGGCGGACGTGGCGGCGGCGGGTTGGCGGGCGGAGCGGCCCCGCCCGGCCCGGCGCGCCTCACGGGCGGCCGGTGGGAGACGTGTGCGAGCGGGAGCGGCCCGGGGCCCGCGGCCCTGCCCCCCCGGCCGGGCCATGTCGGTGTGCGGCGGCCCCGGCGAGGCGGCGGCCCCGCGACTGCGGCCCCGCGCTGCCCTGATGGCGCGGCGGCCCGAGCTGCTGTGCGGCGCGGCCATCGTGCTGGGCTGCGCCTTCCTCATCGCCCTCAAAGTCACCTGCAGGTACCGGCGGGACAGCGGGCGGACCCGGGGCTCGGCCGGGGGGAGCGGCCGCCGGTTTGCCGCCGTTCCCAGAGGCGGTGCTGCTCCGGGGCCTGGGGCAGAGCCGCCGGCGGGGCCTGGCGGGCCGGGGTCGCCCCGCGGTGCCGTGTACCCGCTGTGGCCGGGCCGCGTCGGGCTCGGGCATCCCCGGGCCGGGGGACGGATCCCCCTCCCGGGCCCCGCCACGTGCGGTCCCCGATCGGCCGCGTGTCGGGGGGACGCCGTGAGTCCCTCAGCGGAATGGCAGCGGGGCGGGCAGCGGTGATCAGAACGTGGGTGGGAGGGAGCGGAGCGTTTCAGGAGACATCTGCCCCACCGCGGGAGTCGTGCTGTGGCGGCAGGTTCGTGGGGCACCAATTCTGAGAGCAGTATCAGGATATGCAGGCGGTGTCTGAGCATGAACCAGGCTCTGCTCAGTGGGGCAGGAGGCGATGGGCAGAAACTGATGCCCAGGAAATTCTACCTGAACATGAGGAAGAACTTCATGGGCAGGAACTGATGCCCAGGAAATTCACCTGAACATGAGGAAGAACTTCCTTCGTTAATGACCGGGCACTGGGACAGATTGTGCAGTGAGGCTGTGGAGTCTCCCTCGCTGGCGATATTCCGGAACCATTTGGCCATAATCCTCTGCCATGTGCTCTGGAATGACCCTGCCTGAGCGGGAGGTGGAACCAGAGGACCTGCAGGGGTCTCTTCCAACCTGACCGTTCCGTGGCCCTGTGACGGGCACGTTGTTGAGGTGGAGCTGCCTTTGCTCATCCCCAGAGGTGCCTGGGACCTCGCACTGCCCCAGAACGGCCGAGGGGGCTCTGGGATGCTGCCCTGCCCTCAGCGCCCTCAGCATCGGCGCGGGCCAGACGCGTCTGCCCTGGCTCCGGTGTTGGTGTCATCACCTCCCTTTGCCTGCACCTGCTTCGGACACGAAGATGTGTTGTGGTTTCCCTGCCAGTGTGGTGGAGCTCCTCTTGGGAGCTGGAACTTCCTTCTTTGCCGAGGGCTCTCCAGTTCCGCATTGCCCGGAGCTGGTGTACGTGGAGCCGGGAGATGTTTGTACTGGCGGGGCGGGCATGATCGGTGGGCACAGGCTGCTCGGTTCTGGAGCCTAGACCAAGGACTAAATCTGGATGGGTTTTAGGTCAAGGTGACTGTTACGTGCTCCAGGTCATACTATATTAAGAAAATCTACTGCACTTGGGGTTTAATTTTGAGATTAGGAGAAGGCTCCGAGGTGCTGATTATGTGTCCCTGTTCCTCAGCATCTGGCAAATTTTTGTTCCACAAAACACTTGATTCACAGGTAATGCATCTGAAAAATGCTAAAGCTTTCTTGGCTTACCTGTCCACAAAGGGTGTATTACTTGAATCAGAGTGAATTTTAAGTCTGTGTATGAGTGCCTGAGTGGCTGTGCCTCCATTCCAGGAGACTGTATTTCACAGTGACGAGATAATGTAGATGAAATTGTAAAGCTCTTGCCATATTTCAGAATGTGTGGTGAAGGATTTCTGAACATAATTACCTCTCTGGTGTTACATTACTAAGAAAATAATACTCTTTTTTTGTACTTAAAATGATGCTTCCTGCTCTCATGTATTCAAAACCTCCATATTCCTTTCATTTTACTGCTAGCTGTGTTTGGAAACTCACTGACAGAATGTGATTGGAATGTGGTTCTCACCACCCTGTAATGTAGAAGTTTGATTAAAGGGGTTCAGCTTTTCAGTTTGTAGTTAAATAAACTAATATCAGGTATTCCTTCTTTGGTTGCTGTCAGAAATACAGAAAATTAAGGTGTAAAAATTCCTTGTGCAATTTGGAGCATGGTTAATTGCACATGTTATCTGTAAATACAGGACATAGTTTCTCACCACATGTCAGCGTGATTTACTAGCAAGACACAGCACCAGGGCATAGGTACTACCACTGCTCTTACAATATATAACTTTTGATATCAAGGCATGAAAAGTACAGGAAGGTAAAATTCCTGTACTGCAAGGCAATCCATTAGTGGGATTTCATGTCTGGCGGGTTTATAGTGACTCAAGGAATAGCCTAGTTGTTATGGAAAGCCTATGGTCTAGAACCTGAATTATTTCTAGCACTATGCAAATGTCTTTAAAACAACGCCACTCTCAGGATTGTGCAATCAGAGGGGCTGCTCGTCCTTTTGGCACTTGAATGTGCTTCCGTTTATTACCAGGGTGTTCTCATAGAAAGTTTTAAGTTTTGTTAGGCTCTGGCAGCAGCTAAATAATGCAGTGAGTGTTTTAATAAACAGTTTGTGCTTACTGTGTTTGTGTAATTGTTTCTTATGTAAGCCTCAGTTTATATCTGTGTAAATTTTAGGGGTTTTCTTAGGGAAATTAGTCAAGGTATTCCATTATATGTTTGGTATTGCAGAGGAAGACAGTACTTAGCAAATCTCCTTAAGCAGCTGTTAGCTATTGATTTATTATGTTTGGGTTTTAATAGTTACTGGAGCTTTTATCATATTTTAAGGTAGTCATGTAGTTTCTGACTCACTCATGTCACGAGACTTCTGCTGATGTGGTCTACTCATTCTTAAATTTGGAGCCAATTCATTATCTAATTTTTAAGTCTTACGCTGTAATTCTTGAACCAATCATCCTTTTTCTGTTAAATTCAGTAGAGGAAGCAGAGGTTTTAAACGTATTGAGGTCATCTATTTTCATTAAACCAGATGGAGAGGAGAAATTCTAGCTGCTGTCTCTCCAGAAGTGTTTTTCTTTCAGCAGCTGATCAGCCTGTGTGTGCCAGAGCTCACACTGGAGCTGTGTCCTGTCCAGCTGGCAGGCAGAAATCCTGGGAAGAAGCTGCAGTTTGGATAAGCATGGGGTGCAGGAATGGCAGGGAACCAGAGGTGTTGGTTGTGAGGTGACTGAAGAACTTGAGGGTTGGGGAGGAGGTGCTGAGATGGTGGCTGGGAGAGAAGAGAAAGAAAGAAGTCCATAGAAGAAAGTAGATTTTTGATTATCTGTGTTAAAACATTTTGTTGTGAGTGGATGAATTATAAACAGGAGGAACCATTTAATTTTAGTATTTTCAAAATTCTGATTTTGAAGATTCGATTTGGAAAAAATTTTCTCTTATATACAAATTAAGAATTTTTAGAACTTGTGGTATATACTGGGAGCAATTCTAAAATGTTAAAGCTTAAGTGAGTGCCCTGGAAATGAGAGACAAGCTACAATACAGTTTTATGCTGTATTATAAAGACAAAGGTACTTCTTAAAAATTTGGTAGATTGTAAAGTTTGAAAGTGTGGCAGAGTTTTTAGGAGGTTGTTTAATATATGAGTTTGACAGTGTTGAGGGCTCAATAATTTTATCACAATTAATAAAATTTTAACCTGACAAGGATCAGATATCGGATAATAAGATTTTTGTATTGGCTTTTTATTGCAAGAAAGTAAAAGAAATGCACACAAAGCAAAGAAATGCACAGTCTTTCCTAAAACTTCCAGTTCTGTTACGGCATAATTGATCATGACAGTGTTGTCCAGTTTTCAGTCTGGCTTACTCTAGTGTAAATATAGCTAGTGAAAAAATTTAAAATGAGGACAATATAAAAAGAGAGTATGATCATTCACTTGCATTTAATGCAGATTGTACCATGGCAAATTCTGAACACCTGGGAAGTCCCAAATTCTGGACTGTTTGATTTCTGATTGGATAGAAAGATTTTCTTGAGTATTTGGGTTATTTCTTTGTATTACTTACCGGCCGATCTAATTTCTCTTAAAAACTTAATCTGTCATAATCTCTTTCAATTTAGATTCTCTATTTGTTGATACTGTTCTTACATTGATGTGCCCTGAGCAGTTTTCAGTCCCTTCTCTGATCAGTAAAATAAACTAGCACATGTTTATATATCTTTTCCTAATGCAATATAAAACAATTGAAGTATAGAATACTGTAAAACAAAGCATAAGGCAGGGTAATAGGCTCTGTTTATATGAACAGCACATCACAAAGGTTTATGACTAATATCTCTTTTCTTATCAGGGTGCTGTTACCTAAAGTACAAATGTTAAAAGAGGGTGAGGCCAGGGAAGAAATCAAAAGAAATCACTTTTCCTGGTAATTTTAAGCTCTACAGCAACCAGCCATAAGAGTGTGAGCTAATGTACCCATAAATACAGTGTATGGTATCAGAGTGTGACTTTCTAAAGCTTGTGAAGGGTGATTTTTAGATTTTTATAGTATTTCATTAAACTAACTCAAATAACATAAATTGTAGTCATTCTGCATCAATTTCTAAAGTTTTGTCATTGTGTGACTTTTGCTAAGAATGAAACTTAGGGCTTTGGGCACACTTTTTTAGCTACTACTGTACCATCTCAATAACCACTCTTAATTTTCTTCTCACAGCCGAGCAAAAGATGTAACAATGCCAGCAAAGCTTCCCGTGAATTTCTTCTCCACGAGATCTCCAGTGATTGATCTTTTTCGGGGGCAGTTGGACTATGCAGATCGGCTCCGTCAGGACTCAGAAATTGTGCTCTATTTCTTCTATGCGCCGTGGTGTGGGCAGTCCATTGCAGCGAGGGAAGAAATAGAGCATGTGGCCAGCAGATTGTCAGACCAGGTAACTCCAGAGAAAATACCAGTCTTAAACATGACCTGGTAGCTTTTCAGTGTCCAAGCTGATGCTGATTTCTGTCTTCTCGTGAGAAATAGTAGGACTTGAACGCTCACATTTTAGGGAAACTCATCAGTCACCTTAAATTTAATTTAGCATACAAAGT
The DNA here is from genome assembly GCA_003676055.1 of Chloebia gouldiae. Taxonomy (NCBI): domain Eukaryota; kingdom Metazoa; phylum Chordata; class Aves; order Passeriformes; family Passeridae; genus Chloebia; species Chloebia gouldiae. Next base: position 7,129,908 of record QUSF01000022.1, read on the forward strand.
GGTAGAATAAATGGAGACAGCCTGTGATTCTTGCTCAGTTGTCTGTTATTTCTGCTTTTAAATGGGGAAGCCTACAACTTTCTTGTTGTAAAGTGTTTTCAGATTTATTCACCTGCCTTCAGACAGAAATTCCATGGAATTTACTTCCAGTTCTGGGATCCTTGGAGACACTGGTAATCATATAAAGATTGTAACATAGCAGTGCTTTCAAACAGTTGCATGCCTGTGAATACTTCATAGGTACAGCTGTCCTAAACCTCCACTTGTTGAGCTCCACTCTGAAGAAAAATAATTAATGTGGGTTATGATTAAATTAATAAATTTGAAGGATTTAGATTAAGAAACATAAAAGCTAAAAAGAACATGACCAAAAGGATTGCGGTTGCAAAATGACAAAAATAATTTAAAAAAATCTGTCTGTGACAGATATGGAATACTGAGTTGAAAAGGCCCTGAAAATATCAGATGAAATGGATTGGAAAAAGTACATCAAGTACATCTTGGATAAAGTAGGTCACAGTAATGTACTTGGCTAGCTGTGAATTTTACCTGCTTTGTAGGTACTCTTCGTGGCTGTAAATTGCTGGTGGAACCAGGGGAAATGCAGGAAGCAGAAGCATTTCTTTTATTTTCCTGTGATACACTTGTACCATCAGAGGTAAGATTTCATATGTTGTTTATTGTTGTTTTGGGAAACAAAGGTATCATATATAGTGCTGCATTTTGAAAATGTTACATTTTTGGCTTCAGTAAATAGTTTTTGGGTAGATTCTAGGTGAGCTCATCCTGTGTACTCCTCAATGCCAGGTAGGACTATAACTGTCAGTTAAATGTCAGGCTGGGCAATTCTTAGTCCTTACAGAAATTTTGGTTTGCCTGTGCATCTCCTGGAACTTCTACCTCCAATGAAAAGAATTCACTGTTACATATTAATTTCAGATGTCTGCTTGCTCTGTGGATGGCTTATAACAACTTAATGCTTAAGTTGTTATAATTTATGGTCCTAATTTATGACAGCATTAAAGAATGTACCTAAGGGTTGTTGAAGTTAGTGGAATTTAAGTGCGTATTTAAATTGCACTACATAGTGAAGACCTTGTTCTAACTTTGAACTTTGCACTCACTTTTTTATTCCCCCGAAGCTAAGATATCATTGTATAAAATTTTATATAACCTCACTTTTATTTTTTAGTATTTGTATGTATTATCTGGTTTTTTTTTCTCTGTGTGGAGCAGAAGGTAAGGAAACACTGTTTCTAACACTACACAATAGTGTTTATCCCTTGTATTTTAGTTTCTATTCTGCTAGTCTTGAACTGCAGCTCTCTTTCATTACAGAGGCTGATTCTGTTTTTTGGGGGGAATTTATGCATTGAGGAGGAGCAGTCCTGGTCTTTGTTAGCTGAAGGTGTAATAAAGACGAGACACTGGCATACTTCAAGCTGTAATAAAAGAACACTACCATCCCAGTTGGATGTACTTTGAAACTTTCTTGACCTTGAAATTATGACACAGTAGATGGATGCACTTGGTATCATCAGTAGCCTTAAACAGAGTTGTAACAAGATGAGGTTTAAATCCCTATTGATAATTCATAAAATCCTGAAGGGCAGTGCACCCCTCATGCCTCAGATACTAAACCTCACGTGAGGTGTCCTGGGCATGTGGCATGCTGAGCTGTGAGTATTGCTGTGGAGACAGAGGTTTGTAATAAACTGATGTAGGATGTAGAATGATGTAGGGAGCTCTAGGAGACCATACCTCAATACAGGTATCTCAGTGTGAGCTGGATATTGTCCAGTGTATCTGTGTGTACAAGCTATATTAAAAATGCATCACATTAAATTCTTCAGTGGAAATGGACTAATTCTTTATGCTCTTTGTATATGATTTGATGTGGGACAATGATGCTTTGTCCAATCCATTTATAATTAGGAGGAGAACCTCTGGAATTTGCAGCTGCAAGCTCCAGCCCACCTTATGTTTTAGCACTGCCTAATGTCGTGTGAGCTGTTTTATCATATGGCTCGGGGGAATCTGGAGCTTTGCTGAGTCTCTTCATCAGCAGTGCAACTGAATTTGTCCCTGCTTTACTGATTGCTGCTCATAAAAGCCTGTGTAAAAATATTGCACCTTTTCAGACTGATACTGTTTGAGACACTGAAAAAACAAGGGAAAATAGTGATGTTTTTCAGGTCTGTATTTTAAAGTCTCGTGTGTTTACTTCAGAAACAGTGGAAAGATACATATATGGTCATGTAATTTATATCTGAGTTTTACCAAATTCTTTAATGGGACTCAGAAGTGGTCTCCATCCCTCCAAGCTCACCAACACTCTGCCCCTTCCACAGATACTCTGGCGCTTCCCTCTGGTGACACAACCCTTCATCAGTTACAGAAGCCACTGGTAAAACACAGAGAGCAATTTCCTAGAGGCTGAGCATGCTGTCTATATAACTCCTATCTGCCACCCCCAGGAGGGACTCTCTACTGTTAATTTAAGTCTTAATGTTCTATTATTTTTTTTGGTACTAGTTTTGGACCAATTGAATACAAAGGCCCTATGAGTGCTGTTTATATTGAAAAGTTTGTTCGCCGGGTGATGACACCACTACTCTACATCTCGTCTCGATCAAAATTACTAGATTTCCTCTCAAATTATGAGGTACTTGTCTCTCTTCTCTAGCTTTACCACTGTGGTTCAGAAACAGTTTGACTTGTTTAAGGATTAAATTTGATCTGCACCAAAGTACTAGTTTATTTTCAGGACCCTGAAATCAGTGCCCTATAAATTTGTTAAAATAATAAAAATATGAAATGACAAATTCATAATGTTGATTCCCTGTATAGTTACTATTATGGTCTAGTGATGCTCTTAATTTACATTACTTTACTATATAGAGACAACAGTCAGAGTTGTTATCTCACCAAACTGTTACATACAAACAAGAAAGAAGGGAGAAATCTTTTCACAAAAATCTTGCAGTCTAAGTTGGGACAGCATTTGAGAAATATATAATCAATCATTACTTTAATTTTTAAAGAACAGTAAGCTTTTCTAGTAGGATAAGTCTTTTAACTGAGAACAAATATGAAACCAGTTGAAGCAAGGGCTCCTAATCACTTTGTATGTGGTAACTTGATGATTGTAATCCACTGGTATGTGTTGTTTTATTCATTTTTGTCTCTTGTGTTCAGGGGTGATGAGATTGCTAGCATTACTAGTGGAATAACTTCCAGTTTGACAAAATCTGCTTACAACAGAGTCATTTCAAATCCCTTTATAACTGTTGATTCTTGCAGTGCACAGTGCAGAAGTACCATAATCTTACTAAAGCCCAAGCTGTTAGAGCAGTGTGTACAACCTGATGAACAGATCAGTGCTGTGGCAGGGGGCACAGCACGGGAGGGATCCCCCAGTGTCTGGGACTGGAGCAGACCCACTGTGAGTGGTGCACGGTGCCTGGTTCTGCTGCAGGATGGAGCATGAGCTGAGCTGTTCAGTGACAGCTGCCACAGCACAGGGGGCACACGTGGGGAGTTCCCATGGGTTGATGCTGTGCTGCTCATGCCAGGAACTACTTCTGGGTTTGGTTTTCCAGTGTTCCAAGCAGGGACTGTGAGTTGGGAGTAGTGAGTTGTGGCCTGTCTCTGGTGCTGGTACTTTCTGTGATCACAGGCAATTCTGTTGTTCTTCCTCTCCTTCAGTTTTGCTCTTCTAAAATTCTAAAACATTTCTTTGCCTCTTACCAGAGATTTGAAGAAAGCCATGCTTGATTTTTCTTTTGTGTTATTTCTTGGTAGACGGCAGAAGGTAACTAATGAGCATATTGTCATTAAACTTAAATTTGCTTTACAAGCAAAGGTGCACTTCCACTGGAAAAAGAACAAGATAAAAGACAAATTTAGGGGGCAACAAAAATATTTTTAAATGCTTAGTAGTTGAACAGATATATTTGTTTCTGCATTCAGACTTCCCCCCCTTCCTGTGCTTGAAATTCTATGCTCCAAGTGCTGAATTGCTGTTTATGTTCAGCATCTGTTGGTTCTTTTTTTTCTGAAATGGCCCAAGAGCAGAGGCTGTTTCTGTTTTTGTTGCCCCACAATCATTCCTGCCTGAGGTTCTGTCCCAGACCATGGCTCAAGGTGTTCGATGTCTTTCTTGCATCTGTAAAGTTATGCAAGAGGGGAAGGAGGGGATACAAAAGTAACAGATACAGATAAAATGAAAGAAACAGAATTGTTTATGAAGATGGATGCAGAGAAAACCATAGACAAAAAGGAAAAGTTTGTTTTAAACTGGAAGTAAACAGGTTGTTCCATCACTTCAGTCAGAAATGTGAACGTTTTACAATGTTTTCCTTGTGAGTTGACAAACTGATACCTTTTGTAGGAGAAGGGGTTGGTCCTGTGTTTAAGTGGTGAGAAAGTTTGGGGATTAGAGTAGATTATGGGAAATTGGGACATGTATAGCACAAACTAATTGCTATTTTGAGACCCTTGGCTAGTGTCTTTCTTTGACTTTTGATCTTCTCTGTCTAAAAAATACAATTTTTTAGCAGAAGGGAATGGACAGAAGATTGTCAAGAATTGCTACTGGGCACTTTGGCCACTGTCTGCTGGTGGATCATGCTTTTGTGATTTCACTGAAAAGCAAATTAATTTCAAGCTCAAAATAATTTGCAAGATTTGTCATCATTACTATCTAATTTTCAGTCCTGTGTTCTGATAGCAAATGGGTTCTGCAAACTAGATGAGATACTGATGAACAGAACCAGTGGTGTTTGTTCCTTGGTCTTTTGTTTGTTCCTTGGTCTTTTGTTCCTTCCTCGACCTAGTCACGACTGTCGTGACATGCCGGTTGCTCTCACTAGAGGGCACTCAATCCCCATGAAAAAAACCCTGGCTGAGGACTGGAAAGTTGAGCTCCTGCATTCTCTCATACTATTTAAGGTTGGTTTCGCTGGGGTTGTGGAATGATAGTAGTGTAAAACTAGAAATGGATAAGAACTAATTTTTGAGAGCAAGGAAAACGTGCCATTTGGAAAGCATTTAAAATCTTGGAATGTTAAGAAAGACCTAAGTTAAGTGAGCAGAAAGATGTGCAGTTTCTGCCATAACTTAAGGTACCTGTGAGTACCTGTAATCAGATTTCTTTTGTTTTCTTAAGTGCAGAGATGTAATTTCATTTTAATCCAAACTGGCTGTCTCATTTCTCATCTGACTGCCCCAGCTGCTAGAAATGGCCTTGGCCTCCTGAGGCACAGAAGAAGAAACAGGAAGCCACTGTAGTTAGACAAAAAGCTTCACTCATTTATGAATATTAAATGTGCTCAGGGAATTAATAATTTTCTGGCTTCAGGAGCAGTAGAAGAGGAGTTCATCTCTCTGAGAGGTGGCTGCTGTTTCTCTTAACATGATGTCAGCTTTCTGCTTTGCTCTCTTTGTGTAGGAATGCTCCCTGAGCATCAGCCAGCTGGGTAGATCTGACACAGAGATTCTGGCTCCTGTGTGGTGCCTATATTAAATTATGGTGTGCAAATTTGCTTTCAGGTCTGGGTACACAATGATTTTAACGTCTTTGTAAAGTGATGTTAAATGTAAATTTAATCTAGTATCAATCAAGAGTTTCTTTGCATTTCTACAGTACAGATATAGTGATATGTAATATTGGTTCTTCTGTTCCCCAGAGAAGACATATTCCTTTCCTCTTGCTCTTGGCCTTCCCATGTTCACAGATAAAATGAGGCTGGAATTGCATGCCTGCGTAAGTCTGAGAGTCTGAATAAAATCACCTCCCTTTCTTCAATGCAATATAGCCAAAACATATTTTTTAATTACAAATTGAGATACAAGTAACTGTAGTATTAAAAGCATTTATGCAGTTGTAAACTAATTAGTTGCAGTGGGATTTTTCCTGTCTTCTGTTCCCATTATGTCACTTTTTTTGGCCTTTAAATTTCAGAGCTTTTTCATCACAGTTATTTAATGCTGCCATTCTAGAACTCTTCAAGTCAGTTGTAGTTTCAGTAACTCCCATCAACCTTTGCAAGTGTTGTTACTCACTCTTTTCTCCCTTTTCTAACGTGCTTATAGAAATACTGAACTGCTTGAGTATCAGTACACATCCTAGCTGGCTATCTTTGGCTGCTGAAAAACATTAATTTTTAAGTGTTTTTTATCTTTCTTACTTTCCCAATCTGGAAAAGGGCCTTCCATGTTATTTCTTATCACCTTAGTTTCTTCATGAGTGGTTGGTAACTTCTAGACTTCAAGGGATTACAGCATGCTGCATGGAGTCATCTACATGCTTGCTTATTCCTCCCAAAAGTTGTGATAGGTTTGAGGCATGGTACAGTAATAACACTGCTGGCTTTTCTCCAGTAGAAATTACTCATCTGAAATCCTCTGTTCATTCTTAAAGTTTCCATGAACTTGCTGTTTGGTAATTGTTGAGATGCTTGGTAAGTCTCTTACTTGATTAATTGTATCCCACATCTCTTTCCATTCCTATGGTGAGAAATATGCTTCACTACAATAGATGATTTTGTATTTCCATATATGAGTTTCATTAGGAGATGGCACTAAGAAATCCTCACTAATGGACATCCTCAGGTTTGCTCCAGAGCCCTTCCTACAGACACTTGGTTTGAGACAGGGACAGAAAATCGTTTCATGGAAAGAAAAGCTGCAGCAAGCTCCAGTCTAGCAGTGCCCATGCTCCTAATGCTCCTGAGCAGTCCTGTGTCACATGTCAGTGCTTATTCCTCTGATTTTAGACAGCAGCAGGTTCAGCTGAGTACTCCTAAGTGCTCACATGAAGGTGGGTACCCAGAACTGCACAACGTGGTTGCCTGGAAGCAGCTGCTCATCAGTAAGAGATTGGATGTAGATGTCCTCCTAAACTGCTTGCTAGCAGCAGTTCTGAGTTTTGGAGGGTCTGCATGAAAGAAGGGGGGAGTTGTTACAGTCCAGCTCTTCTTGGCCTACTTGTATTCCAAACCAAGAACTTGGTCACATTGAGATCTGTGAGATTTGACCCTCACTTGTACAGAGCAATTATTGTCATTAGTTGCAATACCTGAGGGCATGCACTCTTGTTAAAAACTTAATTCTTACAGGCAGGAAAACTTTTTTGTTATTTGAGAAGAAATACAGTAGTTTAGTCCCTTTCCTCCTATGTATAATTGCACCCTGTAACAGGGCAAAGACTTCAACTGGGATAATGATTAAAGACTAGTCTGGGATGATGATTAAAGGACATTATTTAACCAGATTACTGGTTAGGCATAGAGCATTAGTAAATACTAGTATATATAGTAATGTATAGTAACATATATTCTTCAACTGTAATTTTTTTTAAATTGAAAAAAACAATTTACAAAAATTATCTTTTGGGAAACATTATTCACAGTCTGGAAATCTTAAGCTTCTGTTAGTGTAAAGCAGAACTGGCACTCTAAATCAGAATGTTACCTTTTAAATAACAAATACTTCTGTATCTGACTTCTAGCTTCTTGCAGCATTTTACTGTCACTTTTGACTCTCATTCACTGTTTGGTGTCCTAAATTCACTTGGTACAGGATTAGTATTCAAAAATGGTCCTAGGAAATGGGAATTAGTATTCAAAAATGATCCTAGGAAATGGGAAGCTAAAATTTTGATTATCTTATCTATCTCCTTATTTTTGTTCAGTCGAATGCTTTTTAGAAGGGATTGTTTCTTTTTACTGTCTTAGTTTGGAACTAAGAGAAAAAGTTGATCATTAATTACTGACCTGTATGTTGTTTAAAAAAGAACACTGAGTGATATTATTTTGCTGTGGTTTTTTGCTACTATTTTAGTTCTGTTTATATTTTCTTTTTGGTAATTATCATTGCAGAAATTTCCCTAATTGCTTGTAACAATTTAACAAAATTTGTTAAATTTTGTTGGGGGTACCTCCCAAAGAATCTTTATGAACAAGGAGTTTATGCTTAGTATTCATCCATGAAAGAGGATTCCTAAAAAGAGAAGTCATGAGCTGGAATGGGCAGTGTTATTGGTGAACATCTTCAAGATTGCTAATTCATACTGAATTAGATCAGCATGTTAGGTTGATATGAATAGCTGAATTCATATTAATAATAATATGTAAAATGTATGTTCATGTTTTAAAAAGAAATTTAAAATTTTATACGTAGCGCTCAAAAAAAAAAAAAAAAAGAGCAGCCTCTGAGGTACCAAATGCAAATCCTCATGTGAGGATGTAGTTGCCACACAAATGGGTGCCAGGTGAATCTGGAATCTTCTGTTCCACAGCAGTCCCTGGAGTGCTCTTGCTTGGTGTGTCAAATGCCTTCTGTATGCACTGGTGGAAATGAGGAACAAATAACACCAAACAACCAAATGCCATCACTTACTCTGTCCTCAAAGTTTTTTAAGCCCATTTGAGTGATGAGTCAAAAACATAATTAATAGTAATTTTTAATGGATTATATTTCTAAAACTTTAAAATCAAAGCTTGATGGAAATATTGGAATTAAAATAATCTAGAGTGTGTACCTCTTTTTTTCCAAGTCAGCTTCTCCCAGATTCACTTCTGAATTTAATAGGAAGTCATTCACCTGGAAAAATCAGTAGGCCTGTTCTGGGATGAGTCTTTTAATTTTGGAATTGTCTATTTGGCAATTTGAAGAGCTTTATGGATATGCAGATGGGATATGGGGTTCTCAAGTTTGCTGTTGGTCTCTCGTTGACTCTTGCAGGATATACTGAAAGGATTTACAGTGACTGTAGCTTAAAGATGGGATGATCACTTATCTTAGCAGTTCAAGTATTGACACACTCAATGTATGAATTCATATGTAAATACTAATTATGTGAAACATAAAAATTAAAGTGCTAATTAAGCCCTTTTTACTACTTCAGCCCTTTATACTCTGAAAAATTGTATTTGATATTCCAGTTCTAAAAAAAAATCTTTATGATGCTTATGCGTCTTACTGTGGTGCTGGAACTGGTTCAAAATACAGTTGCAAAGCAAATAGTAATTGTCTTTGGTGTACTTCAACATGGGAAACACACCATTAGAAACATAGCATCCATAAAGCCCCTCTCTCTTACATAAGCTTTTGAATGACAGCTTCATTCTCTGAATGAGAACTGATTTCCAGTCTTTTAATATTAAAATTTTTGTTGCAGCATAAAGTGACTGCTCTTCCGTAAATGTTGTTGTCTGTTAAGAATCTGTTGTGTTTACTGCAGTCCCATATATTTATACTTGAAAATAGATTAATTAACTCTATTTCTTACTGTTTCAGCCTGGAGTTGTGGGATTTTTTGAGTTCAATGCTTCACCACAACCACCTGGTTATTTAACATTCTTCACATCAGCATTACATTCATTAAAGAAAGGTAAAAGCTCCATTTTCATAATTTAAGGTGTCTATGCAGGAGTTATGTCTAACTACTTCAGTAGTTTTTTGCAGTAATTTGTAATTTAGGAATTAATCCCTTCTGAGTGTTCATTGGTGTTGATGTAATTGTAAGACTGTCTCCTTACAGTTGAGGATTGCTTACATAAAAAGCATACTATGTGATCAGCCTGGTTTACACCAGGATAGAGTTCCCCCAAACCCCCACGTGTAGCTGCAGCCCATCCAGGATCATAATCAGACTGGCACTTTTTAAAAGTGAATTCAGGAGTCTTTGTCCTGTGCAGTGTCAGAAACACTGGGATGGACTGGATTGTGTCAGCCCTTGGAAACTGAATTCAGTGATGCTGTCCTGGGTAGAGTTACAGAGCTGCTGCAAGCCTGAGAAGGCCTTTCTCCCCAAACATGCAAACTTTGTGATGATTAATACTTCCTTTTTGGGTCATAAATTTTCTTAAAGTTAAAAATTAACATGTTTTTTGAATTTTCCTTCCTGTCAGTAAATGAAAGAGATTTGTACTTATTTTTTTCTTATTTATACTTACTCATTCTTATTTTTTACTGTGCCACTGATAAAGAGCCTGTTCTATATTTTGTTCTGTGATTTTCACATTTGTACATAGTATTAGTTCTTTGCAACATAAAGATAAGCAGTTTGTCTTTATGTGTACATACTTATAAATGTAGAATATATATTTACAAATAATACATATTTACTGTAAATGTACATCATTTAATGTTCATGCGTTTCCCTTATGTGTATCATCTTGGCTTTTGAGATGCCATAAACCACAGCAAGGTCCATCTCTGATACCAGATTCAGTATTTCCTAAGCAAATGGAGAATTTGGACAATTGAGGTTACATAGACAAGACTCTTTACCTGGAGTGCAGAAGGGGAACACGTTTGTGCTTCTTGCCATCTTCTGCCATAATCACCAGTGCTGGCAGTAGCTCTTCACAGATTTCTGTGCCTTTACACAGCCCTGTTGTGTGTTCTGGTTGGAGGGTGGTGTTCCAGGGGAGTTCAGTGTGTGTAAATGTTTTCAAAGATTGCAAACGTGCCCTTTCAGATTACCTTGGGACAATCCGCTTTGGAGTGGTCACGGATAAACGTGTGGCAGAGGAGATCTCCCTGGTGCACTCTGGCAGTGTCTATTTGCACAGACATGCCAACACATCCCTTGTGAGTACTGCTGTGTGCTGGAAAGACTCTGATGTGGTACAAGGATGCTCAGAATTAGACTACTTGAATGAGTATATTGACAAAGATTTTGTGGAGGGATAGTAGGAACAGTGGAAACTTCCATTTTGGTTTAAAGGTATGACATGGCACTGATTACAAAAATCACACCGATTCAATTAATTGAATTTATAATAACTCTTAATCCATGTGCCCTGCTTTTTAAAAAGAATACTGATTTTCAGATTTACTGTTTGGCATAGAGATACTACCTACACACACTGGCACCATGAGTGTAAACTCTGTGAAAACAGGTATTGTGATGTGTATTTTATTCACTTGAGACTAGGGAAAACAGGGTTATTTTGGGTGAAATAACATTAAATACATAAAAATAACTTTTTTGTGCTAATTATATAAGATAAACTTGCCTGAATATATTAAAACTGATCCTAGAACCTGTGAGCACCTTTTATTATATGTTTCTTTCCTTTGCATTCTGGAATGAGAAATACCAGTTTTAAGTGCAGCCTGGATGTTTAAGTCTTAAAAGGCTAATTTAAAATGAGTTAATATGGTGACTGAATAGTGGGAGGAATGTTCTAACTTTACATAAATTAAAATATATGATGATACCAGCTTAAAGCTCTTTCACTTACAAAGAAAATTTGTACTATTGAGAAAAGTCAGGATTATAAAGATGTAATAAAAGAAAGAGGAGCTTCCCTGGTAGAAACTTTTTTGCTTGTGGATGTTACTATAATCTGGTGAGCATTTGGAAAGCTTTCCCAAGGGGAAAGCTTGTATGAAATGCTGAAGTTTGCTGATGCTTATTACACTTATTGCCCAGGGAGGTGGTGGAGTCACCATCCCTGGATATGTTTAAAAAAAGACTGGATGTGGCACTTGGTGCCATGGTTTAGTTGAGGTGTTGGGGTATGGGTTGGACTCGATCTTCAGAGCTTCTTCCACTCTGGTGATTCTGTGAATTTAGAAAGTTCTAGTCACTACAGTAACAACGCATGCCATACTGAAGAACTGCATTTGTTACTAAATCAAGTGAGGACAAAACTCTTTTTTCCCCCTCCAAGGTCTATCCAAAAGACATAATGAACTTCACTGCTGAGAACATCTGCAAGTGGGCTCTGGAAAATCGGGAGATGCTCATACGCTGGCTGAGACCACATGGTGGGAAAAGCCTTCTTCTAAACAATGAGCTGAAGAAAGGACCAGCACTTCTCATATTTATACCTTATAATCCCCTAGCAGAAATTCATCCTCTTTTAGATGAAGTAAGTGAAATAATTTTTTTTACTTACAAAAATACTGCAACATGAGAGTTGTGGTCAGGGGTCTGAGTTTAATTGTGACAGATACCTCATTTTAGCTCACTGTTCCAAGTATCTGGTTTTGTTTAAAACCATTTTTTCAAACTGTATTATCACACCTCCCTTACACTGGTTTGCATCTCACACAACGTGCCTTTGTCTCACTCAACAACTATTCAGAACCAGCATCTAACTCTTCCTTGACCTACTTTTTGTGTTGGGTGCAGTGTTAGAGATGCAGATCTTTCCCAGCTAGAACTGAAGACTTGTGTGTTTTGTCCACCCCATTCTATTTCTCCTCTCCTGTCCTTCCAGAGGTGCTTGTGCAATGAAGAACGGACCTTTTGTAAAACCAGACAGTGTTATTTGAAATACAGCCCAATCAACCTACTCAGAGCCAATCTGATTTTTATATCCTGTGTGTTCCTTAGTCACCTTCCAGTTTTCTCTTCCTCTGAACTGCCTAGTTGTGGAGCTGTGCAGAAATGAGAAAGGGAAACTGAAAACTAGTGTTTTGTCCCTGGGCTATTTTTGAGTTGGAACCTGTCATCCCATTTGGTATAACACAAAGCTGCTCATCCCAGTGTGCTCATGTAGCTCTAAGCACTGTGGAACAGACAAGCATCTGTGAAAGACCAAAAGCAGGGTTGAGTTTTTGTGACAGTATTGACTTACTTACATGGCATCTGTGTCCTGGAACATGTAGTTTCCACAAGCAGGCCTAGTTAATATTGCAGTGTCTGAAACAATAAGGAAAAAAATGAAACTTATTATACAATATTTAACCAAACTAAATAGACACAATAAAAGGTACACTAGACTGCTGTGAAATAGGGTTGAGGAAGACTATGCCTGGAAAAGAACTGCCATTACTCTTGTTAGTAACTTGTCTTCTGTTTGGCAGGCTTTATTCAGTGGTGCTTGTCACAGATGAAACATTCTAGTAACAGGTACCACTTATTTCTATTAAATTAGTGCAGCATAAGGTGGATGTTCCATTTCAAATTTCATTCTACTAAAAACCAGCATTTATCAAAATATGAAATAAGATACAAAATAGTCTCGTCCTTGTATAGCTTCACTTTGGCAGGGGGATATTATGCAACTTGTTTACCCTGGGAAGAGCTGTTTACTGCAGCCAGCCTGTGGGTTTCATCAAGCAATGAAACCACTTGACTGTAAGGCAGTTGCAGAGAACAAGGCTCTCAAGTTGAATATTGAAAGATCTCACAGCAAAATTTGTTTTCTAATCACAGCTCACTGAAATGAGATTTCTTACTGCACGTCTGGTTTTCTGTTCATAATCTCTTCTCAAGTTTCTCTAGGTAGTCCAAATCTCCAGGCTTGGTTACAATGTGAGGGGCCAAGTTTTTTTCAAGTATTCAGTTAAGCCTTTTCAGGATGAAAACTTCTAACAACTAATTCTAGAAGACTGTAACAAAGTGTTGCTGTAGACCACATGTTAATACTGAGGGTCCTGTGACACAACAGTCCTCCTGGATGTGACATTTCAACACCCCTTTGATAATTTTAACGGTTTCTGTCAAAGTGTTCTTCTTTAAGCAGTGTGTGTAGGCTCTGTATTTTGTTTAGTGTGCTAATAAGAATGATAGGAAACCTCCTCTCTCATTTTTCTTTCTTGCCATGTTCTGTTACTTGTCTCCCAGAAAGGGAATTCCTTGTATGGTCCATACATGTCCCTTTTTCTCTGCTTGTTTGCCCTTGTTTATGAAAAGCAAACTGGTGATGTAGCATAGAAATGTTTGCATGGAGGGACAGGTTGGTTTTTTCCTGTTTTCTTTCTTCTCCTAGTAAGTTACAATGTGCATAGTACACTTGGAGTATTACAACTATATGCCCATGGTTGGGAGAATACCAACTTCGCTTCAACACTCTAGTGATTATTACAAAATCTCTGCACTGCCTATGCCAGAAGAAATTTCTATTCCCTTTTCATATGGGAATGCTTTCATGTATTTTCTTCTCCTGTTGGAAAATGAGGGAAATTCAGGAACCCCTATTCAGTAATGCTTTGTGTAGTGAGGTTTAGCCATAAAATGTAGTGTTATTGCACTGAAGTAAATATATTGCATAGAGGACCTTACAACAAGTGTGGTGGACTGAATAATATTTTAAAGTGACTTTGTTTTTCTGTGTAGTCAATGTTTATATGCTGAAATACCTGAAAATGTAACTTCGTTGGCAAGTCAGAGCCCCCTGTAATTTTTTGAAAGAACAAAGATTACTCAGCTTCATGTTTCTGGAATTCCTTCTCTGATTGCATATAATGTTGTTAAACCTGCAACAGATAACTGCATTTGGGTGAACTATGTATGGTTAGTCTTGATTTTTTTTTTCTCTCTCTCTCTTTTATTCCCCCTCATAGATTACCAAAGTGGCCTTGGAATACCACAAGTGTAATAAAAGCCAGGCAGCTGAGGCAGATCTTCAGCACGTAGGAGACTCTGATTCACCAGCTTTTGATTCCTCTGTAACAGATGCACACCTGAGGGTCTCCGAGACGTTCCCCATAGCCAAGTACCCGTGCTGTAACACGGTGGTGCTTCCACAGTGGCACTCCATCTCCAGAACCCACAACGTCTGTGAGCTCTGTGTTAACCAGACTCTTGGTGTCAAGCCAAATAAAGTCCATGTGCCACACTGTAACTTTTTAGACATAGAAGCAGCTTTGGACTCTTTCTACCTCCAGGAACATACCTTTTTTCAAGTAATATCAAATACCATAGAATGCAGCAATTTCTTAAGTTTCTATAGTCCCTTTAGCTATTACACTGCATGTTGCAGGACAGTAAACAGGCATTTTTTAAGTTTCATTAGTTCTGAGAAGACCATCTTTCAGACCCCCAAAGTAGCATTTTCTTCCCATGGGAAGAAAGATAACACTCAATTTTCTATTCCTCACATTGAGGATAGGAGTTGTTTTATTCCTGACCTTAATATTAGTAGCACGAACATTACCGGTCTGAGCTGCAGGACCAACAAAACCTTGAATCTCTATCTACTGGATTCAAATCTTTTTTGGATATATGCAGAGAGACTAGGAGCATCAAGATCTACTCATCGTAAGGAATTTGCTGCCATTGTTGACCTGAAGGAGGAAGTGCACTATGTCCTGGACCAGAATCAGCCACTTGTTGGACCTACCTTGGGTACAGTATTCATTATACAAATGCTTGCATTCAGAAAATTGTGTTTCCCAGCAGGAATGGAAAACTTAATGCCATTTTGAAAAGTGAGACTACTTTGTGAAGTTAACATTATGAATTGTAATTTATTCTATTCTATTTAGTAGTTAACCAAGCATCTATTAATTATTCTGTTGGCTAGAACAGAATCTCATTCTAGGTGATGTAAGAGTTAAGTTCCTTATACCATAAATAATTTGCTTTATAAGAATTGAACCTTAAAATGTGTGATTCTTGACTGCCTGATGCATTGGTGGAATTGCTAAAATCTAAATTAACTTGTGTGCGGAAAAATATTTCTGTTTATCTAAAATACCTGATTATAGAAGATGCTTGTATATTCATGGCAGTGTTGGTGTTTGCTCAGTTGTTCTGTGTTCTGAAATATCACAGAATTTTGGGAGATACTGACCACTTAGCAGCAGAGACTTCCCCGTCCTCTGCAACCAACTTAAATTGCTTTAAATTCATTCTGAAAAGTTTGTCTGTTTTCAAGGTAACAAGGTAGAGCTCTGAAGTGGTTTTGGCCAAATCTGCCAATTATTGTTATATCCTGTCTGAATTGAAGGAGGAAGAAAAAAACAACCCAGAAAAACAAACAAAACAAACAAAAAACCCTGAGAAAACAACTCAAGGATTGCAGTTCTGATTTATTTGCAAGTTTGTGAATAAGACAAAATATTCCTAACCACGTGCATTTGCCTGTCATGCTGATGTGTAAAACTGAGTCTACCTTCAGAATATAAGTACAAAAAGATGCACAGCATGAGTAAATAGCCATGTTCTTACTAAGGATCTCTATCTCCACCCCCAGGAAAAGACACTGGAAAAACAAACAAAAACTTCAGTGACCATAAAAGGATACTTAGGAAGTATTAAGATCAGAATGAGGACATAGAAATTTCCTTCCCCTTTGTGCTCCCAGTACTTTATGTCTCAAACATTTTTTAGGTCACAGGATTTCCTGAACATGATGAGGGTTTCTCTGCAGAGTAGGATTCAGTACATTTCTGCTCAATCATTTGAACATCCACAAAACTTTTGCTTCTACATATTTTTTCAAGGAGTCTTTGATTTATGATTGGGTTTTGTGCTTTATTTTAATTCCTTAAGATTTTAACTTTGTATTTCATAATATCAAAACAGATTGGTGCTTAATACCCTTGTCACATCTCAGTCTTTACAGATGGTTTCTAGAAATTTTATTTTTTAATTCTATTTTGTCATGCATAGATATTCCAGATCTGGAGATCAGAAAAGAAAACAAGTGTCTTTTGGCCTGGTGTGGGAATTAAATGAAATGCTGCATAGTAAATAAGGAACTAAATGTACTGCTGTTCACATTTCAGAGATAAATCGATGATCTAGTATTTTTTATATCTGCACAAAAGTGCCAGTTTTACTTGGACCTAGTTTTTATGCTGGAAATACAAGCACAAAGTTGTTTCTGTTTGATCAAACAATTATTTTTATTGTTTTTCATATTTTGCCTTTTTTCTGATTATTTAATACACTTATTTTTTAATGCACAGAATAATACTTCTCAATCCAAGCTGAAAAGAAGGATATTGCTGATACCTTGCAGCAATTTAGAGAATGAAGTTCAGGGTCAGAGTAGTAGCTGAAGGTAGCTGAGGGCTTTGGAGCTTATTTTAAATTTTTACCACTGGCCAGCTACTTGCTAAATATCTTAACATTAAGGAGAAAGTAGAACAAAGAAGAGGGTGGTCACTGGTAGACAAAAGGGGATTGGTGATACTGGCATGGGAATAGTAGATATTTAAAGGTCAAAAGAAAAGAATTGCAGAGAAAATAATTTAAAATGGAAGGAAAAATTCAAATAAGTGTGGAAATAAGTGGAGCCTTTTGATATATGTAGACGTTAAAAAATTGAGAGGTTACTATTTATGATTTAGCAGGTATGTTAGGAGAATATGATATTATTATGGCACATTGACAAAAGATTAAAGTCTGGTGTGGCATCTGACAAGACTGTAATGAGCAAAGTGAAAAACTAACAATGCAGCTTTATCCTGTTTTCACATCAGTTGTGGTTACTCAGGAGTTGATACCAAACTGTCAGAAATTAATGACGTGAAACCAGATCTCAGTCTGTATTTTCTCTGTAAGTGCTTCTGAATTCTAAAGCAAAAAGTGCCAGAATCACCTCTGCAAAACCATAATAACTTCAGTATGTATCAATTTCATTTCAGAGAACTTCATAAAAAATTTCAGCGTTCTCTACAGTCCCTTGAAAAGGCACCTGGTTGATGACCCTTCAGTCCATTTTGATGAAGAGCATGTGGTCACTGAAGTGACCACGAGCACCTTTCACCAGGCCGTGCTCCTGAGTGCCAAGGTAGCACCTCTCACTCAGCAGCTTTCCTGCAGATCATGGCATGGCTTCTAAAGAGGGGGTGTTTAATATTGATATGTTTTTCTTACTTGTAACATAAAATACGGTGTTTTGTAAGAATTCAAAAGCTTTCCAATTGCATGCCATGAAAACAGATGGCATCCTGAGTACAGTTAAATTGCCTTGATTTTGTAAAATATGTAATAGTAAGGAAAATCCATTGTCATTCAAGTCTGCAGCGAATGTCTGCATCTCCAGTGGGTTTCCAGCAGCCCCAAGCCCTGCTTTGCCAGTTGGAGGAAGAAAGCAGAAATCTGGACATCATTTTTCCCCCCATATGAAGTGTATAGTCAGTGCAATCAATTTAAGATTGCAAAAGAATCTTGTGTAGTAAAGTTTAGTAGTAAAGTTTGATTCATTTTCACTTAAAGGAAATGATCCCAAACTAAATAATCTTTTAATTTTGACTTTAGGGAAAGAGAATTCCCCAATAAATTTTTTGTGTTAACTCAGTAGTCAGAGAACATCAGTGAATTAATAACTTACAATAAAGTTCATTAATATTAGGAAAAAATTTGCTTTCACATTTCAAGAGTTCTCATGCTGGATGGTGTGAAAACTAGTCCTTCTTTTTGCAGATTATCTCCAGTAGATAATCAGACTCTTCTCCATTTCATTTTCCAGAATGTCTTGCTGCTGTATTACGCACAGTGGTGTGGATTCTGTGCTTCTCTTAATCACATCTTTATTCAACTTGCTCGGCTTTTGCCTCCTGACAGTTACACTGTGGCAAGGTAAAAAGATTCTAATTTCATCTTTCCAGAATTATGTACAATGATTGAGGTTATCAGCCTAGAAAATAAATACTTTCTCTCTACAACTGTGCAATATAGATGTGAATGTCATCTGCTTAATTTCTCTTTGAATGCATTGTTTTGTTTTCCTTTGTATATATTTGGTGGTTTTCAATCTCAGTACTATAGTTATCCACTTTCATTAAAATTTATTTTTAAACTGTGCAATTAACCTTGAAACTTCCTGATTTCAGGAAGTGAATCCATAACTTTGTGATGATTTGTAGCAAATAGTAATATGCTATTTGTTTGTATATATATATTTGTTGGCAACACCATTTGCATCACAAATCTAAAATAGCAACCTACATCCTATGATAAAGAAAATGAACTCTACCCCAGCCAAACTAGTTTACAGAAATATATCTATATATGCATGTGTGTAATGTATATTTTTAATATATATGGTAAATACATTTTATATGTAAAAACCCCATTATTTTCTTCGGTGTTTCCAGGGTTATTAATGTTTCAGTGCAGCTGAAATATTCTTGTTCATGTATGTGATAATAACGCATAAATACTTAAAACATCTGCTCTGATTGCATATTTATTTGATTCTGACTGAATTTATTCCAGAAGACAGCATGAGATGTACAGAAAAAATAATTAAAAATCTGGATTTTCATCCCCTGTTTGTAATTGTGGCTTTATTGCCACAGATGTGATGCTATTCCCAAGGCTACACCCATTCTCTTCCCTGACTTTGAAGTTCTCTCCTTTGCTCCATTATTTTCACAGCAGTATTACTGATGTGATTTTCTGTTTTTTTCCTATAATAATTTGTAATTAAAAAGAAATTGATTTGTGAAAAGAAGCCCTAAAATGCAGAAAAAACCAGTAACAAACAGTTGAACCAAGTGTTCCTTTCTATTCATAGCTTTAGGGAAAAAAGCACCTTTAAGCATGTGCTTGTCCTTGGAAGAAGCAAAATAAGTTACTCCCAACACTACTTGAGGGGACAATATTAAGAGATATACTTGAGGAAAAAATGAATAACTAAAAATAACTTGTCTCATGTTTGGTGTGTCTGTCTCAGGAGGAAGATGTGTACACAATGTGTGCACTGTGTGTACACAATGAGCAACTGGGGTTGAATTGCTGGCTGAGGGCAGTTGCAGTATTGAACATATTATTCTAGAGAAAAAAACCAAACAGATATTTGTTAAACTGAGAGTCATCATCGTGAATATTGGTAATTAATTCTGCTGACTCATATGTGCAATGTATTTCTGGCAGAACACTTTGAGACTTACTTTCACAGATACTTAATTTCCTTCTTCCCAATCCCTGGAATGGCATTTTACAAGAAAATGCAGATTGTTCATCTGCCTGTTCTCTTCATCAGTGTGTCTTTTCCTCACAGAATTGATGTGACTCGAAATGACCTTCCCTGGGAATTGATGACAGACCGTCTCCCAACCATTTTATTTTTCCCTCATCAGAGGTAATGTAATTCTTGTCCCTGTGGTTTTTTAACTTCTGTTTTACTGAGCTGCAGTAATTATCTGGTTAAGTGTCTTAGTAGAGAAAAAAGCCAAAGAGTAATTTATTTCTGTATACGCATTCTTACCATATACATATTCTAATGATAACCACCAGCAAAACAACAAAATAACCCAACCAACACTCACAGATTTCCACTCTCCTCCCTCAAGGGCTCTTGCCATCAGCAAATGGGAATTCAGTCTGCTGGTACTGGGCAGTTACCTACCACAAAATCTCTAAACCTATGCCTTAAGTTTTGCTATTCATGTTTTAATCCAGTACAGAAAGAGTTTTGTTTATATCAGCTCTGAGCCACCCCAGCTTCCAACTGCTTGGCTCCCTGTTTCTTTTTGTAGGTACTCATTTTGTCTTGGTCTCTGTAATGCTCTAGACAGTCTCTGGAGGGACAGACTGAGTAGTTTCATTACTTTTATAATGTTCCAGCTGGCTTTATAAAGGTACCTTACCTTTAGTCATTGCTTTCACTCCTGCTTTTCCTCTCCAGTGCTTTTTTATATTTTGGTGCATGTAGGTAATCAAGAAAATTAGGATCTGATAGTATTTGTAGTACCTGTAGGACTACTAGAGTAGTCATATATTCATTTTGGATATAAATGTGCCTCATATTAAGGCTTTTTATGCAGCTTCTTATCCATTTGCCTTACGAGACAATTTTTGCAAATTAACTCTCTTCTCAGTTTCTTTCCACCACATGCTGTTAATATTTTGTTCTGCTATTTGTTCTAAATAGCCTTTTAGCTTCTTTGATACATGCTGTGGTTTTGATCAATAAAAATGGATGATGATGTAATAAAACATTACCACAATATAGTGAGTCAGTTTTGATTTAGCTTAGACTATTTTTTGCCTAAATTATGTCATGATTCATTAATTTGGGATGGGAGCTGATAGTCAGCTGAGCAACTGCTGATGGTAATTACAAGAGTAACTTGGTCCATCACCAGGAATCTGCAGGGGAGGAAAACTCATGGTGTTCATTCTGCCAGAAATAGCTTAATCTTGATGAGCAGGAGCCTCATCTGACTGAAGTTCTTGAATTATTGATAAAATATGGTATCTGTCTTCTACCTGATGTACAGTAAGTAGTTTTCAGTAAATGAAATGAAATGTTTTTATATCCCACATGTTTATGAGTTGGATTTTACAGAAGGCATTTTTGAGGGAAGTGTAATTGGTAACAAAGGAACTCCCTGTTCCAGATGCACATTCTAACCCATTCAGGACATAATGTCACATGCAAGGGCACGAGAGTTATCTGTGGTGTGTGTTGTACAGGAGCACCAGGAGGCTTTATGATTTGTACTTCAATCTGGCTTTATTTCTTTGCAATTTTTTTTTGTTTGGGCTTATTCTCTGTTCCTTTTCTCACTTATATAATTAATCATATCTGAATGTATGCTACTTGCCATTACTCTAGTCATGAATTTGACAACCAGGTGGAAGCAAACTAAGCTTTTCTTCCTTGTTTTGATGGCTGCCTCAGGAAAGAGAGAATATGCAGCTGACTGGGAAAGCTGGAGCAGACCTGAAGTGATAAGCTATTAGCTGGCTTCCCAGTTGTACAGGGTGAGGTGGAAGTGGCTGTGCTGCCCAAGGAAGTGAAATTGTGTTATACTGGGACATGCTGAGTGAAAGGCTGAAGATGGAACTGGTTCAAAGAAAAGAGCAAGAGTCAGTTCCAGTCTAGTCCTTAGAGGACAGTTTAGCCTGGTATGTGTGCACGTGGTTCACAAAGGACAGTAACTGTAACATTTGTCATAGCTGGAGCTGGTGTTTTTTAGTGGTTGATAGTCTTGAGGAAGAAATTTGGCACTTGCTGGTCTTGGCCTCTCTTGTAACAGTTTATGTTGTTGTAGAAAGCAAGGAGGCTTATCTGCTCCATATGCTGGGTGTAGTATTCACAGCTTCACAGGGGGAATACACCAACAGAAACCAAGAGAAAAACCTTGTTTGGTTTGCTTCCTTCATCACCTCTTACATAAAGACAAAGCAGTAAGAGGACAAAGTGAAGAATTTTTTTTTTTTTGCAGTAAAAGGGCCTTCTGATTAAAGTAACTTACTGTTTAAAAGCAAACTGCTCCCTTGCAATGGCTTTCAGGTGCTGGCACTCACTAAGCTACTGCTTCCAGGAAAACAGGTTCGTAATAGTGATTTCCCAGTTGGTAGCTGTATATTCTGGACTTAAATTCTAATAATATAGGTAGACTTAGGAATATTTAAACATCATCCTTCAGCTTACAAATACTAATGGCACTGTACTCTGATCATACAGTGATGTTTCCCTATATACTTGAAGCTCATAACTCATGATCATGAATACTTATTTTTTAAGAATGAAGTCAGTTTTCTGTGATTTAACAGAATTTTTTCTTCAAATACCAGTCCCATGCAGAGATGCTTAGAGCACCCAGACTGAACAGAGGGAAAAGTGAACATCAAAAGAAAATCTGTGTAACCTATCTCTATTACATGTTTAGGTTTCTTTTAGCTGCTGTACTAACTGTACTTGATAAAAAATAACTTATCAAGCTGGAGTTAAACAGCAGATGCTTAGATAAAATTATGCTTAACCTTCCAGAGTACTTTACTATTAACTTGTTGTGTCCTTCTAGGAAGGAGCAAAGTGTGAAGTTCCCTGAAGACTTTTCAGTTAACCTTCCTAATCTCCTGAAATTTATTTTACATCACTCAAGTCTTTCTTCGTCAGAGCCCTGTACCAAAGAATGCCTACATAAAGAGTCAGTTCTACAGCAAGGACACATCTCACACTTAGAGAGAGAAATTCAGAAGTTAAGGTCAGAAATCAGTGCCCTTCATCAGGCCCATGACCAGCTTGAAGCACAGCTTTCTGAAGCCAGGAGAGAGGAACAGAGACTACAGCAGCAAAAACACACACTGGAAAAGCAGCACAAGACACTGCAGCTCCACAGTGAGCAGTTACAGGCTACATATGACCAGAAGAATCAAGAATTGTTAGAAATGGCTGAAAAGCTTCAAGAATTAGCTGATGCATCAGAAAACCTCCTTAAAGAAAATGCTTTACTGAGAATTCTGGTGGCATCAAGAGGAGGAAAGCTACAGAGCAAAGATGAAATTGAAGAACCCCTTCAATCTGAGCAAACACTTCCTGAAGATAATGACATATCACTTTCAACAGCTACTGCTCCTTTAGAGGAAAAAAGGATTGATAATATTGATACCATAGAGACAGAGCACAGTAGTGGAAATAGGACAGAATAATTGCACACACAAAGTCAAGTGATGCAGTATTGGGTAGGCATTTATGCAAATTTTATTGACATTCATTGTAAATAAAGACTTTCCCCACATGATCTAGAAAAAGAAAAATCTAATGGAATATTTTTGTATACTTGAACAACTTATTAGATACCCCCATCTTAAGAGAAGAGGAGAATGGAAAACACTTTCTGCACTTTACTATTGCACTAACTTACAAACACCTATCCATTTAAATGAAAGATACTGGTTTGTAGGGGTAGCAGTGTGCAGCACCTCTGACTAAGGACCAGTTGTTTTCACTGGCTTTCTCTTACAGCTGCTAGAAGGGAAATCAGACCTTTGATTTATACTTTTCCATAATTTCTGAAATTTGCCCTTTACACTGCATTCTCTTTGCTGAATTAAAATAGATACTTCATCTGTGTAATCAGTAAACTTGAATGGACAAAGTCATCTTGCTATAGCTGTTCTGTTCTCAAACTTCAGCACTTTGTATCACTTTTGTATACTGGTATTCTGACCTTGGAAACCACAAGAGGCATGTGTGAACTCTGCTGAAAACTAGAGGAGGTCTTACTGAATGAATCTTTTTTTTCTTTGCTTTTAAGAGGTCTCAAATACAGCTATTTAAGTGTACAGGTCAACTATACATGCAAGTCTCTTGAGAGCAATATTTTAAAAAGCATGTGTCAGGGTAAGAACATCAGCTGTACCCCTATGTTGTACTTAAGAGGCAACAGCAGGAGCTTTTTACTACTGACAGCATTTTTTGCTTCAAATTACAGCTTTCAATTTTAAAAAGGCAAATGTAACACTAACAAAGCAATTCAACATCTTAGTGTAGAACTTTTTGTCTAGGCCATTCTTGTCTTGCATATAGTTAAAATTCTCAAGCAAGCTTGCTAGGCCTTAAGTTATTCCATATGACAAGAACTGATGCTTCCTCTGGAGATGAATTAAGGCTAGGCAATTAAGTGCTTAAAAACATCAGTATGCAAAGGAGGCCATGTATAAAGTAATAGAAAACAGGCCAGTGACCTCTAAGCATGTGTGCCTACACAAAGAATTTTAGAATACATAAGCTGCCATTGCCTGTTCAGTGTTGTTCCTTCTCCTCCCCCCAATTCTTTGCAGTCGAGAACTTCCCATTTAACACCTTTCTACAGTTCTAGCTGAACTCCAGCACAGAGCAGGAAACACATGTTATCTGGAAGGACTTGGCCATTACTACCTAAAAACTTCTGCAAACTGACCAGCAATAACTGTTGCTGCTATCAACAGTAGAAAAGACAAACTTCTCCTGTTGTAGTACAGTTCCATCAAAAGTTATATACAAGATATATTAACTGAATTCTAGAGTTGTCTGGCTGTATGTATTACAAAATGCCTTTTTATAACAGGCTGTTAACATACACCCTAAGTACACAAACAAAAGTATGAATTCTAGGAAGAATTCATGCTAGTTGCACTTAAGCCAGTTTTGCTAAGTAACCACTTATGCAGTTTCAGCACACAAACCTATGGAAGACAGAAGCCTGCTCTACTGCCATTTCAAACACCTGGAAACCATCTGGACTTTCCCTGAGGGTTTAGTATCCATCATAGGTTCCCAGGTTGGAACCCATCAAAATGGCAGTTTCCTTGCAGTGGCTACATAGAGAACTCAGTTCTAGCTGCCAAAAACTTAACCAACATAGCTGCAGCTAAAGGAACTTTTCCTTTCTTGCTCCTGTGTTTCCTCCATCAGCATATTATTGAAGGCTTATCCCTTCTTTTCAAATGAAGTACTCTGCATCAGTGCAATAAACTGTTCAGAGGAGGAGTTCTGACTTGATGGCTGCACACTCAATCTGGTAGCAGAAGCAAGCTTTAACTGCAGATCTGGTTTTGAAGGTCTGGAGTCCCATCCATGGTAGTGGTTCAGAAGTCCCTGTGTATTATATACACATCACATTCTCATATAGTACAGAACACAAAGCAAGAAGTTTCTGGCAGCCTATTTACAGGTCACAGTTGTGAAGTAGTTCACATTACAGTAGTAGCTCCATCAAAATAGGCTCAGCTGAACATTCAAGTAACAAAAAGCAGTAGCAGTCCCTTCACACCAATATATCCCTGTGCCCATTGCCAGCAATGGACATTACACCAGGCGAGTCAGCTCCTGCCATAGAGGAATTAGGATACACAGTTGATGCAAAGTGCAACTTCTCAGTGCGCAGTTGCAAACAAAGCTTATTTATTTCTCACCAGGGTGTTTTCTGATGAGTAGTTTGCAGGTGACCAGGTTCTTCACAGTATTGAGATGCTTCTGCTGGTTACACGCCATGAGCACAGCCCATCCACACGTGTCACTCCGAGTTAGCTGTGTACTTCTGGGCCATTTGGAGTTAGCTTTGCTTTCCTCTCCACGCAGGGTCCTTTAGCAGAGTACTGCACCAGCAGAAAGGGCTCTTTGGTTTCTCCCTCACCCACAATGCTTTCCTCATCCTCACACTGGCTGAGCTTCTGCAGCCGCAGGTAGCACCAGCAGCCCAGAATCAGGGCTCCCAGAGCCGCAATAGCAATCAGGATAACGATGACAGTCACCACTCCAGTGGTGGGGCTGTGATCTGTGATAGACATGGCAGATAGTTCAGGCTGTCCTCTTCTTCAGGAGATTTTTCTGTCCTCACTATCAGTCTTGATGCATCATCAAACTCCTGCAGGGTTAAAAATAAATAATGAATTTGTGCAGTTTTACTGCACTCCGCAAGATTATATGCATGGCTGGTATTGTCTACAAGGGCATCTGATCCTCTTGTACTCCAGTGCTTTATGCTGCTCAGTCATGGAATCACAGAACCATGTTTTGGCTCCTGACATATTTGAGACAGAAGCCTACTAAGAGGTAACAATTTTCACTAGGAGGTGCAAGACAAGATTGAAAGCTCTATGGAATTATAGTTTAGCACAGGGAGATTTAAGACTGTTGATACAAATGATGTATCACAAGTGAAATCTCAAATCCATGACATGGTAGCAATTCAGCTACCTTTGGTTTTCCTCAAGGAATCCAACAGAAACAGTACATTTGGGTATCTGACCTTTTAAAAAATCTAATTTACAAATTACAGTCATCCTTCTTATATACTAACAATTCCAGGATTGGTAACCTAATTGTGAAGGTAATTGCAGTGCTAATGCATTATTATAAGTCTGTCCATAACACTGGTCTGCTTACAAGGGCTGAATACATGGTAATTAATTGTTCATTGAACACATTAAACATATGTTGCTATTTTCATAAAAAGCAGGTAGAGCTGTATTTAAGACTAACAAAGCACAATGGAAGCTTCTGCTCTTAGTGGCTTTAAAAAGCATAAGAGAAACATAGTCTGTTAGGACTGCAGATGGAATTGGAAGAGAGGCAGCAGCAGAAAACTGGAGGAGCTCCAAGACTTCCTTAGTTTGCTGTAGTGTGAGCAGGAAAAAAATACAAGTAATGTCTTTTGCTACTTCTTCCAAATTCACAACCCTGTTTTAAAAAGTCATGTGAGCCTTGTCTTTAGTTTCAAAGTTACTGTTCACAAAGGTGATAGTTTCATTTTCCTTCCTTCAACTTTTAGGACATAAAAGGTTATGAATGAATTACTTGCTTCTTTCCTACTACCCTAGCTCTTCAACAAAACACAAACTCGTGCAAGACTATGGTAGAGACCAGAGCCAGTCATACCCAGGAACATCCCCTACCTCTGCAGTACTGTAAAAATCAGGTTAGGGCTCAGTGCTGCCATTTCAGGTACAAAAGGTCAGTCCTTAGAGGCTGTAAGGCCAGCTCTAAGTGCACATGTGCCTTTCTCTGCAGCTGTACCCACTGGCTGGCAGTGGGCTAACAGGAGTATCTTCTGGCCACCAGTCTGTTGAGGGTCACATACACCTGTCCAGGAAAGGCTCCCTGTCATTGTCAGTGCTGCGGTCTCAGCTGCAAGTACAGCATCTTCACACAAAAACCCCTCAGGAGAAGTCAGTCTTAACCCAGCCTGACCCAGGACCACTGGGTTACAGTGAGTGTCACTCAACTGCATCAAAAGCCTCACCTACATTTCAACATGAGTCCAGGCAATTACAGTGCAGGATCCTTACCAAGACAAGTCAAGCCAGAGACTAAGTTTGTTCCTGGATGTGTCATGGAGTAACAGACCCATGTGTATCACCATTTCAGCAAGGACACTGCCACAGAGTTTAGCACGTGTCAGTAGTGTCACATAACTCGCAGACACTCTGGTTACATTTCCAGCCCTGTAAACTACAATCGATAGCTTGTAGTGTATCTGATACAGCCAGCCAAGTTCTGCAGACCCAATTTTGCCTAAATAGTAAAACCAAACCTGACCACACCACACACCCTCTCAGCAGGGCTGTGTGCCCACTGCAGCCAGAGAAATGTATGATTTGTCATAATCAGCTTGGTTCTTCAAAGCTTATTCAACACAGGGGGATCAGCTGAGGGTAATTAAGAGTGACTTTCATGTAGTTCATTTTCCTCAGGGAAAGCCCCTGTGAGCATACCAGGAACAGCACTGCCTTCATTCGTCATTTCTACTGGAAGATACCAGAGGCTGTAAATTCCTTATCTTCAAAGAGGTTGCCAGCACCATCCATATATTTGGTGGCACTTATAGAGCCATGTCCCTTCCCACCACACTTGCTATCAAATCAAGCATCTAAGCCTATTAACTCATTAGCAAGATTACTCAGATGACTGGTGTGAACTGCAAATAGCCAATTTTAGTTCTGACAGCAATCAAGCAGTGAAAACATCAACTAGAAATAATTTTTCCATAATTAACTTGCTTTTCTTTTTTGCCTAATACCAGCTTCTACTCAGAAATTCATTTGTGAAGTTTTATTATCCAATTCAGAAGTTGTAACTAAAGGACAAACAGAAAGGCAGTCTAAACTGCAGAAAGCTGCTAGGGGACAAATGTAGTGCAAGACTGAAATTAGTTCCTAAACCAAGGTTTTCATTATTACAGGCATTATGCTGCTAAGTTCACTACTTTAATGCCTACAGGCATGTTCACTGCTACCATTCAAGCCAAAGCTATAGGTATAGGTCTGAAAAGCAAGTTTACTATGGTTCACCCAGATATACTGGAGTCTTCAGCAAGCAGTTATGTTCAAGGTTCAAGTATTAAGTCTTTCAGTTTTGTTTTTTTTTTGGGGGGAGGGTGAAGCTACTGTATTGTAGTATTCCACCTAAAGTAAGTTAAATGGGGCGTAGTAAAGAAATGAGCATAAAACTATCAGAGTGTCCTTCAGCTTAATTTTAAAAAAAAAAATCACTAAGAACTCTACATAAAAAGCTTCCAACAACATCTTCTAAATCAACATGCTTCTAATTGTGAAAAATGCTTTCTCCTGTTTCTCTAGTAAAATCCCTTTTGAGGAATGCTGCCTACACACCCTTCTTGCCAATGGAAGACAAGGGGAGAACCCACTGGGAAGATCAGTGCTCTACATTTACACTGGCACACAAGTGTGTATAGGGCCCACACTACTCATAGAAAGCAATACAGGAGTGCTCAGGCTTCTCCACTTGCATGTAAAAAAATGGCATCACTTATTCTTCATTAACTCTAGTTAATACCACCTCCTTGTGATAATGCCTTGCTCAAGCTGGAACTTGGCCAGAGGCTATTTTAGAAGCAGGGAGCTATTTAGTAGAATGCTTCAATGCAAATCATCTTTTCCCAACCCTTATTATAGTTTTGATGAGGAATTGAAGAAGAGGGCTTTTCTGTGGCTAATTAGCTGTGGACAGTATTCCAAGAACTTATCATTCAGACAATTGTTAGACACTCTAGAACAAAAGCTGATACCTAACAGCACTGGCTGGAACAGCAGTTAGTTCCCACAGCAGGTTAGTGGTACTTTAATCAAGACTCACTTTTAAAGCTTTGCACCAAACAAAACCACACAGAAGTTGGTAGTTTACAGAAGACAGCAAGATGGAGAGATGAGAGAGTAGCAGTCCAAGATGTTTTCCAGGCATGACAACAGTTGCAAGAGCAGACAGACTTTTTCAGCAGCATAGCAAGTGGAGGAGGTTTATGCTCTAACTGCTGTCAGGCAAGTCAGCCAGTTAATGCAGAACTGGAAACAGGCTACAGTGTTAAGACCATGTTAACTTCAGAAGCAATTGCATGGCTGGCAAAACATCCATCAGGCTCCAGATTTTTATCTATCAGTGTCACATGCGCATGGTGCTCTAATGAAAAGTCTGTCCTGACAGGATTAGAGTCACTTCTGACATTCCATTACCAGAAGTACTACGTTGTATATATCCCCTGGCATAGCTTAATTCTTGACATATTGGAGAAATTACTAAGATGCCAATATTAAGTTTGCTGATAAAAACAAGGTTTTTTTATTTAGATTCAAGGTAGCTTTCAAAATGTGTCATTTTGGTTTGTTTTTTTTTTTTTTTTTAATGGCTTTGTCTAACAGCAGCTACACAGCACCCGATGTTACTGATAGTCAAACTGTTTCAATACACAGCTCAAATCTTTAGACAACAAGTATGCCAGGAGTCAGTCACGTACCTGCACCAAGCAGCTCTGGCTAGGAGTCCTCTACGCAGACTTTGAGTCACCTTATTACGAAGGTGAAAGTTGCACAGGTTTTGGATCTTGTCTGGCAAGTCTTCCTTCTCACTCTTCCCCTGTGGAGAGGGATCACATTGGTCTCTAGCTGCTCTGCATCCTGAGTGCTTTTCACTTTTGGCTTTCCAGTGACGTAATCATGTTTAACTACTAGCCAGTAGTTAAATTGTTCCAGTCTGGCACAAGCTGTCAGGGAATGATCCCTTACTGTTTCACCTACCTGCTAATCAAGGTAACAGTCTCACAAGTGGTTTCAAGTTCTTTAGGTTTATTCAAAAGCACTATCTACTGACAAGTGTAATGTCTGCACCTACACTTGTGTCAGGAAAAGGAAGAGCACGACATGCCACAGAACACTGCAGATACTCAGGGGAAGGAACAAGACTCAGTCTGAACTTACGTTACCGAAAACTCCCGGATTGTCATCGTAAAGGTCGGTTTGGACATAACCCCGCAGCACGTACCGAACTCCGCGCTGGGCGAGCCTCTCCAGCCGAGAGGAGCCCGGCGCCCACCCCGAGCAGCCGCCGCGATCCGTGAGGCATCACCTTGTGACTGCAGCACGGCTGCAAAGCGCCGGGGACGGGCCCGAGCCCTGGGCGAGGCGGCGCGGGCCGGGGGAGCCCCGAGTCACCCACGGGGCCCACGCGAGGCCTGCGGGGCGCTCAGCACCGCTCGGAACCGGCAGGACCGGACGCGGACACAAAGAGCGAGAAGGGGCGGCCCCGGCCCAGGGCGGGGGAACTCGGACGGCCTCGACCCAGCGCGGGTCCCTGCCCGCCTCACCGACCCCCGCCCCGGCTCACAGCACGGTGAGCCCGCAAGGAACCGAGCCGCGCCTCCCGCCGCCCCCACATGGCTCGCCCGCGGTCACCATCCCGCGGTCACCATCCCGCAGCACCCACCGGCCTCGCCGCGGCCGCTCCTTCCCCGCCCGCGCCTCCGCCTTATAGCGGGGCCGGGCGGCGCCGCGCGGCGCCAATCGGGGCGCGGGCAGCGACGGCTGAGGGCGGGGCCCCGCCGCCCCTCCCGCCCTCTCCGCGGCAGCCGCCGGGGGCGAGGGTGGAGTCGCAGGAGAGAGTCACCGACTCGGAGAATCGTAGGGGCTTGGAATCGTGGACGCGTCGAGGTTGGAAGAGATCTTTAATACCGCCCAGTCCAACCGTCAACCCAGCACCATCACAATCACCTCTAAATCTCTAAACCACATCAGCCAGCGCCACATCCAGACGTCTCTTCCTCTTAAACACCACCAGGGACAGTGCCGCCACCACCGCTCTGGGCAACCTATTCCACTGCCTGACTACCCCAACAGCCGCCGTCTCAGCTTAAAGCCATTTCCAGTGGTCCCCTCACTGTGGGCACGGCAGAAGAGACCGGCCCCCAGCCCACTACAGCCTCCTTTCAGGCACTTGTAGAAAGCGCTGAGGTCCACCCGGAGCCTGGTCGGGACTGAACAAACCCAGCTCCCTCAGCCACCTTCCATAGGACGCGGTTCCAGACGTTGCTCGGCGGGTCTCGGCGCCGGCGGCCCGCGGGAGGCTGAAAGGCTCCGCTGAAGGGCCGCGCTCAGCCCCGAGCCCCCGGAGCGTGAGGGCACAGCCGGCCCGCCGGGGCCTGAGGGCGTTGCTGACCCAGCCCCAGCGCTCTCCTCGCCAGCCCCGCCCGGGTGGAAGCCCTCAGACGCCGCCGTGACCCCGCAAGAGGCGCCCTCGTTTCTCCGGGCGGCAGCAGGACGGGGGCGCCGCTAGCGGGGCCCCGCCTGAGCCGCCGCGCCCGGCCGGCTCTGCTTCCGTGGCCTCACTCAGGGCGTCCGCCTCAAACCTGCGGAAAGGGCTTATATTTGGTAATTATATTTGGTTATTCATGCCATGGTGCTGCAGTTAGGAAATTGCCCAATACAGGGACTTGTCACCCTTCGGCTGAAGTTGGTCGTTACTGGAGTAAAAAAGAATATTGCGACTCTCTGATGTGGGATAGTTACTGGTAGCACAGATCCCAACTTGTTTGAGGGTCATCTGACGTCTGGCAGAATGAGTTTTGAGGGAATAGACTGTGACTGAAGATCAAGTTTGGAAGTCACCATGACTTAAAGAAAAACTTGTTTTACAGCACAGTTTATATTGTGGTTTAACCCCAGTCAGCAAACAAGCTTGCCATTAGCATGATGGGGGAAAGAATCAGATTACTTAATTTTATTATTCACTTTTAATTATCCTGCTTTCAATGAAGATCCAAAACATAGCCCTACACTAGCTACTCTAGAAAGAAGAAAATTCACTCTTTTCTAACCAAAACCAGCACAGCTGCAACATTTTCCATGGGGTAAAACTAAATTTTCCTTCCTTAAATGCAGTGTCCACCATAAACAAGAAGCAAGGTGCGTGGTCTCTTTCCATTCTCATTCAGTGGGAAGCTAAATATGGCCCAGTACCCCCATGGATGTCTCACCTCCTCTACTTGCTCTCTAAGCCATCCAGACACAAGTCATCTTTTGCCTGGGAGCTGTGCAGCCCCCTTCATGTATGTTGGTGTGTCAGGAGACCTTCCTAAGATGACAGGTAACTCTGGACTGCTCTCAAATCCTATCTAGTTTGCATCATTAGCAGAGCAGCTGTTTCATGGTACACAGTGCCCCAAGCACACCGTCCTGTATTTTCTTTAGTAAAAAATGTATGGTGGCATGGAATAGCTGAGATACCACAGCCAGTTAAGAACATTTTTATAGAAATCATTGTTTAAGGCTAACAGTTTAAGTTTTGGATCAAGTAAGTGTAGTGCAGCATCAGTTTCTACTGTCTTTATGCATCAACTACCATAAAAAAGATGATAAAACACTACTAAACCTCAAAAGCTCATAATCTTTTTTGAAAGAAGTGTAAGAGTAAGCACAGACACTGTTTACTTTCACTGTTGGTAGCTAATGGTCTCAATAGTCTGGGAAAGTAATAGTGGCCATGGCTGTAACCTGTGAAGTGAGCAGATGCAGAGGTAGCCTTTGGACCAGTAATGTAATAAGATATCTAAATCTCATTTTGATATTTAAATCTCCCCAGAGATGCCTGTTTTACTTACATAACCATGGGTGGAGTCTCCACTGTCTTTATGAGAGTCCCAATCCATTTCAGTGAGAAGGGTCATGCCCTTTTGTACAAAAACCATGAATGCAATTATGAAAAAGCTGACTGGTAAAAGCCATCCAATAATAGCACAGCCTTAAGAGAAGAAGACTAACAATCACTTTTGGTATAATTTGAAAACTTTTTGCCTTTGAGAAAGTTTAAATAGTCATTTTGTATCTTGTATTTAGTAAATGGCACAAAGAACAAAGCAGGTTCATTCACATCAGTTTCTTATCTTTGTAAATGGGCTGCTTGCTCTGTGCAGGCTTGGATGGGAAATTTCCAGTCTGCTGTGGAGAAAGTACAGTGCTTTTAATCTTTCAAAATTGCTTTCAAAGCCCCTCTTACTTTCCCTCCTTCACCTGTCCCCAGTTAAGGCTTTTAGCAGGGCAAGGGTGTAATGATCTCAGATTGGGGAGCAAAGAACCCACTGAATTCTTCACCAGGAGCTGCTGAAGCATACTCAGTTAAAGCCTTTGAGTAATATGGTTTTCAGCTGTGCTAAGGATGAAAAAATGAGAGTTTTCTCTCATTTATTTACTGTTGCTCCTTAGCTGTGCACAAGTAATGTACAACTGTAAACATGCTACTACAGGAGATATTTTTCTCTTCCTTGGAGAAGAATTACAAGTTCATCAGTACGACTTCTTCCTCAGTATTCATAGCTTACATAAAGAGATTTGACAATTTTCCAAATTTATGCTGTCATTTAAAGCACACACTTCTGCTTTGATGTTTTCATATCACAAGCATTTAAGAGTTTAAACCATTACACGTGCTTATAGATTTCACTGGGAATTATCCACAGAAGAATGCTGGGGTCACTTGTGGTTCCCACTGTGACAGTCATCTGGCTCTCTACTGGAGCTACTCTGACCCAAGCATAGTTTCCAGCAGTGTTGATTTTAAGTGTTACTAATTATAGAGATTCTTTTGTTTCTTTTCAGGGACTATACCACTGTCAGAGAAATAAATGACTAGATTATGATATGCCTGTATTTTTTTTTGTTGTTGGAAATAAATTGTTTCCATTGTTTGCAAATTTGCATCACACACTCGTTGTCTCCTAATGTGGCTATTTTAAAAATACTTATTTTTGGAATTTCTGTCAGTTATATCCTGTGCCCTCTAAGTATATTCTTTGTATATTCATTATGATTAAAGTTTGAACAATTACTGTTAATATTTATTCCTTTAATTAGGGGTATATGTTGTATTACTTCTGGAATGGTGGCCAGTAAAATAAACCATGTGCCCCCTCTATTTCCACTTGGAAAGGCAGCGAATATGCAGCAGATGCATATTACACCTATAATATCTGTACCATTTCCTGTTCTGTAGCACTCCTTGGTGCAAAATGTGTTCAGTAATCATCGTGCACTCTAGAAAGTTTATCAGGGAAAGAGGCCACACAGAACAGTTTTGCAGGTCTGTAGGGAGATTGTTGAAGAGGACAAACTGCTGCTGTCTGTATTTGAGGAGGTGTAAACAGCATCTTGCACCTTTAATTACAGGTCACTGGAGAGCACATAACACAGAAAATGGGACCAAGCTGACCCTCTCCAGCAACTTGAGCAGGTTTTATATTTTCTTATTTCACCTGGAAAAAAATGCACAAGAAATTATCAATCCAGCTCTGTGCATGAAGAGAAATGAAAGTATATTAAGAGTTTGTACAGGTCAAAGTTTAATTTTTTTGAAGTTTTGCAAAACCTCAGGGTAATACTAAATCAAGATTTGCTTCTTCTACCAGAGCATGCTGTACATGCCCCTAAATATTTTCTTATGTTCTTCTGCTGTGGAACCCTACCAGCTTTCCTTAGCCTTCTGCTTAAGAAAGCATCTGTTGAGTTTTGTACTCAGCCATTTGTAATTATGGGTATGACTCATGAAGTATAAAAACACTTTTAAGATTAGTGTGAGAATAGACTCACTGTATATTTGAATAGTAGAATCAATCCATGTCTGCATTAGTGCTAGGAGTACCCACCATACCTATTTAAAAGAAAACCTTCAAAAGACAGTTTTATATGACAGCATAATTGAATGATGCACTCTCTAATTCTGATTAGTGCTGTAAGTGTTATTTCATGATGAGAGTCTGTGAATCCAGGCCAGGAAAAATGCAATGTTTAAAACCCATCTGAGCATAAGATTTAATTTAGGATTCTGAAGGCCTGTAGCCCTTTTTTGGCATAGAACCTAAGTTGGGACAAGAGGTGTTTCTGCTTGGATGCCTTGCATTCTGCCCTGAAAAGACAGCTTTTATATGTAACTCCATAGATGCTAAAAGGTGAAACCAGTGCTGTACATCGTATTTCCAATGAAAAGTATAATCTTTATTTTGCTGCAACACTAGGAGATAGCTGCAGCTATCTCCTAATTCACTTCCATGGCTTCAAAATATGCAAAGAGATGAATTTGCTGTGTTGAACATCTTTGTCTCATGCTTTAGAGGCTGTTTTTGTACCTGAAAACTGATGAACAAGGTACAAAGCATTTCCTTAGTGCAGCAGTTTTATCTAAAGCTTTCTGCCAGAGTTGTGAAGCCTGAGAAAAGACATCTGGTGAGAGTGCCAGCATCTCAGGCTCACTCTGTGGATCTGGGTGCAGTCAGTTCCCCATCCTTCCAGGTTATTACTTAGCATCCAACAGTCATTTTAAACCATGTTATTTTAACCTTGACAACAGACATGTTTTAGCAAAATCAAATGTTGCTCTGTAATTAGGCTGCAGGCCCAGTCTGTAAGGAGGCAGGAGAGGAGATGGTTTCCTAGTTAAAAGATTTGGCAGTGCAACAAACTTCACTTTACAGGAACAGTGTTTGCTTGGCACTATAGGTAACTCTGTTATGCTGAAAAATAGATTCCTTGATATACATTTGGAAAGCACATTTGGTAGAGTGGTTCAGCATTTCCTTCAATTTAACTTTGCCACAATGAGACATACAACAAAGCTGTTCCCTGTGGCAAGACTGGAAGCAGAGGCAAAAAGTTTTTATTTTCATTCCTTCTCTCATCCATGGATAAAACTCCACATACTTTATGTTCCTGTGTGTAGCAGCCTTTTCCTACTCTGGATTAATTTAGCATGCTCTTATTTCTTTCTGTCATCAGTAGTGTGGGCCAGAATATGCTTTTCCTTTGGCAAAACAGTCTCTTAGGGCAAACAGGCTGCAATCATCCTCTGACTCGTTTCTTAGTAGGAAACTGAAGGACAGCAAAAATGGAAGATTAGACAAGCACGAGCTTAGCAACCTTCATAGCCTGCAGATAGTCCAGAGGAGCAGGGACCAAAATATAAAAATTGGCTTAAAAAATGACATTGCTAACAATTACGTGTGTGGTTGGATTTTTTATTTTCTTTTTTTTATGAAGAAATATTTAATGAAAAATTGAATGATTTAGTGACTTTCTGGAAGAGTTGGTCACATGAACTAATTTTATTAAGTAACTTCTTTCTTCCAGGTATTAAAAAATCCAATCATAAAGAAGTCTTTAGTGTTTTTATGTATGGATCTTGTTAGACGTTGGCTGATTTGGAGATATGGATAAGTAAGTACTCCATCCTGTACACTGGAACTGAAGCTTTCTTTTTCAAATTTACCATTTTAAGTTAATTTGATCAAATAAACAAAAAGTGGCTTTGAACATTACCAGATTTTTAGCCCCCTCCTTGTTTACTGCTTCCCTACTGGAGTAATATTTCCTGTCTTCAAGACATGTGTTGGATGCGTTAGCTGGGGAAACCCAATAAAATCTGTTTAGAGTGCAAATGTGTGTGTTTACAACATTCAGATTGGAGTAGGATTGTTTTGAGACTGAGTAGTCAAACATTTAGTAACTTCTTGACAGTCTTATTAGACTTTATCACCACAGTCCTGCTTTTTACAGCAAGTGCTTCCTGAAACAGTGTAAGAGCAGTGACACACATCAGTGTCCACCAGAGCATTGCATTTACTGTGACAGATTGCATTGCAGTGAAGCATCTTTCCAGATAAAGCCTAGTTTGAACCTTCCCTACTGTAGCAAAGAGAAAAAGAAATCCCTTGTTATCTCAACATTTGTGCCAATTTGCCTGATTTAGCTTTGAATTTTAGGAGCACTTCTGAAAACTAATCACAGTAAACAGTTCAAACTGGAAGTGTCAGCTCATGGGGAAACCAGAAAACACTACATGGCTGATACCTACCCAGAGTAGAAATCTAATGAAACATTTGCTACTGTACTCTAGGACTAGCTGCCTGGTGCTAGGAGAGAAGGTAGGGATGATTTAGAGACAAAATGGGGGTTTGAGTGATGTAAAAAGAGAAGATGGGAATAATCTGAAAAACTAAGCCCAAACTGACAAATCAACTCAGACAGCTTCATCTAGTCTCTTTATAATTCTGGTCATAATTTTCTTCTGCAAGTTTCCTGATAAATTTTGCCTGGATGTTGTTCAGTCCTCCTTTTATTCCTGGGAGTAAACACAACCTATGAAACCCAGGAAAGGAATATTGCACCAGAGCAATCAGAACATAGGCAATATTTAATACATGAAAGAGCTGTTTTATCTACTAGTAGGGAAGACTATTACAGCAGTCTGATTATGAGTAATTGTTTGAGTTGCAATTAAGATCTTCAGATTAATTTCCTGAATTCCAGCAATTACTCACTATACTACAAGCTGAGCCATAAGCTGTTCTGATGGTGTTGTTCAAAGGCCTTCACTCTTCCTTCAGATTCTTGCACATTAATCTATCTTTAACTTTCTCCTCTTCCATTTACTTCCATTGTTTCAAGTGTCAAGAGTAAAGATTTTTTTTTCTCTTTATTAGTATTAGGTCTGAATATCTGCAGCTGGACATAATGTCATTAATGTCAAGATATCTTTCTTACAGTACAAAGTGCTCTGGAGATTCCCCAGGGTGAATGCACAGGGCTTCAAAACAGCACTGCATTTTTTCTGTAAAAGAAAACCTATATTCTTTATGGTATTCCTTATGGTGAGGTCTCCAGTCAGAAGTTATTCTCTGCAAGGCAACTTTTGTAGGAAATATATCAATTTTTTCTTCCACTGCGTTTCAGAATTCCAAAACTGGACAGGTATATTCTTTGAAGCTTATATTTATTGCTGTAACAAATCAGATTCACTATGCTACATAGAATGACACATGCTTTTTTTCCCTGTCTATTCTCTAGATGCTCTTACACCCTGTTTGAATACCTGCTCTCCATTTTAGAGCCCTCTTTGTTTTTGGAAGAGTCTCATGTCTACTGGACTTTCCTGTGAAGCCTCTCTGCTATTACTCATTACTGCAGCTATACTAATGATGGATACTCTGGACAGCCTAGACTCTCCAGAGTCAGACACTGTAGCTGCTCCCATTTTGGCAGCTGGCCGTGGCACTGGCTGAGTTCTGGCAAGGACAACATGCTGTATTGGGGATTGTGGGATATTGCAAATTGAGTAACAGGACTTACAGTGAATGCTGCTGCTGGGAGAGCAGTTACTTATGAACACAGGGCAATTCCCCTAATTCCTTTAGTCTTCTGGATAGTCAAGGATTCTACAGTAAGACTATAAGCAAGAAAAACAGAGAGCAGGCAATCTGAAGGACAAGAAAAATGCTTTAAAAGCTACAGGAGAATACAGAGCACTGGGAGGCAGTGATTATCGGCCCAGAAACTTGTGGCTGATTATCCCAAACATTTCTCCTCTCAATTTTACTTGCTGTTGAAGCATTGTATGAAAAGACTGTAGCTTCAAGTGGGATACAGAATATCAGACATGAAGGAATTCTGAGGATAGTTGTCCATATTTAGGTACACATTTTTGTTAACAGAAAAATCAAGAAAACATCTAGGTATTCAAACATGAGGGGTATTAATGGGGTATAATTTAGATCAGTGAGCAGTTTAGCTTTATATGGTGTGTGGCTTCTCTTGGAGCTTTTTTTGTCAGTAATTTGGATAGGGATGTGATTAGTGTAACTATTTGGATCTTATATTTCTATTTTATGTAGTCATGATTCCTTCTGTTTGCTGGAGTGTCAGTGCATAGCTAGAGTTCATTTTCTTTACTTTAGTTCTCATCTCTGCAGACCTGTCTGTTCCTGGAAGAAACACTTTTGTTCCAATGCAGGCTGGTTGAGTCCCCTCAAATAAGCTGACTTCTTTCTTCGCATACAATTTTGTGTGTGGCATAAATGTGATAAGAGTGGAATCTTTGCCTGCACAGTTTCAAAATAGAACAGGGATTTTTACATTTTCAGAAGATTAACAACAAGATTGTGAAAGTTTTTCATGTGTTCTGGTAGAATCCCCTTTCCTACTGTATTAGATTACTATTGGCCATGTATGCCATTCTAGAGATTTGAATTTTTTCTTCTACTTTCCTCCAGACCTATCCTTCCACTGAAGCAAAACCAAATCTACATTTGTATTCTGATTACATAATACATAGCCTAATAAAAATAAACACTACCACCTGTTACTGTCTACACAGTAGCAGCCAGTGACAGAAACTGTGGCCCACACTCATATGTTAGCTAATTTACTGTACTGAAAAGGAAAATCCATTAGTGGAAGTCATGAGAGGATATTCCAGTGAAAACCACATTTAAAATTAGCTAGTATAAACCTGTTTTTTCTTTCTGTTTTTTTCCTCCCCGCTCCTTTTTTCCCTTTCCTTAACCAAAAACTTTGCTCTGACTTTGTGAGGCTAAGGTAATGGTGGCCATGCAAAGAAAGAATTCAATGCTTGTTTGACTGGAGAGCAGTGGATTTCTTACTCAGTTTTGCACTAAGTCACTGCTTGTGGCCCAGTTTTGTTCAGGTGGAGATGCTGAACATGATGCTGCTTCAGATGGCGTGTGCAGTGCTCTTTAAATCCCAAGTGCCATCTGAAACCTTGGGGCTATGTTTTAGTAAAGGTACAACAAAGAGATTCCTTAGCAGCTTGGAAAAGTCAGCTTGAAACACCTAGTTGCATTTACTATGCAGTCAGCCATCCTAGCCTGGTGTACACAGAAACTTTATACACATTTATCAAATTGGGTTTTTTTTGTGAAAATTAAACTCTTCTATGGGAGGAAGCTTGCACCCACTCTGTTGTATTCTTTTCAGGGCAGACTAAATATATTTGTGTTCTACATGAGTTTTTTTACCCTCTTTAATTCCCAAGTTCTAAAGGGACATAGTCATGCAAATGCAGCTAAGGCATTTTCACTCTTTGTAGATACTACATTTGCCCTTCCTCCCAGCGTTTGTGTCACCTCTCCCTTTCAATATGCAGAGAAGTGCCTATAAAAAAAAGGGAAAGAGCTGTAATTAGGACATCAAATTTCTAGATACACTTAACAGCATAATTAGAGATCAAGAACTTGGCACCTTAAATCCATCTTGGCTCAGCTTTCTTGGTTGTTGCTGAATCAGCTTAGGGCACTGATTTAAAATTCAATCAGCAACTTTATTATTATAAATGGGAAATTTTGTTAGGCTTTTCAATTGGTGTTCCCTCACAAAGACCCATCTCTTCTGGAAAATACCTTATACAACACCCGCATTTCTGCTGTTGATGTGTTCTTTATGAACAGTTCTTTTGTGAGCTAAAGGAGTCACATGAATTGTACCAATAGCTGGAATCATCACAACTTTGCAAAGCAATGCTGGCAGAACTCTTCAAAAGGTCTTCAAATGCTCATTTCTCCTCACAGCATGAAAGACTCTGCATGTTGTGACCCATTCAAATACAGATGATAACTGGGTTTTTTACATAAAATAACAGAAATTCCCAACTTCCACATCCTGTAACAGTGAGCTTGCCTCTATCTTGTGCCAAATGTTAAACGTGTCCAAGCTTCTCTGTGAAAAGCTTTAGTGTATTGCTGCTACAGGAATTTGAAATAACCCAGCTGTTTCCAGCCATGTGTGCCTCACCAGAGTCTGAAGTGGTGACACATGCAGAAGGAAGAGCTGGGAGAGGAGAACATATCACACACAGGACTAAGTGCAGTGCCTGGAGTTCCCTTTGGGACCCACCACTACCATGGTCTGGGCACTGGGAGAGTCTCCCACTTACCAGGTGTCTGTGATCTGTGCAAATCTGTTTTCAAAACAGACCAAGTAATATCTTCAACAGTGACAAGCCCTCAGCCATAATCATTAGGTGGAATTAAGCTACAGGATAGGTGCATGCTTTATGACCCTCCAGGTATGTTCTGAGTCTCCTCTGCCTGGAGGGTCTGTAATAGAACGTGCTTTGTTTTGACTGTGGTGGGAGAAGCCTCCAATATCCCTGTTAAAGGTTCTGGGTTGATTCCTTCTGACCTCCCTATAAGCAGGTATCTTATATATATATATATATATATATATATATAAATGATTCACAGTCCTGGAGCTTTATTAAATGTTCTAGGCCTTAAATCTCCACCTAAAAATAGATTGC
Organism: Chloebia gouldiae; assembly: GCA_003676055.1. Taxonomy (NCBI): domain Eukaryota; kingdom Metazoa; phylum Chordata; class Aves; order Passeriformes; family Passeridae; genus Chloebia; species Chloebia gouldiae. The sequence goes on from QUSF01000022.1 coordinate 7,171,196, forward strand.
AGCAGCACAGTTTGTGGGGACACATTAAAATCTCTTGAGGACACAGATTACCATAACACTTTCCCCCTTCACTTTCTTTTTAAATGTGCTAAACTTACAGCATCTTTAGCTAGTTGACATCTTGGCTTTTTAACAAGAGTTTAAGAAAACAGTAAGCAAACTTTCATGTTCTAATGAATCGTTAATCTCTCTAGACTAGACAGAAAAGATTGCTATGGGTTCTCTGATTTTTCTGGGAAATGGGACTGTAGCTGTATGATATTACTTGCTATAGAAAGTGTTGAAATGCATAATGAATCTCTTTGTATTTATATACAATGTGTTAGTTTATTCAGACTTCTGGTTTGCTAGGTTAAGCAACTCAGCTAATGACTTTTATCTGTGATTAAACATGGAAAGGTTCAAAAACAGTAACTTAAATACTGAGAAATGCATACATTTTTGTTTAGAATGAGACTGATGCCATGGTTGTCAGAAGTATGAAGAGTGAATTAGAATTACATGGGAAGGAAGTCAGACTTTTCCACAGTTATAAATTAGACTGGCCAGTTGCATAAATAATTTTTGTATGCATATTATTAATGAATAGCTGAACACTTTTCTAGTGCTTCTATTAGATATGTCACATGCCAGCTAGGTTAAAAAAAAAAAACCCAAACCAAAATCAAAACCAACCCAAACAACCCCACAACATTCTAACACATACTTCAAAGAGGGATTTACTAACTCAAGACTCAGATTCAGGTCATAGTGTAGAACCTTCAGTTCAGTTATTATCACACACATTCATATGAATGAAATGGCTTGACTGTATAATTCTGCAGACTGCAACCCTCTTCATTTTTTGTAGCTGCTGAGCTCTCTTAGCTCCCCAGGCAGCCACTGAGATCTCTGTGTGCTCAAATCTTCTAGAAATCCACCCCACTGCAATATAATTCCAAACCAAAATACATCCCTGTTCTGCATGACATCAGACACAAGATTCCAGTTGTTTGGCCTCAGCTAGAAGAATACACATAAAACTGTCCAAGCCATTTCCCCTTTTTACATCTTTAAAGCAAGTTATTTTTCTTCTCTAACACAGAGCATAACAATAACACTGACCTCTCTGATATGCCACTAAAAAAAGAGACACAGGAGATTAAATTTATGGAAAGTAATTGATGCCATAGGAAATGAATGCCTTGATTCCTACAGCATGAAAGGTCTGAATGCTTGCACAATTGGGAAAGTAAACACCAACATATGGAGGAGAAAAAGTTAAAAACCAAGATTAGTATTTTGTGGAGGGGAAGAAAATGCAACTTACTATTGTCTTTTCACCACAATTGTTTAAACAAAATGGAAACACAAAGAAACTGTGAAATTTGTATATTTCTAAAATGTGAAATAGGATTCAAAGTGAATAGTGTCAGAATACTATCATGGGGGATGAACTTGTGTGCTGCTGTGCCTCACAGATATAGTAGACTGCTGACATCAAATGAAGAAACACAGTAAAAATACAGCACTTATGTGCTGGATGAAAAATGATTAATTTATGACTCTGCAGCTTTGAACATCCTGACTCTCTTTGAACTGTCAGTTTTCAAAATGCTTTCCAGAGAGCCTCTTTTATTTATCCTCTCTGCACTGGGCAGAGTGTGGAAGTGCTTTCCCTGTTCCCTGAAACTTGCATCTGATTGGAGGTGTGAAGACCAAAGAGAAGCAAAACTGTTTGAAAGAGTCTCTACCAGCCCAGAAAATGCCACAAGGGCATTTCAGACACTTCTGCAACCTCTTCATCCTGATAAGGCAAAGAAGAAAAGCCAACTCAGAAGCTTTAAATTCAAACTGATTTTTTCAGCCACTCTCACAGTTGTATGAAGAATTTTACCTTGGTAGTATGTCACAGCTCCATAAGTAGCTCTGTGCAAGCAAGCAGCCTATCTCCAGTTAATATAACCACTGCAAACCCTTAATTTTTATTAATCTTACTTACCATGATCCTTTAGAAGAATGCAAAATGAATAATGGACTCGATATGTTTTCAGAAATCTGCTAATTCATTTCAAAGAGTGAGTATTGCAGTTATGTTGACAGATGTTTCCTTGTTTTGTCCTAGACTAACCATTTGCTTGCTAATTTTAAAATATTCTCAATTTAATAGTGTGCTGATAACCTCAAGGGAGGAAGTGAGAATTGTGCTTTTTTTTTTCTTTGACAGGAAATTAGTCAAGGTTGACATTCTGGCAGTTCAATATGACACATGTTCTGGCTAAATATTGCTGCTTATTTCTGTTTCTCCTTTGCATGCCTCTGTAAAAGGCCCCAGCAAGTGTACAAACACTAATGTTCTCAATAACCCTGCAGTTATTAGTAAGCATTTAACTGATTTGACTCCCTCTTTGGAAGTGAAATACACATTTATGTGCATAATTCAGCTGTCTCTGAACTCAGAAAGGCAGAAGGAGAAGCTGGTTTGAGATTCTGTTCAAAAGCAGGTCTTGTTTAATCTAATATTAACTTCTTCTGTACCAAGAAGTAATAGCAGGGTTATTCTGTTCTGCTAAATAGTGTTATTTGCTGTGTTTCTGGTGGCTTCAGAAGGTTCCACGTGAATCCTAAATGCTGTAAACTCATGGCTGCCCCCAGCTTCTTGAAGGCAGGAGGCAACAGAGGATGATGAGAAGAGGAAGATCAGGCAATAGGCAGTGGTGTGGGTGCAACAGCAGCAATTATATAGACTGGCTGTGTTTTAAAATCACATGGTAGAATTTAAAGCAAATATCTGACAATACTCCATTGCAGAATTTTTAAAGAATCCTTTCTGTTCATGATAAACATAAGGAAGGAAACAGCAAGCTGCAGAGGTGAACAGTCAAACTTGCTGAACAGCTCAATATGAACAAACAGCAGATCAGCTCTAGGAGCACATAAATTGAGAGTATGACCTGAAAGTAAGTTAGGGGTAGATTAGGAAAGGTTTTGGAGAATGAAGTAGGAGAATCAAAAAAGAACTTACAGGCAGGTTTTGCTTGAATCATTTAAAAACTACCAGAGTAAAAAGTAGTGTTGAAAGAAGTCAGAAGCACAAAGAGACTGAAATGACAATTTTAATTATACTCTTTATATACTAGGGGAAAAACAGAAGTAAAGAAAAATTCAGTAAATAAAGTAAATCCAGAATGTATTAAGACCACTGTGCATGGGAGATTTTTATAGTGCTGCTATAAGGGACAAGGGAAAGAAAGTGGGAGAAATGAAAACATTTGGAGCAAGGTGATTTCAGTGCCTTGGGTTTATCAGTGGGAGCTGAATAGTGAGATTACTGCACATCAGTACAGGTTAGAGAAACTGTGGAAGCTCCTGTAGCAACAAAATAGCTGCTAGAAGCCATTTAAAATGAAATTGATTGCAGAAAAAAAAATCAATGCACAGAAGAAGGACTGAGTTGTGAAGGGAAAAAAAAACCCTACACATTCATCTAGACCTCGTAAATCAATTTCCTTCTTTGAGTTATACACATAAAATATTATGCAGTTTTCTCTGGGGCTGTAGGAGTGCTTGCTGAAGGGAATAAAGGCAGCATCTGGGCTTGAATGTCCAAGGACTCGTGGTGGTATATAAGGGAGTATTGAGGAAAACTTGTTTACCAGCACTTCATCTCCCTCTCCATTACCTTTTATCCCCAGGAGTTAAGTCAATGTAAGTTTGACATTTCTTCTCAGTGGCTGCTTACAGCCAGTCCACCACAGGAGGTGGAGTGCCTTCATTATTTCCTGCTGAACAATACCTGGTGATCTGATTACCATGTATCCAAAGCAATCTAATTAACATGTATCAAAATTAGCAATTTTGAATGATAAACAAATAATAGCCAATACAAACGCATTCACTGCCAACAACTATAATATTATCTTTGAAACCAGAATAATTTCCTCAAGATTTAAATTTATTAATGACTTATTTCTTTTTGCTGATCCAACTGGATTCCGTTTGTCACGATCAAAGTTCTCTGGGTAAAAAGAGAATGAAAAATGAGGAGAAGCAAACAAACACTTTTTCTTTCCAGAAATCTGATCTATGTATCTAATTTGCTTAATGTATCCTTCAAAAATGTTTATAGGTTTTCTCATTCCCCTCTGTAGACTTTTTACAGTGAAGGATTTTTCTGTCCTTATTAAAATAAGCAGATTCATTAAAAAAACAGGAAAGTCTTCAGGAGGAGCAGACTTATCCTAGAAAAGCAGCAATCTGTACATCATCATCAGAAAGGCAGAAATTTATTTTATGAATGTATGAGCAGTGAAGTCTTGTCTAGAAAAATATACTATGTCAGAGTATCTAAGTGTTATTTCTGGTCTGAGTATTCGAAGAGTGTAGGATTTCTCTGGACATTTCCTGTACTCTGAGGGAGGGTAAAGAGAGGCTCTTCTCTTAAATAATGCTGTTCACTGGTTTGATTGGGTTTTGGTTTTCTTTAATTTAGGTTATAGTGGACAGTGTAGAAACTGCATGCTTGGCCCAGACAGGGTGAAGCAATGAAGACTTCATGTCCTGGTTGCTTTTCCAGGATTTTGGCTACTGGTCCCAGTGAAGAGGGGAAGGTGTTTGTGCACAGCACTGCCAGGATCCCCCCAAACTCAAACAAGACAATACAAAAGCATTGGCATTACCTCTACAGTCCATATGCTCCACTAAGAAATTCTGAGCTCAAACTGCTCAGGTCAGTCCCTATGTGCAGCAGGAGTCAGGTTTTGAAAAGTCCAGGGAAAATGATTTTCCAAAGCGACCAATGATTTGGGTACCTCTGTTTCCAGAACTGAATGTGACCTAAAATTGTACCTAAAAGGAATTCATCTTCCAGCACAGTGTTCCTAGTCCCTGGCCACAAGCATTTGGAGTCCCAGGCAGGGTCACTGTGGAAGCCTGTGTGGCCCACAAAGGTGTGGATATCACACCTGTACTTCAGAGGATGCTTTCCTGAGGACGTGTGTTGTGAGTTCCCTTGTGTCCAGTGGGATCAGCCATCCCTCCCAAGTTCCTGTGCACCTGCAGCTTCCTCTCTGGTGAGGAGGTACAAGAATAGAAAAGATTGCTGCTCCTGCTGTAACGTTGGAGAACAGTGTGATCCTTCCTTGGGGCTTGAAATAAAAGTGAAAGTAGGTCACTTATCTTCATTTGGATAGGTACTCATAGGCACATTATCCAATTAAATTATTCTCTTATTAAATATTTCCAGAAATTGTGACCTAAATAGGTCTCATTCGTAGATAACTGGCAAAAAAGCCCCCCTTTTGATGTATGCAAGAGATTTTAACTTGACTCTCTTACAAGTGTGGCAAATGGCAAGGAAAGCCCCTTCCCTTCTGCTGGAGGCATTGCTCTTGGCTCTTGTCTAACACTAAGGCAGAACAAGTGTTTTGATTTTGCTCCTAACACAATCTCTATGTGACCATCCATGAATTTAGCTGAAATCAGGTGGTCCATCAGTGTTGCCCTTTCCTGGAGTTATTGTGAGGTGTTAGTAAACCAGTATGTTTATTTGCATTGAAATTAGAAATGCGCTAAAAATATATACTTTGTTAAAATATACTGATTATAAAATAGTGCTTATTTTTAAAGTTCCAGATTAAAAGTACACAGTATAGGTTTACTGGTTTTGTCTTGTCAATCCACCAACACTAACAGATGCATGAAATGTGAAAGGTGTATTCCTACTGCTTTACAGTAATTTCAGTGAGCATGTATCTGCTGTTCCTCATGTATATTAAGAATATCTTCAAATTCAAGTGGTGATTTCATAGGTATTTTGAGGTAACATGCTTTTAATGAGCACCTAATGACCACTATGACCACATAAAATGTGAATAATCTAAACTGTAAGCTTCAGAACACTCTTATTCCTTAATGACCAGCAGATCTGAATAAATGTATTTTATTGATCAGCTCTTTATTACATTCCTACCTATGGGAATTAAAACCCAGAGTGAGTAGAGGAAAAATGTCATCCAAATAGATGTGAAGATAATAGTTCAGTCCTGAGCACAGTAAATTCATATTTGCAAAATATTCTGCCTTATAATGCATAATTACATTTGTTTTTAAGCCAATTTCACTTCAGTTTTTCAGACTATTTGGTGCAAAAAGGGAACTGGATTGGACTTAGAATCCAATAAATATTGAGCTGTGTTGTTCTATTGTGCTTTCTGGTTGTATTCCATCTACCCTACACACAGCTGGTAGGTCAAGCTATACTGGCTCTACCAATATAGATACTGTGTCCAATAGACCTTCATGCACTTGGGCAATGGAGATGTTTTTAATTAAAACATGATGATTCAAATCAAAGATAAATTAGTAAAATAAAATGCAAATTTCAAACACAGTTCTGTAGTTCTGTTAGTTCTTTTTGCAATAATGTATTTTAATCCAATCTTTTACAGGCTTATGACTTTGCCTTTTTGAACAACATATCTCAAAGATTAACTATTTTTATTTTTCCTCTCTTGTCTATATAATGTTTAATTCCAAAAGTACTGAGAAGTCCAGACCAAAAAGAACTTGTATGAGATCTAAAATTCAGTACTTTACAGAAAAATAACTACTTGGTTCCTTATGCTTAGATCTACCTCTCCTGTCATATTATCCTTCAGTTGTAAAGATTTATTTTGCCTGGACCAGTTCCAAACTAAACCTTAATGCTGCAGTCTCAACAGATGCTGATATTTTCAAATAAAAATGATTCATTTGTATTTTTAGAGAGCATCTATCTCTAGATTTAATATCTAAGTTTATAAATTTGGAAGAAAGACTGTCTTGTGACGATAAGTTTCTAAAATACTGCACTGGATCTGACAATTCATTTGCAGAGTACAGCTCTTGATCATTCAGGTCAGGTCAGAACTGTAAATACAATCTGCATTAATACAGTGAAAGAGCAGATCTGAAATGCTGTTAATCAGTCTGTGACTGAAGACAGTCATCACCACCCTTAAACTTGATGGAGGGCAGGGGAGGGAAGGGCAGCAGAAAGGAGGGAGAAGGAACAACATGGAGTCTGCTGCTAACATTGTTCATGTGACACAGGAAAACGTCTGATTGTTCCATAAGATTCCTAGAAAATTTGGGCTTCACCAGTATAAAAGAATTGGCTTTCCTATGAAGGGCATTACTTGCCAGACTAACTCTAATGTTATGACAATATGTAGCAACCCAATAGAAATTGCAAAAAAAAAATAGGTGTGGAAGAAAAAATATATACTTCTTAAAATGTATCTACAGAATATTTTTAAGCCTGCTGTATGTCACTTTCACCTTTCAAAGACTAGGATAATAAAGCTAGTTTTATTCTCCTTCCTCTCCTCATCCATTGCCTAAAATACCCCAGCCAGCAGAATGGATTAGCATTTTCTGCTCCATAGAACTTGATAAGAAAGCGTTCGGTCTGCAGAAGGTGCTGAGAACTTGCCTGACCCTGCTTTACAGGAATCAGAAGTTCGGGACCAGAGGATTAGGCAGCAGAATCAATATATTTATTCTATTTTTGCCATGCTACAAAGGAGTCTAGAGTCTTTTAAACCAAGGAGAAAGTTTGCCATGTATTTTTGGTACTATCACTGTGTAGTTTGCTTTCTGTGGAAAGTAACATCATCCCTGCACTTTGCTTTCAGTCAGTGCCTAAAGGGACAATATCTTCATCTGCTTCTTTCTATTTATGGCATGGCCATAAAGGCCCATAAATGGCAGCCCTTTAAACCACTTGCCAAATTGTTTCTAAAGACCACAAAAGACCTGCTCAGCTTGTTGAAGTTTCATTTATGAGTTTCTAATTTTTTGAGATGTGGAAAGAGAATTTAAAATTGAGTCCACTGTATTATATCTTCAGTGAACTAACTTCTTTGGGTAGATTTTAAACATTTTTTTTTGCATTAAAAACATTTTAGAAGTATCTTTTCATTTAAATGAGGCCTTCATTTTTAAATTATGTGCATAGATCCATCATCATATGTATTGCTTTTAAAAACTTAACTTCTCAGGACATGCCACCTGTAATGGTGCTTCAGGTGCAAATGCTGCCCCAATGGACTTTGGAACTTGCCAAGGTATGTCCAGGATGGGCCTCTGCTTGAGTGCCTGTGGCATTCAAACTATGAAGTGTTTGGAGACTGTTCTGGGACATGGTGTAATCACTATGCTTGGAGTACAGATAAATAGACATTGATTTTGGAGAGCCTCATCTCCAGTCTGACTGTCCAAGATCAGGGTGAAGCCATCTTGAACTTCAGATTTCTGACAAAATTTTTATAAATTATTAGTAGAAATCAGAAGTGCTGGTGTAGACATCTGAAATATTTTTGCATCCAAACCATCATAGCCAGGTTATTGTGCATAAAGTATAAATATGAACCATCTTGAAATAGATGTATTGATATAAATTTACTTCGCAGTTAACATGAAGAACCACAGTTCATTTAATGCAAGAGAGAAAAAGTAATTGGTAGTTCTTTATGGCTCCCAAGTGGCAGCTAATTTCAGCTGATGAAGCAGATAGTGGGTATCTCACAGATGGGAAAAGGATCTGAAAGTATGCTTCCCCTTTTGAAGAGGATATCCCCCACACTCACAGCTGGAAATAACTAACTTTTGGCATTGCTTTGTTTCAGTGAATAAATCTTTGTAGGAATGCAACAGACCAAATCACACTGAATGACTCTAAATTAGACACTTTGTACTCTACACTGAACATGTAATTACAAATAATAGCTCTGCTGCTGTTTGAATCTTTCTCAGATAAAGTGCATGTGCACACATTGTCATGGGATAATTACACATGACATTGTAAATGTCAGCTGCTCAAGGGATATCCTTCCATTGTCTGGGTCTGTTTCTTTTCCATCTCCACCAAAAACTAAGTTTACATGTAATACAAGCATGTTATGCAGCATCTGTATACATCCAATGCCACTTTGGCCATCTTATACTGTGGTGAATATGTTTCACTGGTTTGGTTTAATCCACTACTCTGTGGGGAAAAATGTAAAGCCAAAAAAAAAATAGCATTTGCCTTTGAATAAAATCTTTGCATATCGAAAACTGCATTTCAGGCTGGGTAAAACAATTGTCTTAGTTTCTTCCTAATTATCTTGAACTGATTGCAAGTTTTTAATTTAAAGTGTAGTTGATTTCCTTCATCTTTTAAAATGTTGTTGTTCCACTCTTAGAGGGAGATTTTCTGTACACAACAAGCCTTAAAAAAACTATTTGCCAAAATGTGATTGTTGAAGATAAACAGTAAATGGCAGTGTGTGTAGCTGCAGCCTGTGAGCCCAGGCTGGTGTGTTTGTGCTGCATTCACAGACTGCCTGAGGCAGGAGCAGAATTGTCTCTTTGACCCAGAGACTAGATTATTTTTTCATTCTCTGTCCTGCCTATTTTTTCTGTCTGGCACTAGCCCCAGTGGCTGCAGCAGTATATCATGTCTCAAACCCAAGTTCTGATGTTAGTTCTCAGCACTTTTAAAATCTTCTGCCTCCTGAGTTTGTCACTTCTTGCTATATTTGCATCAGCATTCTGGAGTTGCTGCACAGATCATGAGGCATACAGGTAGCTGCCTTCTTTATGCAGGACAAAGATTATCTTGTGCTGGCAGGTCTGATACTGGCTGTAGCTGTAGATTTGGCTCTTGTCCTCAAGAGAAGGAATCCTGAGTAGTTTTGTGGCAATGAAATATTTTTGAAGCATGAGAAACTAGCAGCTAGTGCAATAAGGTCTGTGCTCATAAGATTTTGTTAATCTCTTTAAGATTGCATTAGCATTCTGTTCTATATATTTTGGTAGTTTTCAATGTGTGGGGACTTTCACCTGACAGGTGCTGAAAGTGCTTTGTCAGAGTAAAACCAAATTAAAGAGGAAAGAGGGGAAGCTCTGTCAACTTCACCTGTACTTAGTATGAAGCTTCTAAAGCTTCTTGCTTGGCAAGAAATTAAGAAAAACTCCACAAACATAAGGATAAGATGATATCCAAGTGCATCAAACAGCTAAGTGCGGGGGAGGAAAGTTCATTAGTTTTTTCAAAGCATTTTGAGGGAATTCTGAGGCAGGCTGTCTCTAACACCATCTCTTTGCTAATATTCTTGTCATTACAGCATTAAGCTGAAGATCTGAGCAGTCGTGCAGGAGCTCCTCAGGGAGGGGGCCTGGGAGCTGCAGGACCCCATTTCCCAGCCTCTCTTTCCAATAGGTAGCAAAGACTGAGGCCTAATTTAGTGCACATTGTCATTGAACTAAACTGCTGTTTTAGTATTGATTTCAGTGGAGCAAAACAAGGCCCTTGCAGTTCTAACTGCAGTTATAATATATGGAAATGGAACAGATACAGCTGAGGGCAAAATTTATTCCACTATTTGGAGAGAGGGAGAAAGTTGTACATTTGCAATTACAAAGAACCAAAAATATTTTTAATTAGTCACAGGACACTCAATGTCTTAATAGCACAATTTAAGACTAACATAAATAAACTCTGCTTGTTCAAAAATTTGTATGCAAAACAGCAGTAAATAGGCTGAGTTAGCAGTCCTGTAGAAATATTTGCATTCTCACCAGTTTCAAAGCATCGGTCTTCTAGAATTATGTGCTTTGAATAAACCACTATTGAAGGCTTAATTGGAAAAATAAAGTAGAAGATTATTTCACTGCTGACACAGGACTAGTTGTATATCCAAAACTCAACATCTGTTTTCTGTAAGTGCATCAAGTATCACTGCTTTACTAAGAAAGGTACAGAGAAGTTTGGTATTTTGAGCAAACCCTCAACAGCATTCCATGGCTGATTTCTGCTCTTGTCATGCATTTTCAAGCACAAGATGTAAGAAATACTTCTGGATTCAAAAGTACCTTTATCAGAAGAGAGCTGTGTTTGTTCAATTCATCACACAGTTCTTGTGTAAGGGGAAAACTCATGCTTCAGTTTTGTGGAGCTCCAAATGCAATGATTTAAGAAAACTATTCCCAGCATAGTGACTTTCTTGCACAGAACTGATGTTTATTTATTTACTTTTATGATTTTATATATATTCAAAATTTCTGCAATTTTGAAATAGCTACAAGCTATTTCTCCAATTTTTCAATCACAATCTCTACATTTAGGCACTAATGCTTAATTGAGCATCTTGTGGTGGTACTTCAGTGATTTAAATGATCGCATACAGATTTTCAGCATGCTGCAATTGCTTTGAAATTCACTTTCCATAAATGCTTTTGCAGCTAAATAGAGTTCTTGGTCTTTCATCTGTATTTAAAGGGCATACAGTCTCCCTATAGCCTATGACATAGAACTCCAGCTGAATAGTCACAGAATTATTTTTAAAAAATTATTTGAGAATCCATTGTATGATGGAGCACAAAATAGGACCAGATCAAGAATGTTCAGTTCCTCAGTGTCCTGAAAGCCCTTACTAACAGCAATTAGAAACTCTAGCAGCAGCAAATTGCAAATGTGATTAACCTTAAATGGAAACAATTTTATTAAACTAAAGATCTGATTAGCAACTGAACTGCACAATGCAGAATTTTCCAGCAGCGTTTACAATACTACCAGAGCCTACAATTCAATCCTGATATGAGTTAATTTGTTTCTTTGCATAAATGCTGTGGTAAAGAATTTTTTTTTGGACCAGACATGTCCATCTTTAAAATAATTCCTAGTGGATCTATTGTTGCTAGTCAGTGGGCTGTGTTGGAAATGATTTACAGAACGTTAGGGAAAATAAGGAAGATATCAATTTATTTCCACTGATAGGCATCTCTTGCTTTCTGAGATAGGTATAGCAATAGGTATTGCTGCCTCCCTTCCATTCTCTGTAGTGATATTACAAATGTCCACAGTTTATTTACAGTATCTTTCTGCCCAGCAGAATTAGGGAACAAACCCTCTTAGAAAGCTGTAAGAAATTCTGAGGTCATGTACAATACTGTTCCATAAATTCCTTACCTGTTTTTTTAAGCTGTTTTTACATTCAGAACTACCCAGCCAAGGTGTGACAAACAGAGGGAGACAGAATATCTTAGCCAATGTCTACTGCAGTCATTGCTTTTATTTGTTCAGTTTGCATATCAGGCTTCTCCAGAGAACTCACAACATACTTGGAATCAAGATCTTATGTAAGAATCCCCACAGATCTAAACCCACCATGCTCAGTTTTATGGAACAGGGAATGAAAGCACAGCTCATGGACAGGGTAACACCACAGTCTATGTATAAAAGCCAGTAAGAGGAGACCACCTTCATTTGTAATTTTTAGGGATGTTATTCCTCAAGTCTTCTTCCTATAGCCATATTCTATACACTTGAAGAAGAGCTCTACAAAGAAGATTTTACCATAAATTGGCACATCCTCACTTTTCCTATAGCATTTGGCCAGTTTTCTGTGGAGTTTAGGTAGCACAACATACCAGTCTTTATGAATGTATGTGTGTGGGTGGAAGCAAAGTCCTGTTTAGCATTTCATGTAGGAAGTGAAATGTTTCTGCAATCCATCAGCAGAATAAAATGTATGTGCCTTTTGATACTTCAAGGCTTGTTATCACAGTGCAGTGATGTAGATTTTGACATACAGTGAGCTTTTCTTCTAGGGAATCCAATTTCTTTTTTTGTGTTTGGGTGAGAGTAGTTGATTCCTTCCAGAGGAATGAATGGAGCACTGTGTGTGTGATGCAGGGATGTCCAATCCTCACTTGTGAGACTTCTGGCATTATAACAGCCTCTTCTGTGAGGGGAACAATGTCTCTTTTCCACTGCTTTCCCAATTCTCTTAGCAGTGCTGCAGTCCATGAAGTCCTTCTGCCACTGCTGCCATGTGTCTGCTGCCTCTCCACTCCCCAGCATTTTCTCTGGGAATCTTGTCCTCATCCAGAAAGCTGGGAATGCAGCTCATTAGAATCTTGGCAGCATGAATGAAGCTTGTCATTTAACATCAGATCTCATTATGGCTCAACAGAAAATACCAATTGTCAGATAGGGAGCAAACCCAGCACATTATGGATTTAGTAATCTCTTCCCTCCCCCTCCCCATCTATTTTAATATGCTTTTTGGATATGAAATAGAAGAGCTTAAACCTCTCACTGAAGTGTTTTTGAAAGTGATCTCATTTCTTCTAGATCTCCAACATTACTGTGCTGCCCTCTTTCTGCCAGAGTATCCAAAAGGCTTAAGGAAATTAAGTGCTACAGATATGATGCAAGAGTTGCTGAATGGGAACTCACTTAACTAATTTCCCTTAAGGACAAATGACATATATTTATAAATTTTCCTTCAATTCCCAGAGAGTGTCTCCAGGACATCATATAAAGGATGCCACACTTCCTGCTAATTCTGGGGTGAAATTCTTTGAGCCTTAAGGAATGTGAACAATCCTCTTGTCAAAATCCTGTGCACATTCTGGAAAAAGGCACAATTTGCTCATTTCCCAATTGATAAACCTGTCTAGTATGTTGAATTCCTTTGATTTTGAATTATTCTGTGTTATGGTTTTAGGCCTCTTTTACTCCCACTCCTTTAGTCAGCCTTGCTGCTCTACTTCTTTTTTGCCATTTTTTCTAAAAGCACACATTCTCTGTAAATATAACTATATGTATACTGCAGTTACAGTTGGGGAAAATGCTTTGTTGGCTTCTGAAAATGCTTTGTAGTATTTTTTCCTGATGAAAGCTAAGAAGACTGCAGTTGGGTGAGGTATTGTTAGTGGCACAAGATTCTTACGGCACAGACATTTGTTCCCTTCCTCAGTCCACTCAGTCTCCAGAAAAGTGTGGCCCTCATTCCCCAACAATTCCTGCCTGTGGTGGGGGCAGGCAGCTACTGCCTTGCATGAGTTCTGCAAGGGTAATGACACAAGAGAGGGAAGGTCTTTTTGGAATTCCTTTAGTCTTTAAAGCCTTGCAGATGGAAATCTGCATATGTAATACTGTCAGCACTAGGGGAGCTGTCATTGCACATTGATGCAATCAGGCACAGTCTTTCTCTTCATTCCCAAAATGAAAGAATGAGGAGAGAAAAGAACCCTGACACAATCTGCTGTGACCATTGCAAAGGCACTGGTACTAGAAAGAAGGTACTCACTACCCCTTTTAGCTTCTGTTGTAGCCAGGTCGCTGAGTTTGAAATTAATACAAAGAAACAAACTCAGAATCAAGTAAAAAACCAAAAACATGGTGAAAACTAGGAAGTTGAGGTTATATTATTGAGAGAGAAAGAGAGAGAGAGGAGCTTTATCCCCACTGTTCAAGTTGCAGATACAGCTACGTCATCTATATATAGATTTTAATTTCCTCTTGACTGTGTCCATTTCTGTGATACTTTCTATTTTAACAGGTATTCTTCTGCAATTATGCTGCACATAAGTCTCTGTACTCAAGTCATCCATACTTACAGGTGCAAAGTTCCACTTTCACAGTAAATTGAAATACTGAATGTCTGTGAGTCAAGAGACACAGGTTCACTAGATATGTTTAAGCCAGTGCTGTCAGAAAAACTGGAAGATCTTTTAATGAAAAACCACCAGTTATTATTTTAGTTATTACAAGGAATAAGCTGTTTACACTCGTTCAGCTTGTACTTTTTGAGCATTTAGAGTACCAGAAGGTATATAGACATCTATAGGTTAGACTAAATAGAATTTAGAAATTACTCAAATAATACTGAAATTTTTTAAGAGTCTGAAGCAGCTTTTAATGTTTAACCATGAGTATCTGCAGTAGCTGAGCTGCAATGAGACAATCTGTAGAAATTAAATTAGTATCCTTGAAGTGATTTCCACTGATGTAACTAGATTGGATATGATTCATTTTGTTTTAATTTAAACTGCAGTTTAGACTCTGTAGCTTTCCTGCGTGAGTGAGGCCTCAGAACTGAAAGTACACCAGCAGGCAGTCTCACCCCACCCAGCACATTCAACATCACTTGTTTTTGAATTGCATCGTTCTTCTCATAGGATGCTAAAGAAGTGCCAAGTCACAACACAAGACCCGTGGTTAAGTCATCTCTACAGTCTGGCAGGAATGAAACTGGCAGTGTCATCTGTCTTCCTTTGTTTCTTTGCAGACACACTCTGGTTTTTCCCTGAAGCAGACTGTGCTCTGAGCCTAAGGCTGGGCATGCTCTCTCCAGGGCACTTTCCACCTGTGTTTTGTTGGAGCACAGACTTCAAGTGCTTCTCAAACCTGCCAGTCATTACTGCAGTAAGCTGTAACTGCAAATAATGGAACTGCTGTAGAAAAGTGTGGCTTCCCTTCTTCATTAAACAAAACACAAAAGAACAGAGTTCGTTAAAGGAAATAACAAATTACAAAGCCGAGCACTTGCTGAAGGATGCTGTCTCTGGGCACCAGTTCTGTGTAGTTTGGGTGACTGTCTTAGCAGTTCAGATGCCTTAGATGCTTGAAATTAGGTGGGATCAATAGGGGTCTAAATCAGTTTTAGCCAATTACCTGCTTTGTTATGGCTTCTGCAGCTATTAAAGCATAAAAGTAGCTGTAGCAAAGACAGAGGCTCCAACAAATAAGCCAGTGTTTAAGGTTTATGTCAGATAAAAAGTCACTATCATTTTCCCTGCATGCTGGATCGTTGCTTGAGGTCCAAGTGTTGGTGCAGCATGAGCACTGCAGCAAGTTCTGTACTGTCAGCACTAACTGCTGTGGAAGGGGAATGAACAGTGAGCTCTGAGTGAACAGGTACTTGAACTGACTGAGAAGGGGAAGCAGAGCCCTGCCCTTACCATGAGTTCTGTTTGTAGATAAGTAAGTACTAGTGCTTTATACAAGTGCATGCACTTACAGCAGGACTCTATCTGTGCAGTGGTGGTGGTTGTGTGAATGGGGACTGACACCAGAAAAGCTTCAACCCTTTTATGAAAAGCTTAAGTAATTTCTCTAATCTACAAAGTACACCCAGCCAGTAATGCAGCCTTGTGATTTCATCATATACCATGCTGCCTAGCTATTTTAGGCAGAATCAAAAATGTTTGCAGGCCATAACTATGGCATGGGTTTATACAAATACCCTGATCATTAAAAAAAAAAAAATCTGTAAGACTTAAACTGATTTCATTAATCTACGGTCCAAGCTGTAGTGCTGTCATCTGTTTTTGTTAGGACATCACTAAAAAAGCCATGCCAGTAATTCTTTATGGTCACCAAGCATTTAGTAGAGTGCATAGGTTATTAGAAGAGGTTGTTTGAGCTATTTAGGCTTGAGTACTGGGTTTGGAAGTGAAGCTCTTCCTTTCTGCTTTCAAATGTTTTGTTGGGCTATTTCGTGGAGTATTAGTACCTCTAACTTCTGTATTCAGCAAATGCATATGAAAATGTTCATTTTATGACTAAATGTCTGGAAAGGGTAAGGTATTAACCTGTATACAAGCAGCCTAGTTGTATGAAACATGACAGAGAGGTATACAAGATGTCTGTGTAGTGCTCTTTCTGGTATTTGTATTTGACAGTATCAGCTGAATGCTATGGGTATGAAAAGAGACAACTCTTCAGGGCTTTGAAGTTATTTTTAAAAATTTTGTCAAGTTTTCCTAATACCAAGCAAACCTAGTAGCAGATGTTGATTTTCTAGTCTAACACATATCCAGTATACATTTTTGTCACTACTGATGGCAGCAGAGATTCCTCATGGTGTGTTGCTTTCAGTGAGGTAGGGACAAAGGACAGGATTTGATAGCCCTCCTGTAGGGTTGACTCATCCACACTCTTTGAGACTCTGGAGATTTCTGCCCTGGGATTTTCTAGCACAGCTCATTCAGTCCAATGCTGTCTCCTATGGGAAGAAAGCAATGCAAGGTCTGAAATTTAACATACCTACTATAAGGCACCCAGAGGAAAGATATTTGCCAATGTTTTGTTAAATTTCAAAGTGATTGTGGCTCTCTGGAATTTTGAAGTTTAAAGAGGCTTTTAATACATTAAGCCTAGTTTTCACATTATGGAAGGGTTTAAATGTCATTTAAAATATGGCTAGGCAATTATGTCCTACATACAAACTACCCAGTTCTCCTCTTACATGTAAGCTCAGCAAAGCTCAGTATGTTGTGGTGCTGCTGGCTGCAAGGCATTATCTAGGCATGTTTGATGGGGAATTACATGCCATAGAAAGAAAATTAATAAAGATATCTGCTTTCAACTCCTAAATTCTCTACCTACTTCTTTCTATTATTAAAAGCACGTATTTTAATATATGCAATCCTAACACTTAAAATTACAGAGTCAATTTTTTTTTGTCATGTCCAGGACTTCAGTAACTCAAGCAATTCATGGGAGAGTGGGAACGTTTGTATTATCTCTTCCAGATGAGCTGAAGCAGAGTAAATAGGCTGCATACAGCTCTGAGAAAGCAGCTTGTTTCAAAGGACCCTTTCAGCTGCAAGCCATTATGTCATCCCCTCTGAAGAGCTGCCCAGGCCTGCAGCTCTGGGAGAGCTCGGAGTGCTTGTCCTGGGGCTGGCTGGACAGACTCCAGGGTTTGGCTACAGCTTGGGCTGCTGCCTGAGTGGCATATTCACATTGGAGCTGCAGGTGAGAAGCAGAGTTGTTAGTGATACTGGCAAGGTGGCTATGAAAGAAAGTTTTCATATTGCATCCTTTAAGAATCCAAGGT
This sequence comes from Chloebia gouldiae, assembly GCA_003676055.1. NCBI lineage: Eukaryota > Metazoa > Chordata > Aves > Passeriformes > Passeridae > Chloebia > Chloebia gouldiae. Next base: position 7,188,835 of record QUSF01000022.1, read on the forward strand.
GGTTTTATGCAGCTGTTCTTTGTGGCAGGACAACCAAAGTTCCATAGAATGCTGTGTTCTCATGACTCAAAATATGTCTCCTGCAGTCATTTGAGGACTCACCACTGGAGGGTAAAGCTCACTTATATTAAGATCCGTGATGAAATGTTACTTCCACAACTTTTGCTTCACCCACATTGTTCACTGTGGCACGGCATTGGTAAACATCTGTCCATGTGTGATAGACAAATCCTTTCCAAAACTGCAAAATCTGCAGAAGCAAACTAAAGTATTTTTCACCCTTATGTTTCTTAACCCTTTCTGGTATCTCTTTGAGTAAAACTTGTTTTTTTTTTCATTAACTTCTTTTTCCATCTTCATTTTAACAGGTTATTTCTCTTTCATCTACCACTGTTATATGGTACTTCCACAATAATTTTAAGGTTCAAAACTTTGGCAATTTTTTTTTTCTTTTGGACAAAAGTTTAGTTTATGAGAATGTGTATTTTTAGTATCTCTTTAACAATGAAGTTTCTCCAAATTGCTGTGTCTGTGGGTGTGGTGTCCAGACTACCCTACAGATTTCTAAAGGGGAAAAAAGGAGGAAGGTATTTGTATGCAGTTTCAGGAGAATCTAAATAAAAGATTAATAGGCTGGGATTGAATGCCCTTGGTAAACAACTGCACACTACCATGGTTAAGCTCACTTGTGACTGTCACATTCCCCTTCAAACTTTTTTTTTATCTACTGGAGGATAATTGCTGAATGAATATATAGTTCAGTTATATACTAATCAAGAGAAAAGCAAGGCTATAAACTAGCACTGAGTTTAGATGTGGTCATGCAGCATTCTGAATCACTCAGAAGCATCTGCTGAGCTTCAACCACTTTGGAGGATAACATTCTATATTACTGGCAGTCTTGAATGTCTTTGTGTGTTTATATATATAATTTCATGGTCTTAAAGCAGGTCTTGAACTTTGCTGTATTTAGTGTCACTTTGAGAGAAGACTGGGGAGCTGTCAGAGTAATTACTGTGCAGGAGCCACACAGTAATTGTCTGCAAATACGTTCTTTAACTCGCAACCTGTGAAAATCCTGTTGGCAGCAGGGATCCTTGAAAGCATAAATTCCCTTCAGAACACGCATTTAATGGTTTGAAGAAACAACAGTACCTTGTGTAGCTCCAGGCAGGCCCTGTGTCATGGAAACAGAAGATTGGTGCTGTGAGATGAAGCAGAACAAGGATGCAGGGCCAGAGGCTGTCCCTCCTGTGGGTCCCAGGGAAGAGCTGCTGTGGTTCCAGAGGTGGGATGGCATGGAAGCACAAGGTGGAAGAGAAAGATGACTGGAGAAGCTGGACTTAATGAAAGATGTTGTCAGGAGTAGGAAAAATATCTCATGGATAGTGAAAGCACTGAAGTGGAATTAGGGTCACTTTTCTTGCCATACTCTAATTATTAATAGCTGTTATACACTTGTGTCTGATTAATAGAGGAGCTAAAGGGAAAGAGGGTGATGGTTGTTCTGCATCCTGATGCAGATGGAAAGAAGGAAAAGGTAACCAGTTCACACAGAACTTGGGAATAGCTTGAAACATCTGAAATTAATCTATTTGTGAAAGTTTAAAATATTAAAAAGGAGCATCAGTGATATGGAACAGAATAATGTTTTGCAGCAAGGTAGTTGATGTGGGTAGCTATAAATTGCTCTTGCTGCTGTGGAACAACATAGATCCCGTTCAACTTGAAAAGGATGGAGAAATTGATTTTAAGAGTAATGCACGTAGTAAAGAAATTGTTGCAGGAATCCAGTGAAATACTGTCTGCCCTAATAAATCTTTGCTGTCCATAGGTAGTATTTTGTTTGTCTTTCTTTTGAAAGTTACATTTCAAATGCAGAAATAACTGCAAGTTTCTGTTATAAAATGAACCTTTGCCCTTTCCTGGTGCGTTTTTTGGGGTTTTTTTTGTGAGTCTGAAAAACCTGGATCTTGCAAAAAAGAATCTCATTTTCCACATAAGCAGAAGCATCAGTTCTAAGAAAACTCTTTGCTAGAAAGTGTGGCTGTATGTAAAATAGGCCAAGGAGCTATGTGTCCTGCATGCAGCGCTGCCATTGTTTGGCAATTCATAGGGAAAAAATAGGCAAGAGCATCTGCAACTGTGTATGTGCTGCTGGTCCATCGTCATTAGTAGTGATTTGTCTTCAACAGAGACAAGAAATCTGTTTACAATATATTACTTAATAAATACATCTAATGTAATAGATTTGAAGGTGGTGTTGGTTTTTTGTTTGTTTATTTTTTTTTAGTGGGGGGGAAGAAGGTATAAAAATGCACAGTTAGCTTTGCAACCCAGGCTGCAGGTGCATCTGTCCTGCTTGCAGTCTTGCAGAGAATTAACAGAATTTACTGCTGCATACACAAGGATTGGACACACTGGCTTCTCTGGGCTATGTCACCTTGCAGCCAGAGTAGCAAAACTTCACAGATCCTGCATAGCTGCCTGTCAGGGACTGTATGTTTGTGAACTGGACACAGGGTCCAGTCTAATGAGAGGATGAGAGCCAGAATTCCAGCCTCTGGAGCTGAGCAGAGCTCACTTTTCATTGTGGAATAAGTAGAAGAAGCATTTTTTTTTTTCAGTTGTTGTTCTTTCTGGCAGCAGTGTAGTCACTTGGCTTTTTTACAGACAGGGCTCCTTCTGTTCCTCACCCTGTGGTCTGGCACAGTAACTAAACCTTCAGCACCAGCATGTTACAGCAGGCCTGTACTCTGACATGTGCCATGGAAGATAACAAATGATGCATACTCCATACAAGGGCAGGATGACAGCAAACATCTCAAAAGCTATTTCTGAGTCCCTCCTTATTAGACAGAAGAACATGAGACAGTTTTTAGACAGTTTCATGAGAACTCAGAGGGAATATGGATAGACAGGAGAGTAGCAGGGTGCTATTTTGATTAATACAATCCTCAACCAGAATGTCTTAACCTGTATCTTAACATTCTTGGTACAGCCTCTCTTTGTCTGGGATAAGCCAATGACTTACTGCTGCTCCATTTGCCTTGCATAGAAGGTAAACACATATTGTGAGAGAAGAGAGCAGGGGTACCTTGCTGAATTGGGTATTTGCACAGGTGAAAGGTGTGCCTTTACCATTTGTAAGCCTTGTCAAAGGCTGCTGCAGCACAGGTGTTTAAGTACCTCTTGTCTGCTTCTCTAACTGTGTGGATATTGCCTGTGGACCATTCTGAGCTCACAGAAGATCCTGCCATGGACCATGCTGGTATGTTCTTGTGAAGTCTGAAGCTACACAGAGGTCTCCAGGTCCATCTGTGCAGGGCAGCAGCCCCAGGGAGGACCTGCCATGGGGAGTCTCATGCACTTCCCACATCTAGCAGCGTGCCTTGTCCAGGATCCTTCACCCCCTTCTCTTAGTGCTGATCACACACTTCTCTTGTGAGCTTTGGTAATCTTCTGGAGGTTTAGACCCTAGCAGCACTCTGCCCTTTCACTTAAAAGGACGTCCAATGCTGTGTAGCACATAAATAAATGAAAGTCCTAAAAGTTGATGCTCAAGTCCTTTTGGTAGGATTCTAATATGGACTGTCCTAATAAGGTGCTGTGCTTTATTTTTTGCACTAATGTATTTCTCAGATACAAATTTTATCTAATTCAAGCAATAAAAGATGGTATGATGATTTCTAATTGTTAGCTGGGAGACCTATTTGCATTATCCTGCCAATTCAAATAGGGCAGCTTTAACTAGTATATCCTGCAGTTTCCAAGGAATCATTTCTATTTCCCAGTTTGCTTTTGCACAACTGCTGAAAGAGCAGAATTGCAACTGCAGCATTGTCAGTTAGAATCCTGGCAGGGTTTTTCTCACCCATCCAGCTTTCCCTGTGTAATTGGGAATTCAGTGCAGCTCTTGCTGAAGAAAGTTGGAGTTTTTTGAGTTTCACTGAGATTTCATAAATGCTTCAGATAACCACCACTAAAAGCATCCAGTGTGCTTGTACTGAAGGAAAGACAAGCAGGTTTTTTCCTTTTTTTCAGGTCAGTGGTCCACAGAATTATAATGTATGGTTGAACACACAGCCTCAGTTCCAGAATATTGCAGCTTAAATGTTTGATATTGAAATCTAGACTCAAATAAACAAATTCTAGTCTCCACATAGGGTTTGAACTGGAATAAATGCAATATTTTGCTCTATGCCTTGCATTCAGAACCTGAAAATTGATTCATTACTATAATAAAAAGATAAGCTTTAATTTCTTAGAATGCTCATTGTGGGGCACTGAGAATAAAAATTAAATGTGTCAGCAGGAGTTTGACCAATTTGCCCATTTTATATCCATTTTCTTGGGTATATTTCACATTCATAACTAATCTGAAAAATATTGGCAGGCTGACATTTAATTAAAAAGTATGTCACATTCCTCTGCATGGGGAAATTAGATGCTGATTTCACACTGATTTAACATTGCTCTTCTAGGCTGCTCTTGCAGCTGACATTTGTGTCTTTCCTCTGGGTATCCAAACCCAGTGTCTGAACTAATCAGCAATGGCTGAACATTGAATGGTTTGGGCATTCTGGAACAAAGCATACATATTCCAACTCAGAAATAAACGAATAGGAAATGTATTAATAGTATCATATACAGTTAGTGGTCCACAGAAACTGATTTATAGAAGATAAAATAAAATGCATGGTTTGCTAGACCAACTTTTCATCTAATTTTTCAAGTTCTCAGGATATCAGCACACTGATACTACTGCAAACAGTCTCCAATAGCTTCATGGAGCAGTGTAACTTCAAATAAGATGGAATACATGGAGAATATTATGTGCCTGAGTAAAAGAGTTTTCTGATGGGGATTTTCATTACATACTGTGTAAATCTCTCAGGGATTGAAATGGAGAGAGGACATTACACAGACATGTAGCTCCCTCTTTAGATCTGGAATAATTCATGCAGATTATATTTTTTATGTATGTGTGATATAGATACTTGGGAGGATTTGGGGCAGGGTGAATTTTTTGGGTTTTATTATTTTTCATGAATAGTTTGTATAACTTCTACCTCTGCACCTGGATGATTTTTAAATTGACTTTTTTCCCCCCTCTGTTTTGTCCTCAAACACTAATAAATAATGGAGTGTCCATTAAATTTGCTCAAAACACAATCCCATAATAATCATCTGCAACACAAGAAATTCTGTGTTCTGTTCTAATTGATTCATCTCATCTTGCAACTGTGGATGTGGCTTTCCCATGTTATTTGTTGGAGGTCACCTTTGTGGGCTCTGAGTAACAGCAATTAATCTCATTTTGTCAGTGGCAGCTCTGTGCAGTGGAATTGGAATTACTTTGTTATAGAGCAATTCAGTAAAGGAAGTAGGAAACTAAACTTGGGTACTCAGACTGCTGATGTTTAACCCATCAGCTGTCCCCTCACCCAGCCTTCTTATTCTCAAGGATTTAGGGGGTTCAGGTGTTTTCCCCAAGCCTGTTAGCAGACCTGGTGACCTGGTGCATGCTTGGAACACTTCCTAGCTGGAATAAAGCACAGGAGTGCAAAGTAGGAGTTGGGGGAGTTATTGTATGCAATTGTATTTCTTCACTCTCACGGAGTCTGCTTTACCTTGTGTGAAATGAAATTTAGCCCCAAGTTTCCACAGTCTCTTTCATTTAAATGTGACAAAGAAAATGCCTCTAGTGCATATCTGTTTCTCTTACTGCACTTCTGAGCACTTTCACAAGTTATGTATGTAAAATAAATTTCTTCTAAGTGTCATTTCCACCTCACACTCACTACTAGCCAGTTCACAGCTCAGAGCATTGCCTGTTCACTGGTTCATTGTAACTTCCGAGTGTCTCTGTGCTAAGAGATGCCCTTGTTGACATTAGTTGAAAGCTTCTTCTTTCACTCAACAGTCTGATCACCCAGGTGATTTCTGCTCAAAGCTTCAGCTGTGGCAGGTGGAGGAAGCAGCACAAACACAGAATAACCCTTGCCCTGCAGCGCACGGGAGATTCTCTGCTCTTTTCTGTGGAATGAGCAAGAGCAAACAGAAGCATGATGCTGGCATTAGAAAGGGACCTTGTTTTGTGGAAGCAGTGTTGTACTTATTGCACCTGTTGTGTTTGCTGCACCTCCAACTCCCTGGGTTTGAGTCGCTTCATGTACACATTGCTGGAAATATCTCCTGAGTAACACCTCAAACCCCTTGCTGGCCTCTGAGGCTTCTAATGTAGCTGCTCATAGTAGCAGGGAATTTTCACTCCCTTGGAAGTTTGCCTAGAGGACACAGACCAAACACCTTTCAGTTTTCTAAAGGGCCACCAAGGGGCAGCTTCCTTCACACTGCTTGAAAGCAGATGGGTAGGAAAGCCTGCCCAGTTGTCTTGGTTTAGGCCAATTCCAGTTTGCAATGACAACAAGGTCAGTCTGAAGCGGGGAAAATGAATATTGATGGATTTTTTTTTAAATCTGAACCGACTTGTGAAGGCTCTGAGAATTTGATGCCTTTCAGTTATCAGGTACATAAGGATAAATTCTTCTGGACTGTTATTAATTTTGTCTTCCTATGAAGCACTGTTGCCTTCACTCTGAGTTCTTCAGGTTTGGTCAGTACTTTAAACCCTCAGCTCTTTCCACTCTTGCCTGCTTCTCCTAGGCAGTAGGCTAGTAAAAACCAGATGTTTGGTAAGGTTGTAATATTTTTCCCTGAAATGCCTTTGTCTCTTATGTATGACTTAACTTGGCTCCAGACACCTGAAATCACAAAAACTAGTTCCTCTAGATGACAAACATTTTCTGTTTTTCATCTGAAGTCTGCTAATCTCTGAGGCAAGCAGATTTTTTGGATTATATAAGCAAACAAAAACAATAATTACCAACACATTTTCTTCTGTGCTTGCCTATCAGGATGAAGAAGTTAAGGATAATTAACATGAAGCTTTTTGCTCCACAGATGTTACAAAGCACATTTCTGTGTCAGAACCTTCTAGATACAGTGCCTGCCATCTTGTGGACAAGTCATACTGTGTCTGAATCCTTGAGACAAATATTTAAAGACCATAATATTTTGTGTATGTGATATTTGTAGCTCTATGCAAACAATCTTTCTTCTTGGGACTTATTTTTCAATTGAAGTTACTTGAATTTGATTGGTTCCCTTACTTTTGAGGATGCTTGATTTCCTCTGCTCCACTTATTAAAACCATCAAATGTAAAATTCTCTGCAGTTTTCTATTTAAGTAAGTATAAATAAATAACCCAAAATGTTCATCTGGGAACCCGTCAGAAGTCATTCTGAGAAATCTGTCAAAGCTGCATATGTGCTACAAGCCAACAATAAGGAGAAAATAAGTTTAGAAATTCCCTTGCTTCAAATTTGAAAGCAAAAAGACTCCTCTTATTACAGACATAAACAACTTGTACTGATATTATTTGAAATTAATATATCTATATTCTTTATTGACCTATATTAGCTTGATTCGTTATTGGTAGAATGCAAGTGAAAACTCCTATGTCATTCTTTAGTGAGTGAAAAATCCTTTCCAAATGCAATAAAGATTCATCTTATGGGGAAGGTTCTAATCCACCCAGTATTTGTCAAATATTATGCTTGCTGATCATTTCCCTTTTGAAAAAGTCCTTTAGAGACAGCCCACTACCTGTTTTTCTAAAATTTATGGTAAATGTGCCCAAAAACAAGTATGCTAAAGTTAAAAAAAAAGTTACAAAGGTGATGTTTTTGCTGTTATATTGAAAGTACAATTCTAACAAGAGACAGCTTCAGCTGTTGGTCTGACAAAATCTAATTTGGACTCAATTTTTTGTTTCAAACAAAAAAGACTGCAATTCAAATTTGATTTAATTAATAAAAGTTGGTGGATGGATTGTCACTATTGTTACTCCCATCTGATTAAAGAAACACTAAGATTCATTGTGCAGGTAGCTGTGTCTGCCCTACAGGTGGTCAGAGCCCTTCCTGGCTTTAGGGCAGATGTCCTGAATTGTTCCTGCAGAGATCCTGGAAAGGGGCCCCACTACCAAGCCCTCCCAGCACCCAGGTGGAACACAATTAGACAGATTTGTGGGGCAACTCTGGAGTGCTGAAAGCTATCAAGGAAGTGGCAAAGCAGCTGGGTCTGATATACAAATGAGGGTAACATAAGCTGCTCAGAGAACTGATGACTTACTAAACAGTCATCTGGGACAAAACCCAAGTGTTGCAACTGTTTGAAGGTTCTAAAATAGCTGGCTCTAATGACAATTAATGAGGCTGTGCACAATGTGATAATCATAAGGAACTGTGTTTGCTGACCAGTGCTGGACAGTTATTTATAAGCTGGACTAAACCAAGCCATAAATTTGCAGAGAAGCAGTTTATTTTTAAACTGTAGATTCTGTTGTGATTGTGTCACAGACCACATGATTTTGCTGCAGGGCAAATTCAAGAGGAGCTGTGCATGCAATCAAGGCTTGCAGAATCTCTGCACCCAGCAGATCAGCCAGCTCTCACCAGCCACCTGAGGCTTTCTAGTTCACTTCTCTTTATTACCAGTCTTTGTAAGCATGTTCAATTGTTTACTGATTGCTTTGTTTATCATAAAGGATCGGTCTGAAAAGACAAAAGGTTTCATTTCAAACAAGGAGTGTCCTAAACATTTGGCATCCAGTGTAACAAGCCACTCAAGGCTGCACACAAATTTGGAGAAGTGTTTTCTTACTGTGTAGCAATGGCTGATGAGATTGCATTTCACCATGGTTAGTCATCTGTTTGGTAAATGGCTGTTAATGCTCACATTGCTGTTGCTGTTTTAGCTCTGTAGCTATGACATTTGTGCCCAGATTATATTCTTCCTGGCTTGCTGCTTCCTACAGACAACCAGTATCAAGTGACATGATATGGCATATAATGTCTGAGTTTCTGAAACAGGAACTGACCCCTTTGGACCTGAGACTTGAGAGATTCACTGAAGTGGCTTCAATGAAGGCAGTCCTGCCAGAGGTGGGGAACTGAAATGCTAAACATGACGTCAAAGATATCCTTAAATCATGTAACCTAAGTAAAATAAAAAAAACAACTAGAAATTATAGACTGATAGAAATACATAATTCAATATTGATAACTCATAAAGTGCGAGAAGCATAAGAAAATAAATGCTTATTGAAATGTAGCTTTGGACATAATGTGTGAGTGATGCTAGACACAGACTTTAAGAGAAGAAGGTATTTGAGGCCTGAAGAAAAGTCTTATTGGATAACTATGAATTTTTAGTAATATGGTCTCAGTCTTTATACATATTTCTGTATTTCTTGCCTATATCCCAATGAAATCACAATAATCCTGGTGTCCAGATGACAGCTGTGTGAATATTGGAATTAAGCACAAGAGAATACTGTGTCATTCCTTACTCACTTTAGATCCACAGAGCTGGATCAAAGCACTTCATGAAAACATGTCTGGCTGCTGCCTCAAGCAAAGTCGCAGGAAGCTTCACTGTAAGATTTAGATCAGTGATTTCAGTGTCAGATACAAGAGCTGGCAAGGCTGCTTTATGCCAAGATTACACCACAGCTTGGCCAAACAGCAGGTCAGGCATTATTCTGGAGGAAGGGCATGAAGAAAGGATTTTTGTACCATTTCATTCAGCAATGACATCAGAGCGTGGAAATCATGTTTCAGTTCTGACTACAGGAAAAATAATCAGGCAGCTTTATTTTTAAAATCACATCCTTCCTGTACCCTGTCAAGGGAGTAGGAAGATGAATTTGAAGGGTAAAAGTTTGGAGAATCATAATTTTCCTCTCTGTTTTGTCATGGCATTAATAGATAATCCATCAGATAATGGATGACTTTATCAAGACAGACCTGCTGTTTTTAAAGGTTAAACTTTTCTGTCATAACTGTTTCTTTTTAGTTGTTCATACTAGGAGAACCATTACTGGCAGTGAGTAGTTATTCTCATAATCCTTTATATGAACTGCCAAGTGTTCTGAGAAAAAGAAATCTATCATTACCTCTTTTGACACCACACTTCTGTCTCACTCTCTAGGGAAGATAATAGGATTTGCATACTTAAATATTTTGCTGTACTGTGTTTTGCAGTCTGGCAGCTGTTATCAGTTACGATGATCAAATAGCACTATGGGAGTTGGTAATTAAGAAGGAAGCAGTACTAGAAGGACACTAAAGTACTAATATTTAGGTTTGGATTAATTTCACAGTTCTGTTAATCAATTGCTTTTCTGGGGAATCATTTCCAGTTTTAGACTAGATATACTATTTCTGTTTAACGGGATAAATTACACTGAAGTGTGGGATCCTGTTGTCATCTTTGAGGCTTCTCATGTGAATTTCAACACTTGTATCATTGTACTAACTGTTGAAATTGTGTTGGAGTTTTTGTTCTGTTTGCTTAGCATTTCAGCAGTGAAGAAAAAACAATTATACTATCAGATTATTTGGCTTAATGTATCTACCTTGCTCTCTTGAAATCTGTCTTTGTACATTGATCATTGCTCTGAAACTGCTTTCTGGTACAACTCTGTAAGTATCTAGTATTGCTGAAATGATCAAAAGTCACAGAAATTTTATCTAGCTTCAACAAATCAGTATATTCCAGATGACATACATTTATAAAAAGAGATTTATTTGTGTGTGTGCAAGTCCTGTGATTTTTTAAGCAGGAGAAACTTCAGGTGAGATGAAGATTTACTTATTTTACACATGTTAATGAGAACATATTACAGCATGCAAGCTATGGCTAAAAGGCTTTTAAATGTACATCAACTTTTGAACATCATTTAGCTTCTTTTACAGAAACCTTCTGCTGTAAAAGCTAAAGCTAGTAAATCCAGCATGCAATTATTTTTGGGGCTAAACTGACATCTGCTGGTGTTCTGCAATAGCGTGTGTGCAATCAGTGTGATGACAAAACATCCCCTACACTCTTTGCACCTTTCCACGGTGCTGTTAGCAGCCCTGGTGATGGCTCAACACAGCAAAGAGAAGCTGAACAGTGAACAGAGCAGGTGAGGCTGCTGATCACACCGTGCCAGGGGACTGGGGATGGAGCAGAGCTCTCGTGGTTCCATCCTGCTGCATTTGTGTGTCAGGCTTCTGAAACTGCCACGGGGCCCTTTTTTCTTGAGATTTTTAAAAAACGAGTTATGTTTATAATCTTCAGGTGCACAGCTCATGGGGAAGCAGGGGGAGGGGAGATAAAAAGCTGTATCAGTTTCTAGCCACATTTCCTCATGCACACCTTGAACTGGCACTGGCCATGTCCCCCCCCAGACACCTCATCTGCTGCAGGGAAGGAAATTCAGTGGGTGCCAACGCAGCTTTGGGGAAGCTGCAGGGGCTTCCTGGGGCATAACCCAGGTAGGTTGTTGGGCTGCAGCCCTATTCCATTAGACTATGAAATATAACCCCACTTGTGTTGGAGATCAGAGGGGCTGAATGCAGCTGGCCTTAATTTCTGGTTATTATCAATTTGGCACTCTTGCCTGGTTGTGTTTAATAAGAACATCCACAATCACAGATTCACAAATAGTGCTACTTATTGAAGCAACAGGAATACAGATTTGGAATTGTTGTTGATAAATGCTGTTACTGCATTAGCACCAGCCAATAGTTAATTAAGATAAGTTAGCTTCAAGCTAAATTAAAATTCCAGTTTTTCATTACACTTAACTTCACAGTTAATTAAGCTTAGTTTCACTCAAGTATGGTCTGATACAGAGACACGAAATTTACTAAAGAGGGATCTCTCCTTTGGGGAGGAGAGACTTGTCTATGAAATGGGGACTTATGGGGAATATTCTCATCCTCTACGTGGAGGATTCCAAATACCGATTTTGTATTTTCAGATAAATGGAGGTGAGACTGTAATCAAATACAATTGGTTACCTGTTGCTTCCATCTTAGATAATGGGGACGAAGGCACTTGCTCAGTTGCATGCTGGTGTCTGTTTCATAGGTAAATAAGGGATAATGAGGGTTTCAGTTACTATTGGTCAGGCTGAGTTAGGATTAATGGTTGAATCAAAGGAAGAACAGAAGCATGAGAGTTTAGTATTGATTCCTCCTCCACTCAGATGAGGCAGCAGTAAAGGCCATCTGACCTTTGCTTGACCATCTTTACTCCCATCAGCATTTTACTACTGCACATCATCATCACAGAATCACAGAACTGTGTGGGTTGGAAGGGACCTTTAAATATCATTTAGTTCAAGGCCTCTTGAGCAGAGACACCTTCCAGTAGACCAGGTTGCTCAGAGCCCTGCCCAACCCAGCCTTGAATGTTTCCAGGGGCATCCACCACATCTCTTGGCAAACTGTGACAATAATTTATCACCCACATTATAAAAGCCTTCTTTTTTATATCTAATCTAATCTAAATCAACCCCCCTCCTTCACTTTAAAATCATCATATCTTTTCCTGTTGCAATAGGCCCTGCTAAAATTTGCCTCCAATTTTCTTGTAGGCCCCCTTCAAGTACTGAAAGGAACAGTAAGGTCACTCTGAAGCCTTCTCCAGGCTGAACATCTCCAGCTCTCCCAGCCTGTCTCCACAGGCTGTCTCCCGCTTTCACCCAGTGCCATCCAGCAAAAGGACTCAAAAGGCAAAATTAGCAAATGGTGATCAGGGTGAGAAGGAGGATGCACAGTGAGAGGAAATACAGTCATATCCCAGTAAATGGACACCAACTGCCCACTTGGACATTTGGTGGGAACAGTAGTAGGGCAAAAAGGAGAAATGTTATTGGGGTCCCCAAGGAGAAGCGTGGGCCAGCCTAGACTAAATGCAAAACACAGCGCATGAGAGAGCATGGCAGCTGGAGTAAGAAGGCTTTCAGTTGAAGGTCATGGCTTATTTCACCCTGGAAGATGTGTTCAGTCATGGCTTCTCTCTTCTGTGGCTCCTAAGCTGCTCATAGCCACCTGGGAAAGGGGGTTTAGTTAGTAAGAGAACAATTATTCCAACTTTAGTTAATCCAGGCCACCAAAGCCCAAATTACTCAGGTTCTGCTCCTGAGAAAAATATATATTATATGATTTCTTGATAATGGTGTAAATTTATTCACCTCTAAATCTAGTTCTAATCTCAGTGCTGATGAATCACACTATACATTCCCTAAATTAGGGAGACTGGACTATTCACGCCCTCAATAATCTCAACATCTGATGACATCCCCAAGCACCCATACTTCCAGGTGATTCAGTAGATTACTGTGACTGCAGGAGCTTCATGTTGGGTTTATCATCACTTTGGATAAACTTCTTTCATCCTATGAAACCTGACTTCTTACTCCAGGATGGATTTGAATTGAACCTCTATGCGTGTTCTTTAGGGCAAGGTTCAAGAAAATATTTAAATAAAAAACTAGGACTTTGAGGGATTTTAGATGCTTTCAACCAAAAGGTCTTATGAACTGTCCCTGCTGATAACCTGCAGGGGTTATCAAGTTCCTTCAGTCTAAGGTAGATTCACACAAACCAGCATGTGAAGCAGTCCCTTTTGAAGCCTGTTTAGGCATCTGGCCATAATTTACTTTTGTGTTATCTTGGAGCTGAATAGAAGAAGGACTCACATACTCTTGTGTTTTCCAAAGACTGAATCCAATTCAATTGCTTGTAAAGGCACTACCTAAAATCATTGAATCTTGAACTTGGAAGTTTTGTTGATAATTTTCTGTGTTCTTGTATATTGTCTGAAATACCTGATATGGTAACGTAAAGGGCACTGCAGAATTAGAGAAGTGATTTCCTTGCAGTGTTACAGAACATGGTGCTTGGCTGTGCTGCTGATGGAGCAGTTGAAGATTACTGGTTTAACCTGAGCGAGCTCTTGGCGAAAGCCGCGAATTTGCCGATCGCCGTTACTGCGAAAAGAGCGCCTGTACTTCAACAGGCTCCCTTCCCTTCCCTTCCCTTCCCTTCCCTTCCCTTCCTTCTCGGGGGAAGGGGCCGGAGCAGGGCCCGGCCGGGGCCAGCGGAGCGCCCGCCCGAGCAACGCCCGCGGCGCCTGCTCGCGGCTCGAAGGGGAAGGGGAGGAGGAAACGCGGGCGTGGACGGGACGAGACGGGACAAGCCCTGCTGACGGTGGCTGCGGCCGGGCGAGCGGAGGCGAGGAGGGCTGGCTAGCACGGCTCGGCACGGTAAGGCTGTGCCGCGCCGCCCGGAGCAGGGCAGAGCGGGGCGGCGGGGGGGCTTTGCCGCTCCGCCGGGGCCGCTCCTGGGCCCCAGCGCTGCCCTCCCCGGCCGCTCCCAGCGCTCCGGCCCGGCGGCGCGGACGGGAGAAGCCGCGGCTCTGGGGCTGGTCCCGCCCCGCAGGAGCCCCCGGGGCACCGAGGGCAGCTTGGGGCTTGGCGGGCCAGCGGTGTCCCGAGCGGCGCGGTCCCGGTCCCGGTCCCGGCCCGGGAGGGGCCGTGGGCGACTCCTGCCCTCGGCGATGCGGGCGGGGGCCGAGCGAGGCCGGAGTTTCGCTTTCCCGAGTGTGGCAGGCGGAAGGTGGCCCTTTCTTCTGGGAATGCTCTCGGGATCCGCCCGGCAGCAGCTCCTCTCGGACCGGCCCTGCCCTGCCCCGAGGAGCGGGTTACTCACTGCATGAAGCCACTCACAGGATTATTCCAAAACTATTGATTACTTGATAAAAGTAGCACTCTAAACTCTGAAATCGCTTCTGCCGCCAGAATACACGGTGCGGGTTCTATTTGTACTATGCCAGTATAGAATTCAGTGTGACCACAATGCCATTGGTTCTTCCTGAAATAATAATATGTTGGAGTCTTTTTTGTTGCGATTACTGGATTTTATTCTCTCACAAATGCCTGGGAAATTTAAACAACTTCGAGATAGTATTTCTCAGCAAGTTGGTAAACTAGGAAGTTACCCAGAATTCAGACAAAGTTGGTGGTCCAAGAAGGTGCTGTGTTAGGGCTTTGCACTGCAAAAATCAGAGTGCTCCGATAAACCTGTATATCCTGCTGGGTTGTTAACAGCCTTCAACCTGTATTTCATTCTCGGTGTTGCTGACCGGTATCTGTCTTAGACTCTGATGTGCAGGGAGCCCTCTAATCCACCCGTGGTGTTGGAAGGCTGCTTGGGATTTCTAGTGAAGAGGACTGTGTAGGAATTCTTAATTTAAGGATTAAGTTGTGTCACATTTTAGCAAGAGATTAAGGGAAGGGCAGCAACACATTTGTTTGGCCAGACTAGGTTAGGATAGCTGTAATTGTAAGCAGTTCTTTACTGGATGTGTTTTTGGTTGGTTGTTTTTTTACATACCAAGCAGAGAGATGGGCTATTATCTTCTTTTTCCCTTGTCTCCAGCCTAATTTTGGATGTGGAGTGTGACACACTTGCACATTTGCACTGGCTGTATGAAGTGATGGCTCAAGTAGCTCTTCAGAATTGGCATTTAAAGCAGAACAGACATTAGAAAAATGAAAAAGTGAAGTTGTGGTTACATCTACAGTACTCAGTACTTTGAAGAGGCTTTTTTTGTAGTCCCGATGGCATCTTGATGTTTATTAGGAATTTTTGTTTTGATAGATAACTTGAAAGAGTTCATACATGGTTTTAGTTTATTACCATTTACTGTAGTACTTTGTACATGTTATTTGTGCTAAAGATTTGAAATTTTAAAAAAGAAAAGAGGTGCTGCAAAATGCTGTGAGAACCTAAGACCTGTTCACGTTTGTCTACAAAAAAGAAAAAAGTGAAAGTGCCGAAAAAGCACAGTGATCACTTTTAAATTGAAATGATTGTTCAAAACCATTTGGTGGTAAGAAATGAACATGAAATATAATTTAAAATAAGTAAATATCAAGACTTGAAGTGTTCATGCTGGAAGTTATATAATTTTGAAATCTGTGAAAGGGTGTCTTTCAATTTCTTAGAACTTGCTTGTCAGTGAAGCAGAGCTGAGCAGCTGACGTAGTTTTGTGTTTAACCCCACCTGGCAACTGAGCACCATGCAGCTGCTCACACAGTGCACCCCTGAAGAAACTGGACGGGTATAAGAAAGCTCATGGGTTTAGATAAGAACTGTTTCATAACTGAAATAAAATAATAAAGAAAAATAATAATTTAATAGTTGTAATGAAAAGGAGAGTAACAGAGGGAAATACAATCCAGCAAGTGAAGCAAATGAGAACAGTTGCTCACCAGCAACCAGCCAATGCCCAGCCAGTCCCTGAGAAGCACATCTCTCCCAAAAACCTTCCTGGTTTTATTGCTGAGCATGATGCTTTATGGTCTGGAATATCCCTTTGGTCAGCTGGGGTCAGCTGTTCTGGCAGTGTCCCCTCCTGGCTTCTTGTACACCCCCAGCCAACAGCAGCGCACCGAGTGGGGACCTTAGATCATGATTCAGCTCTGTAGTTTAGTCACAAGGAGAAAACTTCTCTTTTCTAAAGAAAACAGATCAGTGTTTTTTAAAGGTACAGCTGTGAAATACTTGTTGCTACAAAATCTGAGTTTCAACATCTTCAATTGCTGTCTTGTTCCCTTTTCATTCTGCCAAAGTTGCAGTGTGAGTATGAGAAAGGTGGGAAGGAGCAATGTTTGTGCCAGGCTTAGAGCACCTGTAGCCATGTCTGCTCTTCTGTACCAGCTCCTGTGTTTGTCCTCGCCATGGGGCTACTATAAAACCCACACTTGATTAAGTACACAATTCCCTTTGTAATACACCTTTCCACATTTCTGCTAAATCTGCTGAGAAGACTGTGGGACTCCTGAAATATATAACCATTGGTGTTTCCTGGTGTATCCCCATGCCTACAGTGCAGCTGAGTAGTCCTGTGTAACTTGGAAGAGTGAACAAACCTGTGACAAGTTTTATGCAAGTGTTTATAGACTTGACTGAAATCCTGGTGAAAGCTGTATTGTGTGAGAAAGGTAATCAGCATTATTCCAGGGACTTTTCCATGCTCTGGGAGAGTGGAAAGGCTTCTGTCATTGTGTGCGCTGCACTTTTGTGCTGGGTCTCACCCAAGTTTTGTGTGGCTGGAATGACCCCAGTCGTAAACAGACACATCTGAAATTCTTTCTCTTTGCATGTTGTCTTTTGTACCTGCAAATTGCATCAGTGCAATTTCCCTTCTTTTATTCATAGTACTGCTGTGGGTAATTCGAGCTCCTATAGAACTTTTGTGGCACCATAGAATTAATATTCCAAATACAGGTTGCCTTTTCCAGATAGTTCTGAGTGAAGAGACTTGCATGTGTACAGGGGGATCGTGTGTGCAGCAACAGACTGGAGTGTGGCTCTTGGAGAGCTGTCTGATGGTCCTTAGGAGGAAGGGGAAAAGGGAGATGCTTGGTCAGCATTGATGCCATGGTGGGCAGACTATAAGAAGTGGGTAGGTGGGGAGGAGGAGATGAAGTCTGTATTGAAACTACAGTAGCTTCTTGGCAGTGGTCAGCATTCCTGTTCTCTGCCACAAAATAACAATTGGTGGAGTAAAATTTGCCATACAAACTCGTTAAAACATTGCTAAGAAGCAAAAATGGCAAGGGTTTATATATTAGATATATTTGATAGTTGTAAAAGCTTTCAGTTTAGTTGGACTGTCTTAATTGTTTGGGGGTTTTTTTCAGTATAATTACTTCTTTCAAATTACAGCAGAGGTAAATAGTATTTTTTAAATATTGAAGTTTCACCACAACAACCAACGCTTATGTTGGTTAGCAACTACCATGTGGCCTATCATAGTGTTCCGTTTTTCAGGTGAACAAGAGGGATTAGAAATAGTGTTCTTGGAGAATTACAAAACTGTCAGATTGTTTAGTATACTAATAAAGATGCCCCACCTTCCTGCTTTAGTATTTTTAATTTATAAAGGAAGAATTGGTATTGGGACAAAGTGTAAAAAATTCCCAGTGAAAAAGAATTGGGAAGTAGGCAACAACAACAGTGAAATCAAGATTAACATTTAATACTATCAGAAACAAATACCAGCCAGTTAATTTTATGCTGGTTAAAGTCCCTTTTAATATAGTTATCTTCTTGCTGTTGAGCCTAATTATTTGTCAATTGCCATTAATAAATAATACCTTTTGTTATGATTTTCTCTCTTTTATGTTTTAGATATAATGTCTGCTTCAAGTGGCAATCCTGTCCCATCTGCACCACCTTCTTATGAGGAAGCTGTAGGAATCAATGTGAACTATCCTCACCCCTATCCCGTTCCTGGCCCTGGACAGAAGCCAGATGAGAAGGGAATGAACGTTCCCCCACACGTGGGACAATCTCCACCAGCAAATAACCCCAGTAAGCCTCCAAAACTCTCCTGTACCTCATGTTAAAGTGGTGTCAAAGTGACTGTTAAAAAATTAAAGATCATGGTTCACAGGTGTTCAATGCCTGGCAAAAATACTTTTGAAGAGAATAAGATGAATCAATTCTTGTGAATCCCTCAGTGTGCAGTGATATCAATAATATAATTTGGCTTTCTGCAGTTTTTAGTGCAGCTTTATTTTTAAGACAGTGTATTTCTGCATTGGGAAATGCCATGGTTATTTCTCTCTGTGTATTTCATTGTTCTGAGCCCTGAATATTTAAGTTGTACCTGGTTTAGAGGAAGTTGATTACTACACTTTTCCTGTTCCTCATGGAGTAAACAGCCATTTCTCTGCTCAGTTGCTGTTCAGACGGTGTATGTGCAGCAGCCAGTGGTGTTCTATGACCGCCCAGTTCAGATGTGCTGCCCTTCCTGTAACCAGATGATAGTGACACGTCTCTCATACGACTCAGGAGCTTTGACCTGGCTGTCATGTGGTGGCCTCTGCCTGCTGGGGTAAGTAAACTCCAATTTGCACTTTTACCTTGACTTTTTTTTTGGTCTAACATGTAATAGAGCTCTCAGCTTTGCTTTCTTTGTGTGGACCTGAGCCTTCGTGGTTCAATTAGCCTACAACTGCATCTGTGTCCTACTGGACCTTAAAGCAGTTCTGGAACATTACAGTAATGGACTCCATAGCCGTGTGTGTTCTTCATAAAGCTTATGGCACCGGTTTTACTGGTGGCTTTTGAACAAAATACATTTTACCTTCTTGTGTGTATAAAAAGTGGTAAAGAAGTGTCTTTCTCTTTTTTTGCCTTTGCAGGTGTATAGCAGGCTGCTGCTTAATTCCCTTCTGCATTGATGCCCTAAAGGATGTGGATCACACCTGTCCGAAATGCAACGCTCTTGTTGGCTCTTACAAACGTTTATAGGCAGAGTTTAAATATTGATTGATGAAGTTGTTTAGCACCTCTACAAGTCCTCTCTGAAGCTTCATGGAGACTTCCCATTTTTTCTGTGCAGCCTGTCACTGGAAACCAATAAAAAGTAATGTTTATTGTTAGATGGTTTGAATACACATTTGCTTGAGAGGAGTCTCACTTAGGTCTGTGAAAAGCATACCTAATGTGGAGAGCAATGGAGTGTTTCCCTTTTTGCTTGATACAGAACAGGTTGGTGATACTCTTCAGTTAATCTTGTCTCAGGCATGTTACATATTGTGCTAGCATTGAGACTGTAAAGTTTCAGCACAGAACAAGAGGAGGACATGTATGGAGAACTATTTAGGATCATGCTTTGGCAGCAGCTTTGTTTATGAGCTTGCAGGGAGTTGCCTCAGAGACAGAAATCTTTTGTCATCTTTTCATGAGCACTAGAATTAATTTTAAAACTTTTGTAGTTTGAAGAGAACCAAACCTGAAGGCTTCCTTCTTGGAGGTAGCTTTTCCAAATGGACAGTTCAGGTGGTTGTGCAAAAATAATGAATATAGTATCTGAGTTTTCTTGCCAGTTTCAAGTCTAGTCATGTCTCTAACCTGAAGTAAAGACATTCATATAGAAGATATTTGTACAGTGTTATTTGTTAGGCTGAAGGCTTTCTTCCTGCTGATTGAAAGTCTGTGAAGTGTTTTCTTCACCCCAGTGGAAATGCCCAGAGAGGCTTGGTTAGAAAACTTCCTTGTACTTTTACATAAGTCAGATGATGGATCATAAACAAACTTCAGCCTTATCTTAAGGCTCGAATTCCACCAGAAACACATAAATAAAACACCTGGGCTTTTAGTTGGTGATCTGTTCATTAATTTTTGTTTCTTTATTAAGAAGGTAAAATGTGTGTTAAGGAGTTTCTCTAATTTTTCTAAATTAAATGAAAGATGAGTTCTGCTTTTAGAAACTTAAGCTGGATGTGTTTATTTAATACAATTATCACAAAAAATTAGGGAATGAGACTCTGAAGGTTAAAATCATTTCTGTGCCATAAGTAATTGGATCAAACAGAATTTTGATGCATATCACAGAATCCGAATCACAAAATCAACTGGGCTAGAAAAGGCATTTGAGATCATCATGTCCAGCCTGTGTCCTAGTGCCACCTTATCAACTAGGCTGTGGTGCTAAATACCACACCCAATCTTTTCTTAAACACCTCCAGGGACAGTGACACCATCTCCTTGGGCAACCCATTCCAATATCAGATCACCCTTTCTGGAAAAATCTTCTTGGTAATGTCCAACCTAAATGATACCTGTCCAGAAAAGGAGGACAGGTGTTAAAACAAGGCTGTGTTGGTAATACTGTATTAATACCTGTAAAAGTAAAAAGCTCAAATAAATACCAAAAAAAAAAAATTACTGCATTTACTGTTCTTGCCAAATGTGCCTTTGGTATATATTTGGGATAAGTTAGTTTTTCAAAAGTGTTTCAATGCTTAATCTTTGAAATCCAGTCATTTTGTAGATCGTGTACAATCTGCAGGCCTTGACTTTATTAGGTTTTGTAAACTGATGCTGCTTGTGAGCCAGTCTGCAAGTGATTTAAGAGCATCCTTGTGTATTTGGAAAAGGTTTCTGGTCTCCTCATGCTGTAAGAATGTACATCAGCAGCTACTCACTGGCAAGAGAATGATGGAGATAAAAAGCTGGTAGTTTTGTAGCTTGCCATGTTGATGACGTGGTACCAACAAGTGCTTTGTCTGCTGGTGCACCACCATAGTGCTCTCCCATGTTCTTGAAGGGCTTGGGTGATGCTGCATTGAATTTTCTGTTCTTTGCCTTACTGGCTGTCACAGAAAATGTGCTTCTTGTCAGTTTATTGTAGAGCGATGAAGCTCACAGTGTTTCCAAACTTGGGATTTGCTTGCATGGTGGGAAGGATTTTTAATTCTTTTAGTACCTTGTTGGTCTTGTCTGGATAATCCTGCCCTATATTAATTTGATAAGTCTTCCAATTGTTAGTACTTTAGCTTCCCTTTTCTCACAAAGTGATGGTTGGAAAATCTGAATTGGTGGCACCAGAATGCAAAACACGAGAAAAAGATTTGTTTTGATTTATGTGGACAGTTCGTTGATTCTCTTTAAGTTCCTTGTGTGGGTTGAGAATAGGACACACAATGTTTGCAGCTCTTCCTTCTAATTCAGCCTTCTGCAAGGCTTTCTGCTGCTCCGTCTATAGTTGAGTTTCCTTAAACACAAAGTCTCTGTTTGTTCTCTTGTGTATGGAATAATCTACAGACTGTGCCAAAGTAACCTACTTTGTTAAACCTACCTTGGACAAACAAATGCAGGATATAACTTACTTTGTGTGAAAGCACTTTGTGTTCGATTGTGTTGAAATTACTGTTTGTTTTTAAAACTGACTCTGTTTAAAATAAAAACTTTGTCTTTCCTATCTAGTGCTTGTAATTGGAAAATTATAATATTTG
This sequence comes from Chloebia gouldiae, assembly GCA_003676055.1. NCBI lineage: Eukaryota > Metazoa > Chordata > Aves > Passeriformes > Passeridae > Chloebia > Chloebia gouldiae. The sequence continues at coordinate 7,210,558 of QUSF01000022.1, forward strand.
GAGTGTTTCCAAATACATGGATGGCTGAAATACTAGAAGAAGAAAGGTAATTACAGGGAGAAATTTTTCAGAGTCTCACCTGGGCCAAGTCTCTGATAAACAGCACCGTCTGGTGGGACCAATTGTCCCACACAGAGCCACATTGAAAATGTGGTGTTTTCCTGCAACCTGAGTCCTAGAAATATTTTTTCAATTCAAACTTTTGGGTAAAACTTTCACTTGCAATGCAACTAAATAAACACATATATATGGCTCCATGTTCAGGAATATATACCAAATATCACTGTATTCAGTAGGAAAGAATCCCTATTAATCATGTAAGAATACCCTACTGTTAATATTTTCTATATTTCTTTAAATATTCTTTCTATATTTTTGTTTGGTGGGGTTTTTTTGAGGTGCAGAAAGCACAGGAAGTCAAAGTTAGGACCTCAAACAAGTTTGTTTTAATGCATTAATTTTTTTTTTTTATTAAGCAACTTCAGGGTTATTTTGGTGGTGAGTGTTGTATGAATAGTTTTTCCTTGGTAAGGTAAGATACAGAAGGAGCAATGTTGGCTTTATGGAATCAAGCTGTTTTCACATGAGGAAGACGCACAGGCCATCTGAAATCCTCCAGCCTCACATTACAGATGCAGGAAAAACCTTCCCTACACCCACCTTCATGAACTTACCAGGATGATTTGCTTTCTGTTACACTTTGACAGTGTTATTTTCATTAGGCTTCTATTTTTATTAGACAAAACTTGCACAATGTTCAAATTCTGATGAGGCTTGAGCCAGAAAGAAATAAAACTTCATTTGTCCTGCAAAGAGGATCCAAAATAAAAGTTGTTAAAACAAGTAAAAGGCAGCTGATAGCCCTACAAGAGGAAGTTTTGTTAAGTGAGTTGAGTGGTTTCAAGAAGCTGCTATTTATTGCAGTGTTTGTGAAAGCACTTCTGGCAGTCTCACCACAAGGGTTTTTTGAAGAAATTCTAGTTAATTAAAAAAAAAAATCAAACCTAGTTAATTATTATTCATAACTGAGCATCAGGTCAGTAATGGAGTATACAATAATGTCATCCTCAGATGGCATCAGAGTAAAAACTAAGAAGTGCAAGTCGTGTGACAAAGGTGTAGTTTTTTGTAGTTCAGGTGATTGCATTTTATAGCAAATTAACTTCTGTGTTCCTATTTGCTTCATAAGATCCTGCAATGTGATATGAACATACTTTTTTACGACAACTTTTAATGTATTTTTTGTGAGAGGAATACTCTCATGTATGATATGCTGGGTGTAAATCCAGTATAAAAATAAATTTGCCAGTGAGCATACCAGGACAGTAAAAGGTACATGTGAAACCTACGTGTGGTCTGGAGGTGCTGAAAGTAGCTGTGCCCAAGCTGTGAATAAACCAAGAGTGAGTGCGTGGCTTTCTGAAAGTCCTTTTGTCATTGGCTGTTTTGCTTCACACTACAGTTTTGTCTTTGTAACAAAAAATTACCCCTGAAAAGCAGCTTCAGTGAGCTCCAGAGGACCATGGCCTTAACAGGGTGTATGATGGACTGCTCTAATTAAACCCTCAGTGCATCTGAATGTGACAGCAAGGGATTCACACAAGCATTAGTGGGGGGAAAAAAGACAAACCCAAAGCAATTTCCATCTCTTGCTCCACACAGCTTCTGGAGTACCTTCTCCTGGTGCTACTCTGAGTGCTCTGTGTCTTGCTAACTAGAAGATTTTGCTTTACTCTAGGATAACAGAATCATAGAATTGCTATGGTTGGAAAAGACCTCTGAGATCACTTGAGTCCAAGCTGCCAGCTCCGCCTTTCAGCCATGTCCCTAAGCACCACATGGACATATTTTCTGAATGCTTCCAGGAAGAGTCATTCCAGCACTTCCCTGCACAGCCTGTTCCAATGCCTGACCACTCCTTTAGGCAGCTCAGAGGGAAAGGTCCCTCCTGAGACTCCTTTGCTCCAGGCTGAGGCCCCCCAGCTCCCTCAGCTGTTGCTCGTCAGTCTTGATGAGGAGCTGCACTGCACGTCTCTGGTGCAGCAGCTCAGTGTCCTTCTTGTTGCGAGAGGCCCAGAGCCGGACACCGGACTGGAGGTGCGGCCCAATCCCCCGTGTCCCCGCAGCCATCGCTGACCCTTTCGCTCTGCCCGCCCTCGCCCCGGCTGTGCCCGGGCTCCTCGGCCGCTCCTCGGCGCTCGGAGGCCGAGTCTGGGGACGGTCCGCAGGGCGCGGCCGCTGCCAGGGCGCTGGGGCGGGCAGGTGTCCCTCCATCGCTTAACTTGGGCTGGGAAAACGCCCTGAAAGCGCTGGTGCCTCGCAGCGCTTCCGCGGCGTTTCCCCAGAGGCGGGGGGCGTTCGTATCGCTGCCCAGCGCTGTGAGGGGGGCTCCGGACGGTGCCCGGCGCTGTGGGGGCTCCGGGACGTGCCCGGCGCTGTGAGGGGCTCCGGGACGTGCCCGGGGCTGTGAGGGGCTCCCGGCGGTGCCCGGGGCTGAGGGCGGTGCCCGGCGCTGTGAGGGGCTCCGGGACGTGCCCGGCGCTGTGAGGGGCTGCGGGCGGTGCCCAGCGTTGTTAGGGGGGCTCCCGGCGGTGCCCGGGGCTGTGAGGGGCTGCCGGCGGTGCCCGGGGCTGTGAGGGGCTGCCGGCGGTGCCCGGGGCTGTGAGGGGCTGCGGGCGGTGCCCGGCGCTGTGAGGGGCTCCCGGCGGTGCCCGGGGCTGTGAGGGGCT